>JAPYXD010000545.1:2400000-3072733 GCA_030998225.1 Diplolepis rosae
AAAAACCTAAAAAGAACTCCAAAAGAAGAAGAAGCACCTATAGAATTACAACACTTACAACCTGCAAATATCCAAGAAATTCGGGTACAAACAGAAAAAACAAAATTTCCAATCCGAAATATCCGGATTGCCTAAAATACCACTACTTCATAATAAAATAATTTTTCGACAAAATTAGCACTAATAACGACAGGAGAAGGATTTGAGGAAAACAAAAATCAAGAAAATATTCCTGAGATTAGTGAAATTACTGACAAATAAAGCGAATAAAATTGATCGGAAAACCAATTTCACTAATCTCAAACCATTTCAATTAAAATAACGTACATTTATTGATAAAATAAACATATAATGTATAATAGAAAAAAGAAAAACATTCACACACAAGCTCACACTCAAGGAACACAATAAACAAAACACACATCATTATAGTCCATAAAATTACACCTAAAATTACATATAAACCAAAATACATACAAAAAAAAGATATATATATATACAAAAATATGCACAAAGGCACGCTACACGCGCGGCAGGTATGGCACTCTACGAGAAGCTGGAACCCGGCGATAACCCCGCAGAATCGGACGCCCACGGTATATGACCTCTGGCCTAGGAGCTGAAACAAGATTTCAAAAAAATTCAATAAAAGTTCATCAGGAAAAAAAATAATAATAAAATTTCCAGGAAATAAATACAAGAAAGAAAGCAAAAAATAACCTTCATAAGACACCAGAGCTGAGCCACAGGTACATCTCGTGAGATCTCTCGAGGGTGGCAAACGGATAAATCGCCCACACCTGCAAAAACGCTCCTCAGTGCTCTGTATCCTGAAAAATAAAATAAAATCGATTAATCAAAGGAAGAGAAAAACAAGAAGAAAAATCTAATAAATATATAACAAAAAAAAAGAGGATAAATATAGGCAAACTTACACCATTCTATGGAGCTCCTCACAAAGGTCATATGTCTCTCGACACGCCTCACGAATCATATGATCCGCCGATGCTGCCTCCAAAGAAGAAGGATCTGCAGCTGACGCAGGGACGCGCCATGACGAACCCTCTTCAGACTCCTGTGGACCCACCTGTCGCTTCTGGATAAGGAACCACAACAGCCGTACCGAGGGCACCAGGGTATCCACCAGGTTCAAGGCCTGCCTTAGCAATCCTGGAGCAGGAACCTGCGGAGCCCGTTGGTAGGAATCTGTAAAATAAAAGGAGAATAAAACATCATAAATTAAAAATTAAAAACACAACAAGAAGAATGACACTAACCTACGCGAGATCAACAAAGCAACCCCTTAGCGCGAGCATAGAACGCTGAGCAACGAAACTCTCCTTAATTTTTCTGGAAGAAACACGGATCAAGACCCCATTATACGATTTCTTCAACCGATGGACAATACAAAAATCCGAATCCGTCACTGACAATCCAAGGAGCTCCCTTGCCAACGAAACAAGCACGGGGACAACTTGACAGACTTGCACACGCCAAACAACAAATTGATAAATCCTCGCCGAATCCTCAAGCGCGGAAATTCGAGACGACAAACTTTCAGTTACCGAGAGGGTAGACAAACTGCCGTGGGAATCATCCTCAGAACACAAACCGGATTCAAATAAATTAAAATCAAAATTCTCTAAATAAAATTGATTATCGGACCCGTTAATAGAAGAAAAAAACTGACCCGAGGTACATTCGTCGATTAACGCGGCACTGTGATCACTCCCATGGGGTTTGGACATCGCGCACAGAAATGGAAAGAGACTCAACCCAGAAGACTTATTAAATACTGGAACACCCCACCAACAATCACAAAAACTGACGACTCAAACAAAATAAAAACTCACCGTGAGGCCGAAGTTCTCCACGATCCATGGTCAGATCGTTGACCACATGGGCGTTGTTCAGGTACCATTGTGAATAGGAAATCGTCCGGGAACTACTGGATGAAGATGCTTGACCTGCCATGATGTTAAAAGAACTAATGGACTAACGCATCTTCAAACAAAAGAGCAGCTGCCCAGCCACAAAAAAATTTATGACAGAGGCTAAAACTTACCTATGCAAAATAAGAAAAGAAAAAATAAGAAAAAACGACAATCCAGGGAGACATAAGTTAAGAGTCAAGGATAAATCATACTCACCTATGTCAATTCGAGAATCAGAAGTTCACTATAGATACAACACATGATCAATTACACGAGAAATACACAATCCAGCAAGAGACAGAAATTAATATCACTTGGAATTCGAAACCTCCGCGTTGCCTTTCATGTTGTTATAACCAAGTAAATTAAAAATGAAAAAAATAAAAAAATAATAATTCAATTAATTTATATGGAAGAAGGAAAAAAGGGAAGATAAATAAATAATATTATCATCGAGGACGATGATTAATCTAAGGAGGGAGGACTGTTACATCCCTGATATTTTAAAAATTTCATTCCTTTCGCCTGTGTCTGGGCAACCCATTAAACTCCCAGGGATATAACCAATGCATGTCTCCTCATTGCAACACTAATAAACATTAATAATTATTTAACGAAAAGAAATAACAATAATATTCATTATTGTTAACAAAAGTCGTTAAATAGTTAATAATAATAAGCAAATACTAGTATATAATAATAAGCGATAACCAATAATGGATAATCAATCTATTAATTGATCAATCACATTATTGAGGGACATAAATAATATAAGAATAAGATTAAAAACTAATGTATAAAATAATAGATGAGTCAGTGCAATTGTAACTTAGTACAATTGCACCGACCTGTCAACATATACATATTAAGTAACATAGCTGAAAAGACGAAAGAAAGATGTACCGCATTGAGCGTAAATGGACTTTGATCCCGATAGTATGACCTATGAGGGAACGTGCCGCGAGTTCATGCATTTACGGGATTGTCACCAAGTATGGTCAATGACATTGCTGCCAGACGCGTGCCGATCCACGAAAATATGAATGCTCTCCCACTATAGGAATAATCAATAATATATAAACCCCAGATTTACCTCTGGAGGTTGTCTTTTCGCTAGTAGCTGTTCAGTCTTCAAGATCTTAACGTCGGTAATCACTCCGTCCGCAAGTCATACTGTCGGTGTCACGATTTGACCCTTTGATATTCGTAACTTAATCGGTATCTTACACAAGGATTACCTCGGTACTTGGTAAATATAATCCCTGGTCCTTAAGTGGTGCAAGTTCAGTGGTCGTGAATTAATAAGTGCCGTTAGATACGTGTATCGTCGTATTAAGTCGAGTTCTGAGAGTTAAATCTACGGAAAACGAACTTAACAGGTGTTTAGCAAGCAAGTTGGATGGTCTGATACGCTTCCTGTACTACTTGACTAGCACTACCTTAAATCCAGCCAGGATTGTGCCGTTATCCTGCTAACAACAAGGAGAACTATGCGACAAAACTCCTTTTCTTGCCTTCTCAAGCAGGGAAAAAGCGGAAGTTATATATATATATATATATATATATATATATATATAAACATCTTAAAACTTTTAATATTAACTATAACGCCAATTGTAGTGCGTGAGTTGTATACCTAGGCATCTCAAAACCTAGTATATTAGCGTAAAACGTACACAACCAACCGCGGAAGTCACCTATATAGGCATCTCAAAATCTGTATTATTGACTTATGTAGACACACACACTTAAACGCGTAAGTTACACATATAGGCATCTCAAAACCTGTATTATTGACTTATATAGACGTACAATCCTTAATGCGTGAGTTACATATATAGGCATCTCAAAACCTGTATTAGTGACTCATAAACGCATAAAACTCTTAACATTGCCTTCTCATCTTGAGAAGTAGTATAAGTTATACACATAGACCATCTCTAAACTTATTGTATACCTATCTTTTAATTAATAAAGCTTGTACACCGCAATATAATCAAATTTGTTATTACTGTGAATAACTCGAGCCGCATAGGTTTGACTAGTGATCACGACCCCACAAAAATATAAATAATCAGAATTTACTACTCTGATTTAATCAGCAACCTTTCTTCCCTTTTCCTAATTTTCTCAACCTACCCTCGCCTTAGCTTGGGACGTAACACGTTTATTTAAGAAAAACATGTACAATAGTATTATTCAAAGTATGGCCCATCTGAAGCTATTCTGATGTGAACCGTATTCCAGTGAGGGCGTTCTGCATCGACCGGAACAAATGGTAGTCAGAAGGGGCAAGTTTTGGGCTATAAGGTGGGTGGGGTGAAAAATTCCCATCCACTGTTTTCCAAATAGTTCTTAACCGGAATAGCAACATGGGGCCGAGCGTTCTCATGATGGAAAATTACTGCCTCGTGTCTGGTCGCATATTCTAGGCGTTTTTCGGCTATTGCTCTCTTCAAACGGATTAATTATTGGTTTCACCCGGTTTTAGCAGCTCATAATACAGCACACCCTTCTGATCCCACCAAATACAGAGCATTACCTTCGTGCCATGGATATTCGGGCTTTGCCGTTGATTTGGCTGGTTGGCCGGGTTTCACATGTGATTTTTTGCGCTTGGGGTTGTCGTAATGGATCCATTTTTCATCACCAGTAACAATCCGATGCAAAAATGACTTCTTTTTGTGGCGTTCCAGCAGCATTTCGGACACGCAAAACCGCCTTTCAACGTCTCTCGGCTTGAGTTCACGTGGAACCCAATTTCCTTGCTTTTGAATGTATCCGGCTGCTTTTAAACGTTTCGAAAAGCCTGTTTGAGTGACTCCCAAAGATTCTGCGAGCTCTTCTTGTGTTTAGCAACAATCTTCATCGAGTAATGCTTCCAGTTCTTCATCTTCAAACTTTTTTGGCTGCCCAGGACGTTCTTCGTCTTCCAAGCCAAGTCACCACTTTTAAATCGTGCAAACCACTTTCGGCACGGTTGCTCAGTTAGAGCATGTTCACCATAAACTTCCACCAAAATACGATGACTGTCGGCAGCAGTTTTCTTCATATTAAAGAAATGAAGAAGAAATCCCCACAAAAGCACTTTTTCAGGCACAAAGTTCGACATATTTGAGTGAAAAAAAATTATTGTTGTTTACGCTTCAAATCAATGACCTATACTGAAAAAGACTAATTAAGTTATACATCCAATAATATGCCCCTAAAAATTCTTAGGATTTCCAGCGTGAAGTTCACTGCGCCTGGGAGAATTAATGCTTTGGAGAATCGATATACGGTCCAAAGTACACCCTACCATAGTTACCCAATCTAATTCCAGTATTTTTAATCGCGTCCAATTTTCAGTGTGTGGGCGAGCATTATGATGTAGGAGAAATGGCCTGTCTCTGTTCACTAATTTCGGCTATTTTTCTGCCAGATTTTTTATCGCGATGTCCAGTTGCTTACAGTAGGCTTCTGCTGTGATCGATTGGCCAGGTTTTATGAAGTTATAATGAATTAAACCGTGGCTGTTCAGCAAGCAGTAACCATGAATTTCTTTTGATGAATGTTTGGTTTTGGACCGTTTTGGTACTTCTTCATTATCTAACCAGCTGGCTGAAAACTTACGATTATTATAGAGGATCCATTTTTTATCACAAGTAACGATACGACGCAGAAAAAGCTCTCCTATATTCCGCGAAAGCAAAGAAACGCAATCATCGAAACGTTTTTTCCTCTGATGTGCGTTTAATTCGTGCGGAACCCATCTGTCAAGCTTTTTTACTTTGTTTACGATATTTGACGCAAATTATCCAATATGTTTGGGATAGAAACACCGAATTTCGATTCTAACTCACGAGTAATTTGAGATGTGTCACTCTCTACAATAGTTTTTCAGTTCATCATTATTTACTTTGGGTTGGCATCTTCCATATAGTTCATTCTTAAGGGAGGATTCTACTTTGTTGGGTAAAAAAAATAGATTTTTTTTGTTTTGCTTATCGTATAGATACATGTTTGAAGAATGTACTTCTGGAATTTCAAGTCAAAATCTGTTGAATTACAAAAGTTACAGGCCTTTAGATAACAGGCGCCGCGCTGCAGCTGCGAAACTGGTCCTAGCGATTTTTTGTTATAAACGCCACTATATGATATGATCTGATTAAAAAACAAACATTCTGACAACAAAATCTTGTAAAGCGACCTTGAGAACATAACTATGTGGAGTTTTAAGTATTCACGATATGTTTAACTATCTGAACTACATCAGCAAAGTTATGCTTCATTTTTCGGTCTTTTGGTCGTTGATAGGTTAAAAACTTTAAACGCGTTTATTTCAAAACCACATTTTTCGACCTAACGGAAGGGATTCAAGACGTTCTAATTGACCAACGTTACCAAATTTGGCACAAATGTGTATCAGGGTTGTGTGCAAAAAGTGAAGCACAATCGTCAAAAAATATTAACAATTGCTCGTTTTACATAATAATTTGTGACAAAAAATTAGAAAAAAATCATAACTTTTTAGTTTTCCATTATTATTAAATAATCGTGGTTCATTATATGCAGAAATCGGTACAGATTAGGAATATGTCAGTTTTTTGTTTCAGATCATCGGTTTTGCTCAATTACTTCCACTGGCTAGTCATCTCCCCAAGGACATACCGCCATTGTTCAACGCCCCCCCCCCACTCGCCCCTCTTTCATGTAGCCAGTCAAAAAAAAAAAAAAATATTTACAGAATAAATGTATTTTCAAAACCATACTAAATTGTAGCTTTCTATCTTTAATAGTTTTCTTAAAACAAATTCCTAAAAAATCATCGATTTTTTTTACCCAATAAAGTAGAATCCTCCCTTAAGGCTGAAATCCCCAGTACGAAATTTCGCAAACCAAAACGATACTGTGCTATGGCTAGTTTAACCTTAAGGAGGTTCCCTACCAAATTCATAACGAACAGATTTTGCTTAAACTTGGAATAATGCTTCATTATTGCGTTTAGAAACACTCATTGAAATTTCAAGTAGCCTAGGTAGTTAATAACGGAGAAAATAGTGTTTAATTTTTACATGTGTTCTTATGGGAGCATGTAATAAGTCATGCTTTTTGAATCATTTTGAATTTTTTTAGTAGAGAAGCAACGATCATATTTTCATTAAATTTTGAGCACATATAAACATATATTTTGTAAATCTATAGTATTTTTTTCAACAAGATTCAGTAGCTATTATAAATGCTGTGGTAACCTTAATAAAATATAGTTACTAGAGCAGCTGCTACGCACGCCATGTTTGTAAACGTTTTAGATGATTTTTGGTTAGCACGCATAAATAGCACATTTTGAACTTTCCTAAAGTAACGTATGGTTATGCTTTATCCAGTTTAGTTCTTTATGACATTTTTTCAATTACGTTACTTTACATCTATTATTGTGGTATGAGGCATTGGTATCAAGTACTCTCCGCTGCCCCGAGCAGACATTGGAATATATTTTTTCAGAAATCCAAGAAAATAATATAGTTGAATCGTGAAAATATAGTTATCTATTAATTTCTAACGCATAAAAGAATTTATAACTTAGAAATTACCGCATACCACAAATATCATGCCCTTGCGTAATGCCCCTTTTTACTGAGCCGTACCTGCACTAGGCAACCTCCTTAACCATAGATACTTCTGATAGCGTCTCTCTAGATACAGTAGGAAAATTTCCAACAAATCCTGATGTTAATAAACACTTCAGCAACAACAATTGCTCATCCCTAAGCAGAATGTTTGTTCTCGCATTATAGAGCACCTAACAGATAGAGGAGTTGATTTTATTAATAAACCATTGGTAAAGTTATCTAAAATACAAGGCATCCCAACAGGGACTTTGTTTTTTAATAGGGTCAATTTTCAAGGTGACCGTTTTCATCGACGAAAATAATTCCTGGTAATTTCTCGGTTATGGAAAAAAAATTTCTGTCCATTAAAAAAATACAATAGTTTCCAATGAATAACAGTTAATGCAATGAGTTTTTAAAGTTGCAAAATATTTTTTATTTAATATCCTGAAATGAACAATAATTGTTAAAGTCGCTGTCACAGTCAACAAGGAAAAATCTCCTGCTCCAATGGGCGCTGTAGACAGCAGCCTAAGGCTGCTTTACACTCCTGCACTCAAGTTGCTTGCTCGCTTTGCACAAATAATGCGGGAATTTCGAAATGCATAATATAATATATGAGTAAATCACTTTATGGAACATATTCAAAACAAATTAGAATCGTTTTTTGCAAACAATTCCCGGTTTCCCGGTCCAGCGGACACCCTGATTTTGGATGTGGTGACAGTTTTGTGATTCTGTTTTTTGACATGATAAGTAGAAGGTTTACAATTCATGTCATCATTTTAAAAATTTAATGATAGTCGATCTGTAAACTCTACATTTCGCAAAGTTTCGGATATTTTCGGTCGTTGTAATCGTCCTTCTAAGACCGCTATCAAGAATTTGGTGAATAAATTTGAGTCTATTGGTTAGGTACATAACATGCTGACAACAAAACGTATTCGTCCGGGTTGTTCAGCTGAAAATATTGCTGCTGTTAGTGAAAGTGTAGAGGAAGATCCAAATTTATCCAGGCCAAGGCCTTCCAAGAGTGATTGTTGAGAAGCCTTTAGATTCCACTAGTGTTACTATTTGATGCGCTATTTAGTCTGGAAGAGTGATTGAACAGTATATTTTTCAAAATGAGGTTGGAAACGCTGTTACTGTTAATGGATTATGTCATTGGGACATGTTGACAAATTTTTTCTGACCTATTATTAATACGGATGTGAGTGAAATGTGGTTTCAACAGGACGACGCCACATGCCATACAGCCACTGAAATATTGAATTGATTGCAAGCGAAATTTCCCCCTCGAATAATTTTGCGTAATCCTGCAGCCAATTGGCCACCTGGATCGCGTCATTCAAAGCCGTTAGGATATTTCTTGTGGAGTTATGTTTGAGATCAAGTCTATGCAGATAATCGTGATTCTCGCGTATAACACTTCCATACGCGAAGCCACTAAATTCATCCCCTTCGAAATAGATTTCGGAAAAACAGCGCGCAGCCCTAGTTTATTTCAAACTTATAATAAAGTAGAAATTTACGGGTCATACACTAAATAGAGATTCAATTCAATATATTATAAAAGAAGAAAGAAACAAAGGGAGAGGATATAGAGGTTGTTTTTTTCTTTCTCCTTTTAGCAACATTTTTTCTACAGTGAAATATCTATTATTTCAGGCAAATTAGAGAGAGACAAATATTCTATCTTAATTTGATAATTGTACACTAAAAAAATTTCGGTGCATCGGTTGCACTTATAGGGACGGCAGTAAGGCCAAACGCTGTGGCAAATGTTATACCTCAGTTCGGGGCAGCTGACGCCCCGTTTCCGCACAGCAGATGCACTCGATCGGCACAAGCGCTCTCCGAACTGCATAGTGCAAACGTTGTCTTTGATTTCGAGAACCATGGTACATCAGTGATGAGAGAACGCGTTGTTCTTATAGTTCCTATAATAATGATATAGTGATGGATATTTTTATACAAAAAAAAAACATTTTGAGGAGTTGAAAAGAGTATTTGAATGCAAATGTGAAATTTTAACTTCATTGAAAGCTTTGTAAACTTGTTTATTATATGTAACCTATAAATTCCTTAAGTAAAAATAGTGACTTAACCTCTTCATTGCATGTGAAGAGGTTTAAGAAATAGATGGCACATTATTAGATTCATTATTATTGTGCATGTATATTGAAGCTTATAATAAACTAGTTATATGTCTTGTATCTACTCAACATGCAAATAAAATTGATCCAAAGTACATCTAAATGTCGGAAGCTGAGAAAAAAAGGATTTTTCTAAGACTAAGACTAAAGTTAAGAAAATAGAAATAAGACAGTAAGTTTTGTAACAATTTAATAAATTCTAATTGTAAAAAAAGTTCAAATTTGTTAATAATTAAAAACTGTAAATTTTTTGAATGTATAGTAAATTCCATCTTTACATGGTGCGACTACTGACTCAGTTTCGGCGCACGAGCTGTACCGCACATAAGGGACAACATTTGCCCCCTTACTTTCGCGTATCTTTACGCCCGAAATCTATGCAACGGTTGCCCCGAATCTGCAGTGCATCCGGCGTACTGTAGGTGGTGCAACCGGTGCACCAAAATTTTTTCAAAATAATTTTTCTTTGTGCACAGAGAAGATAGACATTCGATTTCCAAGACATGGACCATCAATTTCGGGAGAAATACTACTTTTCATTAGAACATTAGAGAATCCAAACCATTATGAAATTCAACCCTCAAAAATAATTATTCGAAAATATGGCATTAAATATTCAAAAAATCTACGAAATCTGTCAAAACTGTTCAAAAACAAAGAACTGCAAGTACATTATTGAGCTTGACAGACTAAATGAAAAATTACTTCTACTCACGGACACGAATAAATATTTAACAGCTATACTTCTAGAGCTACAACAGGACAAACCCAATAAAATAAATCTGCCAAGAACTATATATGAAGAAAATGTCCCCTGCCAGGATTTATAGAAAGCATTCTAGGATCAGTAATGGCAGTGATGGTCACCGAAGACGTGGAAGAATACAACAAACCCAAAAATGATATCTACATAGAGAAAAACAGTTCAAGTAATTTTACTCAACTTTCGATCAAAGTTGGGACATGTGGACAAGTTAGAAATTATTTAGTATCTCTGTAATTATTTGTGATCTATTAAATGTTCAAGTATGAATCACAACAGTTGAGTAAAATTCAGAAGTGTAGAGTAAAGTATGAAAGCGTGCATTAAAAATTTCGAAAAATATATATTATTACTCGTAGTATAATTATGAAAAACCAATCTTTTATTTAATCAAAAAAATAGAGTTATCCGTTTATTTTACTCTACGTTTCAATCGAGAATTGAGTAAACCGTAAGTCGCAAGACTCGTTCCATTAGCTATATCTATTGACGCAAGAACTAATAAAAGCAATCTGTGCCTTGGGTACACATAAAATTTTTTTAATTTCAAAAACGTGTTAAATTTTTAGCATATTCATGTTCCATGTTATTATATTTAATAATCGATAACAGTTATAAAAATATTAAATACAATCAGAGTTTATTTCATTCGGGAGTTATTTATTTGATCACAACAGATCGAAGTTAACGGTCCTGGCATAATTATTTTTCATGTATTTAATACAAAAAATTTCCAATTTAGCTCATATAATGTAATTTTAAAAATAATTATGTATGTTAGAAATGTTTTAACACAAGATACTTTTTGATAATAATGAAATTTTTTAATGTAAATACAATACATTTCACAATTTAGTTTTATTAAACTTCATACGTAGTTATAATAAAAGTGTATACCTAACATTAATTAATAATTATATTACAATATATTATATATATTAATAATTAATTATATTGATTTTTAAAAATGTTATATGAATAATTTATAAAAAAAGTTGATTTATTGTTACTTGAGTAAGGCTCACACTCTAGTCATGACACTGGTACTCTCACAAGCTATGAATAATTCATGAAATCACTATTGTCACATCCAGCGACGCATACAAATGCATATATTAAGCACAGGCTACGTGTGGTAAAAATCTATTAGATAATCGTAAAAGAGAAACCAGAATTAGAGACAAGTAATGAGGCCCTTCTCTTCTAGGAAAAAGTGACTACGTCACAGAAAACGCTGACTGTCATATTATATTAAATGCTATAAAAGAGGCCAACCACAAGAGCATTCAAATAAACTCTGAGAATTTACATTGTGTGCGATCGTAAAATTCAACCGGTTTCCATCTACAAACCTCAGGTTCGAGAGTAATAATTTTCATCGTGTCCAGTTTGAAGATCTTTGACTGAATGATAGGAGGAATAATCGCTTGTTCTCTCTCACACCTGTGAGGACAGTCGTTTTATCGCAGTTATACCTGTGGGGATAATTTGCTCCAACCCATTCATATCTTTGGGAATCATCACTCCGTTTCACTCAACAATTGAAGGGATTATCTGTGAATTATATCAAATCTACAAGGTACTGTAACTTCTTTCCCTGTTTTTTTCTCTTTATATTTTTTCATTTCATACATAAGTGTAGTTATTAGGTTTATATATGTGAAGTTGTATATTTAAGTATATTTGTGATGAAAAATATGATTGGCTGGGACTGAATGTTGTGTATGTATTTGTATGTTGTTTATGTATGTATCGAATGACTAATGGCAGGATCGAGGTGAGAATTTTTGTTTATTCAAGAGAACCATCACTACTGCCGGTTGAAGTAATACGCCCTATACTCATTTTACTTAATTATCGTTTGAAGCTCCTCGAGCGTCGGTGATATACTTACACATTTCACGTTAACCCACTGACGCATATTAATGCCTTGTCGTCGATCACGTTTTACTCAACTTCTCACTATTCCCTATGTAACGCTTATTGTTATTCACTTTGGGTGAATTAGGTATTTATCAAATTCATTTTACCCGACTAGGATTTAATAGATGTTCAAATGTCCTTATGTCCCAAGATTAATCGACAGAGTAGAGTAAAATTACTCCCACTATTTTTCTCCGTGTATTGACAACAAAGCAAACGCACATAATGAAGACTGAAATAGATAATATTCACCAGGACTTCACCAAAAAAGCTAACTACATATACGACACTAAACAGAAATTGAATAAAACTATTCACAATGTGTAATTACAAGGATAGTATTTGAACTACACATACTGCCAAATAACAAAATGGGCGTGGAAAATGTTAGTTGCTAAAGTGAGACAAACTGTGAACGTATTGCGTATTACCTTAATGGGACTATTGCTTTTTATTTTGAAGACTGTTGTGGCGAACGTATATAATTATCTTGGTTACGACGTGATTAGTTAATCTTAACCTTTTGACTTATAGTATTTTATCGGTGAACCCAGGTTAAATATTGTAATCCACAGTTTTAGAAAATTATAAAGAACAATTTTAAGTGAAAACAATGCCACCAGATGCCATAATAACATTGAACGAATCGATGGCAAAACGTTTCGGACACAGTACATATAACAAAATGATAAATATTTATATGCTTTTATTATTAAAAGTACATTTTTACTCGGTTTTTTTTACAACACGCGTTTTCTTTGCTGGAATCGGCTTCTGAGATCTTAGCACAGCGCTGGCACGTCGTAGAGCAGCCTGCAACAAGAATAGATATAAGATGTCATTCATTAGAAATTCTACCTGTGAAATCATTATTTCAAATGTAGTGTACTATGAAGTGCATTTTTATTCTCGTCGAGTTGCAAAAGCATATGATAGAATACAAAAAAATAAATTCAATTTTTGAACTCCTAGGCAGTTTAAAATTTTTCTTATTAAAGCTTCTTACGGTTTAATTTCATTTTTAGATATTTAAAGATTAATTTTAATTATCGACGTTTACTGACCGAGATGTTTAAACTTTTCAGAGTCTTAGAGCGAAATCAACTGATCGTGGTGAGGTTTTTTTCACATATATAAGACATGCATGTATAATTAAATTTTTATTATAGTATACAATAATTCTTTGGCGTCCTGTCAAGAATATCAGAGATAGCATTTAAGGTTTTTCAAGTGGCAACCCATTAGCAAACAATAAATGTATTTCTGCTTTTTACTTATGCGATAAATTTTGATAAACTAAATACTTTATATTTACCTAACCTTATTATAATATGAAATCCAAAAATCAAAAGCAAATTCGATCATTTTAGTTCTGAATTGACGGAAAAAAACGGAGCATAGGAAAAATTTATTACAAATATGAGCTCAATTAGGTTATTTTCAGTGATAGTGACAAGGCACTTTCCGGTGCGTTGGGCAAATCCGATTTTAATGGGCCGTGCAGGCTTCACACTCGTTCTGGTGGACTGAGGACTATAGTGGTCCATCTGACTGGTGGCGAGCGTGGTAAATTCGAAGCTGCTTTATGCAGCTCCGATCTGGACAAGTGCCCTCAACAACCATGCTATCCTGAAGAAGCTGTTCTCGGCACAGAGAGGTGTGGTCATGAGAATTGTCTCAGCATACCGAACTGTGTCGACGAGTGCTGTGCTGGTCCTGGCGAGCGTCCCGCCAATTGACGGGAGCTCTGTAAGGAGCTCACCTGCTTAACAAACCTGCAGGAAATCGCTCGCGCAAAGGAAACCATCCGCAAGGATGAAAGGCGCAGACTCGTCGAGAAATGGCAGGCGAGATGGCATGGTGACCAATCCGGGAGATGGACACACCGTCTAATCCCGGAGCTCACCACCTGACTGGATAGAAAGCACGGTCAAGTCGGCTTTTACCTGGCGCAAGCGCTTTCAGGCCATGGCTGCTTTAATGCGTACCTGAAGCGCTTCAAGAAGAGAGACGACGAGTCGTGTAGCTACTGTGGATCCCTTGTGGACAATGCAGAGCACACACTCTTTTTCTGTGCCAGGTGGGGCGTGGCAAGAGAGGCTGTCGGTCGGAAAGTGGGCGCACAACTCGCCCCTGACACGATGGTGTCTCTCATGCTCCAGTCTGAACGGATATGGATGCTTATCGAGTCATTCGTCACCCTGGTGATGAAGACGAGCCATATTGGATTGTACTTCTCACACTAAAAATTAATTGATTTCGACAAATATTTATTAAAGTGGAGGGGTACAATTTTTGGGCTTTCGATGCCAAGCCTTATCTTCAAATATTTGTAACTTCTTTTCTGATGAAGAGAAGATAATTTTTAATAGAATAAGAACCAGGAATATAATATTTGTATTCTATTCGCAGATTTTATCTGAAATTAAATTAATCGAAGCAGGTTCGTACCAGAATGTATTTTATTCTTAATTTTCTTATTCTTATTCTCCTTTGTTTATTACATTATCTTTAAATTTTTATTTCTACAATCATTCTGACTTTGATCATTCTATCTGAAAATCTCTTTTTCAATTTGAAATATGCATTTTTTTCACGATGCCTTCTGAAAAAGTGATAAAAAATTTGGAAGAATAGATGCATTAATCCTTTTTAAAAAGAGAGGCATAAAGCAAGTAACCTTAAAACTCTATGGTGTTCCCTAAGACTTGGTTTTAGAATTTCTTACACTATCAGAAAGATTTTAAATTTACAGTTCATGTAGATCCCAACTTATCTACACAACGAGAATATCTATATCCCGGAACTCTGGCAATACTGCAGAACCTTCTGGTAAAGATCAGTTACATACTAAGTATCATGAAATGATTTTAGACAATGATGTGGATCAGCTATATGACAAAAAAAGTTATTAAGATTTCTTGGACACCAAGATGTAGTGTAAAAACAAGTATCATAAAGCGCCAGTTGAAGTACTTGAGCAAATTATCGAAAAATTCAATGCCTCTTAAGATGGCCAAGAAAAATTTCAACTTCTCTTGCTTGCAACAAAATTTTTGAGACCCAGAAAACTGATTAAGGTGTTCAATACATCAGAATCCAAAAACAGAAAGTGCATTAACTCCTGAAACTGATACTCTGGTGAAAAAATTCTATGAATGCGATGACTTAAATCGAATGATTCCCGGAATAAAGGACTTTGCATCCGTCAAAAATGATGATGGGACTCATTCCCATATCCAGAAAAGATTACTACTATGTAATCTCAACGAGTTATGCGCTCAATTCACATCAAAACACGAAGGCCTGAAGATCAGTATTTCTAAATCCACAAAACTCAGACCTCGTCATTGTGTTCTAAGAGGAAGCAGTGGTACTCTAATGTGTGCGTTTGCGTGCACAATGAGAATGTCAGTGTTATTGTTAAATAAGATAAATATTCAGAATTTAACAAAGGATACAGACATAATGTTTAAAAATGATCACTAGAAGATAATAGTAGATTACTTGAATCCTTATTTCAGGCCAAAGAAAATCTACTATTTCACTGATGGTGTAGGGCAACATTTTAAGAATAAGAGTAGCTTTGCTAATCTATGAAGAAGATTTCGCTATTCTAGTAGAATGACACTTCCATGGTACATCTCATGCCAAGGGTGCATGTGATGGCATAGGAGCGAATGTAAAAAGATAAGCAGTATAAAAATAAACATCACTTTAATAGACATTCGATAAAATCCAATCCGATATATTTAATTTTCAAAGCATATTCCCATTTAATTTTACACTAACTGTAATGCAGAGAGCAGTTATTCAAGCCGTATATTATAGGAAAAAACCTCAGCTTCCTCTCTAAATTATTCTCAAAAAAATAAAACGTGACGAAATTTCAATTTTTTTTTTTTTTAATTGTTATGACCCTCTGAAAATTAGCAAAAAATTCTATAACAAACATTTTGGGTGAAATTTTGTTTTACGCAATCAGGAAAGAAGTTAAAAATGTTTCAGGATAATGCTTTGCATCAAGAGCCCAAAAATTGTACCCCCTCCACACTAATAAATATTTGTCGAAAGAAATTAATTTTTTGTGTGAGAAGTGTCATCCGATAGTACTACAACTGGCCCAATTTTCAGCCTGACCAGACAAATTTTTGCTTCGGAGTCAGTACACTTCAGGAATTATGCCCCTTATTTAAAATTTACTCTAATTATAATTATCAAAGCATTACCTTAGTGAGATCACCTCGATATTTATTAGACGTCAAAAGAGTCTTTAGTTTATGTAAGGCACGACGAGCTCCAGTTTTCATAGTTCGCCTTAGACTTGCCTTGACGGGTTTTGTAGCACACTTAGCTTTTTTGAATACAACAGTGAATCCTTTCTTGTCTGGGGTATCAACTATACCAACACTTTTGCGATGAATTAGTCCTGAATAACGATAGCTGCTAAGATTAGTCAGATTGCTCGATTCCTAAAATGAAATGAAAATACATCATATAAATAATGTAACAGTTAACAACAAAATCGTGAATTAAAAATAATTTCCGTACTCTCCTAAGCATTGTAATGGATTTTCCAATAGGGACATAACAATTTCGTATCTTTATATGAACGCACCCTTAAACTTTTTTAATGAACTGTCAATGTCAAAAGGTTAGTTAAAGTCAACATTTTCATCATGGTAAAGTTCACACAACAGCAACGTTTGGAAATTATTAAAAATTACTACCGAAATTCTGAGTCGGTGGTCGCAACTTTAAGAGCGCTTACTCCAATTTTCAGCCGTAATAATCGTCCCACCCGACAGGCTGTGCGTGCTATAGTAGATAAATTCCAGACCAAATTTACACTATTGGACGTTCCGGTGCCAAAAAGACGTCGTATTGCTCGAAACGAAGAAATAATCGCAACCGTAAGTGCATCGATTCAAAATAAGCCAAATCAGTTGATTCCATGTCGTTCTCAAGAATTGGGCATCGCTCAAACGACACTGTGGCGTATTATGCGAAAAGATCTTGGCCTACATGCTTTCAAGATTAAATTGACTCAAGAACTAAAGCCACTTGATCATTTTAAACGCCGAAACTTCTCCAATTTGGCTCTGGCAAAGCTTGAAGAAAATTAAGAATTTCATCGAAAAATCATCTTCAGCGATGAAGCTCGTTTCTAGCTCAATGGCTTTGTTAATAAGCAAAATATGCGTTATTGGTCAGCAACAAACCCAAATGTGCTTCTTGAGACACCGTTGCATCCGCAAAAAGTGACTGTTTTGTGCGGTTTTCATGCCGGAGGTGTGATTGGGCCGTATTTTTCAGTGGATGAAAACGACCGTCATGTTACCGTCAATGGAGAGCGCTATCGTGCTATGTTGGAAGTTTATTTGTGGCCAGGATTGGATGAACTTGACATCAACGATATGTGGTTTCAACAATACGGTGCCACTAGCCACACAGCACGCATCACAATCGATTTATTGAAAGGCAAATTCAGTGAACGTGTTATCTCTAGAAGTGGTCCGGTCGAATGGTTGGCTCTTCCATACGATCTAACGCCATTGGATTTCTTTTTATGGGGCCATATCAAGTCACTGGTCTTTGCCAACAAGCCAGAAACTTTAGACGAACTCAAAGACAACATCCAACGCGAAATTTGCCAACGTTCCGGTCGAAATGTGTGCCAGAGTGGTGGAAAATTGGGTCCAAAGAATTGACCGCTGTAAACGGCCTAGTGCTGGTCATATGACCGATATCGAATTTCATTCATAAAATGTAATGCTTGCACTACACCCACAATAAATTTGAACTCAATATCTCAAATATTTCTGTGTTTTACTCATAGATAAAATTGTTATGTCCCTATTGTAAACCCTTTAAATTTTAAATATTCACATTTACAATCTTTCTACATGCAGGGATCTAAATTTTGTATACGTCCGATTAGGCAAACTAGTCGGAAACAAGGGGTTTTAACAGACTTAACTGCAAAGTGCAGGTTTTTTTCATAAAACACATCTTTAGGGGTTTCAAATTTATATCATAAATTTTCTAGAACAGATCAAATGCCAAAGCCGTTTTTTTCAAACCACTACTTTACAAAAATAGCTCTGTACCGTAACAAATATTTTTAAAAATTTATTAATGTATTGAAGTGTTCTACAAAAATGTTTTTTTCCATTCATTTTTTAATTTATATTTATTATCATTATTGAATATATTATTCAACGCATTTACAATTGACAATTCTAGATTATTTATTTAGTTTTAAATAAAATAAATATAATATCAGGTGTACAATTAAGTTTTCGCCGTTTGATAAAAGTTGGTGCCACCAGTAAGTTTTGGTTGAAATTGACAGATGTAAAGCGTCACTGTCGTAAGATTGGACATCTGTCAACAACACAACCTTGAAATATTAGTGGATTTTTATCAGTATAATATATTGTCCTGTGTGCGAAAATGTCGACTTTTGAGCCGAATAAGCGTCATTTGCGGGAACTTTTGCTTTACTTCTTCAATTTGAAGAAATCTGCAGCTGAGGCGTATCGATTGCTTGTAGAAACATCCGGTAAGGCTGCCTTAAGTGAGAGAAGTTGTCGTGAGGAGTTTCAAAAGTTGAAGAACGATGAATTTGACATCGAAGACAAAGAACGTAGCGGAAGGCCGAAAGTGTACGTAGATGCGGAATTGGAAGCATTATTGGATCAAGATTCGCACCAAACGCAAGAAGAACTTGCCGATTTTCCACATCTCAAATGCTGCTTGTCAGGCATAAACGAAAGGGTTTTCTGCATTGTTTAGTTACTGGTGATGAAAAATGGATTCACTATGATAACCCAAAAAGGAGAAAATCATGGGGACCACCTGGTCAGGCTTCAACATCTACAGCTAAGCCAAATATTCATTTAATTTACATTTGTTTATGTATTTTTTACTTATTTTTTTTTATTTTTCTGGCGAGCTGAAATCATATTGCAAAACTTATCCAAAAAATACGAGTTTTAGGTTTTTGGTAAAAATGCAAAAAAGCTAGATTTTCGAAACATAACAGATCCGAAAATAGTGGAACAACAGGATTATATATTCCTGGAAACTTATACAGAATTTTATATACTTTACTTCATCTCTTGGCATCTTTCAGGTAGAATCAACCTGGAACGAAAGATTATGAAAAAACTGAAATAAAATAAAGTCCCTAAAAATACGCCAAAAATGGTCACGTTTGAGAGGTTATAACTCACGGCCTATAAGACCTTGGGAATTGTCCTTTTTTGAATCTGCTGCAAATAGAGTCAACTTTCTTCCAGCTGTGGAACACTTTTACACACAAAAATTGTTCACTGTCAGATTTTTCGCACCTTTTCTTTTTTTGAAAAAAAAAAGGTTTGGTAAGTAATTTGTTCTAGAAAACTTTGAGTATGAATATGGAACCCCCAAAGATGCGTTTCATGGAAAAACTGCAATTTTAAGTTAAGTCGGTCAAAAATTACTAGATGTTGGGACTAAACAAGGAAGTTAGAAAAAGTATCTCGAATATCCCAGTTTATTGATGTACTGGACAGAAGATCTTGCATAAAGACTTTTTTCTTAAATTTATAATATCTAAAAGGTACTAGTCAATTCTTTTTTTCCAGGTAACGATTAAACAATCACGTAATCTGCACGGGAACTGAAATTTTCTAAAGAAGATGTATTCTTGATACCTTGTAACATAGAACACAGGCTACAATGGAATAAAAGGGAAAATACCGAAATGGACGCCAATCAGGAAAGTAAGTAGACAATTATCAGTTAAAAGAAAAATATATTCGATAAAAGCAACCATGGGTGACAGTACATACAAAATGAGCAATGTTCGTATAGTTCCGTCCACTGTTTCGACTGTTTTTTTGTCTGAAGGTTGTAAAAATGGATCCAAGTTTCATCAAGAGTGATGTACCAACACAGAAATTTACTAGAATTGCGAATTTATATTTATATTTTTCATTTCTGACCTTTCCCGTGTTATTATCGATATCAGTTTGTAAACTTATGCCTACTTTATTTTTTTTCCTTCTGTATAATTTTCAAATAATTTAAAATCCTTTTATGTAAAAAGAGACGCTTTCGACTGTGCTAGGATTCGAGCCGGGGTCTTTCGATCGCCGGTCGACTGCTCTAACGAACTGAGCTACACAGGTGTACGAAATCCCCTTTCTCCATAGGACGACATCATTATATTGCGTTTTGGTATTTAATAATTTTACAATTTTGATGGTAGAGTTGGAATATTATTGTCTACTTTATCAGGACACAAGTCTCAGTATTAGATAGGGATACTTTCCCGAGGGATGTCCAGGTAGACAATTAAAACTCTTAAATCATGGAATTCCGGCACAGTCAAAAGCGTCTCTTTTACCACAGAAAGATTTTTAAATTATTTAAAAATTATTAATTGTTTTCCATGGTTTAAGAGTTGTAATAGTCCACGTGGACACCTACCTCTCGGGAAAGTATCCTATCTGATACCGAGACTTGTGTCCTGATAAAGTAAACAGTAATATTCCAACTCTACTATCAAAATCGTAAAATTATTAAATACCAAAACACAATATAATGAGGTCGTCCTTTGGAGAAGGGGATGTCGGACTCCTGTGTAGCTCAGTTGGTTTGAGCAGTCGACCGGCTATCCAAAGACTCCGGCTCGAATCCCAGCACAGTCGGAAGCGTCTCTTTTTCCACAAAAGGATTTTAAATTATTTGAAAATTATTAAATCATGCGCTATTTAATGTTTATTTTTTGGGAAAATAAACCAACGGAGAGAAAATCTATTCATAGGGTTATACTGTATATTGATTGCAGAGTAAAAAACAATTATAAAAAATCAATTTTAATAAAAAATGCAGGAAATCTTGTCCTGTTTACGCAACCTCTCTCGCAGGTTGGGCATAAACGGTAGTAGGGACAGCGGCCATAATTTTCGTCCCACTGCAGCAAACAATTTTTTTTTTATTAATAATCACTTAATAGTTTCCGGCCTAAGAAGGGATTTATTAAAATTTTGATTCGTTAATAAAAGAATAAAATGAAAAAAGTCATTCATCCAACTGTGTTTTCAGTTACTTTTATTATTATATTCAAACTGATTACACAGGTCTGCAAGGTTTTGTTGTTGAAAAGCTATGGGTTGTTTCCGGAGTAATTTTTGATGTAGAATCCGAATCCGGAATCAGAATCAGCCTATCACGTCAGGATTTTGAGATATTTGAGGTTATGTGCTCGAAAAATGGGGTTTTAATGTCATCATTTAGCACTACTCTTTCCCTTCAAAATGAGCTATTGAACAGTCACGAGCGATTTTTTTTTCACAAAGATACGGCCATATCAAGTTTTGATATTTACCAGAACAACCTTATGAGCATTCACATTGACTCAGTGACTCAAAAAACTCTCAAGTACAGAATTTTAGAGACCAATATTGCTTTCCCCGTAAATTTCAGTTCGCCATTTTAAAACGGCCGGCCATCTTTTAAATGAAAATGTCAATCTTGCGACCCCATTTTCGTAATCAGCAATTCCGAAACCCCCGAGTAAGGGTTTTTAGAGAGCGAAATCGTTTAATTTCGTAAATTTCGATCCGCCTTTTTGAATCCGCCATCTTACAAATGGAAATGTCAATTTTCTGACTGTAAATTCTTATTCACAGACCATCAAAACCCGCAAGCACAAATTTTCAAGATAAATTTTCGAATGCAAAATGGTATGCATCAAAGAGTCAATGTGAATGCTCATAAGGTTGTTCGGATGAATATCAAAACTTGATATGGCCGTATCATTGTGAAAAAAAATCGCTCGTGACTATTCAATAGCTCATTTTGAAGGGAAAGAGTAGTTCTAAATTATGACATTTGAGAAAAAAAACCAAAAAAATTTCTTGCGCCCTGTACATAACCTCAAAAGTAGCGAAAACCCCCATTATTCGAGCACATAAACTCAAATATCTCAAAATCCTGACGTGATAGGCTGATTCTGATTCCGGATTCGGATTCTACATCAAAAATTACTCCGGAAATGGTCTTTCGTTTGCCAACAACAAATACAAACCCATTATTTGCAGACCTGTGTTATTATTATTTCGCAAAAAGCGTATGTAGGTCGGATAAGGATCAATTGAAAACATTTCAGTATAAATAGCATTGATATCGGTTTTGAATTTGAGAAGATAACTTGCATACAGTTTAAAAATAAACTGTGCACAGTGCACATTATAACCCTATAAATAGATTTTCTTTACGTTGTTTTGTTTTCCTAAAAAATCAACATTAAATAAGGCATGAATTTTTGGTTTAGAGGTGTCCTAACCCTTTAAAGCACTTTTGTATTCTAAATATTTTTGCAGCTTTGTCAAACTAATCCATTTTTTGACCTCCTAGTAGAAAAAAATGTGTGCGACACGGGAAAAGCATTTATTTTACTCGTGTGGTTGTTAAACTTCACACTCGCAAAATAAATTCTTTTTCCCCTAGGTGCAAAATATACTATTTTTCAAAATTTGGAAATTCTCAATATCGCCCGTAAAAGAGAGAGAAAATTTTACAATTTGTCCATGAAATATAAACTGTGAAAAAACTGTCTAAAATCCCGTTATGAGTGATTGGAAATAACATGCCAGTCATTCTGAATGTAAAATTACACAAATAATGGAAAACAAGTAGGAAAGAGTAAATTTACATTAAATGACGAAATTCCAGTTTGTGGATTTGGACTCATTGCGTTTTTACAGTTGTGGTGTGAAATTCCAGTTTTTATGTATTTGTCCTGATACTACGCGCATGCACTTTTTAAAGCCTGTGTATTTTAACATGCAGCATATAAATAATATATATTGAAGCATAATTCCAATAACTTACAAAAAAGTTTGCTGTGAGAACTTCGAGTTTGAATGCATTCTATTATGAAGACTACTACTTTAAAATTCGACAGACGGATATAAAAATTATAATAGTGTTACGTCAGAAACGTAAGATTTCTCTTATTAAAGATTCCCTCCTTTTATGTAAGGATCGGAAGGATCCTCTCTAAGGGATGAGGAATAAGTCAGTGAATAAGAAGGAATTAATTATATGAAATACGTTTATTAATATAAAAATAGATTGTAAGCAAGTACCATGGAAATATGGTAAAAAGATGGGAAATTTGAATTTGTCTGCGTTTACCCTTAGATGAAAATAAATTGAGTTGTAATGAGTCCAGTTGGGTCGAATTGATGAGCTAAATCTTCCTTTTGTAGATGTTTCCAGATGAATCTTAAATAGGTTGTAGAATGTTGTGGTCCAATCGGTTTCAGTTGATTGATTTACCGATCTCTGTTATTCAGGAGGATGCCCCAAGTCGACTCCCTTTCACATTCAACTGTTGCTGAACTCGCGGTGTAAAGTTGATAAGACTGGACCGATGCGTGTTAGTTACATTGTAAAACTCGCACGCTGACTGCGCTGTAACATTAGGCCTTCCCTTTTTATAGACCTAAAGTATGTCAATTATGGTAGGGGTGAAAGGCAAGGTGAGCCGCCTTTTTCATCTTTGGTATTGAAGCTCAAGATTGGTTGAGTTGCTTTCTCTGATGAGTCACGCTGTGATGAAACTTATTAGCTGTCATTAATGTCACAGCCAAATATATCAATTCTATTTGAATTGAATCTGCCTTTTGATTTTAATGATCTTCTTATTTCTTTATAGATCCTGCTGTATCTTGAGTCGATAGAGTCGAGGGACGTGAAAATAGGTTTAATTCCTCCGACCTATAATTACTCTTACGTATGCCAATGACCCAGTCATTTTTATCCCAAAAACATTCAGTAATTAATGATTAATTAATCTCAAAAAAGTTATGTTAAATTAATAGTTATGTTGAATGCAATTCATCAAAATATTTTAATCTTTAAAATTCTGAAGTTGTATTATAAACGATTTTATTGAAATTATATTATATATTATTGATTATGACAGGTAATATTATTTTCTAAGAACATAAAATATTAATTCCAATCTAAATCAGCTATTATTAATAATAACACAGTCCTGGGAAAATAATACTTTTGTATCTCCACTAAGATCTGAAGGTGTTTTAATACGTGGTTTTATGCGCTAAACCCAAATTTGGCATCAGAATTTATCTAGCACGTCGGAATTTTGAGGTATAGTTAATTCAACCAACTGAATCGAACTTCTTATGAAAAAATCTACAGAGATGTTTATACGTGGTTTTCAATATGGTTAAATATTTACATCTGTAGAACACTATATTATATTGGATCTATAACTTAATTCGTGCGGTTATTTTTCAAAATTTGAACGTTTATTTAAGAAAAACATGTACAATAGTATTATCCAAAGTATTGCTAATCTGAAGCTATGACTTTTTCCCATCTTTCTGGCAATTTGTGGATTCCATCCCAAAAGAACTGCGCCGGCTTGGTGGCCAAGAATGAATCAAGCCAATTTTTGATACCCTGTTCTGATGTGAACCGTATTCCAGTAAGGGCGTTCTGCATCAACCGGAACAAATGGTAGTCAGAAGTGGCATGGTCTGGGCTATAAGGCGGGTGGGGTAAAACTTCCCATCCACTGTTTTCCAAATAGTTCTTAACCGGAATGGCAACATGGGGCCGAGCGTTGTCATGATGGAAAATTACTGCCTCGTGTCTGGTCGCATATTCCGGGCGTTTTTCGGCTACTTCTTTTTGTGGCGTTCCAGTAGCATTTCGGACATGCAAAACCGCCTTTTAACGTCTCTCGGCTTCAGTTCATGTGGAACCCAATTTCCTTGCTTTTGAATGTATCCGATTGCTTTTAAACGTTTTGAAATGGCTGCTTGAGTAACTCCAAAAGATTCTGCGAGCTCTTCTTGTGTTTGGCAACAATCTTCATCTTCATCTTTAAACTTTTTTGGCTGCCCAGGACGTTCTTCGTCTTCCAGGCCAAAATAACCACTTTTAAATCGTGCAAATCACTTTTGCCACGTTCGCTCAGCTAGAGCATGTTCACCATAAACTTCCATCAAAATATGATGACTTTCGTCAGCAGTTTTCTTCATATTAAAGTAATGAAGAAGAACTCCCCGCAAAAACACTTTTTCAGGCACAAAGTTCGACATATTTGAGTAAAAAAAAATTATTGTTGTTTACTCTTCAAATGAATGACGTATACTAAAAAAGACGCATAATGACAGTAGCTTTCCAACGCATGTTCGGAATATTGGATCCATGGAATAATAATCAAGTTACGCTATCTCTTAGCAAACCGCACGAATTAAGTTATAGATCCAATAATAAATTATATCTTCATCGGTAAATGTTTACAGTACCTTTTTAAAAAATGTTCATCACTAAGTGAATCTAAGATTAGGGAAGTAGTGTATATCAAAGAGATGGAACGAAATATCAAGGAAAATGGAATGCAACCACGCTAGCTGAATATTTCTGGTGTTTGGAAAATACTTACTGAAGGCGATCCACATCAAGATCGGGTGGGTCTCCTGCAGGGTCCGCAGGAAAACGGAGGTCAAGCGATGTTACCCCTGCCTTAGCTTTGGTCACATGGCGTATGACTGCAGTGGGTCAGATCGCAGCAGGAGCTGCTGAATATGCGGTGAGGAGAGACACACTGCGGGGACCTGCACAAGGAACCCACGTTGCTACCTCTGCAGCACCAGAGAGAAGCCCCGGGCCGATCACATCCCGGGGATCATGAGGTCCGAGGCTTTTCGGGAGGCAGCTCCGAATAGGAAGCCTTTAAGAGGCCACGATTAGAGTTCCAGCAGGCAAAACAGGCTTAGCAGACGGCCCTCGGGCCATGGAGGTTGTGGTGTCCTTATGATTCAGAGAAAAAATGCGGGGGCCCTATAAACGGGTCACTCCCAGGTTTAACAAGGGGTGCGCTATAGACGCGTTTATCTCCATGAACGGAGAAGGATGCATGTTCCAGGCTGTGGCGCTGAGGACACGAAAAAGCGTCCGTAGTCCGCGACCAAGTTCAGTCCAAATGATCGTTCCTATATGGCATCCGACTGGATGTGCTCTGCCGATGTGGTGTGCCATGCGGGATCAGGAGTCAGCCCCGTCAGGACCTCGACCAGGTAGTGCGTATTGAACACAAGACGTTCGAGTCTGTATTGGACCGAGCGGGTCTGGTCCGTCCGTGTATTCCGGGACCGGCTAAGCGGAGGTTGGGCTTCAGGGAACTGGGGTAGCACTGTGGGTCACCCTTCCATGAAGAAATTGGGGATTTTTCATAGAAAACGTTCGGCGCCTCTGGGAGATACCTCAAAAAACCAGGCGAAGGGCGAAAAAGATCAACACCCTCTCCCCCTTTGGAAAAAAACTCCTAAAAGTTGAGAAGGTGGCTCTTCGGCCTCATATGCTCAGGTGGCCAAGAGCCAGCCCCCAAATAAAGAAGGGGAACCCCTTGTCGCGAACAAGGGAAAGAAAAAAAAATGATGAAAAAAAAGGAGAGGAGGAGAAAGGACCCTATGCCAAAAGCACAGGGAACTGTCGCCAAGCCCAAATTGTAGCGCTCCATGACCGCCAGGTCGGGCGATGCCATCAAGGTGTCGGCGAGGGATGGACAGTCCTACGCCGACATTTTGAAGGAAATGAAGGCGAAGATCGACTCCCGGAGGGCAGGACTCGAGGTCTTGTCTATCCGGAGGACCAGAAAGGATGAAGTCTTTCTGGTCCTCAAAAAGGGGGGAGACGTTTCAGCCTTCCACGAGGAGCTTGATCGAACGGTCGGGGAAGGGGTGGAAATTTCGGCCCTGGTCTCGACGAGCTCCCTTGAAATTAGGGACTTTGACGAGACCGTTGAGACAGAAGAGGTCGTGTCTGCCCTGTACTTGGCACTGGGCAGACCGGCACTTGAGAGGTCCTGAAGGCTCTTCACCCGCTTTGGTGGGATGAAGTCCGCAGTGATCCGGCTGGCTGAAGCAGACGCAGCGCGTCTGCTTCAGCTAGGTATGGTCAGGATCCTGTGAATAGCTTGCGACTGCTCGATGCCTTTTAGTAAGTGCAGGAAAGCCAGGGGTTCGATGTACTGGCGGAACGACCAGTTGGCTGCCCTACGTTGCAAATGCCTCGCAGCGCGGCGTGAATTCGCCCGGTCAAAGGGGGATGCTCTGCTGCACGAGGCATGGAAAGGGGCACAAGCAGCTTTGAGGCGAGGCATAAAGAAAAGCCGAATTCAATTCTGGAAGGACTTGATTGGTGAAGTCGAGAAGGGCCTTCAAAATAGTTACCAAGAGATTGTTGACTAGAAGAAAGACCCCAGGCCTGGAAATCGCCATCGAGTTAAGAACATCGTGCGAAGCTTCTTTCCACATGTAGAGCCAAATGAGATCCTCAAAGAGGTGATCGCGGCATTCCCGGAATCCTCCTAGAAGTATTCATCTCCCGTCTTCGGAAAGGGAGGTTCTTCGTCGACTGGAAGAAACAGAGTTTCGTCCTGCTGAGGAAGGGCAACACACCTTTGGAGGATGCCTCATCCTATAGACCAATATGTCTATTGGATACGATGGTGAAGCTTCTGAAGGAGTTGATTTTACAACGACTTCAGACTCTCTTGGTCGGGGAGAACGGTCTCTCGGAAAACCAGTTCGGATTCAGGAAAGGCAGGTCCACTGTTGACGTCATCCAAGCAGTGGTAGACATCGCCACAAATGCACGAAGAGGAACTGGTAAGCGTGAGGGATTCTGCGCGCTGATCAGCACTGACATACGCAATGCGTTCAATACCGCGAGGTGAAAGATCTACATTGAGGCGATGGTGCAGAAGAAGGTTCCAGACTACCTGTGCGGATGATATATGATTATTAAAGCGACAGGTAAGTGATGCTCCTTAAGGGTCGCGGGTAGGACCCACTAATTTGCAACATCATATATGACGACTTCCCGTTCTTGGACCTACCTGCTGGAACGAGCATCATCGGCTTCGCGGATCAAGCCACATGTCGTGTGTGCCGCTGAAGACGTCAGAATCCTGGAGGTGAGGATCAATGAAAGTCTGTGGCGGGAAAAGCGTTGGATAGATAGCAGATGCCTGAATATGGTCCCTGAGAAGACCGAGGCTTTACTGGTCACGGATAGGAGATCCTTTAAATATTCAAAGATCGTTCTCGGCGAACATGAGATTGAGTGGAAAAAGAGCATCAAGTACCTGGGTGTGCAGTTCGATCGAAGGCTTAGCTTCGGCGGACACCTGCAGATCGCGACTGCCAAAGCCATCTAATGTGGAGCGAACTTGACTCGGCTTATGCCCAACATTGGTGGACCCAGGAAAGCGAAAAGGAGACAGGTAGCGAGAGTGGTGCTTTTGAAGCTGCTTTATGCAGCTCCGGTCTGGGCAAATGGCCTGCAAAACCATGTTATCCAGAGGAAACTGTTCTCAGCGTAGAGATCTGTCGCGCTGAGAATAGTTTCAGCATAAAGAACTGTCTCGACGAGTGCTGTGTTGGTCCTGGCGAACGTTCCGCTAATAGATTTATTGGCTGAGGAAAGGCAGGGGACCTTTCAGCTCCGCAAGCTTGCCTCTATCGACCTGCAGGAAATCGCTCGCGCGAAGGAGGCAGACACGTCGAGAATGGCAGACGAGATGGTATGGTGAGCAGACCGGGAAATGGGCCTACCGCCTGATCCCGGAGCTCGCCACCTGGCTGAACAGAAATCACGGAGAAGTCGGCTTTAATTTGGCGCAAGCGCTCTCAGGCCATGGCTGTTTTAACGCGTACCTGAGGCGCTTTAAAAAAACACGAGGTCTGAACGGATCTGGACGCTCATCGAGTCATTTTTCACACTTGTGAAGTTCAAAGCCGAAAGGTGGTCCCGCAGGAGGTGTATTGGTTAGAGAGAGGGGGTTTTCGGATTTAACAGGCATGCCTAGCCTCGTCCTAGGAAGGTCCCGTACAACGTCTATAAGAGATTTCGCCATTTTTCCTCCTCATCGAAAAAAAAAGTTTTTTCATGCAATGTTACAATATATCAAGCTAAAACTACTGGGAATTATTATTTCAAATTCGATCATCTATATATGAACAAACTGGAGTACCAAAAGAAAAGGAAAATTCTTCATATTTTAATATTTTTTTCTTCAGTTCATGAACCGACCTTCTTTTGGTCACATTTGAGCTTAGCCCATAAAAATACTCAGATTATGAGCAGAAAGAATAAAACTATCGTATTTACCTCTGGGAAATGATTTTGATGAAAATTGTCCCATGGCCTATTTTATATATTGGTTAATTGAGAAAAGAATTTTATTTTCAACCACTCGTGACACTGACTGAATTATGGTCTGTCTTGCCTTCATAGGCTGATCATAACTTACATTACCTTAGCAGATCGATTCACTAGACTATTTTGCCTTAGTTGAATGGATCACTAAAATATCTTGCATTTGTTGATTGGCGCGTGGCTTATATTGGCTTCAGTGGTCAGATCATTCCTTATATTGTCTTAATTGACCGATTAACTAAACTATTTTGCCTTCGTTACTTGAATGACTAAAATATTTTGCCTTTTTGGCTCGATCATGGTCTACCTTGCCTTTATAGGCTAGATCATGCCTTATATTGCCTTAGTTGACGGATCATTAGACTATATTTCCGGTATTGGATCATTTTCAAAAAACTGGAAAGAAGCGATAATAAGGAAATATCCTATTACAAAAAACATTATTAAAATATTATTTTTCGTAATTTAAAAATTTTTTTTATTAAAAAGAGTGTCTTTCCTTACATATGCCACGGCTGATGATATAATTACCAGTCTTGAAATCATAGAAAAACTTCTTTTTCCAGAGACTGATTTTTGGCACGACAACTACCTTAAACGCTTTGTACCACTCGTAAGTCCGTGTTTTTGATAAAGCTGATTCACTATAAGCCTCTAACTACTGAAGTGGATTGTTTGAACAACGATAAATTTTGCAGGAGGTGATGAGGTGTAAGGGATGCAAGTCCGCCGACTAGTATGATCAATTATCCATTTACGTATTTTACTAAGTACACAAGAAATATATCTGACATCACTATTAACTGGAACACGACTAAATACGACGATTCACGTAGTTCAAAAGAACTAGATAGCACTACTGTTTCCGGATTTGCACCACTTAAAGACCAAGGATTTTGTGTATCATGTAGCGAAGGTAGAATTGTGCTCAAAGATATCGATGAGAGTTACGCGTATCGAAGGGTCTGCTTACAAAGTTGACTCTAATAGCCCGAAATGAATGGAATTTACCGTACAACTGCTCGGAACTTGATGACAAACCACCAGGGATGAACCTAGGGTATACATATTAGATTTTTCGATGGTGGTAGCAATGGGAGTGGAGTTGCGCAAAAGTGATAAGTCATATTCGTTCCAAGAATTGCGATTTCTTCCTACTTCTGTTTTTGGATATAGTGCCTAATTCAATTTTAAAGCGACAAATAAATACAAGTCTGACCTAGCAAACCTGCATCTACTTATCTGTAGCTTAAATTTTATACATTGTGACCTCTGATCAATCTTCTACAATCAATTAACCTTTATATACGATCTATGATAGATTTTACATGATCATTATTGATTACACAGCCTCCCAAAAAAGTATCTTGAGCTAGAAACAAAACCCATCATTTCCTATGGATTCTGACTCACTGATCATGAATTTGAAGGTCATTTTATCGTTTTGTCCCTAGTTTTCACATAACCTCAAAATTTTCGAATTTTGAGAAAAAATTCTTTTGTTTTTCAAATGACGTGTTATTTTTTAATTAAAAATAGGCAAAAAGTAGGATGAAAAAGCAGCATGGATTAGCTTCAAAAATGTTGTAGACATTTTTTTAGGAAATCAAAAGTCAAAATTACAAGCAATTAGTAGCTAAATTGGTTAAGAATTACTTTTTGGATTCTTAGCTTGATTCGACTTGCTCTGGCTCGTCAGCTTGCAATAGGGCAGTTTTATGGGACAGTTGTGATGATCTTGGATATCCATGATCTTAATTATTGAAAAATCAATAATTGATTGTTTATTATTATTCAATGGATTGGTTATAAAAAACTCAATTGCGTAGTCAACCCTTAGTTGACTATTTGTGGTAAAGCACATTTTGTTCAGTTTCCACAATTGTGGAAACTGCTATTTTTTTATTTTGATGACGATATTTACTGTTGATCAGGTTGATTTATTAAGGGGTTAGGCCACCTTGGAGACCAAGAAATCATGGTTCATTTGTTGTTAATTTTGTAAACATACACGTAGAAAAATAGTTGAAGTAATTTTACTCAACTTCCGATCAAATTTGGGACATATGGACAAGTTAGAAGTTATTTAGTATCATTGTAATTATTTGTGATATATTAAATTTCAAAAATGAATCAAAGTTGAGCAAAATTCAGAAGTGTTGGGTGAAGTATGAAAGCGTGCATTAAACATTTTTAAATATATATATTATTACTCGTAGTATAATTATAAAAAACCAATCTTTTATTAAATCACAAAAATAGTAGAGCTTTCCGTTCATTCTACTCTACGCTTCAATCGAGAGTTAAGTAAACCGTGAATCGCAAGACTTATTCCACCAGCTGTATCTATTCACGCAGGAACGAATGAAAGTAATCTGCGCCTTGGGCACACATAAAATATTTTTAATTTGAAAAACCTGTTGAATTTTCAGCATACTGAACTTCCAAGTTATTATATTTAATAATCAAAATCAATTAAAAACATACAAAATGCAATTACAGTTTATTTTAGTACTCTCTAGATCCAAAATAGTGGATTACACTTATAAACTAGTGATTTTAAAAATTCATCGTACTGCAGTCGTGTTTGATTGTGTTTTGTCTGTTCATCACGAAGCTTTCGTACATGCTCCGCAGTGTTAACTACTATTTGTTTTCATGATTATCCACTAGTTTATATAATTTATTTTAAAGTTTCACATAAGCTAGTTATATAGATTCGTTAAGTTTAATAAATTCGTGATACAAAATTTGTTCTTAATTAATTTATAATCACTTCTTTCTTTTTCACTTAAGTTTTTTAAATTAAATTCATTTCATGAAAATTTAAACAACAAAAGTCTTGATAAGTGTATTACATAAAATTTGAAAAATCTACACAGGATTTAGATTGCACATAAATTTATTAGGGACAATAATAATTTGGAAATCGCAATTGTAAAATCCATATTTTGAAAATATACAACACAGAAAATGAAAAAACCTTCTTTTAAATGTTTTTACACAAGATGCTTTTTGGTAATAATGCGATTCTTTAATGTACATTTCAAACTTTACTTTCATTAAACTTCATACGTAGTTATAATAAAAATGTATACTAAATGTAATTTAATAATTATATTATATATATGAACAATCATAATTATAATAATTTATTAATTAATTATTAATATTAATTAAACATTATTATAAATATTAATATGTTAAATTAAAAAAATATTTTACGAATAATTTATGAAAAAAGTTGATTTATTTTTACTTGAGTAAGGCTCAAAAACTTTATTGACGACACTTACTCTCACAAGCTCTGAATAACTCTTACAGTCACTATACAGGGTGTTTAAAAAGTCCCGGGACAGTTGGATATTTCCTGAGGTAAATATTTTTCAAAAAAGTGAAGGTCATTCCTGAAGTAAATTTCAACGAGGAATTCAATGGTGACCTTCATTTTGACCTTGAAGCTGACCTTCATGGCTTTTACAAGGTCAATTTTGTTTTTTTTTTAAACGGAATCCACCTTTTTTCACATCTGCAATCGATAGGGTGAAAAATACTACGTTCAAGTACGTACCCAAGTCATAGGTCAATTGTAACGTTCAAGGTATATTAGAGGTTATTTTAAATTAACAAAGTTTTCCAAGAGGTCAGTGAAATTCCTGAAGTAAATTTCAACGAGAAATTTATTGGTGAGCTCTGTGTTGATCTTGGTTACAGCGTTTTGAATATTGTAAAATCATATGCATAGGAAATTTTTCATTAAAAGTTCCAGGAGTTCTGGTGAGAGTTCTGTTCCTCCCCAAAGAGTTATATCGAAAAGTCCTATACCGTTTTTCGATACCTAAGTCAATACCTAAGGCGATACCATAAGTCCTATACCTCCTATATCTCCATAGGAATATTACGAATCGAAACTAAATTTACGTATTACGAGTACATACTTACTATCTTTTGCTAAAATATTATTATTGCGCAAGCTAAACTTTCGGAACGAGAGAGGGTATCTGTATTAATGATGCGTGGTTGGGGAGATCGAGTTCGATCTTATGATCAAGTTCGTTTGCTTTTTAATCGCACTTTTCGTAATGGAGAAGGGTTAAATCCTGTCTCAAAATCAACAATTGAAAGAACTGTAAGGCGCTTTATGAATCATGGATCTATCAAGGACCTTCAGAGAACTGGTCGGCCAAAATCTGCAGGATCTGAGGAGATGCAGATGGACATAGCCCAAGTATTTGTTGAAAATCCACACCTTAGTTTACGTCGAGCTAGTGATGAGCGTGACGTTGCTCCTGAGGCAGTGCGAAATATTTTGAAAAGCATCAATTTCCATCCTTACAAAGTTCATCTGGTACAAGAGCTCAATGAAGACGATCCTGATCGTCGGGTTGAATTTTGTGAAATTATGATGGACAGAATTGATAGAGATCCTCTTTTCTTCTACAATACAGTATTTTCAGATGAAGCTACTTTCACTTTAAAAGGTGAAGTTAACAGGCAAAATTGTAGATATTGGTCCGACACAAATCCTGATTGGATGTTGAAGAGTCACACACAATATCCACAAAAGATTAATGTTTGGGCCGGTATCTTGAATGATACATTGATAGGCCCTTTCTTCATCGATGGTAATCTCAATGCCCGTTCATATGAAGAGTTTCTCAGAAACCAAATTGTACCAAGAATAAGGGAGATTACAGGCGATAATTTTCAAAATATTTGGTTCCAGCAGGACGGAGCAGCGGCTCATTACGGTAGGGAGGTTCAAGCATATTTGGATACTCAGTTCCCTCATAGGTGGATTGGAAGAAGGGGTGAAATCGAGTGGCCTGCTAGATCTCCTGATCTGACGCCTCTCGACTATTTTCTTTGGGGTTATTTAAAGAGCAAAGTATACTCAACGTAACCCCAAAGCTTAGACGAATTGCAGAATCGGATTCTGCAAGAGGCTACTTTGATTGATAGGAAGATGATTCCAGGCCGCGTTCGCGAGCATAGGCGATAGCGGCCACTATACTTTGATCCTGTTTTGAGCTTACGCCAGATGGCGCCGAAGTATAATTTCTTAAACCTCACCCCGCTGACCACCGCACCGTAGTTGCATCACTAATGGCTGCAAATGGTCACTAAAATGTGCTAAGATGCTAACGAATAGGAATAAACTTGGAGGTTTAATAAAACTATTCAAGTAATTATTATTGAGTAAGTATTCGAATCGGATTGATAAACTTGCTTTTTGTGATTGCAGTTTTCTGATAAGTGCATCCTTACATACATGGAGTATTATTATTTCAATGTATATATTTGTAATTTGGGACGCTTGGGTGATCATCTCTATTTGTGTTTAGCCTGACAGTACTCTGCGATACACAATTAAAACTCCATGTATGGGAGGATGCACTCATGAGGAAACTGCAATCACAAAAAGCAAGATTATCAATACGATTCGAATAATTACTCGATAATAATTACTTAAATAATTTTATTTAACCTCAAAGTTTATTCCGATTTCATTATTTCCTGAATTATCTGAACATGATCTGAATATGATCTGAACATGATCTGAATAGTCATCTATTATCTTCTTTTAGGGTTTTGAGCTTACGACAGATGGCTCTGACGAAATCTATGTTGGGCCACCACTAAAGCATTACGCGGGCATGGCCTGGATGATTCGTAATGCTGTAACTCATTTTTACAATCGCATAGATTTTTGTCAAGAAGCTCAAGGTTTCCAGTTCGAACATCTTCACTGAAGCGTGAGAGGCAAGGGGACTCACGCTAATCAAGCACCCCAAAGGGAACAGAATTTACTACATCCACGTCGTTGCTCCTGGGTAATGCTAAACGTAAACGTAAACTGCTTGAAAAAAAACCTTGAAAAAACCTTGAAGATCATCACCAAGATCAATACAGAGCTCACCAATGAATTTCTCGTTGAAATTTACTTCAGGAATTACACTGACCTCTTGGAAAACTTTGTTGATTTCAAATAACCTCTAATTGACCTTGAACGTTACAATTGACCTATGACTTGGGTACGTATCTTAAGGGGTTATATACACTTGTGTTCGAGAAAAAAAGTAGATTTTGACGATTTTTTTTTTGGAAAAACAACACATTTTTTTTTTAAAACTGAACGCCTATTTATTTATACATGTCAAAAAATCTTTTAAGAATTTTTTCAAAAAAAAAATTCATAGCTGGAGTCAATATTGCCATTGTGCTAAAACACAATTTTCCCGACATCTCTTGCGGTGAGCATGATAAAGAAGGAACTGCTTATCTGAAATACACAAAACAAAAACAAAACTGTAGTTGGTACCTTTACGCTGTGCGTGAACGACGGATTTTGCGAAATTTATTTTTTTACAAAAATGGTGATCGTTTTTCTAAAAAGTTTGATTTTCGAACGTCTGAGCTTTCGGTTTTTGCAGCAAGAAAAAAAAAGTTTTGCTTGAAATTTAAAATCCTTCTCCCACTCAGAGGCTATTATTGTTGTTAGTAAGCCTGCAAAAATTCAGACTGATCTGGTTAACGGTTCTCGAGAAACTGTGCTCACCGCAACCGTACTTTTTGAAAAATCAAGTTTCGAGATAATCGCGTGTAAAGGCGGACTTGCAGATGACTCGCAGTTGCAGATAGCGCGCTATCAAGAGCTGCCAAATCGGTTCTACTGCTCAGATCTGTATGATTTTTTGGAAAAAGATTCTTTGAGATATGTACTTTCAGAAAGTGCAATAAAAAATTTTCGATTTTTTCAATCAACACAAGTGTATATAACCCCTTAACGTAGGATTTCCCGCTCTATCGAATGCAGTTATAAAAAAGGGGGGTTTCCATTTAAAAAAAACAAAGTTGACTTTGAAAAAGCCATGAAGGTCACCATTGAATTTCTCGTTGAAATTTACTTCAAGAATGACCTTCACTTTTTTTTTTAAATATTTTAACTGAGGAAATATCCAACCGTCTCGGGACTTTTTAGACACCCTGTATAAGAAAGTTTCAAGTTTTATGCCTGAGGATTGTAAGCGAAAACATGAAACCTTGAGTTACATTTTTTCTGGACCCTAAAGCCAACTAAGAACATCAACAATATCGAATATATACACGGAGAAAAATAGTTGAAGTAATTTTACTCAACTTCCGATCAAATTTGGGACATAAGGACAAGTTAGAAGTTATTTAGTAACGCTGTATTTATTTGTGATATATTAAATGTTCGAAAATGAATCAAAGTTGAGTAAAATTCAGAAGTGTAGGGTGAAGTATGAAAGCGTGCATTAAAAATTTTTTAATATATATATTATTACTCGTAGTATAACTATAGAAAACCAATCTTTTATTAAATCACAAAAATTGTAGAGCTTTCCGTTCATTCTACTCCACGCATCAATCGAGAGTTGAGTAAACCGTGAATCGCAAGATTTATTCCAACAGCTACATCTATTCACGCAGGAACGAATGAAAGTAATCTGCGCCTTGGGCACACATAACAAATTTTCAATTTCAAAAACTTAAATTCTTAAAATTAAATTGATATTATGAAAATTTAAACAAAAAAAGTCGATAAGTGTATTACATAAAATATGAAATATCACATAAATTACTCAGGCAGAATAATAATTTGGAATTCGCAAATGCTAAACCCATATTTTGAAAATATAAAACACAGAAAATAAAAGAACCTTCTTTTAAATGTTTTTATACAAGATACTTCTTAATATTAATGCAATTTTTTAATTTACATTTGAAAATTTAGTTTCACTAAACTTCATACGTCGTTATAATAAAAATGTATACTAAATGTAATTTAATAATTATATTATATATATCAATAATCATAGTTATATTAATTGATTAATAATATTAATTTTTAAAAATATTTTATTAATCATTTATGAAAAAAGTCGATTTATTTTTACTTGAATAAGGCTAAAAAATTTTATTGACGGCACTTACTCTCGCAAGCTCTGAATAAATCATGCAGTCACTATATAAGAAAGTTACAAATTTTATATCTCAGCATCGTAAGCGAGAGTGTGCGTGATTCGACGAAAGCGTATTGTACTATATATAAGTGTAGTTATTAGGTTTATATATGTACGGTTATATGTTTAAGTGTATTTGTAATTTTAAATATAATTGGCTACGTCTGAATAGTGTGAATGTATTTGTAAGTTGTTTATGTATGTACCGGATGACTATTGGTAGGCTCGAGGAAAGAATTTTTTTTTATTTGAGAGAAGCATACCATTGCCAGTTCAAATAATATGCCCGATGCTCATTTTACCCAACTACGGCTTGAAGCACCTCAAGCGTCGGTGATATACTTATACATTTCATGTTAACCCACTGACGCATGTTGGTGCCCTGTCGTCGATAAAGTTTTACTCAACTCCTTACTATTCCCTATGTAACGCTTATTGTTATTCAATTTGGGTGAATTAGGTATATATCAAATTGATTTTACCCTACTAGGATTTAATAGATGTTCAAATGTCCTTATGTCCCAAGTTTAATCGACATAGGTGAGTAAAATTACTTCAACTACTTTTCTCCGTGTATATAAGGTTATATGTTTAAGTGTATTTGTGATTTAAAATGATTGGCTACGACAGAATGGTGTGAATGTATTTGTATGTTGTTTATGTATGTACCGGATGACTATTGATAGGCTCGTGGTAAGAATTTTTTTTATTCAAGAGAACCATACCATTGCCAGTTGAAATAATATGCCCGATGCTCATTTTACCCAACTACGGCTTGAAGCACCTCAAGCGTCGGTGATATACTTATACATTTCATGTTAACCCACTGGCGCATGTTGATGCCCTGTCGTCGACAACGCTTTACTCAACTTCTCACCATTCCCTATGTAACGCTTATTGTTATTCACTTTGGGTGAATTAGGTATTTATCAAATTCATTTTACCCAGCTAGGATTTAATAGATGTTCAAATGTCCTTATGTCCCAAGATTAATCGACAGAGTTGAGTAAAATCCCTTTCAAGCGTTTTATTCTACATGAATTGATAAGAAAAAAAAATGATAAACAATCAAATTTTAGTAATAAATGTAGGTCAACTTGTCCTGTTTGCGCAACCTATGTCGTGGTTCGGGATCAAACTGTGTCCCAGGCAGCGTCCATAATTTGCATCTTCCTGCAGTAAACAAATTTGTTATATAAACAACAGCGTACGTAGGGGTTTTTTGAAATTTTGATTTCTTCGTTGATCGCAAGCATTTGCAAAAAAATGTGATTTTTTTACCTATGTTTTGAGTTACTTTCATTGTTATATTTAAATAAATTATTATTATTTTGCAAAACGGCTACGTACGCCTGAAGAGGCTTAGTTTACGATCATTTTGGTATAAATTTCATCCAAAACAGTTAGGAGATAATAATAATATATTATAACATATAATTATATATTATTATAATAGGAGATAATTGGGACAGTTTGATCCCGAACCTAGGGTTGTAAAGTTTCATGAAACTTTGGGAAAATGAAACGTTTCATGAAACTTTTGAAGCGTTTCAAAGTTTCCAAAGTTTTAAGCATAATGGCGGGAAAATTGAAACTGATTGACTTTTCAAAATTCAAATTAATTGAATTTTCAAAATTCAAATTAATTGAATTTTCAAAATTCGAATTAATTGAATTTTCAGAATTCATAAATAAATTTCATAAGTAATTAAATAAATAACTAATTTATATAGGAAATTTGAATAAATAAATAATTTTAACTCATTAGAAAGATTAAATCACGTGAGTCAAATGTAAATTATTTAGTATTTTTTTTTTTTTAATTTATTGTTTTAGAATTAATTTGTGCTTCTGGTGACCCATTTTCCAAGAACTTTTTATTATGATTTAAAAACAAAATATTAAGTCGACAAGTACCGGTAAACCATCTTGCATCACATCAGAAAACATCAAAACAAATTTAATTTAATTTATAAATTAAAGAGAGTTTGACTATTGTTTTGCATGCCTACAAAATTAACAACAAATGAACCATGAATTCTTGGTCTCCAAGGTGGCCTAATTATTCATTAAACACCAAACCGAAAGTGCATGTGGTTTGAACACAGCCGTCTAGTTTTCACGGAAATTTTTATTCGTTATCTCAGAGAGCGCCATACTAGCCTGCGTTTGCTGCCACTCACCCAATTACCTGGGTGAAGCAGTTTTGTGCGTGGTCCAACTGGATGGGCGTCCCACGTTCATCTTTCTTTTGCGTTCTTTTTACATTATTTATTATTGTTCCTTCTATTTTTATGCATATAGGTAACTTGATAATTTATAATGTTGATATATAAGATTTAAATATAAATAAACATATATTCAGGTCCTATGATAATTAAATAGTATTTTAGTTCGATATTGAAATTTTATTGTAGTTAATATATATATAATAGATAATAGAAATGATAGCTGGTGGATATCAATATCGAATTTATAAACAAACCTCGAAAATTGTTAAAACATTATAAATAATGAGCAAAATTATGGATCCCAAGTATAAATAAATAATACGCGGCAATTAAATCATTTTTCCTCTCATCTGTGCACATGGGAAATCTCCACGTGAATATTAAGTGCTTTTGCGCTACCACCCAATAGAAGCGCGCGTCTAGCCAGGGAGCGCGTGTGATTGGCGCTTTAAAACACGGGCGGCCAATCGACGAGCAGCTATACTATGCATGGATCGTCACCCGTGCCAAGAGAAACGCGTATAGGGGAAAGACGCTCTCCTCGTTAACGCAGGGTACGCCCTCACTTTCCAGCGCGTACAGGTTCCCAAACGCCTCCACGGGACACAGTGTGCGACTTTTTGAGATAAAAAACACATTGACATGATCGCGAAAACGTCAGCTTTCTTTTGCTACAAATTTTCATGCCCAGAACGGTTTAAGTAGGGTAGAAATTATAGTCTACAAATTTCGTAATTTATTGATCGGACTAGACTAGATCGCGGTCGGTAATTGAGGCAGATCCTCAAAAATCAGTCCGGTGCCGCACCTAATTAAGGTGAGGACTTAACGCCCTGGGCAAAAATAAAATAGATCGAGGCTCGAGATTAGGTGAGGTGCATTTTAGCATCACCGCACCTGATCTTTTGAGAACTTGATCGCACATGCTCCCCGTCCCCCCTTAGCTAGGAATCAATGGGTTTTAGCCTTGTTTTTTTTTTAACTGATTAAATTCAAAATCGTAGTTTTTTTATATTTTTCAAGTACTTGGTTAGCTCGGCTCGTGCCACAAGTAGTGTGAACTCTCATATCGAGAGACAAATTGAACGTCGCACTCCTAATCATTAAAATAAGAAAAATAAAAAGGTAGTTTGAAGGTGTCGAACCCCTACGGGGAGTTTTCGCCTGAAAAGCTACTCCCCATACTCACACCATATAAACATCGAATCCCCATGAGGAGCTTCGTTTACGGGACGACTCTACTTTTTCTTTGCACCGAGCAAAGCCTGCCAATTTGCGCGCGTTTTATTTGGGATAATAGAAATAAGGGTGGTAAGGCAGATGATGAAATGTGGCAGGCATGTGTCACCAATATTGCAGTACCCTGCTCACCTCTGATGCCCCGTCTCATTAAAATAGAAATAAAAATTATGCCAAGGGGAGGGAGAATCCTAGATAATTGGGATACTCATGTTTGTTCTTAAGAAGAACCTATTGATCAAAAGATCTTATTTCCAGGAGTAGGAAAAAATCCCCAAAAATTAGAACGCGAAAATTCGCATGGAGATAATCCGTGCTTCTTTTTGATTTTAGATTTTATAAAAAGAGAATGAATACTATATACATGAATATATATTGTAACGTGGTACTTCTACCACGCACAAAATTTATAAAAGGTATTTAAATTATTGACCTCGAGCAGACAATCATGTCCGAGGATATCTTTCACAGTGATAAGTCAGGGGTCGAGCGTAATGTTCTCGGTAGACTCCTCATTCTGACTTATGCATTTCAAGATATAAATGTGACAGGTTACCTGAGGGGAGAGGTTATGTTCCAGTGTTTGCTTAGGTAGTGCGCGTTCCTGTAAAATTACCTTGGTTTTCCCGGCCTCCATACTCTGGGTGGTCAACCGAACTTCAAGCAGAGTCGAGGTGGGCAATAATTCAGTCTCAGGGAAGCATATGAAACTGTCGCTTCTACCCATCACGTAGTAAGGGCACGAGTTTTAGCACCCAGGCAATATACGATGTAACAAAGTACCGTCATTGAGTCACTCAACGGTACCGTGATTGGCACGCTCATTGACATTGCTCCTTATCCCGCGCTCTCCGCTGTAATTGGATAACCCTGTTGCTTCGGGGTAGATGGTACAAGGTGATTCAAAACGAATTGGCCGGACACGATATATTAGTCAGTGTAACATATTAAGTTTGATTATTTCATCAAAATAACTTGGCGCTCGACCACTCACTGAATGTTAAGCTAGCATTTAGAACTCGGAAAAGTATATTTTGTCGAGTTAGGTCGCCGGGGGTATATTGCGTTACCCCGAACCTTGTAAATTGAGAACAACATGAGTTTAACATTTACATCCGAATTTAATTCTCTCAACAAACCTTTGAAAATTGTCATGATTCATTTCAGAGCAGCGATAAGCCATATCAGCAGTCTTGTCAAGGTGTTTGGGTTACGGACGCTTTAAAACTGGATTTACCTATTTTATTTTTAATGTATATTATTAATAGTTTTTCTATTTTAGAGCGCTCGTAACACAGTTACCATGCGGACTAAGCGATGTTCTACTTTATCACTTGATACTAAATGCTCAACCAATCTGTCGTAATTGCTCAGACCATATGATAATTATCGTAAGTATCCTGTAATATCCTAAATTACTCAAGTTATTTACATAGCTGTTTGGTGTGTTGTCCTTACACAGGGGCAAGAAGAAAAAATTGAAAGTTACTGGGATGTAATATAATCAGAAAAATAGGTAAAGCATGGCTCAAGTATGAATCAAGCATACTCCAAGCATGACTTAAATATGGATAAGACTAAAATTAGCATAGCTCAAGCATTGCATTTATCCGCGTTTTCCAAGCTTAGTAAACAATTTGATAATTCTGAACTTTTATGACTGCTAAATTTTATTAACAATCGTTAAAAAATATTAATTTCAAGTTTCACGATGAAAAAAACAACTGTAAGTGAAGAGTCAACGACTTGACTACACCGGGTCATGTATCAGGTTGTTAAAAAAGTAATCTACGGGAAGTTTTTTTTTACATTTTAGTTTACCGATGAAAGAAATAACTTCAAATGGAAAAACGACGACCTTGGTACTATAAATTACCAAGTTCAATTTGTTTTGCTTTCGAACCTAACTGAGCAGATCGAAAGTTTTCCGAATCGACTTTCAAACTGCTCAGTTTGAATAAAAAATATGAGAGAAAGAAAATTATTTTTTTAAATGGATTATCATTTGCAAAGGTTGGAAATACAATAATATTTTACATTTCTGAAGGTGGCAAGACTTTTTTCCATTTTAATGCCTACAATGTTCTCTCAACATTTTTCGAATAAATAATTAATACATCTGCCCGCTTCGCCCGGAAATTGGAGTGCGTCTAAGGCTCGCGACTCGGTCGTAGCGCATCGCGCTCGGCCTTATATTCTTCGGATACATTCAAGTTTATTTCTTGTAATTTGATACTGAAACTCAAGTCAATTTTATTATATTGTAAATGTGAATTAAATCAAGTGCTGTACAATTAACTATTCTTGTAGCAAAAACCGTGTAATATGAAGCTAATCAAAAGTGACTGAATTCTAGTTCCATTACCTTACACAGGATTATACATTTTCTCTACACGCTATAATTGCACACAATTTAATCCTGTTCATTGATAAAATGAAATACTTACAGTAGAGAACGGCTTCTTTATTGTACGCTTCTTCAATAGAAACGCATTATTATTTCGAATTATCATCCAGTTCAAGTGCGACATTTTGGCTGCCTAGAAGAATAATATTAATGAAATACTTTTGAAGTACATAATCTCACGAGTAATGTGAGTCAAGGTTGATGGCAAAATTCTAAAACCTGATCAAGTGACAGTTCCTGCCAGAATTGCCAGTCCACTAAAAAAATTCGTATTAAAAACATGCCTCTATTTTTTGAAAATATTTCAGTGAAAGTTAAATGGTTTCCTAAAAACGGTTGGAAAGCTTACTTAATTTTGCGCCGAATAAACTTTATTTGATTCATTCTTTATGAAGAGAGACTGAGTTAGCATGTAAGAAAGACCCACCTAATTTCTAATTTTGGCAAATTTCAAATTATTCAACTTTGGCTCTCTGCATGCTTCAGGCAGGTACTGGAAAGAAATTCAAGTTCACACATATTGAGCCTTCACTGAGAAAAAAATTTATCCAACAAAACTGTTTTTGTTGACCTGAAAAAATATTTTGTTGACCCAACAAAACTTTTTGTTTAAGTAACAAAATATTTTTGTTGATTTGACAAAACTGTTTTCTCAGTGTTGGAATCTCCCTTTTAAAACGAGCGAAGAAAAATAAACAAAAGTCTTATGGGACTCCTCATCAAAATCGGCGAATCTCCGGAACAAAATCACGAGTCCCCATAAATCATATATATACTACCGTCGGAAATTGTGCGTACAATTAAAAATCACTGCTGACTTTGAACCACGATATCTCGGTGAAAAAAGAGATAGGGCATTTTTAAAAATGCAGTTGGAAAGCTTATGCTATTTCACGTCTAGTGATGCTCAACAAATATATTTTTGAACTTCTAAAAATAATACAGCACGTGAGGAATTTAAAAAAAAAATCAATATTTTCTCAAATTCAACTTTTAGCATGACCTAGGGAAAAATTTTCCAAAATCTGAAAATTATACGACATAGATTCTAAAATCTTATCTTTAATTTAAGCCAAGAAAACTTCAAAAATATTCATGGGTACCCGAGACACGATTAAAAATGTTCAATCGTATCTGAGTTGAATTTTAATTGATGATCACGGTTCTCGGCCGGTTTGTTGCTCGCCTCCTTTGTTGAGGCAGGGCCGAATAGGCCACGCATGAAGGTGGCGCTTAAGTGGAGCTCTCTTATATGTTCTTTGATCCAAGAACGTGTTTCTTTACTTCCTTTCCTTTCATTCTTAGTTAATATTTAGAATGACTATTAAAATTTGTATTACTATTCTAGTTTATAAGAATTTTAAGAAATAAAAAATATTTACATATCATCGTTCTATTCGTTAATATGGGGATAATATTGGATTTAAATAATTTTTAATGATCACAAATAATAATAAATATTTTTTAAAATTTAGAATAATTAGAAATAAAAATTACTAATGAACAGAATAAAAAATACATATAAGAGAGCTCCACTTAAGCGCCACCTTTGTGCGTGGCCATTTAGGTCCTGCCTCAACAAAGGAGGCGAGCAACAAACCGGCCGAGAACGGGCTCGGGTACCCATGAATATTTTTGAAGTTTTCTTGGCTTAAATTAAGGATAAGATTTTAGACTCTATGTCGTATAATTTTCAGATTTTGGAAAAATTTTCCCGAGGTCATGCTAAAAGTTGAAGTTGAGGTAGAGAATTTGAGAAAATCTTGAATTTTTTTTTTAACTTCTCACGTGCTGTATTATTTTTAGAAGTTCAAAAATATATTTGTTGAGCATCACTGGACGTAAAATTTCATAAGCTTTCCAACTGTATTTTTAAAAATGCCCTATCCCTTTTTGTCACCGAGATATAATACGTATAATAATCAAAAAAATAAGTAGCAATGAGCATTTATGTAAAACGTGCCGTCAAACGCCGAAGCCACCTTAAATCAGAGGATGATGATGTCGCTGACAAAATTCAAAACGAAGTAATAAGACGTACGAATGGATTATCAGCAAATAATTTCAGTTTTATGTCCATAAAACACTTTGCATATTTACTCTTGAGGAAAGTTTCGCAACTACGAGCAATATTGATTTTTTCATTCCCCTTCATTATAGTTCCACAAATAATGGATAGGCATTATTTTTATGATTTAGACCAAATAATAAACTTAATTTTCATCCGGGATTGAATTTACGCGTACTTAAATCAGTAGTGATTTTTGGCATTTTTTTACATAATTGATTGATAATTCGTATGGAATAGGGAGCAGTGCGTTCGGGTCTACTCGAAATCTTTCACTGAAATACCGAGAGCCCTAATCTTTCCGCACCTCGAACTCTCTTATATACCTATCAAAGGTAGTAAGAGCGGGGTGTGACATCTTGATACCTTAACGCTACTTACTCATAGATTGACTATCAAATAAAGAATAAGAATATTTAGTCAAGTTCCGACATCACACAGGTTTATTAAGGGTACACGGAGAAACCGAAGTTTACATTTTGCTAAACTACGTTTCAATTCACGGAAAAACGTGTCATAGTGAGGATTTTACGCAGTAAAATACTAAAAAATTAAAAAAAGTATACAAAACTTTAGTGTAGAAATTGAATTTATGGTTTTCAATATTGAAAATCAAAACAAAATATAAATCTCATCAAAAAATGTCCTACTGAGAATTTATAGACCTCATTTAGGCAAATAACTTTCCATCTCAGCAACTTTTTTGTATCTCACATATTTTGTTTAAAAAATGGAATTTTTAATTTTATTAGTATCTTTTAAAGTTAAAACGAAAAAAGATATACGTTTTATCAAAAACTGTGTCAGACAAAATTTGTAGACTTTATTGATACAATTTGCATTTTTACTTTTCTTTTGTGTTTCACATATTATGGTTGAAAAATTGAATTTTCAATATTTTAAATTAAAAAGAAAAATATACGTCATGAAAAAATATTGCGATTCAAATATGTAGATCTTTAAGTAGTAAACAATTTTGTATCACAACTTTTTTTTCGTATCTCGTATAATTTAACTGGAAAATGGAATTTAAATATTGACTTTTATCAAGTTTTAATATACCGAAACTTTCCTAATTTTAGTTCAATCGAAAAATATTTGTAAATTATAATATCGAAATTACAGTGATTAATCTATGAAAATAGGGTGTTTTACGCAGGCACGCTTAATCGCGCTCTTTGGCATTATCGCGCCTACCACTGCAGGCAAACGGTCCCGCTTATCATGAGTGATATATCTGGTTCTAATTAGGGTACTACGGTAATTTTTTAATTAATTTATTTGATTTAGGAGGTTACGAAATTATAGCTTGCATTGTGCATCATCAACATTTATTTTCCACGTCTAATGATTTTGTGCTAAGTCAAACCAATTCACCTACAAAATTTTTATTAAAATCGAGTTTCCTCTCGAATCCTTACACCGATTATTTTCATTTTGGGCTTTTGTTACTCGGTACTCATCACCGAACAGATATTTTGAAAAATCTCGGATGGGGGACACTTTTGAGTTAAACTTAATCCAAGCAAACCGTGATTTATGAACACTATCAGAAATCAGTATTGGAATTTTGGATTTTTCGAAAACAAAAAATGCTTTTGTTTTCACAATTTTGGTCAGATATCGCTGGCTAACGAACATGTCCTTACTCTTTTGACTCTGATGAAGTATACCAAAGCTCAATTCAATCCGATAATTCTATCGGGTTTTGACAATAAAAAAGTTTTACGATATATATTGCTGAAATAGAACTTTTAATTAGTTTTTGCAAAACAGGGACTAAAGTAGTACTTCGAGCCCCTGTAGAGCGGCTGTAAAGTTGTCCATTTACGACCAGCATGTTCATATTGTATCTGTTTTCTTCCTTAAGTCCTACTTTCGTTCCGTATGTCCTACTTTTGTTCCTTACGCCCTCTGCACAGTTGCGAAAAATGGATTATATTTCCCCCCAAGCAAATACTTGATCGGACCGCAAGATGGCGACAGCAGCGATTAAGCTAACTCCTTCATTGCTCACCAGGGAGCCACTCGCACGTTCTGGGCTCAGTGCTAATACTTAATTAATCTAACCAAAGTTTATACTTTTCCATACGTTATTAAATTCAATCAAATTTGTTTCATGAAATACTGAATACCCCAAAAATTGTACCTAAAATTCTGTAAACTTAAAGAAAAAACATTTTACGTTCCAGAAAAATATTTAATCAATCTAACCAAAGTTTATACTTTTCCATATATTATTAAATTCAATCAAATTCGTTTCATACAATTCGGGGGGCACAGCCCCCCGAACCCCCGGCAGGGTCTTTGCCCCCTGCACCCCCACCGGGGCTCCGCCCCTGGGCCCCTCCCCCCTTCAGCCCTTTCCACCACCTTTCATGCCATATTTATCAATATTATTGTTATAACATGGTACTATTCCACCGAGTCGTAATTGGACACTCTCAATACCATTCTACAGACACTCGAAATACTTCTTTAGGACGTATTTTGCAAAAAATATCGTGTGCACCACGGAGGTTGGTCATTTTGGGACTCGACCGATGTATTCAGTCCTCGTCTTCTCCTTGCACGCACCTTCGGCGCGCGCTCGGTTACGACTTGGCCTGAATACATTGGTCCTCGTCCCAAAAGACCTACTTTACCTCCTAGATACACAATATACTATTTGAAACCAAAAGTAGTCTTTTTACGTCCGTTTCTATCTTCTCTACTATTTCTCAAATTTTGAAATAAAAATTTTAAGCACTTTAGACAAAACATGTAGAAACCTGAAATCAATAAAATTTGCTGATCTCCTAAGTATCAAATGCCCTTAATGACTGATATTGTGCATTTAAAATGTTGTCACAAGTTCTTGTAAGCAATTTGGTCCAGTTTCTGCACCTTTGTGCCCAAAATACATAAAATTTTGAAGAAAAAAAAATTTATGTACTTTAGACACAAACATGTAGAAACCGAAAATCAATCAAATTTGCTCATCTCCTATGTATCACTTGTCCTTAAAAAGTTCTGATACCAAGTTTGCTCTGTGTAATCCAAAAGCATTCACAAAAAGCTGTAACCGCCTGGGACAGAAAAGGATTCACTTTAGGAATTATAAAAGCTTGAGGACAAAAAGGAAATAAAACATTATTCAATAATTATCACTTTAATACTGGGCATAAAAATATACCAATGCTTTTCAATGCAAGCCTTCTTAGCGGGTACACATAAAAGCCATAAAAGTAAGAAAACTTCAAGGTTTTATAGTCGTTTCCACAGTTGCAGTATCATAATTTTCAATATTTTAATTAATTAAGGATATAATACTTAAAGATCAAGTTAAATGAACCGTAATATCTTAAGAATAATCACATTTATATAGGACAATGTGCCACTGAGTTCATTCTTTCTCACGTAAATTACTTTTATTATCTTTAATTTAGTGTTAAAAGTTCATAATTAATTTGAAGAAGAAAAAATGAGAATTTTATTGAAGAATTGTTGAAACATTTGCTATAGAAATAAGAATAATTATTACCTTCGGTTTTTGAACTCTGAAATGTAACACACCACGAGTGTAAGAAATTCGGAGAAGAGAAATAGAAATTAGTAAGAACACCCATCGATGTTTAGATACAGACTACCTAAGGTGAAAATTCATGTAGCGATAAAATCCATGGACGTAACGGTTGAGTCACGAGGGAGATTGGTAGAATGGTGAAATAGTCATTGACCAATAATGTGATTGCTTTCGAGTTTAAGAAATTCGTCAAACTCTTAAGCAACCACACCATTGGTCAATAACTATTCCACTACTCTACTAATCTTCCTCATCGGACTCCAGCCTTAAGGCGATTTCAGACTTCAGGGTCTATACACACCTTCTGTTAGTCGGTCGTCTGCCAGGTTCCAGCAGATGCGAAAAACAAGGATATATAGTTCTAAGGTAGGTATACATTGTACCATAGTTTTAGGGTGCAGTCCCATGACGGCGTTTTTACGCGGCGTAAAGCAGAATATCATGAGACAGAAAGAGAATGATGTATCTGTGTATCTCTTTCTCCCTCATTATTTTCTGCTTTACGCCGCATAAAAACGCTGACATGGGACTGCACCCTTAGTTGCCCAAAGTTTCAATTGCCCATAAAATCACCAGAAGTCACTATATTTGAAAAGCAGTGTTTGACGAAGATTATGAAAGGAATGCGTTGGCAAAAATTGCAAGTATATATCAAATATGGGCGGTAGAGAGCGCTTCAGGGAAATGTACAGGAATTCTGCACTTTGCAATCCTCGCAGTTTTTGCCAACACATTCCTTTCATAACCTTCATCTAACACTGCTTTTCAAATATAGTGACGTCTGGTGATTTTATGGGCAATTGAAACTTTGGGCAACTAAAACTATGGTACAATGTATACCTACCTAGTTCTAAATTATCAAGAGTGAGATAGACGAAAATTCTCTAGAATAGATAATTTTGTTTATCTCTGTTTTATCCATTTGACTTATGTGTCCCTCTGTTTTGCGTCTGTCTGCAGACGACACCGAGAATTTTAGAACTCTATGCAGTGGTATACCATTTGCGGTACGTCTTCACCATCAGGATTGCCTTTCGGTTGGAGATAGACTCAACTTCTTTTATTTCATTCTTATCAACAGTGAACCCTAATGGTGGAGACGTTCCGCAAATGGTGAACCACTGCACTGCCTTCAATGACAGGTATATGACGCCTTTTTAGTTTTTATAGCTAAAAAATGAAATTATTGTATTTATTCCTAAACCTTCTGATTCAAATTTGATTCCAGAATTATAATTGCAATAACTTAAATGTTTTTTCTACCGTTCTTATTTATAATATTGTAAGGTCAGTGAATGGTCAGTATATTCACTGACCGTCCGCTAGGGTCCACTAGGCTTTTGGCCAATGTAAGGGTCCTCTAGGTTCTGATGAGACAATGTTCCCCCACTGAGCCCTCCGCTATAACAATTGGATCGGAAGTGATATCATACGTATTCTTGATCGTCTAAAACAACAACACGTTTTAAGGTTAGTTTTAGGAGCGAATACACTTTCCCGTATATAATATGCATCACAATGTATCAATTATGATGCATATATCCTAATTAGATACTTATTAAACGAATATATTCACATTCATTATAAATTACTGAACAAAAACATAACTGTTTAACACTTAACCGGAACTTCATCCTTCCCTAGAGGATCCTTAGGCCAATGTAAGGATCCTCTAGGGAAGGATGTGTTAAACCCCGTGCCTAATACGGATTGGTCGAGCGGAGTTTGTTGGAGAGTTCCGGTTAAGTGTTAAGCAGTTATGTTTTTGTTCAGTAATTTATAACGAATGTGAATATATTCGTTTAATAAGTATCTAATTAGGATATATGCATCATAATTGATACCTTGTGATGCATATTATATACGGGAAAGTGTATACGCTTCTAAAACTAACCTCAAAACGTGCGCCACAAAGTAGTATTAGGAGACCCGACTATAAAGTAAAGGATGCATCCAGTTATTCGAGCTCCTATCTCGGAAAAATACCCTAACGGATACTAGCGCCTCGTGCGGAAAAATGTGAAACTATCAATTTTTCGCAAAATGTCTACCCTCATACGAGCGCGTCACTGTTTCCCATTTCGAAAAACTTGTTATAACGCTTTCCCACAAGAGGCGCTAGAACTCGTTAGGGTACATTCAGGCGATAGGAGCTCGAAAAACTGGGTGCAGAATTCCCCGGAATGGCCGATTGAGCCGGGACTCATACTACTTCATAACGTGCGCCTTTTGTTGTTAAATGTTAATGTTTAAAAAATGTGTTTTTTTCATAAAGATACAAATAGAGCTTGATTATTTCATTCCAAAATTCTGGTATAAAAGAGTGTTTATTCTTCTGTCTCACATCGCGAAAACAAGAAAAAAAAACTCTTTTTGTACCAGAATAGCTCCGGTTAACAATATATATATTCTTTTACGAAAATCTTCATGATGAATTATTTCGCGTAAATTAAAGACATCTCATCTAATCCTTCAGCCCGTTAAATTAGAAAAAACAAAAAATTGAACAAATTATGTTCCTATAAATAAATATAATGAACAGTTGTACTCATAACATTTATCAAGATTTTCAACTCCCATTTGATAATTAAACATTTACAGAATTTTAATAGAAATAATAATGTTTACAAAAAAGCTCCTAGTTTTCAATTGGAGAACAATTTTGAATGCATTTGATTATGAATTATTTAAACTTCTCCAATAAAATTCATTCAAATGGCGCTCTCATGACATATAGTTTTCGACATGTAAAATACGTGACCTTAAAAACTCAAGACGTAAAATACATAGCAGGCCCTGTTAACTCAATGGTAGAAATCTGAAGAAGCACAGCGCCAACAGTTGGCCGCAACTTGAACTAAAAGTATCAATATGTGTGTGGCGTATGTATGTTATATATGCATTTAATATGTGTTAGAAGTTTTAAAATTGACTATAATGATCAGTAAAATGGATAAACTAAGTGGAAAACACGTATAAAAATACAGAAAGTTTAAGAAATAAATTTTCTGATATTTTTATACACTTTTTCACTTAGTTTACCCATTTTACTGATCATTATAGTCAATTTTCTAAATTATCAGACAATGTAATATAAATAAAAATATTAAAGAATTTGATTCCCATCTTTTTTAGGCAACAACACTGAAGGCACTATTTTTTTTTAAACACATTTCGCGCACCACATAAATAATCCTGATCGCGAAAATGCAAATAACACACTCGATAGCCGCTCTTGTGAATTTCTTCATAGGTTAGGTTCTTCAAGAGTTGGTTTGACGCTGCCTCTAACCACAACAAACCCTGCATTTCGTCCTTGGGGAACTGGTGATGCTTCGCGTGACGAGACGAGGCACACCCAGGATCAACACACCTCCGTTTATTCAAAATCACCTTCCTTGAATTCATTTTTCGCTGTTTGCAGTTTTTCACGTTTGTTGACATTCGTGCAACGCAGTGCGACGAGGACCAAACGATGATATGCGAGGACGGACGAATACTTGGGCGAGCGGGGTGGGGTGCAGCGGGGCCGACACGTAACGCCAACAGTTAGCCGCAACTTGTACTACGCCTAAAATAATAATCATAATTCTTCATATTCATCCATTAGAGTTTACAGGGCCTGATACATAGCTATCGACGTGTCGAAAACCATGTAATTTACGTAACGTATGTTACGTACCAAACTCTGCAGGTTACCACGGTAAAACATTAGTTGGAAAGAAACAGGAACATTTTTGGCCTCTTTCTCTCTCGCATGTTACCATGGTAACATGCATGCATAATGCCACGATAGTATAGACAGGTATAGAAACTCCCGTGGTGGGGGATGTTCCCTTCTTGTAGTCAGAATGTTTCAAATTTTCGCCACGGAGAGCGCTAGTATCGAGTAGTGGCCGAATGACCGAACTATAGCATGTATGTATATAGATATACCCAGAACGTAGTAGCTGTGAAAGCTGTCTGTAAACCACGGGTATTCCTTCAACTACTCGATTGCAGCGCTGCCCAAGCGGTCACTTTCGAAACTACTACTCGTCACGATGAGGGAACATCCCCCACCACGGGGGTTTCCAGACCTGTCTATCAATGCAAAGTCGTGTGCTTCATTAAAGGCTGAGCCGCCATATTTACTTAGGTTGATTACAAAGAATGTTGCGGTAAATTCAAATATAGTATAAAAAAAAAAGTGTAAATATTAAAGAAACAGTATGTAATCCATTCTTTTTTACAGGTAGTAGTATTTATAGTATACATAATATTAAACTAATAAAAAGAAATTTATTAAATAATACTAAAATATAACTCGGTAATATTTATTATTATGGTATATAATGTTGTATATATTCAAATAGGCATATGTATTTATTTCTTAACTATAATTAAATATAAATTTATTATAAATTTATCAAATATAGATTACAGAATTCAACAAATAAACGTACCTTGGAGTAGTGTAAAAATTATTTCACGTTCTGAACGTGAACTATTAATAATAGTCACATGTAATAACTATTTTTGGTATAAATTAATTCGCGTTTCATAATTCAACCCTTATATACCTGTACATAAACGGTTTTAAAAACTGAAAAAAAGCTCTATCCCCTTCTGTTTTAAAAAATTTTGAATTACTCTATCTTGTTGGCGTATTTCATCATACGTTTAAATTGCTCAGGAGTAATAATTTGCTCCAACTCAAAGAAGTAATAGAAATAATTTTAAATATATACAAAAATTATAAACTATTGTATTTTGGTCGTTTATGAACATTTTAATTTGTTAGAAAATAATAAAATTGGAAAAGAAACAAACCCTGAAATATAATTAATACTGAATGCAGATATTACGTAAAATTAAGTATATACATGCTGTGACTAGTATGTTACTAAATAATAGAATCCAATTCTATAAAGATCTAGGTAATAATATAGAAGATTATCACTAAATAGTACAAAACATCAGGTACGAAAGAACTTCACAAGCAGCAAATCACTTAATTAAAAATCACCAGAGTATCATAAACAAGAAGTTTTAAATGTCAAACTAAAGTAGTGACTAATTCAACACCTTAATTTTTAAACTACATGCAAAAGTAATAAATAAACAATTCTTGCAATCGAGTAGTTTAAGGAATACCCGTGGTTTACAGACAGCTTTCACAGCTGACTACGTTCTGGGTATATCTATATACATACATGCTACGGTGTGGTCATTCGGGACACTACTCGATACTAGCGCTATCCGTGGCAAAAATATTTTTATGCATGTTTAGTCTCATCAATTTTGAGACCAGAAACTTAAAATTATTTGAATATGTTAGAAATATCCAATTAGATTCTTTATTTATACAAAAGCAAGTTTGCGACACGTATTCGACATATGTCATGTCTTATGTGTAGAAAACTACGAAAAGTACATGGGTTTTCGACGTGACACGTAGAAAATAGTTTTCGACGTGTCATTACCCAACCCTGCTAGGAAGTGATTCGTCGAGAGTTGACAAACGCTGATTGAACAAAAAAATTAGCGCCTAGAGCGGAAGTAGTCAGAGGTAGAGGATCACTAGACAGAGACAGAGAGAGTAAAGAAAGGAATTATCTGGGGTATGCATCAGCCCGTATTTCACGATTCCAACTTGTCCCCGTTATGGTGCATTTATACCTCTGTCTGCCTGATCGGTGCGGACAGAAAATATATAAGAGCAAAAAAGACAGTCGTTTTCTTTTGTCCAATTTTACCAACCGTACACTGTAAAAAGTGTCAAGGAATTTTGCCTCGAGAATCATGGGTAATAAAAATACCAGTGATAATCGCTGGAAATTTACGGAAGTAGTGTAAAATTGCATTGGAATGGCAAAATTACCACGAAGCAAGTAAAGGAGGTATTACACCTCTGCATGCAGGAATTATGCATGCAGGTTACCATGGTAACATACAAGAGAGAAAGAGACGGACAATTTTCCTATTTCTTTCCCACTAATATGTTACCATGGTAACCTGCATGTATAATTCCTGCATGCAAAGGTGTAATTCCTCCTTTAGAGGCAATGTAATTGTACACTCGCTTTGTAAAATTCCAGTTCCAAATGTGAAAACGGTTTTGCGCATGCGCTCCAGCATACCCGGATAATTCAAATCGCACAATTCAAATTCTCTGTTTCCCTTAAATCTTGAAATAAAAGAATAGTTCATATAAAAGGAAAATTTTTTATTTATATTTGAAATAACAAAAAATGTAATAAAATAGAAGGTAATCTTTTTATAATTGAAGGGCTTAATGCAAGGGTTTCTGGCCCGCTCCGCCGAGTCAGATTGAGTATGATGTATAACGAATATACATTATACATAACACATTACAAATCTATTTTGTTAATAAGAATAGTGAAGTATTTCTTTTTTTTTGAGTTCTCAGCAGAACACATTATGTAATAAGTTTTTCAAATTTTTTCACAAGAAGTAAAAAAAAAAAAGAATTGAAATTTTCAATTCTGAAAAAACGACTTTCTGGTCAGCATTTTAATATGGTAAGTGATGCAAATATTTGCCTCCCTTATGAAAAAGAAGTATTTGTAAGTATTAGATCCAATTCTATTTTTGCGAAAAAGTATATGATTTCTAATACTTATTCGCGAAAAAAGTATTAGATCTAAACTTACTAATACTTCTTTTTCATAAGGGCTAAAAAAAAACATGCACAATGAAATTTACAAGTTTCGAAAATTAAAATTGGAAACTTCGTTTTTCAGAAGACAGGGAGCAACTGAATCTGATTCCGCTAGCGGGCCAGAAATATACATATACTTGTATATTAAATCTGCAACTCAGTTCAACCTCTTGAGTCGTAATTTGCATTCGAATTGGATGGAATGAATGGACACAAAGGAGATTCTTACATTCTTCAAATCCGTTTTTGGTTTCAAAGTCCGCTGAAATACATATGTTTCATTGAATTTTCGCAGTTGAAGTGTATTATTAATATAAAAGTACAATACAATAATTATTAAGTTATTAATAATGTAATTATGAACTTGAACTTAACTTTAACTTACAATTTCTTAAGTAACTTTTACACTTGTTGTGAAGACCATACATAACCTCATATATGTCACGAATGGTAACACTGCAAAGTCCCAGAACAGCACTGTCCTGAATACACAAAGTTCTGAAAACACAGTATCCCCTTCTATCTCTTTTGAAGTGAAAAACAAGTACAGAAATTCGGGACAATGCTGTTTCGTCGGGACCTTGCAGTGTCACCGTCACGAATAGACCGTTACCCTTATAGTGGTCTATAAATAACCAAATTGAACAGTAATCTCCACTCGCATTGGAAGCACATGGGTTTCAAATGAGAGTGCACATCTCCACACTTTCTAAAACATGATATTTATATTGTTTTAAACTTACCTTTATGTCCTATGAAAACCGCGGATCGGATCATCAAATCAAAATATAGTCAAAATATAAAATCAAATAAGACGCTGTCGCTGGCCGTCTCAAATCGCCATTACATTATACGTCACGCGCAGACGCGCCATCACACGGTGGAAAACCTAACAGAATGGTAATTTTACATTGGACTGGGTTTCTTACGTGCTTCGCTTTGGGAATTTACTTCAACATTGTGAAATCACATTTTTATTTCTTTTCCACTTCGTTGTAAATTTCCCACGATTATCACTGGTATGTTTATTACCCGTGATATTCGTGGTAAAATTACAGTTTTATTGTAAAATTCATATATTTATGGAGAACTCATTCAGAAATCATAGGGTATTTACAATAAATTTGTAAGTTTCCCACGAATATCATAGGAAAGAATTACAAGAGAAAAATGTAATTTTCCTTGACACTTTTTACAGTGTATGCATCAGAAAAGAAAAAGGCGCCCCGTTAAGGAGGAATTACACCTTTGCATGCAGGCATTATGCATGCAGGTTACCATGGTAACATATTAGTGGGAAAGAAACAGGAAAATTGTCGGTCTCTTTCACTCTTGGATGTTACCATGGTAACCTGCATGCATAATGCCTGTATGCAAAGGTGTAATTCCTCCTTTAGTGTCCCGAGTTGAAAATTCTAAATTAGTTTGCCGCATCATCACAGTATCACACGCGACGCTAACTATACCATCACTCTCTGAAAATTCACTGTAACATACGAAGAATTTAATATAAAAATTTTTTTGAATATATTATTCAATGCCATAAACAAATAAAAGAGATGAGACTTTAAATATTAATATTACTTGAATATTTTTAAATAAATTTTCCCCTTTTTATTCATATTTATCTCGTACAGAAACTATTTTGAAACATTTAGCTGATATTAATATTTAAATATTAATATCCCTTTTATTCCTTTATGGCATTGAATAATGACTTTTTTAGAATTTTTATATTTAATTGTCTATATATCACTGCATTTATATTATTTTTTTGAGGTAAAAGTAAGTTGAAACATGGAAAAAAAATGAAAAATTCTGAACAAGGAACGAAGTTGATGAGAGTTATAATTAGTTGGAAATCATTATGAATAATTAAAGAAAATAGAATATAAAATAAGGTAAATATTAATTTATAGTTTTAAAATAGTTAACTAACATTAATAAAAACAGTATAATAAGAAAAATTAAATTTTTTTTTTCATTTTCAAAACCAAAAGTAGTCTACCTACGTCTGTTTTCATCCTCTCTAACATTCACGAAATGCGAAAGTTGAAATTTAGGAAAACAAAAAGTTTTAAAAATTGAAACTATTTTTATACCTAAAAAGCGGATCCTACCAATTGTGAAAATTAATTATTAGAAACAAAATAGAAAATTCGTAACTTAGAAATACATTAAAAGTATTTTTATATTTTTTTATGAAAGATTTCACGAATTTGAATTTTTCCAACTTTGTTTCCCTAAATTTAAAGTTTCACAGCATCCAGGTAAAAATAATTACAGTTTCTTTCATATACATCGAATATTTACCGTAAATCTACCTTTATGATAGATAAACAAAAATTTTGAAAGGTTCATTGCTTTAGGTGTTATTAAAAATGGTTAAAACTATGAAATTTGGACTTTTTTATGCATTATTTTTGTCAATGGTGCACAAAAACACTTCGTTTTTAGGTCACTAAATGCAAAATTTCATTACCTTTGGCGTCATTTCTAGGAATGTAATTTTATGAGCTTTAAGCGCATGTGATACTTGAAAAGAGTAGCAAGTTTATATGAATAATTTGGTCCAGTTTCTACTTGTTTGTGTCCAAATTTAATGTACATAAAATGTTGCTTCCAAAATTACGTGAATGTTAGAGAGGATGAAAAAGGACGTAGATGGACTACTTTTGGTTTTGAAAATGAAAAAAAATTTAATTCTTGTTATTATACTGTTTTTATTAATGTTCCTTGTTCAGAATTTTTCATTTTTTTTCCATGTTTCAACTTAATTTTACCTCAAAAAAATAATATAAATGCAGTGATGTATAGACAATTAAATATAAAAATTCTAAAAAAGTCATTATTCAATGCCATAAAGGAATAAAAGAGATATTTTCTTTATCATTAAACCTTATAATATTGTAAATTTATTTCCAAACACTATGAATTGCAATAGTGAATGTTTCATAAAAATAAACTACAAAAAATGTCAAGTTTTATCGGAATTCAATATTAAAAAAAAATTTTTTATGGCCATTATATTAAATTCAAACATAAAGAACAAGTAATTCAAGTTTTCTTCGCACAAATTACGCTTTGATTTAAATAATAGTTTGACAGTTTCGGGACAGTTTATGTACTTTTTTACGTACTCTATTTGTCGAGTGGCATACTTTCTGTACATCTGATCACAGTATTTGCACTTGAAAGAAGCTTTATTTTGTTTATCAATAATTTTTTTTTTTAAATTCCAAGCTATATTCTTTTTTTTTCCATTTTTATTGCGCAGTTTACACGAACTTCCAGAACAAATCATTTATCAAAAACAATTGAAAGCTTGAACCGTTACGGAAAAATATTTTTAAATTCTCATAAATTCTCGAAGAGCACATTCATCAGAGAAATTCTCAGTCATATTCCCGTGCTCCCAGACATATTCTCGGTCACATAAACTCTTTAGAACTCTAATTCTGACAAGTGTTAGTCTCTCTATTATAAAAGTAATAAGCGATCAAGAAGTGTAGCCTGAAGTTGACAGTTTCTGGGAGAAAAAAACTTTTGGAGAAACCGATTTCTAGACAATTAATACCCTACCGTATGATTTGGACCCCATATCGATTCTCCAAAGCATAAATTCTCCGACGCGCGGTGAACTTCACGCTGGAAATTCTAAAAATTCTCAGGCGCGCATTGTGACATACAAGAAAGTCATACTGTTATCAAAATGCAGATGAATGTCGGTAATAAGTGCAGATATTCGTGATATAAAGTAACAGATGGAGCTACAGGTAAGTTTAATGGGAAAATTCAAAAAATTAATTTCTCTGAACCAACAAAACAGGCAATTTTGCATGAAAAGTGATTGAAGAAAATAAAGTTACAAAAAAATAAACAGGAGATGTATTTTTAGGTTATGTTATGTTTTCCAATTTCATTCGGAAATGTATTTTTATGTATAGCACGATCAAGCGTTACATAAAATGTATTAAGGATGTGTTTTAAGGTTATGTTATGAAATTTCCTGCTGGTATGCTTAAATGAAGGTAAAAGATGATATAGTTTCTTAAACAAATATCTCAAAGATTAGCTCGTAGGTAATATTATTAAATTTTCGACGGAAACGTGTTCTTGTTGATTTAAATGGTCAAGTTCAACACTCGATAGTGAAAAGATATACTTGTAGGTTATGTTTTACGATTTCATTCTGAAATATATTTTTATGTATAGACACGATCAAGCGTTACACAGAATGTATCAAGGACGTCTTTTGAGGTTATGTTGTGAATTTTCGGTCTGAAATGCATAGCTCTCTCTAAAAAATGATAAAGTTTCTGGAAAAACATTAGAAAAGATTTACTTTTTGGTAAAAATGTCATCCATTTTTGTCTATCTATTAAGGTTTACGATATATGTGCCGTTGAAAAATATGTTGAATAGATATTTGAATAAGAAGGTGTAGGAATAAATACAATAATTTTATTTTTCAGCATTAAATACTAGAAAAATATCATATACCTGTCATTTAAGGCAGTGCAGTGGTTCACAATTGGCGGAAGGTCTCCACCGTCAAGGTTGAAAATTGGTTTGAGTGAGACACAGCTACTTTTATCTCACTTCTTCAAATGGTGAACCACTGCACCGCCTTAAATGACAGGTATATAATGCTTTACTAGTGTCACGTCCCGCGATTCTACCACCTAGAGTAATAAACAAATTAAGGAACCAATGAAGAGATCAAGGCAACATTATCACGTCCTTGACTCAACAGCAAGATCTAACAAGAAATTGGAATATCATTAAAATCGAAAGGCAAATTTAATACATATATTTGGCTGTGACATTAACGCCAAGTAATAAATTTCATCAGTGAAGGCAACTCATTCGACATTAAGCTTCAACACCAAAATATGGAAAAGATCGTACACCTTGTTTTTACTTCCACAGTAGTTGACCTTTTCGTTAGAATTGAATAACAGATAAAATAGACTGCGACATTAGTGCCCGGTAATAAATTTCATTGGAGCACGAGTCATCAGAGAAGGCAACTCATCCGATCTTAATACCAAACATGGAAGAGGTGGTACACCTTGTTTTTTACTCCCACCATAGGTGACCTTTCAAAGTTCTATAAAAAGCGAAAGTTCCAATAGAGATCAGTTCAGTCACTTAGTCGACATCCAATTTCAACAATGTAACCAACGTGAGTTCAGTCAGCCAGTCAACATCCGATTTTTACAATGAAACCAACGCGAGTCGAGTCCAGTACCATCATCTCTACACGGCGAGTTCAGTTCAGTCTAGTCCAGTTTCATTATCTCTACGCTACGAGTTCAGTCCAGCCTCATCGGATTTTACCGCTACTCAGACGAATTCTTACTCGACGCTGAGTTCAACGACATTAGAAAGTGAAGGGGAATCACCTTCCAAAATTCTCTCTAAACTTGGATCAAGAATCGACTAGACCAACCGTCTCAACAACGAATTTGCCATCAAACAAGTAATATCTCAAGGATCTCAACGAAGACTCAATTGACCACCTTCGCTCCACTGGACTCAATAAATCATCAGACAAGTTTCACTCGGGGTAATTACAAAGGTACATCTAAATTTCAATTCGATTTCCAATTCCATGATGCTTATTCGTTTCTCAATTTGATTGTCAATAAACATACTTTATATCAATAACCATTCTCAATCACTGACTTCTCCTCATCCCTTAGAGAGGATCCTTTTCGATCCTTATATAAAACGAGGAATTTTTTAAGAAGATAAATGTTACGTTTCTGGCGTAACACTAGTTTTTATCGCTGAAAAATAAAATTATTGTATTTATTCCTACACCTTCTAATCCAAATATCTATTCAACATATTTTCCAACGGCACATATATCGTAAACCTTAATAGATAGACAAAAATGGATGAGATTTTTACCTACAAGTAAATCTTTTCAAATGTTTTTCCAGGAACTTGATCATTTCTTACAAAGAACTATGCATTTCAGACAGAAAATTCATAAAATAACCTCAAAACACGTCCTTCATATATTCTGTGTAACGCTTGATTGTGTCTATACAGAAAAATACATTTCCGAATGAAATTGGAAAACATATCTTTGAGATATTTGTTCAAGAAAATATATCATCTCTCTTACCTACATTTATGCATTCCAGCAGGAAATTTCATAAGATAACCTTAAAACACATCCTCAATACATTCTGTGTAACGCTTGATCGTGTCTATACATAAAAATACATTTCCGAATGAAATTGCAAAACATAACAAGTATATCTTTTGTCTATCGAGTGTCGCACTTGACCATTTAAATCCAGTAAGAACATGTTTCCGTTGAAAAATGAATAACATAACCTACAAGTAAATCTTTGAGATATTTTTTTAAGAAACTATATCATCTCTTATCTACATTAATGCATTCCAGAGAGAAAGTTCATAACATAACCTTAAAACACATCCTCAATACATTCTGTGTAAGGCTTGATCGTGTCTATACATAAAAATATATGTCTGAATGAAATTGGAAAACATAACCTATAAATATATCTTTTGTCTATCTAGTGTCGCAGTTGATCATTTAAATCAATAAGAACACGTTTCCGTTGAAAAATGAATAACATAACCTACAAGTAAATCTTTGAGATATTTTTTTAAGAAACTATATCATCTTTTATCTACATTTATGTATTCCAGAGAGAAAGTTCATAACATAACCTTAAAACACATCCTCAATACATTCTGTGTAACGCTTGACCGTTTTCATCCATAGAATTGCATTTCCGAATGAAACAATAAAAAATAACCTACAAGTATATGTTTTGTGTATCTAGTGTAGCACTTGACCTTTCCATTCGATAAAAACACATATTTCAAACTGAAATTGAAAGCGTAACCTAAAAAATCCCTTTTATTTAATTGATTTAGCATTTGACTGTTTTTCACCGAGAAATTTACTTTTTGCAACGAAAATGATGAAAACGCAAAACAGAACCTGAAAATACATCTCCTGTGTATTTATTTGTAACTTTATTTTCTTCAATCATATTTCACACAAAATTGCCTGTTTTGTTTGTTCAGAGAAATTAATTTTTTGAATTTTCTCATTAAACTTACCTGTAGCTCCATCTGTTACTTTATATCACGAATATCTGCACTTATTACCGACATTCATCTCCATTTTGATAAACGTATGCCTTTCTCGTAAGTCACAATGCGCGCCTGAAAATGTTTAGAATTTCCAGCGTGAAGTTCACCGCGCGTCGGGGAATTTATCCTTTGAAGAATCGAGATGGGGTCCAAATCATACTTTACCGGTATTAAATGTCTAGAAATCGATTTCCCCAAAAGTTTTTTTCTCCCAGAAACTGTCAACTTCAGGCTATTTCTTGATCGCTTATTATTTTCATAATAGAGAGACTAACACTTGTCAGAATGGGTGAATGTCGGTAGTGGAGAAATGTGTAATTTTGAAATTGAGTAATAGATGGCACTTAGAGTAAATTCTTTGAGAAGCATTTTTAAAAGTGAAGTACAACAGAAAATTGTAAAGTGACATGTTTGATGACATGTCTGCTATTATATTGACCCAAAATTCACAGAATTTTTGTTAATTTCTCATTTTTTTGGCATTGGGTCAGCCTCTTTTTATTTTCTTCTATTAAAATTATCAATGCTACTTACGATAAAAAACGCAAGAAAAAAGAGAGAAGGCAAACGTTTCGGCCACATATGGGGGCCCTCTTCAGTGCCATAAATTTCAAGATTAATTCAAAATTTTCGTAAAAGATAAAAATGTAGAAGATAGTTCAAATAAGAATAATAATGAAACTCAAAAACTTATCTTATCGCTTGCAATTCAAAATGAAGAAGTCCAGTAAGCAACAACACGAATTGGAAAAATTATGCAGAAATCACTGTATATAGAAAACCGGATGAAATGAACGAAAAACTTAGAAATTTGTAAACAACAGGCCGGAATTTTTGTTTGTTTTTTTTTTTTTTCTTTTATAAAGAACGGATGACCAATTGGTTGTTAATAATAAAACGCGAACAGTTTTCAATTTTGAAAACTTTCCTTGAGGTCTTTGGTACCAGAATTTAAAAATGGCACATTCAGCACAAAGGTTGAATATTTCATAGTTCTGACTATTTTCAGAACAAATTAAATTCAAAAATACTTTTAAATGTGATACTTAGTGTCACGAATACTAAAATTTAAACACAAATTTTTTAAAGATGAGTTTATTATTAATCTTCAAAACATCTCAGAATGAAACTAAATTCTGAAATAAACAACTTTCCATTTTTTCTTGATTTCTGAACATATTCGAATAATAAAAGTAAAATGACAAATATAGATATTATAATAATTTATAATTCTGCAATGACATGCTTGCAAATTCAATATAAAATGAATTGTCCGGAAAACTGATATACAAAATCATTTTCTTTCAAAATTAACACTTTCGTCCACTCGTAAAAATAATCATAACCGTCTCGAATTTCTTAACTAGTATAGGTTTAGGACAATAGTCTTCTTCAAGGAGGAAAAGAACCTCTCAGGATAGCTTTTAAAAAGAAAAAAATTGTCAGTCAGAAAAGCCACATGTCCCGAGTCGGTTTTTAAAACAGTTTAGTTCGATCGTTGAGAGACTCTGGTACCAAAGTCCTCAAGGAAAGTTTTCAAAATTGAAAACTGTTCGCGTTTTATTATTAACAACCAATTGGTCATCCGTTCTTTATAAAAGAAACAAAAAAAACAAAAATTCCGGCCTGTTGTTTACAAATTTCTAAGTTTTTCGTTCATTTCATCCGGTTTTCTATGTACAGTGATTTCTATATAATTTTTCCAATTCGTATTGTTGCTTACTGGACTTCTTCATTTTGAATTGCAAGCGATAAGATAAGTTTTTGAGTTTCATTATTATTCTTATTTAAACTATCTTCTACATTTTTATCTTTTACGAAAATTTTGAATTAATCTTTAAATTTATGGCACTAAAGAAATGGCCGAAACGTTTGCCTTCTCTCTTTTTTTTTGCGTTTTTTATCGTAAGTAGCATTGATAATTTTAATAGAAGAAAATAAAAAGAGGCTGACCCAATGCCAAAAAAATGAGAAAATAACTACAACAGAAAACTTTATTAAAAATATAACTGTGAAAGTTAACGATTATATTTGAACATTAATGGTTACAAAAGCAAATTTTATTGCATTTTCAATGACCCCGTTGTCTAGCATCATGCATCAGGTTGCTAAAACAATACTTCACAGGAACTTTTGTTATATTCATATATTAAGAGTTATAAAAACAACTAACAATGCATTTTTAATGACCCTGTTGTCCAGGATCATGCATCAGGTCGCTAAAATAATAATCTACTGGAACTTTTTTTAAATTCAAACACTAATTCTTCAAAAGCAAATTCTATTGCATTTTCAATGACCCCGTTGTCTAGGATCATGCACCAGGGTGCTAAAACAATACTCTACAGGAACTTTTTTTATATTCATATATTAAGAGTTATAAAGACAACTAACAATCTATTTTCAATGACCCTGTTGTCCACGATTATGCACCAGATTGATAAAATAATAATCTACTGGAAATTTTTTTATATTCACATTTAAAAGTTATAGAAACAACTTATAATTTCATTGAAAATGCATTGTAAATTGGCTTTGTAACTATTTATGCATAAATATAACAAAAGTTCCTGTGGAGTATTGTTTTAGCAACCTGGTGAATGATCCTAGTCAACGGGGTCATTGAAAATGCAATAGAATTTCTGTTGACAGAATTAGTGTTCGAATTCAAATAAGTTTCAGTTGATTATTATTTTAGCAACCTGGTGCATTATCCAGGATAACGGGGTCATTGAAAATGCATTATAAGTTGTTTCTATAACTTTTAAATGTGAATATAAAAAAATTTCCAGTAGATTATTATTTTATCACCAGATTGATAAAATAATAATCTACTGGAAATTTTTTTTTGTTTCTATAACTTTTATATTCACATTTAAAAGTTATAAAAAAACTTATAATGCATTTTCAATGACCCCGTTGTCTAGCATCATGCATCAGGTTGCTAAAACAATACTCCACAGGAACTTTTTTTATATTCATATATTAAGAGTTATAAAAACAACTAACAATGCATTTTTAATGACCATGTTGTCCAGGATCATGCAGCAGGTCGCTAAAATAATAATCTACTGGAACTTTTTTTAAATTCAAACACTAATTCTTCAAAAGCAAATTCTATTGCATTTTCAATGACCCCGTTGTCTAGGATCATGCACCAGGGTGCTAAAACAATACTCTACAGGAACTTTTTTTATATTCATATATTAAGAGTTATAAAGACAACTAACAATCTATTTTCAATGACCCTGTTGTCCACGATTATGCACCAGATTGATAAAATAATAATCTACTGGAAATTTTTTTATATTCACATTTAAAAGTTATAGAAACAACTTATAATTTCATTGAAAATGCATTGTAAATTGGCTTTGTAACTATTTATGCATAAATATAACAAAAGTTCCTGTGGAGTATTGTTTTAGCAACCTGGTGAATGATCCTAGTCAACGGGGTCATTGAAAATGCAATAGAATTTCTGTTGACAGAATTAGTGTTCGAATTCAAATAAGTTTCAGTTGATTATTATTTTAGCAACCTGGTGCATTATCCAGGATAACGGGGTCATTGAAAATGCATTATAAGTTTTTTTTATAACTTTTAAATGTGAATATAAAAAAATTTCCAGTAGATTATTATTTTATCAATCTGGTGATAAAATAATAATCTACTGGAAATTTTTTTATATTCACATTTAAAAGTTATAGAAACAACGTATAATGCATTTTCAATGACACCGTTATCCTGGATAATGCAACAGGTTGCTAAAACAATACTCCACAGGAACTTTTGTTATATTTATATAAATAGTTATAAAACCAATTTACAGGGCATTTTCAATGACCCCGTTGTCTAGGATCATGCACCAGGTCGCTAAAATAATATTCAACTGGAACTTTTTTTAAATTCGAACACTAATTCTTTCAACCGAAATTCTATTGCATTTTCAATGACCCCGTTGACTAGGATCATTCACCAGGTTGCTAAAACAATACTCCACAGGAACTTTTGTTATATTTATACATAAATAGTTATAAAGCCAATTTACAATGCATTTTCAATGACCCCGTTGTCCAGGATCATGCACCAGGTCGCTAAAATAATAATCAACTGGAACTTTTTTAAAATTCACATTTAAAAGTTATAGAAACAACTTATAATTTCATTGAAAATGCATTGTAAATTGGCTTTGTAACTATTTATGCATAAATATAACAAAAGTTCCTGTGGAGTATTGTTTTAGCAACCTGGTGAATGATCCTAGTCAACGGGGTCATTGAAAATGCAATAGAATTTCTGTTGACAGAATTAGTGTTCGAATTCAAATAAGTTTCAGTTGATTATTATTTTAGCAACCTGGTGCATTATCCAGGATAACGGGGTCATTGAAAATGCATTATAAGTTGTTTCTATAACTTTTAAATGTGAATATAAAAATTTCCAGTAGATTATTATTTTATCACCAGATTGATAAAATAATAATCTACTGGAAATTTTTTTGTTTCTATAACTTTTATATTCACATTTAAAAGTTATAAAAAAACTTATAATGCATTTTCAATGACCCCGTTATCCTGGATAATGCACCAGGTTGCTAAAACAATACTCCACAGGAACTTTTGTTATATTTATATAAATAGTTATAAAACCAATTTACAGGGCATTTTCAAAGACACCGTTGACTAGGATCATGCACCAGTTCGCTAAAATACTAATCAGCTGGAACTTTTTTTAAATTCGAACACTAATTATTCAACAGAAATTCTATTGCATTTTCAATGGCCCCGTTGACTTGGATCATGCACCATGTTGCTAAAACAATACTCCACAGGAAATTTCGTTCTATTTATACATAAATAGTTATAAAGCCCATTTACAATGCATTTTCAATGGCCCCGTTGTCTAGGATCATGCACCAGGTCGCTAAAATAATAATCAACTGGAACTTTTTTAAAATTCACATTTAAAAGTTATAGAAACAACTTATAATTTCATTGAAAATGCATTGTAAATTGGCTTTGTAACTATTTATGCATAAATATAACAAAAGTTCCTGTGGAGTATTGTTTTAGCAACCTGGTGAATGATCCTAGTCAACGGGGTCATTGAAAATGCAATAGAATTTCTGTTGACAGAATTAGTGTTCGAATTCAAATAAGTTTCAGTTGATTATTATTTTAGCAACCTGGTGCATTATCCAGGATAACGGGGTCATTGAAAATGCATTATAAGTTTTTTTTATAACTTTTAAATGTGAATATAAAAAAATTTCCAGTAGATTATTATTTTATCAATCTGGTGATAAAATAATAATCTACTGGAAATTTTTTTATATTCACATTTAAAAGTTATAGAAACAACGTATAATGCATTTTCAATGACACCGTTATCCTGGATAATGCAACAGGTTGCTAAAACAATACTCCACAGGAACTTTTGTTATATTTATATAAATAGTTATAAAACCAATTTACAGGGCATTTTCAATGACCCCGTTGACTTGGATCATGCACCAGGTCGCTAAAATAATATTCAACTGAAACTTATTTAAATTCGAACACTAATTCTTTAAACAGCAAATTCTCTTGTATTTTCAATGACGCCGTTGTCTAGGATCATACACCATATTGCTAAAACAATACTCCGCAGGAAATTTCGTTCTATTTATACATAAATAGTTATAAAACCCATTTACAATGCATTTTCAATGACCCCGTTGTCTAGGATCATGCACCAGGTTGCTAAAATAATAATCAACTGGAACTTTTTTTAAATTCGAACACTAATTCTTTAAACAGCAAATTCTATTGCATTTTCAGTGACCCCGTTGTCTAGGATCATGCACCAGGTTGCTAAAACAATACTCCACAGGAACTTTTTTATATTCATATATTAAGAGTTATAAAAACAACTAACAATGCAGTTTTAATGACCCCGTTGTCTTGGATAATGCACCAGGTTGCTTAAATAATAATCTACTGGAAATTGTAATTTTTTGTAAGAACTGTGAAAACTTCCGTAAATTATGACAAAAATCCCGTAGATTATTGTTTAAGTAACCTGGATTTTGAGCCTGGGGAACATGAACAATGAAACTGCAATAGAATTTGTTTTTTTAGCTACATATATATATATATATATATATTTAACCCTTTCAGACCCGAATTATTTCTGGCTGCGAAAAATTTTTTTCTTGCGTAATTTTTAATACTTATGCCTTAAATATGACCCCTTATTTTTTTCAGAATTTTCCGACCCCCCTATAAAAAGTTACAGATATGTACATTGGAATGTACATTAGATGTTTGGGAGAAGGGTTTTGCAAAAAAAGTTGGAATTTCCAAATATATGATTTTCATGGCTTATTTTCACATTAACAGAGAAAGAATGCAAAAAACCGACTAAAAAATTTTTTACATGGTTGTCAGCTCTACTGAGTATATTTAGTTTAAATAAGTTTTATCGGTCATCACGAGCAAAAATATGTACCTAGAAACTTTCTCATAATACAATATATTTAGTTTATATATACATATAATGCAAAAATTGAAATTCATTATTACAATAAGATTGAACATTTGTATTGATAACAACACGAATTGATGGAATCATTGGTCATGGAATGTAGAAAAACAATTTCTTCCTTTCACAAAACACAAATGTACATGTGAAGCAACTTAGCTGCATTAGACGGGCAACCTCTTTTCTTAGGTTTTTCGGGTGTTGAAGATTGACAGGAAACTAAAGCTTCACTTAGTTCTAATCTAAACCTCAAAATATCCATCCGTTCTTGAACTGGAATCTCGAGCATTTCACAGTCTCTTTTATATATTAAATAGGAGTTTGTTACTGCCATATCGAAGCCATGAGCAATCATTCGACATGTCCATTTCTTCGATTTCATGAACACTCTATAATAACTCATATATTGATCGAATAGATCTGCACCACCCATATTTGCATTATAAATTTCTACAATCTCTGGGATTTCAATTTCTTCGTATACTTTCGTTTTTTGTTCCACCTATTCACTAAAGATACTCCACCAGTAGACATAAAGTTCGAGCCAAGATGAACGCACTTATTATTGAACTAGCGAACTAAGCCGACTGTATCTTTTGCATTTGAAATTTCATAGGACGCTCCCCGGCCTTTCTTTTTCAATTCTGATTCAGATATCAGAGGTGGTTTTGCAAAGCGGTTAATACGTAAAGTTCCGATCGCCCGTAAAGACATATTACTCAAGGCTTCTAATAGATTGTATGATGAAAAAAAGTTATCAAACAGAATTACATGGACATTCTTTTCCAAGTTATTCATGGAAAAATGTAAAATGATAGTGGCACCAAATCCATGCTTTTTCAAAATATTCTCAGGTATCTCAGTTTCTGTTTCTTGATAAACAACAAAATCATATAAAATGCCAGATTGGCCACATAATGGAACAATTTTTATACTCCACGGGTACGGTTTCCCCTTGATATACTATTTGATGCTTAATTTACCAGTAAAGAGAATAATCTGCTCATCAACACTAACATATTCTTCTATTGGGAACGTATTACAAACCGTTTTTATAGTATCAAAAAGTGGTCTTACCAGAACAAATTTGTCTCTATTATCAGGAGATATTTCCAGCTTGTTAACTAAGTGAAGACAGCTTCTTATTGCAAAAAACCGATCTCTTGTCATGCTATCAACAAATAATGGAAGTCTATATTTTTCGTGCCAATACATATATCTCCGAGGTAATTTTAGAGACCCCATAGAGAATTGTAGACCCAGATATGTTTTTATTTCTTGTGGTGTTGCATGTTTGGATTTTAGGTTATTTTGAACCGCATACAAATTAGTCATATTTGTAACAGTTTCAATGAAATAATCAGATATATAATCTTGAAAGTAAGACAAAGGAGAACGGGGTTGTTTCGTGTTTTGAAAATCAGTCTTGGTAAATGAACAAAATTTCACATTGGTTCTCAATGGCTCTTTCTTCCATGTTATATCCTTTTTGTCACATACATTATAACACGTGGATCAATATTATTATATTAGTATTATCCAATCCTCTGTATAGCGTCGTCCTTTCGTATCTTTGCATTTCGCAGCTTTTAAGATTTCTGAAAATTAATTTCTCTTGGGTTTGCTTCAACTGCTTTTTCAGAAAATATAATTCACCTGCTGTTCGCACATTTTATCTTCTACTGATCTTCAATTTTCAGGATAATAGCGCAACCTTCTTTTTACTGTTTGGACTCAACCTGATCATAATTTGTTGAAAATTCGTTTGATTTTGCAGTCGAACTGATTTGTTGACCAATGTTATTTTAGCATTTTTACAAGCTGCACAATATCTAGATTGTTTTTCCGCCTTCAAATCCATAATTAGAGAACACTTATTGTGCCATAAAATACCAAAATTATCACGAAAAGCAAACGTGGTTTCGGAATTTCTCACGGAATCTGGAGAGGCACATCCTTGGCAAATCTTGTATTTGTGAAAAACGTTAACCATGTCTTTCAATTCTTTTGAAGAGGATACGTATTCAGATAAAAATCCAATTTCCTGCGTTTTTATTGGACCGTCCATCACTGATGCATGTACAGTCATATCCTTGTACCCTTAGCGAACTGGCTGAACGGTAGCTTTACGCTGTGCCGTAAAGCTATCGTAAATCTATCGTAAAGTAGCATTATAGCTCATGAATGAGGCAAAATAAACATTCAAAATGTTTTCATCCTTATTCTACGTTGAAAATAACGTTAACAGGTAATTGAAATATGCAATAATTTTATTTATTTACGCTAAAAATTAAAAAGAACATAATACCTGTCATAGAAGGCAGTGCAGTGGTTCACCTTTGGTGGAACTTCTCCGTTAAAGTTGACCATTGGTTGGAGTGAGACACAACTATACTTTCATCTCACTCTAACAAATATTCAATCCTGACGGTAAAGACATGGAAAGTGATGAACCATTGCACTGCCTTGAATGACAAGTATTATGTTTTTTTCAATTTTTAGCGTAAATAAATAAAATTATTGCATATTTCAATTACCAGTTAACGTTATTTTCAACGTATAATAAGGATAAAAACATTTTGAATGTTTATTTTGCCTCATTCATGAGTTATAATCTACTTTACGATAGCTTTACGGTACAGCGTAAAGCTACAGTTCAGCCAGTTCGCTAGGGACAATACAACTTTTTTTTGTGATATTGTCTTTACGACACCACTATCCATTCGACCTGTGCACTGAACAAATTGTATGGCTTGGAAATCATCATCGTTAATGTCACAACGAGTCCAAGCTGTTGGTACTTTGAATAAATCCTTGCAAACGAACATTGACTCGAACAAAGTAATTCTTTCAATCTCTGTTATATTTTCCGTATTTTTGAATGGAGCATCAGATATCTCTGGCATATCAGGAACATCAAATGAAAGAGACTCTTCGGATACAACAGCAGGTATATCTAATGTTTCAACAACTGATGTGTGTGAAACTTTTCTCCTTTTTGTTTCCTCAGCTTCAGGAAGTATTTGTCTTTTTTTAGGACATTTACGTGCTTTTGGTACTTTAGAGAGATACTTTGGACAGTCCAGGAAAACTGACGGCAGTGCACCTTTCCGCAGTCTTGGAACTTTATAGTTTTCCTGGAAAAAATGTACATACACATTGTAACTAATAATATTTTATCTGATAATGAAAAAATTTTAATTAAACATGATAAATAATATTTGAGAAACAAAATATCAATGCTTCAATTCATTGATAGCTTTTTGAAGCTGATTTTTCTATACGCGATATAGGTATTTAAAATATTAAGGTTCGGAAAAGATTGAATAAAAACTTCATATTACAAAACTGTTCTATTAAAAACGTAATTCTTTTTTTAATTTAGGACCGACTGAACTACCTTCTGATAAATTCCAGATAACTGTAATGCATGTTAAATCTCATGGGATAAATTTAACTGATGGTTCTCAAAAGGCGGATCAACCGGTCTTTAAACAGTGAAAATGAAGCTCACAAATTTAACAAGACTTTGTACGACAAATTCCTGCAATGAAAAAAATAAAAGATATTTTAAAATAAACAACATTTTAGGAATCAAGCTTTAGCTTTAAAAGAAATTGAGTAATATTAATTTTGTTTAATAATAAAGAATTTCAATTTTCATAAAGAATATGAAAGATTAATACTTCATTAATTTTTGTTAAAATTACATACTATACGAATTATAAATAAAACAAGCTTTCTTTACATACTACCTATTTTTTAACCAAACTAACGAGTAGGATTTTAGGGAATTTTTTAAGAAAAAAATAAGCTATCAAATATAAAAATGAAAAAAACCACGCTTCGTTGATGAAATTGAAAAAAAGTATTGTATGAAATATAAAATAACTATGATTAAATAAGTAATTCTGATTATTGAAAATTAGTTATTAATTTCTAAGATTTTATTTCGTACGCCCATTTTTAGCTTAATGTTAAATAAATTTGTATTTTTCTTCGTATATATGCACCGTTGCCATAACGTTCTCATCAGCATCTTTGACTTCACGCTTCCAAATAATATCCTCAGGAAGGAAATGTTTCTGACACACCACTTTACCACTTCTTACAATTAAATCTTTTCTCAATATCGCTTTTTGCCACTTTTCAACATTTTCTTTTCCCAAAGGAACCGAAAAAAGTGAATTTTTTAATTTTCATTCAGTATTTGTGAACTATAACCTGACTTACAGTTCGGCACAATACACGAGTGTCCATTGAATTTGCACTTTGACATTGACATTGTTATTTATGTCAAAAGAAAAGAAATCTCACTAAATCATGTAAACGCACCGTATTCACCCATTTAAAAAAAAAATTTGTTTATTACACTTTTTTCAGAAAATCACCCGTTCAACACAATGCTTTTGTAGAACGTGACGCGTGCAACGCGCTCTGGTGAGAAAATTTTGCACATGGAAACTATAATCACTAAGGGAAGAAAGTTCTCGCCGTTGCAGGCAGGGAGTCGGATAGGGCTGATTTTGTACGGAAGCTTGTAGCCGCTAACCTGCCACAGTGTCGCAAGTTTCTTCGGCTCTTCCGGTTTGCGAGTCGCAAGCCGGAAGAGCTGATCGGCCCTTCCGGCTTGCGACTCGCAAACCGGAAGAGCCGAAGAAACTTGCGACACTGTCGGTAGTGGCGAATACAAGCCGCTTAGACTGGCATAGACCAACAACTAGCGACACTGTGGCAGGTTGGCGGCTACAAGCTTCCGTAGATTCTGAGTATAAATCGCCAGAAGTAAGTATATAAGTAAGTATACTGTTAAATGGAGTAAGTAATTTTTAGTTGTGAACATTGAAAGTTTATTATTTTTATCCCAGTACCTTGTACTGCAACCTGGTATACGACAAACCATTGCTAAAAATAAAAATTTATTTGTTAAATTTCAACGATTTGATAAAAAAATACATAGGTTACAAACTATTTTTTACACTGAAAATTATGATGTACTAACATCATTTTGTCGCACTTGGATGAAATATTTAATTGTTTGTATGTTGGATCTAACATCTTTTTTTTAAAGCGAAGCAATCAGTGCCAAAATTACACAAAAAACCATGAATAAATGAAAAATTTCACGCCAATATTTAACCTCACTAACTGACTTCCTTGTTCAAATGTGACGTCAGACCTTTCTCACTGTAACATTTTCTATGAATAGAAAGAGATAGATGTGCGCATGCGATTTATACATGGAATTAGTTGCATTTCTTTGAGCTTGTTACTTATTGTACAGTTACTGCGACAAACTCGAATGTAAGGAGTTCAACCTCCTTATACTACTTCGTAGTCCCCTGTTCCATCACTATTACAAAGATATTATAAACCTAGATGCGGCCAATTATAGTTTGGTAGACTTAAATGCAGACGTCGCTTTCGGCGTGTTTTTACCGGTCCCCTCTTGCCTCTCACCACACCATAGGATCCGATCAAATTAGTTCCTCGAAAGCATTATAGAGGCGCTAAATGTATCTCCCTCCCGCCCATCCACCCGCTGAGATACCGATAAACAGTAAGCGCACTTTAAAAATTTAAATTTAAATTATATATATTGAAGAAAATTAAAAATTGGTAAACAAAGCAAGGAAAAGCGACGTGTGAAGTGTTTCAATGTTACTTTATGTGTATTTTATTTTGCTCTATAGTATCATTTTGATATTGAAATAGGTTACAGTGAACATGCATTGCTAAATTAACTTTCTGTCAGTGAAAGATAAGTACATGAATGAAAAACCAATATTTAATTATTATAATTTGAACATGTATGCAATAGAAAGAGAATCAGTTTCTTATTTTTAAAAATTTTAATTTCTTATTTTCGTATTTTTAATTCTTTTTTTTACATTCTCATCATGGATGAGAAGGTATTGGTTTTATGTGAAAAATGACTTTCGAAATTTTCATCAAATCTTTACGTTTTGAGACCCCCTGACTCAGAAAAAACGGTTTTTACGAAAGTGTCTGTCTGTCTGTCTGTCTGTCTGTAGTAGGTCGTGTGGGGCATAACTCTCGATAGAATTATCAGATTGAATTGAGCTTTGGCACACTTTTTCGGAGCCGAAAAAGTAAGGACAAATTCGTTCACCAGCCACATCCAATCAAAATTGAGGGATTGAGCACTACTTTTGTGTTTGTGAAAATAATTTTTTGAAAAAATCAAAAATTCCAATACTTGTTTTTGATAGTGCTCATAAATCTCTACAAATTATCCTGATAACATTTATTGATTAAATCAAAATTATAAATGTTACAGCATATTCAAATTCAAAAAAAAAAAATATCAAAATTCCATTTTCGAGTTAAATTATACGAGATACGAAAAAACGTTATAATACAATATTATTTACTACATAAAGACCTACAAATTTAAATTGTAACATTTTTCCATAAGATGCATATTTTTCTTTTTAATTTAAAAAAAAACTATTGAAAATCCAAAATTCAATTTTTTAAAAATAATATGTGAAATACGAAAAAAACGTAAGAATACAAAATTGTTCATTTCAAAGAGATCTACAAATTTTGTCTCATACACTTTTTAATGAAACATATATTTTTCGTTTTAATTCCAAAAAATACGATAAAAATTCGAAAATTCCATTTTTTAGACAAAATATGTGAGATACAAAAAAAACGTTTGGATGGAAAATTGTTTGCCTGAATGAAGTCTACAAATTCTCATTTAGACATTTCGGGACAGGATGTATATTTTATGTTTCGATTTTTAATACTAAAAAAATTCGATTTTTTTAACCAAAATATGTGAGATACGAAATAAGCGTTGTTCTGCAAAATCGTTTCCTTAAATAAAGTCTACGATTGTTTTTTCTTTTTGAGATATTTGGAATAAAATAAATAAATTATTTTAATCATGTAATTTATTAAAAAGTTACTGAAATGTATACAGAAAATCGAGCGCGAAGCGCGAGCGTCATGATGAGAATGTGTTCCTTAAGGCCGATAGAGTCTTAAGTAAATTGAATTTCCTGTTTCACTTAAATTCAAAAAGAAATTGAGTGACTGAGAAAATGTGTAATTCACATCATCTGTAATATTAATATAAAATTGGTTTGAGCTTCAGTATCAAATTATAAGAAATAAATTTAAATCTATTTTTCAAAAAAATAATAGTGCAAAGACGTCAGTGTTAATTTTCTTTACGTCTCGGCACTATTATTTTTTTGAAAAATTCAAAATAGATCAATGTTTTTCAAAAAAACTCAAATGAATTGATTTATAAACATTTAGAATAAGATGTATAAATAAATAAATTGAATTTAATGAAATATTTCAAATGAAACGATTACTTTTTGTACCCTCTTTTTGAGGATATTGTTAGAATTTCCTTTTCTCACAATTTTACTGGGAATTCTTATATAAATCAGGATCACCTCCGGTAAGTATACGCTTTATTTCACTCTCTATATCAAAATAAGAGCACTCAGAAAAAAGATTTGATTGAATCAAAGAAAATTATTTGTTTGAACGACTTTCTTTGATTTAAAGAAATGATTTGTTTAAATGAAATAAAATTTGTTTAATTCAAACAAAATGTCTTTAAACGAAATAAATATTTGTTTTAATCAAATTAATTTTTCTTCAAAACAAAGAAATTAATTCAATGATATATGGTCAAAGATATAAATTGTTTGATTGAAGGTAGAAATTTATTTGATTCAAACAAATATTTATTTGGTCCAAAGATGTTTTGTTTGAATCAAAAAAATTTTGTCTCAATAAGGTAGTTTTCATCATCGAAAAGTAAACCTCAGGCAAAAATTGATAATTTTGCTTTCAAGAATAACAATATTATTATTGAAGGGCTATTTTGGAAGAGAAAAGATTAATTTTCATGAAAAAAATTTGAAATACAGAAAAATAATTTTAATTATTTTATTTTTGACCCAACTTTTTTTCTTATCGCTTCTTATCAAATTTTAAAAAATTATGCGATTCTAATAAATCATGAATCATTTTTTCAGAGAAAAGATTTCCCACAACTTCACAGTTTCTGATTTTTAAAAATAAATTCTTTAATGGCTGAAACCAATAAAAAAACATTTTCCAAAACGAAATTTTTATAAACAAATTGCTGAATTTGATAATAATTTATTCATTTTCGAAAATTGGAAATGGTTAAGTTGTGGGAAATCTTTTCTCTGAAAAAATGATTCATGATTTATTAGAATCGCATAATTTTTTGAAATTTGGTAAGATGCGATAAGAAAAAAGTTGGGGCAAAAATAAAATTTATAATTAAAATTATTTTTCTGTATTTCAAATTTTTCATGGGAATTAATCTTTTCTCTTCCAAAATAGCCCTTCAATAATAATATTGTTATTCTTGAAAGCAAAATTATCTATTTTTGCCTGAGGTTTACTTTTCGTGGATAAAAACTATCTTAATGAAACAAAATTTTTTTGATTCAAACAAAATATCTTTGGACTAAATAAATATTTGTTCGAATCAAATAAATTTCTGCCTTCAATCAAACAATTTATATCTTTGACCATATATCATTGAATTAATTTCTTTGTTTTGAAGAAAAATTAATTTGATTCAAACAAATATTTATTTCGTTTAAAAACATTTTGTTTGAATTAAACAAATTTTATTTCATTTAAACAAATCATTTCATTAAATCAAAGAAAGTCGTTGAAACAAATAATTTTCTTTGATTCAATCAAATCTTTTTTCTGAGTGCACTTATTTTGATATAGAGAGTGAAATAAAGCGTACTTACCGAAGGTGATCCTGATTTATATAAGAATTCCCAATAAAATTGTGAGAAAAGGAAATTCTAACAATATCCTCAAAAGAGGGCACAAAAAATAATTGTTTCCTTTGAAATATTTCATTAAATGCAATTTAAAATGATTTCCATGAATAAATTTTCTAGTTTTCTACAGTCCGAGGACTATTTCAATTTTTTCGATATATAACTAAAATTACTTTAAATTATATAGATTTATTTTAAAAACGCTTGAAAATCGAGGATATTTTACAATTGGAATTGTTTGCAATTAAAATTTTTGTAAAGAGGAACTACTATAATTATTTGCGTAGATCTTTTTATTTAAATATTCCCAACTTATTCAATTTAAAATTGGAAATATTACTATTAAGCAATTTTCAATACCTCATTATTTTTTAAACTGCCCACTTATGATTTTCTTGTAAGCTTTTAATTAATCACTTGTAAAAAGCACTTATAGCCTTAAAAAAGCCTTTGAAAATTAAAAAAAATTTGATTTCAAACGATTTTAAAACTCTTTCATTTTTAGATCATTGTATCATTAATTCATCTGATTTACATTGTACTTTTGTAAAATTTCAATAACTGTAATTTAATTTTCATTTGCAAGACTGTAAGAGTATTGGATTTAAATTCTAAACTCAAAATTTCAATTTCTCATTTCGACCAAAAATATTGACAGTAACAATTTTTCCCTTCATAGATGTACTTTATTACCATAAGGTATAGGTAAGAATGAATATTAAATAGTTATTTCGTGTAAGTAATTATTTATTTAGTTATTTCATAAATTTCGGGTCGGCTGCAAAGTTTTTCCTACGTAAACAAACTTGAAGCTAGGTTTCCACATTTTATCTTTAAAGGAGTGTTTTTATATTCTCATAAAATAGAATTACAAGAAAGGTAATTATGACAGAATTTATTAATTAAAAATGATTATTATTTTTAAAATTTACATAAAAATGCAATTAATTAACGTTCTGAATTTATAATATTCAAAATCAATTGAGTGAAATCAAAGAAAGTTAAAAAATAAAACTACTTGAATACAACAGGTTATGAATCTAACCTCAAATTCTGCATTTAAATTCTACAAACAAATAGTATCGAATAAATAGTCCTTGCAGATCACACACTCGAAAGAATTATTTAACATTTCCTGAAATTCATAAAATTTATGTCACGTCATCAACATTATTTAAGACTTTTTACAAAATTTGTCAGCTGTCAAATTTTGTAAACAGAAGGAACAGAAGTCACCGGGCGAGCAGATGACGAGATGCATGAGACATCGAATCGAAGAAATCGCAGAAACTCAGAAAGTTAGGGAACGCTTGCTTTTACTTTATTTCGTATATGCTAAATATATAGACGAAATAAGGAGAGAGCCGAAGTCTCCCGAAGATTTTCGAGCATCTCCGTGTTTTCGAATTCAGAAGACACTGCGAGAAACACGCGTCGCCATGGAAACGGCTGAAAGTTGTGAAGAGGGCAGCACCTCGATACCCAAGAAAGAGTGATGTTCTATATATATCGTTCTCCCACTCCGAGGCCACTCGCCGCATCTAGGTTTATAATATCTTTGACTATTAGTTGTCTTGTCACAATTGGCCGCAACGTAACCTGCGTGTGTTGCTTGTTTTAGTGTGTTTGTTTCCAAAGGTTCCTGGTTTTCAGACAAAATTTAAGTTGACGGTTTCTTTAAATCCACTTCTCACGGTATGTTCGAAACAGTTTTCTATAAAAGTTTTAATATCGTCAATATATTTGGTACCCAGTAAGAAAGTGGGCATTGAATGGCATTGAAATTTTAAAACCTAGAAAGAAATAGAATCGAGAATAAAGCTTTTGAATGTCTTTTAACGCCTATAAACTAAAATGCATTCAAAAGTTTCATTCTGGATTCAGTTTCATTCCAGATTTTCACACTTCAATGCCATCCAATGCGCACTTTCTTACAAAGTTTGTATCCTTATTCCACGTTAACATTAGCTTTGAAATGTAATAAAAATATTAAATCATTCTATTTTTTAGCGTTAAAAACTAAACTAAAACAATACCTGTCACGGAAGGCAGTACAGTGGTTCATCGATTTCCATGTCTCCACCGTCAGGATTGAATATTGGTTAGAGTGAGACAAAAAGATAGTTGTGTCTCACTCCAAGCAATGGTCAATTCTAACAGTGGAGACATTCCGCAAATGGTGGACCACTGCACTGCTTTCAATGACAGGGTATATGTAGTTTTTAGTTTTTAATGCTAAAAAAAATTATTGTATATCTTTATTGGCTTTTAAAGTTAATTTTAACGTAGTTTAAAGATACAAATAAGTCAAATATTTATTTTGTTGCTTTCACGAGTTATTTTGCTACTTTACACTACTGTAATGGCCTAAAAACAGAGTTTTTTTGTCAATTTTTTTTGAGCGGAAGGAAAGGTGCTAGAGAAATAATACTTGGGGTAGTTATTGAGCATATATTCATGTATATTACAAAAAAATTTTGCAGAAAATATTATAAAATGGCGACACTGCAGCAATTCTCCCGAGGCATGTTGAATTTGAGGCAGCCGTATCGTTCAGTGAAGATAGGTATAGAGGAGACATCCAGGGCGATTGAATGGTCCAAACCTTGCGGGGAGAGACGCCAGGGGTAGGTAAAGTTCCAGAACCAACCACGGTGATCGACACTTTCGAAAGTCGACAAAATCTCACGGATAAGAAGTAAGTTGTAGGAGTAAGGCCCAAACTTGTGTTGGTGAGTCTACTGTATTCATGATGGGTCAGGTAGTCCTCGTCAATTCAATCCTAGCTTGTCGACAGAATTTCACAAAATAGCTTTTTACCTCTTTTCCTTCTACTTCGCTCTTTACTAGTCTTTTCCTAAAATCGGATATATATTTTAAAAAAGTATATATATAAAATAATACATAAAAGAGTATATATAAAATATTTTATATTATAATTTTTATAATATAATATATATATATATATATAATATTATGTATTATATTAAATTTTATATAATAAATTTTATAATATAATATATATATAAAATATTTTATATTTAAAATTTTAAATTTTGTATTATAATATATAAAAGAATATATATAAATAAACCATGTATTAAAATTAACAATTTTTTGTTTTTGAAATTTATTACATATTTATTGACAAATTGTTTTCAATATTCTTTCATTATCTTGATTACAATACTGAAGACATATAGACAATGGAAATTTTGAAAGTTTAATATTCATACAATATAATTTTCGTTTATACAATACTGTTACAAAGTTAATATTATTCTCTATAGGGACACAATAATAATTGCTTTTTTAAAGAAATTTACAATTCTTAGAGAAATTAAAATTAAAACAAAGTATTGCTCTTAATATATAATAATTTGTTAGAGAATGTTAGAGAAAAAAGATTCTCTACAACTTGACCGTTTCCGATTTTTGAAAATGAATTCTTTAATGGCTGAAATTATAAAAAAACAGTTTTTCAAAACAAAATTTATATAACCAAATTGCTGTATTTGATAATAATTAATTCAATTTCAGAAATAGGAAACAGTCAAGTTGTAGAGAATCTTTTTTCTAAAAAAATGAACCGTGATTTATACAGAGGATCAATAAAATCTTGAATTAGTTTCTAGATTTACAGAATTATGACATGAAAGAATATTGTTATTTTTACGAATGCATCAATATTTTTCTTTGGATTTAAAAAAATTTGATTGCAAACTAGTTCCTGTAAATTATCTGTCTTAATTTAGTCGATTCAATGGAATTTAATAAATAGAATTTATTCAATAAAACATAAATGACAGAATTTACGTAAATCAATTATTTGAGTCCCCAGCAATTTTTAATTATGATTAAAAATGTTTTTTTATTACTTAAACAGAGAAAAATCATTTCAATTATTCTATAGTAAAGAAGTAATAAAGTTAAATTGATTCATTTTTCATTTTTGGTTTGAAATATGTAATAACTTCCAAAAAAAAAAAATTGTGAATATCTTTATTTTTTCAAAATATAAATCCGATCTTAGAAAAAGACAAGTGAAGAGCGAAGTAGAAGGAAATTCATTTATTTTTTATTGAATATATTCTATTGATTAAATTCCATTGAATTGATGAAATAAGTCAGATAATTTACAGGAATTAGTTTGAATTCAAATTTTTGAAATTTAAAGAAAAATATTGATGTATTCGTACAAATATTAATGTTCTTTCCTGTCATAATTCTGTAGATCTGAAAACTAAGTCAAGATTTTATAAATCCTTTGTAAAAATTCTTTCATAACGCCTATACTTTGCACCTGCAGGTAAGTGGATTTGAGATTTATAATCTGAAAAGATGACGATCGAAGAGATGGTTTTTTATAATTACGATGCTGCTTTACAGTAACTGTTAAATAGACGTAAAAGAGCCCTTTCGCCCGTCTTACTCTCAAAGTCTATAAAATTACTTCAGATCTGAAGCTGGTCATTTACATTCTCTAATAAATTATTATATATTAAGAGCAATACTTTGTTTTAATTTTAACTTTTCTAAGAATTGTAAATTTAAAAAAAGCAATTATTATTGTATCCCTATAGAGAATAATATTAACTTTGTAACCGTATTGTATAAACGAAAATTATATTGTATGAAAATTAAAATTTCAAAATATCATCATTGATAATTTATTTCCATTGTCGATATGTCTTCAGTATTGTAATCAAGATAATGAAAGAATATTGAAAACAATTTGTCAATAAATATGTAATAAATTTCAACAAAAAAAATTGTTAATTTTAATACATGGTTTATTTATATATATTCTTTTATAAATTATAATCCAAAATTCATAATATCATATGTAATATAATACATAATATTATATATATATATATAATACATAATATTATACATATATAAAATATTTTATATATACTCTTTTATGTATTATTTTATATATATATATTTTAAAAATATATATCCGATTTCAGGAAAAGACTAGTAAAGAGCGAAGCAGAAGGGAAAGAGGTAAAAAGCTATTTCGTGAAATTCTGTCGAGAAGCTAGGGTTGAATTGACGAGGACTACCTGACCCATCAAGAATACAGCAGACTCACCAACACAAGTTTTGGCCTTACTCCTACAACTTACTTCTTATCCGTGAGATTTTGTCGACTTTCGAAAGTGTCGATCCCCGTGGTTGGTTCTGGAACTTTACCTACCCCTGGCGTCTTTCCCCGCAAGGTTTGGACCATTCAATCGCCCTGGATGTCTCCTCTATACCTATCTTCACTCAACAGCCGTATGCATCAGAAAAGAAAATAGCGCCGCGTTAGTGTTCCGAGTTGAATTCCTAAGTTAATTTGCCGAATCATCACACGCGACGCTAACTGTACCAGCATGTGATGATCGCACCTGCGCGCTCATCTGATTCGCGGATTGCGAATCAACTAGATCGTACGTTCGTAAATTAGATTCAAAATTTCTTCCTCGGTACGTACGTAACTATACGTAACAAAATACCGCGGAAAAACTTTATTTCAAATACTTGAAATGGCAGAATAGATCTTAAGGTTTATGATGAAAGAGACTTTTAGTATTAAGAATGAATATAAATCTTCTAGTTTTATTGGAAAAATAACAAGGGTTGGTCTATATCACTCGATACGTATAAACACGTGCAAAGATCTCATATTTCCCAAATTGTTAAAACAAAATTAAATGTTAATTAACTTGTTGAAATTTACCAGATCAAGTTGACATGTAAGAGAAATAATAAATAGACCAGCCTTGTTCCCTAGAATAATTAAATTAAGAGTTTATTTTCAGATTGACAGGTTGTCTGGAAACCCTTCGAGGAAATGCCTCACTAGAAATAAGTAAAATAGTTTTAAGAACCTTTCTTTATTTCAAATCAGACCAGTCTACGAGGAAATCGTTCTGGAAAGTGTGGGAAATGTCATTAAGGATTAATGAATTCTACATTTATTGCCATCCTGTATTAACTATTTGGTTTACGAACCATGAATTTCGTTAAAACCCTCAAGAGTTGTTGAAATTCGACTTTCTTTTTCAATAAACTCGAAGTCTCCAGAACGATCATAAAAATGCTAAATTTACACGGGTACTTGTCAACCCTTAAACATGATCTACGATCGGAGTTGCGTGACCAGAGACGGACTCCCGGAGTCAAAGGAAGAATTGTATTTTAACACCCTCAAGTGGCCGCACTTGAGATGCTGGGAACGCACGTGGGCCCGACACCCACCACTGGTTAAGTTCGTATCCGCCCTCGCTTTTTTAAAGGAAAAATCTCATCCAATAAGATTTTTCGGAAAACTCCCAAACTAAAAAACCAACCAATTAGAGCAACTATCTACGCCCTAAAAACTAAAATCATTTAGTGGGGACTTTTAATAAAACGACCCCTGGATCCCTCTCTGGACGCGCTCGCACGTACGCACTGAGTTTTTTTAGTTAGTTACGCTCCTACTTTCGGAATACGTATTTGTACGCGGACCTTTTTTGTGAACAAATAATTTTAGTAAATTGTTTGAACTTTATTTTCAAATAAAATACTGTTGACTCAAAAATCTCATTCATTCATTCCTATCTTTATAGGATTTCAAATCGGACCGTGCAATAAAAACAAAAAATTAAAATCTAGTTTGCGAAGTTTCGTGAAGACGGCCCTGAGATCGGGTCGTCACATTTAATTGGTGACAGCGGTGGGATAATTTGAAAATAAATAAAATTAAATAAAAAGATAAGTTTTATTTTATTGAACAGTGAAGTTTAAACTATTTGAATTAAGACTACATGCAGTGAAGTGTTGTGTCGAAAGTGAAAATATATATATATATATATATATAATATAAGGCCATTACAAACGAAATTGTTTTAAAAGGCAATCTCCTTATCAAAATTCGAATCCACGAAAAGTAATTGTTCGTTGTGGATTCTGCCAAGGACCTAACCATTATGAAGAAAATTGCTTCGCTAAAAAAGAGTACGAAATTCGTTGAAATACAAATTTTTCAAAAGGGCCTCACAGAGTGAAGGAAAAAGAACACCGACACTTACCAAGTACCTCGAATCCAAAACCCTCCGGATCGAAACACGTAGGGTCCTTTGCACCATCGAACACTCAAAAATAGGCAAAGATCCAACCATCACGTTGAGTAGCGAATTCTTTTGGAACGAAGAAGCTGATTTTCTCCTGGATACCGGCTCCGATTTGAATCTGATTAAAGAAGAAACGTTCAATAATAAAATCTTAATAAACAGTAGGAACATTTTTAATTTAATCGGTATAGGTAAAGGATTAACAAAAACTTTAAGCGAGGTAGAGATTCCAGTAAAAAGAAACCTAACAAAATTTCAAGTAGTGCCAGCAAAATTTCAAATCCGACAGAAAGGGATACTAGGAGTAGAATTTTTTAAATCCCAAGAAGCCACGCTTAAATTCAAAAGAAATTCAAACGGAGAAATAATTATAGGAGGTCAATCTATCCCTTTTGAAACTCACACTACATTAAAGCTGCCCGCTCGAAGTAAAATCTTAGTCACTCTTCCGATCAAAAGAACTTACTTAAAATCGGGATATATTAGGAAAATCCAGACTGGACCAGGTATCTATATGGGAGAAGCATTGGTCACTCCGAAAGAAGGATTCGTTAAAATATATGCCATAAACTCTACACCCGAAAATATAGAATTAACTATACCAACCGTTGAATAGGAAGAATTCGAAATAATTGACCACGATAAACTAAGTTTGAATAAAAATGACCCCTATTGCGAGAAAGAAGCAGCTCATGCAAAAAGGATGTGCGAGATTCTAAAATTATTAAATTTATAAAAACTTAATGATGAAGAAAAACTCTTTTTAATGCAAATCATAAATCGATTTCCATATCAATTTTATTTACCAACAGATAAGCTAGGAAATACAAATTTGGTTAAGCATAAAATTATAATGACTGACCAGAAAGTAATCAACGTGAAACAGTATCGCTATCCTCATATTCACAAAGAAGAAGTGCAAAAGCAAGTTGCAAAATTGTTAGATAATGATATTATTCAACCTTCCAATTCACCTTATAACTCGCGGTTGTGGATCGTGCCTAAGAAACCTGATTCAGAAGGGCAAGTTAAGTGGCGTATGGTTATAGACTATAGGGCTGTGAATGAAAAATCAGTGAGTGATGCATACCCTCTTCCAAATATTACGGATATCTTCGATCAACTGGGAGGAGCAAAATATTTCTCAACTCTAGACTTGGCTTCAGGATTTCATCAAATCCCAATGGATTCCGAATCGCAACGAAAAACAGCATTTTCAACACCCTATGGACATTATGAGTATAAAAGAATGCCTTTCGGGTTGAAAAATGCACCTTCTACCTTCCAGAGACTAATGGATCAAGTCCTATCCGGTTTATAAGGAATCGAGTTATTCGTATACATTAGGGTGTTACACAAAAGAAAATTTTTTTGTTTGTCCGCGGTCGTATCGCGACAATTGGTTTCTGTAGGTGAGAAAATACTTACCTAATTTTTTCAGATTAAAAAAAAATGTAGAGGTCGCGAGCATCAATTTTATGTAAAAATTAAGATTTTTGTAGTTTTCATTTTTTAAAAGCTTAAATATTAATTATAGAGAAATACTCGATAGATGAAAATGCTCGATAATACATAGCACGAAACTGTCATTTTACAGCTGATTAAAAAAAATAATAATTGGCCCCGGTAGTGGTCACAAAAGGCATGATTTCGTAGTAACATAAAGAGATATAAATAAAAAAAAAAAAATTATTTGATAATGCAGCTTATAATGGCTTCTTTATCATTGAACTATATCAAGTAATTAATAAACGCCCTATTAAAATGTTCTTGGAGCATTAAATAATCATAGAAAACATATAAACATTTTACATTTTACAATTTCCTTCAGCTAGTAAATCTGCGATAATTAAAGGACTTATTTTATGATAATGTAAAATGTTTATATGTTTTCTATGATTATTTAATGCTCTAAGAACATTTTAATAGGGCGTTTATTAATTACTTGATGTAGTTCAATGATAAAGAAGCCATTATAAGCCGCATTATCAATTAATTTTTTTTTTTTTTATTTATATATTTTTTTTCTTGCGCTTCGTTTTAAAATTTTTCCTCTTATCTTCATAACAGTTTATTCCCTATTGTAAGGAGAAGATCCCGTAATTTTTTCAATCCTTATAAAAAATGTTTAGGGATACAATTGTGTCTTTATCTCTTTATGTTACTACGAAATCATGCCTTTTGTGACCACTACCGGGACCAATTATTTTTTTTTTTTAATCAGCTGTAAAATGACAGTTTCGTGCTATGTATTATCGACCATTTTCATCTATCGAGTATTTCTCTATAATTAATATTTAAGCTTTTAAAAAATGAAAACTACAAAAATCTTCATTTTTACATAAAATTGATGCTCGCGACCTCTACATTTTGTTTTTAATCTGAAAAAATTAGGTAAGTATTTTCTCACCTACAGAAACCAATTGTCGCGATACGACCGCGGACAAACAAAAAAATTTTTTTGTCAAACACCCTAGTATACATGGACGACATCGTTGTTTATTCAAGCTCACTAGAAGAACATATGAATAAACTTGAGAAACTCTTTGGTAGACTTCAGACTGCAGGACTGACACTACAGCCCGAAAAGTGTCACTTTTTAGGAAAAGAAATTACATATCTCGGACACATAATTACACAAGATGGCGTGAAACCTGACCCCCGCAAAATAGAAGCAGTTAAAAAATTCCCTCGTCCAAAGACACGTAAAAACATAAAGCAATTCCTTGGATTAATCCGTTATTATAGGCGGTTTATACCTAATTTCGCAAAAATAGCAAAACCTCTAACATTGCTCACTAAACTCGGAATAAAATTTCATTGGGAGCAAGCCCAACAAGAGGCCTTCGAAAAATTGCGAGATTTAATAATAACTGAACCCATCTTTCAATATCCAGATTTTAGTAAGCCTTTCATAGTCACCACTGACGCATCTGATTTTGCTATTGGGGCTTTCTTAAGTCAAGGAGAGATAGGAAAAGATCTTCCTGTTTCCTATGCATCCAGAACCTTAAATGAAGCAGAAACTAAGTACGCGACTATTGAAAAGGAGCTTCTTGGTATACTGTTCGGTGTTGAGAATTTCCGACCGTACTTATATGGTCGAAAATTCACTTTGTTTACAGACCATCGACCTCTGGTATGGCTTCATAATATAAAAAATCCCGGTTCATAACTGAATAGGTGGAGGTTACGATTAGGTGAGTACAATTATTTTGTGGTGTATAAACCAGGTAAAGTGAATGCAAATGCAGATGCATTATCGAGAAATCCAGTTAATTTAAAACAAAATGTCAAGGCAAATGGTACCGAAACGAAGACTCAAGGTTACACGACAATAAATTCACCTGACTTAAAGACGAATGACTCAGTTAATAATACCTTTACCCTTAGAGACCAGGAGCAAATACTTGTTATTGACAGGTCCGTGCAGCTAGCACCCCTTCAAGGAAATTTGAATTTTTCATTATTCCAGAATTTACGGCTTTTTTACGGCTATTTTTAGGCGCACATTAATAATTTACGGCTCTTCGTTTTTTCAAAAAATCAATTTTTATGTGTGGGGCGCTAAGTGCACGTTCACTCAGCACCCCCACCATAGAAAAAATACAAATAAAAAAAAACAAACACACTATATTTTACGGCTTTCTTACGACTCTGAAACGCACCAAAAATAAATCTCCAAAAAACCACCCCTAAGTCAGAACGCAACCCCCCCCCCCTTTCTTAAAATGTGCAAAAGTCGGAAATCAATTACATCACATTTTACGGCTTTTTTACGGCTCTGAAACGCACCAAAAATAAATCTCCAAAAAACAACCCCTAAGTCAGAACGCAACCCCCTCTTACTTAAAATGTGCAAAAGTCGGAAATCAATTACATCACATTTTACGGCTCTTTTACGGCTCTGAAACGCACCAAAAATAAATCTCCAAAAAACAACCCCTAGGTCAGGAAGCAACACCCTCTTACTTAAAATGTGCAAAAGTCGGAAATCAATTACATCACATTTTACGGCTCTTTTACGGCTCTCAAATGCGCTAAAAATAAATTTCCAAAAAACAACCCCTAAGTCAGGAAGCAACACCGTCTTACTTAAAATGTGCAAAAGCCGGAAATCAATTAAATCACACTTTCTGGGAAATGCACACTGTAGGGAAATGCATTAACCTGTAGTGGTCACACCTAAAAATAACGTAGTGTTCACACTGGGTCCAATGGACCCCACGCTAAAAAGTAGTTGCCATTTGTGCGTTCTTTTTTATATATCAACTCAAACCTTGAACTGGAATTTAATTTAAGACTTTTTCTTTATAATCCAATAATTTTTTTCTCCTTTTATGAATTTTTTTATGTTGAAAAAAAGCGAGAAAAAAAACTTCTCTGTTCGAAGTTACGTAGATGCAAAGTTAGCCTGGGGCCCACTGGACCCAGTGTGACCACTACGGGTTAATAAGCGAATTCACGATTTTTTAATTTTTATTATTTGAGAATTTATGGCTTTTTTACGGCTATTTTTAGGCACAAATTAAAAATTTACGGCTCATTAATTCTGTATTTCTTTTCAAATCGTGTACATTATAATACTTGGTTTAGCGACGAATTCCTGACTCATTTTCTTTGGTCTCTTATCCGACTTTTGGTCGTCATATTCTATCCAGATCTCATTTTTTCTTAATGAGAGCGCTGTGTAGTGGCCTATCCCATCGATGTCAGAGTTGCGCCTTCGAGGAGGAGGTGGATAATAATGGATTACCCCAACCAATCGAAATTGTCGATTTTTTATCGTTAGAGTGGTTGGGATGTATCCCAGAATAATTTCTGGTTCAACATCAGATTTTGGATCTGGATTACTTACTTCGAGCAGAATAAATGGTCCTATAAAATTTAAGTATCATTAGAAATTGAAACAAGGAAGAATAAATAAGAATGTTCTAAATTTAAATATTAATATATAATGTGACATGTTTGAGAACATGTCTGCTATTATATTGACCCAAAATTCACGTAATTTTTATTTATTTTGTTATTTTGGCATTGGGTCAGATTCTTTTTCTTTTCACATTAAAAATTATATTTTATCAGAGTTTTCAACTGAAATATCCTTAAAAATTTGGTTTTAAATAGTAATTTGAATATCATAGAAAATTAATATTAAAGTTATACAACAATTACAATAGTATTAATAGTGTCTAAGTTATTTTAATTTTTGTGTTTTTTTACGAATTCAATTTAATTTTTATATTTACCGAGGTTGGTGATTTTGCTTTCTAGTGCTCCTCTACATCCAGTTGATGTGCACTGTCTTGGTGGAAGAACTACATGCTTTTCAAAATCATTTGCACTGTTACACATCAGTGTTTCTAAATTGGTTTGTATTATTTGAATTTTAAAAATGTTCTCTTTACATCCGTTGGTGCATTTTGTTGTTTCTTCTATGCCCAAGGTGTCCGGAAATAGAAGACGGCACAATGTTGGTGCAGTCACAGCACAATTGAGTAAAATACACGCCGACTCATCGTTCTTTGGAAAAAGCGGATACAAAATTTAAGCTGTCTTCTCGTACGTATTACTGGTGATCGATTTTTCAGCCAAATTTTTCACTAACTTGAAAAGAAGATTACTCGCAGTTGATAGTTCAATCACTTTCAGTTTGAAACTTGGTCTGTCGAAGTAAACCACCAGTAATAACTGAACTATACTATCGAACCCACAAGTTTGGTGCACAGATATTTTCTTTTTCCCGAAATTGGTGGCCTTCAATTTCAAATCATTCCCATTCCTAAGAATTGAAATTTTGGTTAAAGTACTGTGCAGCAAAAATTCACTGTCGAGGTAATTGCTTTACTGGTTGAGGCCTCGCCAGTTTTCTTCGTGCCGAGTTGAAAAAATTTTCTTCGACGACTGTTTGCAAAAAAGACACAGTCTTTTTTGCCCATAACCTTCTTCTTCTGTATCCAAAGGCTCAGAGCATTCGAGTAACGCATGGACAGTTTTGCCACAAATTGCGCACTTAGAGAACATTAAATTACTATTTCTTAATCTCTTAACATAGTTTTTTTAACATGAAACTGGAGCTGGCCGACACATTTTCAGGTTTCAGTTTTTGTAAATTTTTTATAATTAATTGTAAATCATGAAAAATATTTTATTTTGTATTCATTATTTAAGAAAATAAAAAATATTATTATCATATTAATTTATTTTATATTTAGAAACTCTAAAAAGCTTACTTGTGTGATCCATCAGCTTGACCCTTTTCTAGACAAAGAGGGCACTTAGAAAAAGTCTCAGGCACTGGAATTGCGGTTGCAGGATTTGCGTCCTTTTCCGAGTCTTTTACTGAGTCCTTTTCTTTGATTGCAGCATCCATTAGTTTCATTTTGCCATTGAGATGTGCTACGTGTACTTCAATAAAGTCATCGACTCTCATAGGCAAATTTTCGTTTTTGAAAAGCCGATTCTTTATATTATTAAAATCAGACTCTACTTGAGCACTAGTTGCTGGTACGCGTCCATACCCAAAATCATCTCTGCAGACATTAGACCACAAAGTCAGCCATTTCATGTGTGATAGCAAGTAATCAGCCAGCTCTGGGTAATAGTGGGCATTAATGCGATCACCTTCATCATTACCAATAACACTAGAAACATCCGCATCGATTCCACGACCAAATGCATCCCAGTAATTTTTACCGGCTTCTGAATCTGAAAAATTAATCATTTTAATCTTCTGAGACATTTCAAACTATTAGGATTTTTCTAAAACTTAGATTTTGAAGAATATTTAAATGTACTGTCTAAATCTGAATCAGTTGGAAATGGGTCATTAATTTACTTTAGTGAAAATGTCTACCAAGTATTAGTTGTATTTCACTATTTCAGTTAGTAGCTTTAAAATTTTCATTAAAGTCAGAAACGTGATTTTAGCCAAGTATATTCGACCTATTTACTTGTGAATAAATAAATAAAATACATTTTGAGCACAAGGCAGTGGTGGGTAGACTTTTGCTCAGCACTGTCTCTTAAGCAAAATGTTTTTTATTTATTTATTTACGAATAAATAAGTGGAATATATATGGCTACAGTCACTTCTCCTTTATGCCCTTAATTCGGCGAATATATTCAAACAAAATGATAGCAAATCTTAAAGAGAACATTATATGTATTTTTCTAGTTAGGCGAAATAAAATTTTTTCCCCTTTGATTGTACTCTCGACTACCTTGTGTTTCCGGTGGAAATTTTTCTTCTTGTCTCCTTTCATCATATGCAATAAGTTCTCCTTCAAGCAATATTTCCCTTAATTCATCCTTAACAATTTCACATTGGGTTTTTTCTCCAGAAGCATTATAACCTTCAGATTCACTCCGGCAGACAATCAAAAATCTTCGAATTGCTATAGTTACTTCCTGAACACTGCAAGAAAGTATAATCAAATCTAGCATCTTTTTAAATAATTTTGATATTATCAGTCTTTTGTCCTTTAGAAATATCACATACAGATGTTTGAAATGTGCCACATCTATTCTTATATAGCACAGCGGTAAGACATCATTTCGGCATGCATCAGCGTACTCATTTACAGTTAAATACCCCGTAAGTTCTTGTACCAAAGCTGTTAATAACGCGATACTCATATCGCATACTGTTTCCTTTGGTGCCATTGCTCCCGATCTTAGAAATTCTGCCAAAAAATGTTTGATTGAATTCGTATTATGAGTCTCGGTGATCATTTGTCCTACTGAAAACTGTCCATCTTCAGTCAGAATTACTCCTTCATATAGATATATGACATTGGAGGGTTCATTATTTGGTCGAATAATACGTTTACATAATCCACCAGTGGCATTCAAGGCTAGAGATACGTGTCCTTTTTTCCAGTGCTGGTTATAAACATGAATTTGATGATTAGTCCAGTAATGTACGGTGAAAGGGTTGATAGACAGTGTTTGAATCACATATTTATGACTTGTAATCTACATAAGTTCTAAAGCTCTGATTGGATTTCTATCAATATGCTGTGAATCGACGTACTCATATTTCGCTTTTTTGTATGTATTTTCTGAATATAAGTGCGGAGGTTTCTTGCCATCGGTGTCCATTAATTTATCAGCTTCTTGAACGCGAAAAATACTAGCATACATGTTTTTCTCATAGAGCTCTTTTCCAATATTCTTTCTTTCTGCTGCTCTCAAATATTTATTTCCGCATTTTCCGCTCCCTTGGGATATTTTGCAAGTAGCTGTAACAACTTCATTATCATGATCATTTATATTTCCATGAATTGATGCACCACAATTACACTGTCCATCAAAAGTCCCTCGATTAGTCGTTAAATAAATTTTGTGCCGTTTATAATTAAAAGCACACTCAATCTTAGCTTTTTCCCATAATTTTTTTGTTACAAGTATCTGCCACTCACTATTTTTCAAAACTGGATACGTTCTCTCCGATGTTTTCGAACTCGCTACACCCTGTTTATTTTTATAAGTCTTGTAAATGAGCAAATTGTCGAATTATCGCTTACTAAAAGCAATTTCAACAGTTTTCGTCGGTGGTAATCCGTTTTCTAATGAAGTATCAAGTGAATCGTCAATTGCAACCTGAATCGTAACAATAATTATTGAACGGAAAATATAGCTACTCAAAATTTCCACCTTTTTTCCAAAATCTCATTTTCAAGAGTAGTAAAAGTTCTGTTTATAGTTCTGGATTCTTGTATACAAAGTTCTACAACTATGTCCAAATACATTTTATTCTGAAATCAAAATTCAAAAAACTATGGCAATTCTAAGTTTAAAAAATTTTGGTTTAAAAACTTTAAAGTGTCATAGTTTTTTGAATTTCAATTTTAGAACAAAATGTATTTAAACTCATTTGTAGAACTATTAGAGAAGAATCTCGAACTCTAAACAGAAATCTTGTAAGTCTTAAGAATGAGATTTTTGAAAAAAATTTGAAAACTTAGAAGTTTTATGGTTTTTTGAATTTTGATTTTCGAGTAAAATGTATCTGGGCATATTTGTAGAACTTTGTATACAAGAATCCAGAACTATAAACAGAACTTTTACAACTCGTGAAAATGATGTTTTGAAAAAAAATGTGGAAATATTGAGTTGCTATATTTCCCGTAATTTGCTGGAACTATTTCCCAAAAGTGTCAGGAACTCAAGAACTATGCTAAATCTTCCCAAAATTCAGAAAAAAAATTTGTTTTTCCTATAGTGTGGAGATGCGTGAAGTTAGCTCCGCATTTCTAAAATCGCATTTTTTATGCATTAAAAGGCTGGAACTATTTCTAAAACCTATGAGGAACTCTAGAACTATTGTAAATAAAGTCATAACTCTCATAAAATTTAAAAAATGTTGATAGTGTGGAGCCAACTTCACAGACATAATTTTCTTTTTTCCAGTAGATCGTACAATGCTTTTATGTGTTTTCAAGCGTCGAACGAGTTATTGTATCCTGCGACTCAATTATTTTATTTTTATTTCTATACATACCTCAGATTCTAATAATCTTTGCTTCTTGCTGAGTACAACGTCTAAATCTTCAGATGATGAGTTTTCCATTACACTTCTTAACTTATCACGAATTCCATTTTTATTGTCAATCACATAAGAATAAATAGTTTTTGGTGCACCATTCAAATTTTTTGCAATCTCCTTCCAAACCTCTGCGTCTTTTGACAAAACTTTACTTTCCGAAAATAAAATTTCATCTTGTTTTAAAAAAAGCAACTCGTTTACGAGATTATAGTCCAGTTTTCTTGGTCGACCACGTTTTTCCATTTCTTTTAAATTGAGTTTTCTATCATCGATACGCATTAGTAAAAAGTCAACGCAAAACTGAAATGGCCTTAGAAAAATAATAAGAGCAAAGTCGAAATTTTAGTCCGAATTTTAAATCGAATATATCCCAATTCTCTTTTATTTCTAAGAACGGAGGAATTCGTAGAAAAAACAAAAGCGAGTTGCATCGGCTGAGACTCCGATGTTCCTAGTATTGGATTTTATAATAAGTTGATTCTCTTAATATAATTCCATTTTTATCATTGTTTGAAAATTGATTTTATAAATTTTTAAGGAATTGTTTAACAGCTGATAGTATATTGGAAATCAAATTTTGCAGTTTACGTTAACGGTAGTTGGCAATTTCCCGCGCCTGATGAAATATGGTCATTTTCATGCCCCTAAATCTTGGAGTCTACATCTATTAACTTGATTTTTTTCATTTTGTCATGAATTGAGTGATAACAACTTTGACCATGGGTTTTGTGTTTTCTCAATTACAGCGGCAAGAAGACAGAGTTCTTCCCAGTATTCAAAAATGGAATTTTTAAAGAATATTCCAGATCGGTTGTATTTCCCCCAAGTTTGTATAAAAAAATGTCCATGGTCAAAGTTGTTCATCAGTCATTCTTGGCAAAATGAAAAAAAAAATCAAGCATGAAAATGACCAAATTTCATCAAGCGCGGGAAACTGCCAACTACCGTTAAGAGACAGATACACACAATATCAATTTAATTTAATTTAAGAAAATAACCGTAAAAAGCTTGAATAAGCTGGATTGAGTCATTAGTGACAAATTCATCTGGATTTTCTTCTAGAGGCCGTTTTCGACTTTCATAAGATGCCTCATTTTAATTTGATATTTCGCTTTCTTGTGGGATTTACACTTAGAAAAGATCGAGGAATGAGATGAGATGAGTTGATCAAAACTTGATATAAGTGCTTTACTTGAGATGAGTACACTTCATGATCAAAAGAGCTTGAGCGAGACAAATGAGTTTATCAGATCGTTGTTCAACACTAAAAGTTTACATGTCAAAGAGAAGTCAAACTGGATATTTGTTAACAAAAATTATCCAAAACAAATGATCAATTGCCCGCGGATGATCAAATGATGTGAAAGTAAATTAAATCAATTTTTTAAACTGAGTAATTGATATTAAATAAATAGGCTTGATACTCTGTAAACTTATATATTTTCATTTTTCAAATTTACGAAGAGGAGGTCGATTTTTGACTTAAGGGTTGTTTTTTGGTGATTTATTTTTGGCGCGTTTCAGAGCCGTAAAAAAGCCGTGAAATGTGATGTAATTGATTTCCGACTTTTGCACATTGTAAGTAAAAGGGGGTTGTGTTCTGACTTAGGGGTTGTTTTTTGGAAATTTATTTTTAGCGCATTTGAGAGCCGTAAAAGAGCCGTAAAATGTGATGTAATTGATTTCCGACTTTTGCACATTTTAAGTAAGAGGGGGTTGCGTTCTGACTTAGGGGTTGTTTTTTGGAGATTTATTTTTGGCGCGTTTCAGAGCCGTAAAAGAGCCGTAAAATGTGATGTAATTGATTTCCGACTTTTGCACATTTTAAGTAAGAGGGGGTTGCGTTCTGACTTAGGGGTTGTTTTTTGGAGATTTATTTTTGGCGCGTTTCAGAGCCGTAAAAAAGCCGGAAATTCTGGAATAATAAAAAATTCAAATTTCCACTGAAGGGGTGCTAGCTGCACGGACCTGTTATTGACGGCACTGTATCGGCTCTTGATTTCGATCCTGATATTCTTACACACGACGATGACTATTTTAATAATGATATACTTGTTAAAGAAAATTTTCATTTATTTACTATAGAAAATTACGACGTAGACCCAACTATCGACACTAATTCAAAAAATATTAAAGAAAAGGATATCTTGAAATTGGTAGCGGCAGATATGAGACAGCCGAAGAAGGTTCATCTCTCCTCATAAGAAGTAGTGATGATAGAAATATCTGCACACTTCGGGAGATGGAATCACCCGATTCCTTGGATTATGAACCGGATAGTAGGGAACCTCCTGGCCGGGTAGATGCAACGAACGTATTGCCACCTTGGCCCGAGGTAGAGAGGTACCTTTATCCTGAAAGAAAAAAAGAAAATCCTATAGGTGGAATCGCGCTGGAAAGCGGATTGGTTATGCAAACCTCCTGGCCGGGTAGATGCAACGATCGTATTGCCACCTTGGCCCGAGGTAAAAGGTAAAGGTGCCGGAGAAAATTTTAAAAGTAACAGCGATAAAGATTTTACAAATCCATCAGAACAAAAAAGGAAGAAAATTTTACCTTGTAACTGTAGACAAAATCTTGCTAAACCTGCGTTCGTTTCGGTACTTAATACTTCTTGTATACAATATAAAAAAGATATTTTCGAGACGAGAAGAGATCATCTTATCCATTTTATCTCCAAAGACTGTAAGTTTACGACATCGGTCAGTAAAAAATTAGAAAGCGAAGGTCTGGTTAATTTTGAGGCTCTTTTCTCGACTCAACCTCAAGAAGGTTACACAGTAGTATTTGAACAAAATGATAAATATGTATTTCACCTTGTCGTAAAATCAACCTATGATCAAAAACCATCTTTAGAAATCCTTAAGCAATGCATAAATGGATTGAAAGAAGCCATAGAAACCCTTGATGTCAAAACCTGCAGTGTTTCTGGAAAAGTAAATGGCTTAGATCGCTTACCTTGGTCAGGAATCGAGAACGCATTCAGAGAAACATTCGGAGGAAGCAATATTATCATAAATATATGCACTAATGAAGTGAAAGTACCGGATCTCAAAGACAGATTTAAAATTATAGAAAAAAATCATTGCTGTGTCACTGGCGGTCATCTGGGTGTTGCGAAAACGTATTCTCGAATACGTAATCAATTCTATTGGGAAGGTATCAGACAAGATGTGCAAGATTTTATCAAATCATGTAAAAGTTGTTAGAGAACAAAACTAAAAAGGCAAAAAGGGAAGGAACCAATGAAAATTACCGACACACCGCGAAAAGCTTTTGATAAAATCCAAATAGATATCGTGGGTCCATTACCCACTTCTGAACGCGCAAATAAATATATATTGACCATTCAAGACTGCTTAAAAAAGTATTCTGAAGCAATACCATTGAAAAATGTCGATTCTGTTACTATTGCTGTTGCATTGGTTGAAAATATAATTTGTCGATTCGGGTGTCCCAGAATAATACATACCGATCAAGGCAGTAATTTTCTCAGCCAGATTATGAAGACGTTCTGTCAGATTGTTAAAATCCGACAAATTAAATCAACAGCTTTACATCCACAATCCCTCGGCGCTCTGAAACGTAGCCATCATGTGTTCATAGAATATTTAAGGCACTATTGCTCAAAGTACAACTGGGATCAATAGTTAAAATTTGCCATGTTTTCTTACAACTCAACAGTGCACTCTGCCACAGGATTCACTCCTCACAAATTGGTCTTTGGCGAAGATGCGAGAATTCCCTCTGAATTCGAAACTGGAGAAGTATCATCAATCACCTACAACGAATATTTAGACAGTTTATTATTCAAAATATATGAAGCTCAAGCAACAGCTCGAGAAAATATTAAAGAGGCAAAATTAAAATATAAATACTATTATGATAGAAAATCCCAAGTAGAAAACTACGAGATCGGAGAATATGTTTACTTACAAAAAGAACCTAGAACTTCGAAACTCGATGATCATTACGAAGGCCCATATAAAGTAAGAAACGTATTCACAGATCATAACGTAGAAATCGCAATAACTGAAAATCGTACACAAAAACAAACTAAAATTAGCACATCTGCGCGCAAACCTAGAACAATTAGACTAGATAAAGAAATATATGTACATATACGTGTATATAGCATGAAATTAATTACATTTTATCATATTTTACTAAACTAAAGTAAAAGTTAATTTGAACAAAAACATCTTTACTAAGAGTATTAAAAAATAAAAATAAAAATGTTGAAAATAGGCTATTATAGAAACTTTACATATGAATAGATAAATTTAAATAACCAACTAAGATTTAGACAATGTTTATAAATTTTAAGCTAAAATGAAATCTATGATATAGATTTTCTGTATTAAAATCCTAACCACAGAAACTGAAGTTTTCTTTATAAACAAGGATAAATTCGTATACGATTAGAGCTAAGTAATTACTCTTCATTCGCGATAAAAACTAGATAAAACATAACAAAAATATGTAGTTATAAATAAAGCTAGTAATAACAAGAAATTTATGTGTAAAATTCGTAAATTAAATAAACATATGATAAATAGTAGTGGTAAAAGCCATAAAATAAGAACCTATCAAACTCAACAATAAATAATTATAACTTAATATATATGTAATTCTAATCGTTTTAATATTAATAAGAATATCTTATCTCTACAGTATACTCACAAGTCTATCTTTCGAGAACTTTTCACCAAGGTCGTAATTTACAGTTGAATGAGGAAAACACACTGACCTCCTTATTACCTTGATAACCAGCGAATATGTCGTTGAATCCTTTTTCACAAAAGCAGTTTGAAGGAATTCCCACCTGATTATAGAAGTAAACCTCAGCAGCATAAAATACATCATCTGAAAGAAAAAGAATGTTTAATTTAGCCTCCCTAGATAATCTTGTCAGCTCAAAAAAAAAATATTGAAGGGTTTATTTATACCTGAGCCTTATAATTTAATTTCACAGAAGCTACCAGAAATCCACGATAGCAATGTGCATTCACATTATTCATTGTGAAACTATTTTTTATTTTCCTTTTTCATGGTGAACTTTAAATCTCAAAATGTCGCAAAAAGATATATCCTTTAACGACTGTTATATTTTCATCATCATTAAAAATTCCATACATTGACTTTATCCAAATTGAAACTATCAGAATAAGCACTTTTGATCCTGTTGACATCGGAAGTTTTATTGGACTCTAACAATGAAAAGAGTTCCAAAAAATGCCTTACTAATAATATTTTATTGAAATCGTTAACCACTCATTCATTTATAGGAAAATGAATAAATAATTCGGTATAAGGGGTGAAGGATAATGCAGTATGAAACTGCACTCATTCTTACTTACCCATTTTTATTAATTTTTCTCTCTGAGCTGTCTACCATTTTCCATATAGAATTGCACCAATTCAGAGTGCGGAAAATTTTCCTCCACCATAGAGATCATAAAAGTCTCCTGTATTTTATATTTTACGCGAATAACTTTACCGTTTCACACAATGGTTAATTTTCTTTCATAACTAAGCGGTTAATATACTTACCTAATCTTTTACTCCTCGAAGAGTTCAGTGTGGCAAAATTCACAAGCCTATATCCTCTGATCATCAGTCACGCATATAAACATGCGGGATATATCGCTGCGCTCGCAGAATTACCGTCTGATCTAAGAGATTATCTCGATTGATCGCAGAACTTTCCTTGATTGCTCGCTCCTGTGGGACGCTTTGTTTTTTTTTCCTCTACAGAATGGTCTGCCTATCGACATTCTGTTCATTTGCCTGACAAGCATTCATCTTTTACCCTCCTTCCTATATCAGCAACCAGGTTGATAACTGTTCATTCATCTGCAGATGAGTGTGCACAGGTACGTGAGAACTAACTTTACTCGTCTGTTCCTCTTTCTTCTTAGTTAGAGTTGATTCATCTATACCTAACCATTTATGACCGGTGTTATACAGAAATAAAAATCCTGAAAAGAAATTTCATAAATAATCCTTCCTTTTACCTTTGTCATTGGAAATCATATAGAATTTCAAAGTCATAGGAATCACTATATAATCTTAAATTAACTTTCCTCATTGTGAGTCAATCTTCCAAAATTTAATCTTTTTCCTTCGCGAATAAATCACTCAGAATAAAGCGACACTTCATAAAAAATGACCACGTTAATAAATCTAGCCTATCCAGGTCTCTAAACATTTTATGTTTTGAAAACAAAGTTTAAAAACACCCATATTCTCCACGACGTGTAGTTTTACCCCACCGTCAGTATTATAATTTTTCCAAGCCCTTTTTACTCCTAATACATATCCTCTCACCAACATAGCTGGCTTATTCATGTGTTATTTCATCAGACTATTCTCCAGGAAACCAATCAGTGTGTAATTTATTGGCATGCATAGCAAACCTGGCTAGATGCGACGTCCTTTCCTCATTGGCAACTTTCGTACTTATCATTTTTATTATGGTCAGTTTTACTTTAGATAAGATTGTTCATCCTCTTCCTTTCCAAGCTGAATTATTTAATAATTGATATTCACTTTATCAAAAATAATTGTTCTTAACGAATACAATTATAAATTCCTAAATCTCATAAAACCCAATTAATTAATTACCTAATATTAACTTAATTATATAAAGAATTTAATTATTTGAGAATAAATAATAGAAACCGACACTAGTATACGGTATACGTGTATATGCACATGTGTATATATATATTCATACCTACCGGCAATACCGGCCACACTTACATAACCTAGAAATCTTGAAAATTTGAAAACTAATGTGAGTTCAACCAAACTTGTCTCTAATATTCCTAAAGATCAACAGCTATAAAACGTATTCTGATTTCTTACCTTGGACATCTTGAACCCATAACGAAGTAAGAGAGATCCTTACTTTATGAAATATCAACAACCGCTGTCAAAAGGTTCATTTACGCAATCTCTCACGATTCTCGCGCACAGTTCATAATTTGCAAAAATTTTTAATTGACACTAGAAACCAAGACAAAACGCAGAAACTAATCATCCTTTTATTGCAGATTAAAGTTTTTCTCTTATTATTTATCTTCACTGAAACACAACAATTTGCATATAACTTCACAAAAAAAGGATGTAAACAGGCCGTGTTCGCGAGCATAGGCGATAGCGGCCACTATACTTTGATCCTGTTTTGAGCTTACGCCAGATGGCGCCGAAGTATAATTTCCTAAACCTCACCCCGCTGACCATGAACCGTAGTTACATCGTACATCTCTAATGATCACTAAGACACTGAGATGTGCTAAAATGCTAACGGATGGGAATAAACTTCGAGGTTTAATAAAACTATGTAAGTCATTATTATTAAGTAAGTATTAGAATCGCATTGATAAACTTGCTTTTTGTGATTGCAGTTTTCTGATAAGTGTATCCTTACATACATGGAGTATTATTATTTCAATGTATATCTTTGTAATTTTGGGACGCTTGGGTGATCATCTCTATTTGTGTTTAGCCTGACAGTACTCTGCGATACACAGTTAAAACTCCATGTATGTGAGGATGCACTCATCAGGAAACTGCAATCACAAAAAGCAAGATTATCAATACGATTCGAATAATTACTTGATAATAAATACTTGCATAATTTTATTTAACCTCAAAGTTTATTCCGATTTCAGAATTTCCTGAATTATCTGAACGTGATCTGAACATGATCTGAACATGATCTGAACAGTCATCTTTTATCTTCTTTTAGGGTTTTGAGCTTACGCCAGATGGCTCTGACGAAATCTATGTGTAACGAGCGACTATAGGTTCTCGCTCGAGGCCGATTAATTTAATCGACCTATCGAATTAAGCTCGCGCGATTTTCAACTTTGAAATAAATCAAATCGCGTTTAAGGAAATTCCCATCCAATTTAGATAGATGAATTTCCCACGGGACACAGCTGAAAATAATAAAAAGACCCTGAGAAAAGCGTAGAAATATCCTAGCTAGAAATATTACTTATAAATATTAGATTTAAATTTATTATACGAATGGTCAACATGTGCCGTCGGCAAGGAATTCAACAACGTAAATTAGTTTTAAGATTTCCCTGTAAGTTTTATATTTCTTCTGTGTTTACTAGTTTTAAGGATAAGAAAAGGTTAAGTCTGGACCATAGGATTAAAATAAATTAAGATAGAACTAGGAATATAGAAGTAATATTGATTTATTTAAGGTAGGCAAAAACTAAGCAGAAAAACTAGGTAGATAGATATAGAAACTTTAGTCAAATAAAGTTAAAGAAATTAAAAATAGCATGTCTGGTCGCCAGAAGGAAGTAAAAAGTAATCCTTTAAGATTTACTGTTTTACTGCCTTCTTTTGCGCTTTCACTGCAACCACCATAAAAACTTGCAGCTGAGAGGAGAGAGACTAGGACTGGGTTTTTCCGAATCGGGCTTCTTCGGACTCGGATTCTCCTAGTCGAGCTTCTCCGGGAAATTGGGCTGGGCCTAGCGAGGGCCACCGTGTGAAGTCGAGAGAGAGGGGATGCGTGGGGGAGTTGTGAAAGGGGATGAGTGAGTCTGGCAGAGTGGAGGAATGAGAGAAGACACGGAACATTCAATTCGAACGTACTTCGGCCGTTTTGGATATCAATTAGAAAACTTCTACAAATTCCCTCGTTGAATTTGTAGAACACGAAAACCTTTGTAACTTACGTGAAAACGGGTAGTATATTTTATACGGGTCCAGATTTGACGAGGTTTAGATTCTAACAAGTAATTAAACATTAATTTCACCTAAAACCTGTGTTTACTCATTTATTAACTTTGAATTTTCCCGGTCCCTATAAAGGGTTAACACTGGAACGAACCAATCGTTCTAGAGTTTTGTCCACCCGTGATATCACGCATGCGCGGCTCGTAACATATGTTGGGCCACCACTAAAGCATTACGCGGGCATGGCCTGGATGTAAACATTCTTTTGAAAATAAGGGGTGAGGTGTGATGATCGCACCTGCGCGCTTATCTGATTCGCGGATTACGAATCAACTAGATCGTACGTTCGTAAATTAGATTCAAAATTCCTTCCTCGGCACGTACGTAACTATACGTAACAAAATACCGTGGGAATACTTTATTTCGATTTTATTTCAAATACTTAAAATGGCAGAATAGATCTTAAGGTTTATAATGAAAGAGACTTTTAGTATTAAGAATGAATATAAATCTTCTAGTTTTATTGGAAAAATAACAAAGGTTGGTCTATATCACTCGATACGTATAAACATGTGCAAAGATCTCATATTTCCCAAATTGTTAAAACAAAATTAAATTTTAATTAACTTGTTGAAATTTACCAGATCAAGTTGACATGTAAGAGAAGTAATAAATAGACCAGCCTTGTTCCCTAGAATAATTAAATTAAGAGTTTATTTTCAGATTGACAGGTTGTCTGGAATCATTCGAGGAAATGCCTCACTAGAAATAAATAAAATAGTTTTAAGAACCTTCTTCATTTCAAATCAGACCAGTTTACGAGGAAATCGTTCTGGAAAGTGTGGGAAATGTCATTAACGATTAATGAATTCTAAATTTATTGCCCTCCTGTATAAACTATTTGGTTTACAAACCATGGATTTCGTTAAAACCCTCAAGAGTTGTTGAAATTCGACTCTCTATTTCAATAAACTCAAAGTCTCCAGAACGATCATAAAAATGCTAAAGTTACACGGGTACTTGTCAACCCTTAAACATGATCTACGATCGGAGTTGCGTGACCAGAGACGGACTCCCGGAGTCAAAGGAAGAATTGTATTTTAACACCCTCAAGTGGCCGCACTTGAGATGCTGGGAACGCACGTGGGCCCGCACCCACCATTGGTTAAGTTCGTATCCGCCCTCGCTTTTTTTAAGGAAAAATCTCATCCAATAAGATTTTTCGGAAAACTCCTAAACTAAAAAACCAACCAATTAGAGCAACTATCTACGCCCTAAAAACTAAAATCATTTAGTGGGGACTTTTAATAAAACGACCCCTTGGATCCCTCTCTGGACGCAGTGTCTCCAGAACGTGGGATTTTTCGGCCCCCACCACGTTCCCATCTGGGAGAAACACATGCAAACGTGGCGCGTCAGTGTGTCGGCTCTGCTACACGCTGCGGTCTCCAGCTTCGTGTAAAGCCGAAGGTGCACGAAGACGGACTTCGTTACAATGCTTGAGTTTTCAAGTTATTTTTAGATTTCACGCTTTCGTTTATCGAGTCGAAATTAAGAATTGTATTTTTCTGGAGTACGTGCAAAAGAGGCGCGAAGCAGACGACGAATTTGAATTTACGAAGTATATAGTTCAAGAAATAACACTTTTCTTCAATTTCTTGAAGAAAGTATGCATGAAATAAACATCAGTATGATCTTGGAAAATTTCATGAGGATTTCAACATTTCAAAAATAAACTTTCAGTGAAATTTAGTGACAATAAATGTATAAAATTTGAATCAATATATAATTTTCCATTCAAATTTATATACTTCTTACTAATTTTGTACATTTAACAATTTTTCAATTCGAACAATATTTTCTATCAAGATAAAATGAACATAAAATTCAAGTTCATAATTTATATTTTCAGTTATATGTTAGAAATATTTTCATCTCGCATTTTTGTAGCCTAAGCACAAACTTTTCATTCCAAAACTTAAAATCTCTACGGAAATGGAAAATTGTCTAATAGCAGTAGATAAATTAAAAAGCTAAAATATGTGTTTATTGGTATTTCCATATTAACATATAAATATCAATCAACTTTAAATTTTACATAAAAATGTTCGTTCGAAGTGTTCAAATCTTGTTACAATTTGACAAGATTTTATGGAGGAGTGCAATCTTTTGGATGAAATATTTTGTAGTTCTTAATTTGTCTGTCCGTCTGAAATCGTAGTAAGATTTGAACAGTAAACAACAAATTTTCCAATAGAATTCAGGATCAATAATAATTGATTCAGGAAATACTTCAACTCTGTAGAGCATTTTTGTATTTCGAATTCAAAATGTGTGCTTAAGCCACAAAAAAGTAAGCTGAAAATGTAGATATAAAACTAATTATGTCATGTTTATGTCTTCTTAATGGAAAATACTTTGCTTATAATTCTCTAATTCGATATTTTTTTAATGTATGAACATTCAAGAAATTGATAAATATTCCATATTTTTATAGGAACTAAAAATTTCCGGATAATGCTTTGATTGAGAAAGCTAAAAATTTGTCAAATATTGATATAAATTGCAATTTTACAATTGCATTATTTTTCAAATATTTTAACATCTCTTCAATCTTGATAATTCTTACAGAAGTTTATTTCATGTGAGTGACTTTTTCTTTTTCTAATGAAAGATTTCGTAATTCTAAATTCGGCCCAATTCGTAACATTGTAAAAAGATTTTAAAACTTCATAAAATTTTTTTTTCTGTTTTATTCAAAGTCAATAAATATTCAATGTTTGGAATCGAAATATTAAGTAAATGATTTTTAATTTCTGGGAATAAACTGCTTTAATAAGACAATCTTTCTTCTTTGTGAGAAATCTCAATTTTAAAATTAAAATTCTACGCATAGGATTCAAAAACATAATATGAAAATACTTTTATTACAGAATTTTGAAATATACAAGTTATCCAATTTTTAATCGAGTAAATCGGCTACTTTAAGCAAAAAATTATGTTAAAAATATTTTATCAAAAAAAAATAAGACACATTAAATTACGGTTTAAAATGCACATTCATAGATTGATGGTAAAAGCAGTTTAAAGTTTTTTAATCTCTACGTTTTAGTGACGTATGCATAATCAGATAAATGAAATGCTTTATAGAAAGTCAAAATTTTCTTATTACTGCACTTAATCAAATTTATAAAGTAAAAATATTTTTTAATTGATGCTTTCACTCAATTCTTTAAACATTCATTAATTGAAAATTGTACTCAAAATTTAATCTTGCAGCGTTCCAATATTCCCACAATGTTACAAAATCTTATTAATCATTATTTTAGTCGAATTATGTTCAAAATATTTAAAAAATAAGTGTAAATATTTTGATTAAATACTCTGTCAAATTTTGCATTTGACTGATCTTGCAAAATTGTTGAAAGTTTTGAATACCGATAGACGAAACTTTAAATGAAATTTTATGTCCATAAATGCTTAAAGTTCTATATAGAAATATCAACTACAACATTCTCAAATTTTATAAATAAACTACTAAATTCAAAAAGTTTCGGATTTTTTTAAAAACTGTACAAATTGCAAATATGAATCAGTCAAAATCTACTGATTATCAGTGAAATTTGACTGATTTAAATAACTAAAAACAGGTTACTGTGAATCAGTCAAATTTCACTGATTACTTCAGTGAAAAGTAACTGATTTAACAGTGAAAAATATTGTTTCCACTGATGATTCAGTGAAAAGGCAAATCACTGATTCAATCAGTGAAAATTTGACTGATTCAGATTTAGAGTGTATACAAATTTCAAATATATAGTGTACTCTGTACATTAATCAAACAAATTTAGAAGATGAATATTTTAATAAATATTCCTAAATATTATTGGAATATGATACATATCGATTTAGAAAAACTTCTTCAAAGTACTCAGACATTTTTCTTATTTTACGACATTTTTGCACCATGTTTGACCTTTGGGTAGGATTCAAGAAAATAATTGTAGACATACTTTCATTACTTAGTGAAATACTATGAAGACTTGCTTTTTAAATTAAAGCGGAAACTTTTAAAGCATTTAACAATCGGTTGCATAGATTCTGCTCTAATCTTGGACGCAATTAGAGAAATAGGTTTTTTTGCTTTTTTTATATCTAGTTTTTGCCTTAAACATAAAAGAAAGAAAACACATTTGAAATATTAAAATAAAAAAGCTGGTTCATTCTTAGAGAATCCCAAATATTCTGAAATAAAACTCCTTTCCACACCACCACGGAGGTAGAGTTTAAGGCTCGTTTTTTTACGTGGTATCCACTGTAGGCCTAGTCCACGTCCAACGAAACGAAAAGGGTTTTTGCTTTCAAGCAAAAAGAAAAAGGAAAAAAATGAAGCAAAGTGGTAAAAAACGCTACAAATGTAGCCCGTACTTCAGGCTTGCCTCTATCAAATGCCAGTATACGTCGAACAAAAATGTTTTGTTTTAAATCAAATAATGAAGAAGTTTGATTAATTCGGGATGATTTGGGGTGCTTGATTATTGTGAGTCCCCTTGCCTCTCACTTATGCCCAAAGCGTGATATTACTCAATTTCAGTATGTTTTCTTACTCACAAAATAATAATTAAAACTAAACAATTTCCATACCCGAGGCACGCGAAGAAAGGAATAAAGAACGTATCTCTGATATAAGAAATAAAATGTCATTATTTTGTGAGTTAGAAAGGGGTTTGAAATTGATTAACGCCATGCCTTGGCCATTAGAATTAATCCTCTCCTTCGTGAGCGAAGAGCGACAAACCACTTTCCCTATCACTTTCTGCCATCTCATATAGATTTTCGGTCATTAATTGCAAATGCTTCGAAGTGATGCTCGTTGTTCTGGCTGTTTCAGCTCTCGCCTTTAGGGCTGATCGAGTAACACAAATTGAGTTGACCGTCCTGTTTCCTAAGCGATTTCTTTTGGGAGTTTTCGCGTCCGTGAGCATGGAGAAACCTCGCTCCGCCTCAGCATTTGAATGAGGAAGACTCCAAACATGATTCAATACTGAGGTCAAATTTGGAAAAAGTTTTTCTCCTGTACTCGTCGAAGATACACCGATACTAGACCACATTTCGTCAAAAGATAAATTCGACCACTTTTCTTTGAGTTCCTGTCTGATTTTGAGTAAAGAATCCCACTCTTTTTGTACACCTATTCTATCAAACGACCCTAAATCTTGACAAACTTTCCAGACCCTAGGAAAAGTTTCGCTTCGATCAGCATAGAAAGCTACTTGAGGCCGGAAAACAGCAACGCAAGACAAAAAGATGTCATCAAAAGGAAGTCGATTGCGAATTTCTTCGCTTGCTGTGACATAAAATTTCAAGCAATTACGAAGAAATAGATCCATACGAAGAATTTAGCCGAGTTTGGCTGGAGTTCCTGAACCATTGTTTCGCGACTTTGAAATTTCGCATTGTATACGTTGAACCTATTCAAAGTAAATTTCAAGAATAGGAAATATGCGAGTGTCAAAGTATTCTGCATTTTTCCTAACAAGTCTTTGGCCTTCTCTACCTTCTCAGATACGAGGACCATAAGATACTGAAGAATAACTTCCCAATTCTTTATTATAATATCTATGCATCGATAGCGGACAAGCCAGCGAGTTTCAGAATGACTAGGAATTTTTTGATAGTCATTTCCTAATTCCAAAACAATCGATCGAAAAATAGCCGTTCGCTTGGAGCTAGCATTAAGAAAAGCTGGCAAATCTTTGATTAAATCCTCTACATCTGGGATTGTGGCACAAGCATATTTTGCTACAATTGCTGACGAATGCGAGACAGACGGGAAAACAATTAAACGGGGACTTTTTTCCTTTAATTTTGTTTTAAATGAGGACCTATTGCCGACCATCACCTGTGCATTATCACAAGCTAAAGCACAGATATTAGATAAAGGGATTTTCTGCCCGGACAATGCTTTTTCGAAAGCATCAAAAATTTTAGAGGCAGAACAATCCGAAGCATTTACATTAATAAGCTGGAGCAATTTCACCCTGACAGAAAATGTCGTTGGCTCCACATATCGAACCATTAATGACAGCCACTTTTCTAGAGTCCTGTCGGTCGTTTCGTCTTCGTACACTGAAAATGATTCCTTACGCAAAATATTTGCCATGCAGTTACATTAGAATAATTTTCACTTACTACTCCATAACATTCTAATTTATTTGAAAACTCTTGCTTCTTTCTGTGTGATAAAGATGCTTCATGCTTTTCAATTTCCGATTTGCCACATAGCAACGTTTTATTGCAAATTTTGCAATGAAATCTTGTTTCATCTGCTAATGTAACCACCCACTCTCTCCACGACGGAAATTCCTCAAACCATCCCAACTGAAAGTTTTTTGCATTTTTCATGACTTTTCTAGCGGGTTGACATTCGTTTGAACCAGAGTTCAAACGGTGGTCAACCTTCGTTTGAACCTGGCTGTCCTTCAAAACACTCGAATTTGGGTCAACCGGATTACTCATTGTGAACAATAAATTATACGACGAAGGAAAACAGAATTATTTGAAAAGAATTAATAAGATGAAAAGTCGATAAAATTGAGCGAATGTGAATAATTTGTAATCTGCACACAAATTAAGTTTCATAAAATAAACTTACTCACAAGAATCAAACAATAACGTACGTAAGAGCACTCACGTATCACTAAATAATAATATAATATTCTTACTTTTGCCGTTTTTAATAAGGAATTACGATGAAAATATGAAAAATCCACACTCTTGCCTTCTCAAATAACGCATAAAGCGAGAATCAAGTATATCTTAGAAGAAAACAAAAGAAGGTTGCTATTATTACTTGTTTTCGTCTCCAATTTGACCTCTATACCGTTCGTTTGCGATTTAAAACATTGGTAACTTTTTGGCTATTAATCTGATTGAGCTACAACTTTTCAGAAAACTTTCTTTACTAAAGTATTAAAATTTTTCTCCTGTAGATAGTTTCAGAAAATGTAGACACTCAATACAATATTAATAAAATCGTAAAATTCTGAAAATTTGTTAAGCTAGCGCGAGTGGAAGTAGAGAAAACAATTTTTTTTTTAAATGTACTTCTCCCAATTACTTGAAAAATTAGAAGTTTTAAAAATTTTTGCAAAAGGAAAAACGATGTGCCTTGAAAGTGTGTACAAGTCCTTGAAATTCAAATTCGAACGATTTTTATAATTAATTATCCTGTACATTTAAAGATACAATTTTTGTATTTGGAATAAGTTTTCTGCAATTACGAAAAAATTTATTTAGAGTACATAAAATTTATTGAACTATTACTAGTAAACTTTACCTCCGTGGTGGTGTGGAAAGGAGTTTTATTTCAGAATATTTGGGATTCTCTAAGAATGAACCAGCTTTTTTATTTTAATATTTCAAATGTGTTTTCTTTCTTTTATGTTTAAGGCAAAAACTAGATATAAAAAAAGCAAAAAAACCTATTTCTCTAATTGCGTCCAAGATTAGAGCAGAATCTATGCAACCGATTGTTAAATGCTTTAAAAGTTTCCGCTTTAATTTAAAAAGCAAGTCTTCATAGTATTTCACTAAGTAATGAAAGTATGTCTACAATTATTTTCTTGAATCCTACCCAAAGGTCAAACATGGTGCAAAAATGTCGTAAAATAAGAAAAATGTCTGAGTACTTTGAAGAAGTTTTTCTAAATCGATATGTATCATATGCCAATAATATTTAGGAATATTTATTAAAATATTCATCTTCTAAATTTGTTTGATTAATGTACAGAGTACACTATATATTTGAAATTTGTATACACTCTAAATCTGAATCAGTCAAATTTTCACTGATTGAATCAGTGATTTGCCTTTTCACTGAATCATCAGTGGAAACAATATTTTTCACTGTTAAATCAGTTACTTTTCACTGAAGTAATCAGTGAAATTTGACTGATTCACAGTAACCTGTTTTTAGTTATTTAAATCAGTCAAATTTCACTGATAATCAGTAGATTTTGACTGATTCATATTTGCAATTTGTACAGTTTTTAAAAAAATCCGAAACTTTTTGAATTTAGTAGTTTATTTATAAAATTTGAGAATGTTGTAGTTGATATTTCTATATAGAACTTTAAGCATTTATGGACATAAAATTTCATTTAAAGTTTCGTCTATCGGTATTCAAAACTTTCAACAATTTTGCAAGATCAGTCAAATGCAAAATTTGACAGAGTATTTAATCAAAATATTTACACTTATTTTTTAAATATTTTGAACATAATTCGACTAAAATAATGATTAATAAGATTTTGTAACATTGTGGGAATATTGGAACGCTGCAAGATTAAATTTTGAGTACAATTTTCAATTAATGAATGTTTAAAGAATTGAGTGAAAGCATCAATTAAAAAATATTTTTACTTTATAAATTTGATTAAGTGCAGTAATAAGAAAATTTTGACTTTCTATAAAGCATTTCATTTATCTGATTATGCATACGTCACTAAAACGTAGAGATTAAAAAACTTTAAACTGCTTTTACCATCAATCTATGAATGTGCATTTTAAACCGTAATTTAATGTGTCTTATTTTTTTTTGATAAAATATTTTTAACATAATTTTTTGCTTAAAGTAGCCGATTTACTCGATTAAAAATTGGATAACTTGTATATTTCAAAATTCTGTAATAAAAGTATTTTCATATTATGTTTTTGAATCCTATGCGTAGAATTTTAATTTTAAAATTGAGATTTCTCACAAAGAAGAAAGATTGTCTTATTAAAGCAGTTTATTCCCAGAAATTAAAAATCATTTACTTAATATTTCGATTCCAAACATTGAATATTTATTGACTTTGAATAAAACAGAAAAAAAAATTTTATGAAGTTTTAAAATCTTTTTACAATGTTACGAATTGGGCCGAATTTAGAATTACGAAATCTTTCATTAGAAAAAGAAAAAGTCACTCACATGAAATAAACTTCTGTAAGAATTATCAAGATTGAAGAGATCTTAAAATATTTGAAAAATAATGCAATTGTAAAATTGCAATTTATATCAATATTTGACAAATTTTTAGCTTTCTCAATCAAAGCATTATCCGGCAATTTTTAGTTCCTATAAAAATATGGAATATTTATCAATTTCTTGAATGTTCATACATTAAAAAAATATCGAATTAGAGAATTATATGCAAAGTATTTTCCATTAAGAAGACATAAACATGACATAATTAGTTTTATATCTACATTTTTAGCTTACTTTTTTGTGGCTTAAGCACACATTTTGAATTCGAAATACAAAAATGCTCTACAGAGTTGAAGTATTTTCTGAATCAATTATTATTGATCCTGAATTCTATTGGAAAATTTGTTGTTTACTGTTCAAATCTTACTACGATTTCAGACGGACAGACCAATTAAGAACTACAAAATATTTCATCCAAATGATTGCACTCCTCCATAAAATCTTGTCAAATTGTAACATGATTTGAACACTTCGAACGAACATTTTTATGTAAAATTTAAATTTGATTGATATTTATATGTTATTATGGAAATACCAATAAACACATATTTTAGCTTTTTAATTTATCTACTGCTATTAGACAATTTTCCATTTCCGTAGAGATTTTAAGTTTTGGAATGAAAAGTTTGTGCTTAGGCTACAAAAATGCGAGATGAAAATATTTCTAACATATAACTGAAAATATAAATTATGAACTTGAATTTTATGTTCATTTTATCTTGATAGAAAATATTGTTCTAATTGAAAAATTGTTAAATGTACAAAATTAGTAAGAAGTATATAAATTTGAATGGAAAATTATATATTGATTCAAATTTTATACATTTATTGTCACTAAATTTCACTGAAAGTTTATTTTTGAAATGTTGAAATCCTCATGAAATTTTCCAAGATCATACTGATGTTTATTTCATGCATACTTTCTTCAAGAAATTGAAGAAAAGTGTTATTTCTTGAACTATATACTTCGTAAATTCAAATTCGTCGTCTGCTTCGCGCCTCTTTTGCACGTACTCCAGAAAAATACAATTCTTAATTTCGACTCGATAAACGAAAGCGTGAAATCTAAAAATAACTTGAAAACTCAAGCATTGTAACGAAGTCCGTCTTCGTGCACCTTCGGCTTTACACGAAGCTGGAGACCGCAGCGTGTAGCAGAGCCGACACACTGACGCGCCACGTTTGCATGTGTTTCTCCCAGATGGGAACGTGGTGGGGGCCGAAAAATCCCACGTTCTGGAGACACTGTCTGGACGCGCTCGCACGTACGCACTGAGATTTTTTAGTTAGTTACGCTCCTACTTCCGGAATACGTATTTGTACGCGGACCTTTTTAGTGAACAAACAATTTTAGTAAATTGTTTGAACTTTATCTTCAAATAAAATACTCTTGACTCAAAAATCTCATTCATTCATTGCTATCTTCATAGGATTTCAAATCGGACCGCGCAATAAAAACAAAAAATTCAAATCTAGTTCGCGAAGTTTCGTGAAGACGGCCCTGAGATCGGGTCGTCACAAGCACTCCCTGAAAATTCACAGTAACATACGAAGACTTTAATATAAAAAATTTTTAAATACATTATTTAATACCATAAACAAATAAAAGAGGTGAGACTTTAAATATTAATATTATTAGAATATTTTAAATTGAATTTTCCCCTTTTTATTCATATTTATCTCGTACAAAAACTATTTTGAAACATTCAGCTGATATTAATATTTAAATATTAATATCTTTTTTATTCCTTTATGGCATTGAATATTAACTTTTTTAAAATTTTTATATTTAATTGTCTACATATCACTGCATTTATATTATATTTATGAGGTAAAATTAAGTTTAATAATGGAAAAAAATGAAAAATTCTGAACAAGGAACGAAGTTGATGAGAGTTGTAATTAGTTGGAAATCATTATTAATTAATTATTATGATTAATTAATGAATATAAGCGTGAAAATGGAATTCTCACCGAAGCACAGGAAAGGAAAGGACTTTACTCGTAAAGGCAGTGCTTGTACGTACTCGCATAACGTGTTTAACGACAACAAAAGCATTTTTAGCACGTACAGATACACGTAATTTAAAAGTCCTATTCAGATCAACAGTAAATACGTGAACGCCGAAGCCCTGCGGCAGCCATGATTGTTTTCATGCAGCAGCGCCCCTAAGCCCGCGGTGGACGTTTGTTTTGCCAATAAAATAAGGTAAATATTAATTTATATTTTTAAAATAGTTAATTAACATTAATAAAAACCGTATAATAAGAACAATTAAATTTTTTTTTATTTTCAAAACCAAAAGTAGTCTATCTTCGTCCGCTTTCATCCTCTCTTACTTTCACGACATGTGGAAGTTGAAATTTAGGGAAACAAAAAGTTGTAAAAATTCAAAGTAGTTTCATACCTAAAAAGCGGATCCTACAAATTGTGAAAATTAATTATTGGAAACAAAATAAAAAATATGTAACTTAGAAATACATTAAAAGTATTTTTATATTTTTTTTTATGAAAGATTTCACGAATTTGAATTTTTCCAACTTTGTTTCCCTAAATTTAAACTTTCACACCATTCAGGTAAAAATAATTACAGTTTCTTCCATATACATCGGATATTTTCCGTAAATCTAAAAAAATTTAATTGTTATTATACTGTTTTTATTAATGTCAGTTAACTATTTTAAAACTATAAATTAATATTCTTGGTTAAAACCTCGGTTTTCCCTCTCTTTGGGAGATTCCTACCTTAATTACATATGCGCTCGCCTCAATTACCGACCGGGATCAAGTCTAGTTCGATCAATAAATTATGAGATTTCTAAAAGATATCTTCTCCCCTTTTCAGATTGCTCTGGACATGCAATTCGGTATAAAAAAAAGCTGATATTTTCGCGATTCCAACGATGCGTTTCCCCCTCTCGAGAAGTGCATTCCGCGAGCGGTGGATGCGTTTGAAGATTCGCATACGTTAAAAAGAAAAGGTATCTCACGCGTTGATGAGGAGAGCACTTTTCCACTGTATGCGTCTCTCCTGGCACGAGTAACGATCCATGCATGATATAGCCGCTCGTTGATTGGTCGCCTGTGTTTAAGGCGCCAATCACACGCGCTCCCTAGCTAAACAGGCGCTTCTATTGGGTGGCAGCGTGAAAACACTCAACATCCACGTGGAGATTTCCTATGTGCACAGATGAGTGAAAAATGATTTAATTGTCGCATATCGTTTACTCATACACGAGATCGATAATTTGGTCCATTATTTATAATATTTCAATAATGTATGAGGTTTATATATGAGTTTAATATTATTATTTATTATTAACTATAATAAAATTTTAATTTCGACCTAAAATGCCATTTTATTCTAATAAGATCTGAATATTCATTCATGTATATTTAAATATCATATACCAGCATTGCCCAATCATTAAAATACATACATTCAATACATTCTGAATATATTGAATATTGTATTGAATATATAATATTATTATAATTAATATATTATATAATTATAATTATATAATTATAATATTATAATTGAATATATTGAATATTCTTGAATATATTCAACCTTATCACGCGATCATTTTTGGGAACTTTGTTCCCTTTTTCTCCTAAAAAGGTCAAGACATCAGGTTGATCTGTCTCAACTCAAATCGTATTATCAACATGCATTTTATATTTATATTGAATTGTTATTAGATAATAATTAACCTCTAAATCTTAATGATAAAAAAAGAACAAAATTACTATGCAAAAGAGTGAATTTTTATTTTTTCTGTTTATTATTTTATTGTAATGCAATAATATTGAATATTAAATCTTAATAAATAAAAATAAAAATTAATAATAATTTTTTTTAACATTTTATTATAATTATACTATGATTATTTTATTATTACATTAGGTGAAAAAAAAAATTACGGTTTTGAAATGTAGTGGCAAGATCGTCGTATGACTGTACGGGAACTAGAAGAAGACCTTGGAATACCAAAAACTATAATTTGGGAAATTTTAACCTCAACTTTACAAATGACACGCGTGTGTGCGAAGTTTATTCCGAAATTGCTCAGTGCAGAGCAAAAAAAGCTTCGCTTAGAAATCGCTTAGGACTACATAGAAATGGTCAATAACGATGATACTGTGCTTAAGAAGGTTACTACTGGTGATGAATCATGGGTTTATGGTTACGATCCTGAAACTAAACAACAATCTTCACAGTGGAAGCGTCCAGACGAGCCACGGCCGAAAAAAGCACGTCAAAGTCGGAGCAGTGTGAAGTCAATGTTGATTGTTTTTTTCGATTATGAAGGTGCTGTGCACCACGAATATGCACCGACAGGTCAGACAATCAATAGAGAATATTACGTTCAAATTTTGTAACGTTTGCGTGGAGCAGTGAGAAGAAAACGCCCGCACTTTTGGTCAAGTGGTGACTGGCTTCTTCATCACGATAATGCGCCAGCGCATTCATCGAATCTTGTGCAGCAGTTTCTGAGTAAACACAGTATCGCATTGCTTCGACAACCTCCGTACAGTCCCGACATAGCCCCCTGTGACTTTTGGCTGTTTCCAAAACTCAAAAAACCACTCAAAGGACAGCGATTCGATGACAAAACGACGGTTGAAAATAATGCGACGAGCGTACTCAAGGCCATCCTTAAAAGTGAGTTACAGGACTGTGGGGATTACTTTGAAGGATGCCATCCGCCCATTGATGAAGAATAACGCCAGCGCAGTGTGCTCAGATCTGATACCGACGCAGTCACAACTACAGAAACACATCCTGTCAGTGAGAAGTGAGTAGGAAAAGGCGGCGGCGCAGCTGCCCTTCTTTCTCCCTCGTCGCTCTTACACGCGATAACGACTCTTCCCACTTCTCCTTATTCTCCTCATTCTCCTCGCTTCCTCCTTGCAATGCTATTTTTAGATTCCACGCTTTCGGTTATCGAGTCGAAATTGAGAATTGTATTTTTCTCGACTCCGTGCAAAAAAGGCGCGAAGCAGACGACAATTTCAAATTTATGAATTATGTTATTTAAGAAACAACACTTTTTTGCCGATATTTTGGAAAAAATCTGCCTAAAATAAACATCTTAAAGAACGAGTAAAATTTTATCAGCATGTGAACATTTTAAGAATAAACTTTCAGTAAAATTTCCATACTTCTTATCAATTTTTTACATTTAAAAAATTTTCAGTTGGAGAGATATTTTCTATTAAGAAGAGACAAACATAAAATTTAAGGTTAAAATTTACATTCTCAGTTTTATGTTAGAAATATTTTTATCTCACTTTTTTGTAACCTAAGCACAGACTTTTCATTCAAAAAATGAAATCGTCTACGGAAAGGAAAAATTTTCTAATAGATGTGGATAAATTAAAAAGCTAAAATATGTGTTCATTGATATCTTCATATGAACATGTAAATATTTATCGATATAAAATTTTACATACAATTTTTTGTTCAAAGTGTTTAAATTTTGTTACAATTTGACAAGATCATATGGACGAGTTCAATCTTTCAAATCAAATATTTTGTAATGTTTAATTTGTCTGTTTTTCTGAAATCGGAGGAAGATTTGAACAGTAAACAAAAAATTTTCCAATGGAATTCAAGGTCAATGAATGCTTAAAGTTTTATATCAAGAATTAAATTAGAAAATTTTTAAGCTTTGTAAATAAACTACTTGATTCAGAAAGTAATGCAGCTCTGTAGAGCATTTTTATATTTTGAATTCAAAATCTGTCCTTAGGCCACAAAAAAGTAAGATAAAATTCTTTCACCATAAAACTAAGAATGTAGATTTTACATTTATTATTTCATATGCTTATCTCTTCTTAATGGAAAATACTTTGCACATAATTCTCTGTTTCGATATTTTTTAAATGTACGCGAATATTTAAGAAATTATAAGTATTTACCCTTTTTATGAAAATTAAAAATTTCCAAATAACACTTGATAACTCAGGAAGTTATATACTTTCAAACGTTTCAACTCTGATATTTAATTAAAATAATTACACTTATATTTCGAATATTTAAAAAAATATTTGCTTAAAATAAATATTTATAAGATTTTGTACAATTGTAAAGAGAATTAAACGTTGCAAGATTAAATTTTGGGTAAAATTTTAAATTAAAGAATGTTTGAAGGTTTATGTGAAAACATCAATTCAAAATTGTTTTAACTTCATAAATTTGATCAGTTACAGTAATAAGAAAATTTCGACCTTCTGTAAAGTATTTCATTTTTTTGATTAAAAGTCTGCACATACGTCACTAAAACGTAAGATTAATAAACTTGATTTAAGTTCTGAACATTTATTTAGTTCATCATTTCACTGAAAGTTTATATTTGAAGTATTCAAATCTCCCATTATTTTTACAAAATCTTCAAGACGTTGATTTCAGACAAATAATTTTTGAGTTTGAAATCGATATTTTATATTTTATAATAAAAGTATTTTCATCTTACGTTTTTGTAACCTATGCGAAGACTTTTAGTTTGAAAATTGAGATGCTTTACAGAGAAGAAAAATTATGTTATTAAAGTAGTTGATTCCCAGAGCTTGAAAATCTTTCACTTAATATTTTAATTTCAAACATTGAATATTTATTGACTTTGAATTAAACTGACAAATTTTTTCTAAGTTTTAAAATTTAGAATTATAAAATTTTTAATTAAAAAAAAGAAATAAACCTCTGAAAGAATTCTCAAAATTGAAGAAAGGTTTAAGTACTTGAAAAATAATGTCATTGTGAAATTTTAAGTCGTCCTGTGTTTAAACTTACAGTACAATAAATCAATTATTGACAAATTTTTAGCTTTGTCAATCAAAGTGTTATTTGGAAATTTTTAATTTTCATAAAAAGGGTAAATACTTATAATATGTTAAATATTCGCGTACATTTAAAAAATATCGAAACAGAGAATTATGTGCAAAGTATTTTCCATTAAGAAGAGATAAGCATATGACATAATAAATTTAAAATCTACATTCTTAGTTTTATGGTGAAAAATTTTATCTTACTTTTTTGTGGCCTAAGGAAAGATTTTGAATTCAAAATATATAAATGCTCTACAGAGCTGAATTACTTTCTTAATCAAGTAGTTTATTTACAAAGCTTAAAAATTTTGTAATTTAAATCTTGATATAAAACTTCAAGCATTCATTGACCTTGAATTCCATTGGAAAATTTATTTTTTGAAGTTTTCAAATGGTTAGAAAATTTTACGGGATTCTTCAGATGTTTGTTTTAGTCAGATTTTTGCCAAAATATCTGAAAAAAAGTGTTGTTTCTTGAACAACATATTTCATAAATTTGAAATTGTCGTCTGCTTCGCGCCTTTTTTGCATGGAGTCGAGAGAAATACAATTCTCAATTTTGACTCGATAACCGAAAGCGTGGAATCTAAAAATAGCATTGCAAGGAGGAAGCGAGGAGAATAAGGAGAAGTGGGACGAGTCGTTCTCGCGTGTAAGAGCGACGAGGAAGAAAGAAGGGCAGCGCGGGCCGCCGCCTTTCCCTACTCACTTCTCACTGACAGGATGTGCTTCTGTAGTTGTGACTGCGTCGGTATCAGATCTGAGCACACTGCGCCAGCGCGGAGATATAAAGGTAGGCCTGATACTTTCCGGTCAGACCTCGTATACATTATTTCCAACGCGTTTGAAAAGGGGGTCCTCCCGGCTTGACTCTTTATGGCCTGAAGGAGCCACGAGAAAAATCCCTTCTTAAATTAGACGTGACTACCTCATGCTTGGCTATTACTGGCAGACTCCATTTCTTTGCAATCCCCTCCAGGACCTTGAGAGAGGGGTACTTAATAGAGAGGCATTTCAGCACTCCCTGTTTTCCAACTGGCCCGAATTTCCCGGTCTGGATTATAGAGTCTTTCCTCAGAGATGTCGTTATGTCTTTCTTTTGATGTTATGTTGAAGTTCTGGAGGTTTGGTTGAAGGTATTTTTCTCTCACCTGTGTTCCGCAGTCTCTCAGGGAGACTCTGAAGTGGTCGACATGCTTGATTCTGCAGAAAGAAACAAATAGGACCATATCAAGGGTTGGTGTATGCCCCAAGATGCCCCTCGTGGAGCGTTCCAAGTGGACAGTGGACAGTGAGCAGTGTTGCCAGATTAGGGGGTTTTCCACTAGATTTAGGTTGCTTTTGGTCCTTCAGTGGGAAATTTAGGGGGAGGAATTCTTTAGTGGGAAAATTTAGTGGTTTTTTTTTTATTCAGGGTTTTTTTAGGGGTTTATCTTATTTTATTTGAAAATCTCTAATATCCTCCAATCACCGTAATTGTTTAATTTGAAATAAGCCAAGTGATTGGTTGTACTTCCTAGGCGTGTATTAACGCTCAATTTCATTGGTTTATTGTACACATGTTCCAAAAATGACCAAAGCACAAGTAAATTATAACTGTTCTTTCTTTTAAATAGTCAATAAAATTTCTTGAAAAAAGAACCATATTTATAATATTCTTTGTTTTTATCAACACTTTTAAAGACATTGGCAGCGATTAAATATTAATCAATATAATTTTTCATTATTTACTGTTTCGAAATAAATTCCTAATTTTAAAAACGCGCGTCATTAAACGTTAGGTCGGCACAACTACCAAAAGCGAGCGCTCTCGAATTTCTTCAGAAATTCCTTTGAAATTCTTTCTTTTTCTTAAAAAACAATATATACAGAGTGTTTAAATGTTGAAAAAAGAAAAATTTATCATGTACATGTAAGAATTTTACTATTAAAAAAAAAAATTTCAGGATCTAGTGGAAATTTTTTTCTTTTTTAGTGGAAAATAGGGACTAATCTAGGGGGAAAGCGACTCAGGCATCTGGCAACACTGACAGTGAGTATACATGATAAATAAAAGGATAAAATAGGATAAAAGGATACGAAATGCATGGAAAGTCAATGTGTTGTACTTTTATTTGCTTACCTAAAGAGTTTTGAGACACAACAATTAGTGAACTTCACAAGGTCACTTATTGCTATCAAGTGTGGCTTGAAGGAGAATGGCCTAGTCAACCTAAACCTCTACCCGGAGAACAGAACTTGCTGCTGGAATCCTGCTACTCAGAAAAGCAATATTTACCTTTAAATTGACTCATTAGAAATAATTATGATGATTATTTTGAGAGAGGCTGGGAGAAGGTATATAAATGTTTATTGAAATATGTCTTAAGAATAATTAAAAAATAAAGTTTTTGTTATTAACCTAAGTTAAGTGTAACTTCAAAATGGCCATCTTCAACAAAAACAAAGTTTTGCAGAGCGATTGATGTTGAGACTATGCTATTATTATTCCTACATATTATGATACTGAATTTATGTGGGTTTAAAATATCTTAAACGTACCTACTTGAGTACTTGTAATAGCTAACTATTCTTAACATCTATATATATATTGTAACCTTATTTTTAATTTTAAGGATAGCAGATAGATTCAAGGATGGTGAGGTTAGGTTAGGTTATTTTTTTATTTTTTTTTAAAATAAGAATAAATTACTGGTCCGAATCACTTATCAAATTTTACCATATTTATTAACTACTACTGTATCTACAGAATTCGGGGTGATCTACTTATACCCCGGGCAACCTAACCCACACACAAGAACAATCCCGAACGCGACATTAAGTTCGACTAATCTAAAATAGTTGAGCGCCAGGTTATTTCACTTAAAACAACCAAAATTTGAATTAACAATGAAATTAACGAATTGACCAGCCCACTCGTGACGGGTCACCCTGTACCTTCGTAACCGAAGCTACAGGGACCACTGAAATTACCGCGGAGAGCGCGGGGTAAGGAGCAGCGTCACTGCTCGCGACCACGGACACTCAATAGTTCGATGATGAAAAGTTATGATTAGTGGGCGCAAGAACCCGTGCCGTTAGAACGGTCTTGACAGTTCCAACCAGCTATTTACGCGGACACTGAATTTATTTTACATTAATATTGAGGCTGACCCAGTCTGCCGCCTCGGAATTCTCGTGGCGAGGTGTTAGCGTCGCATACCACCCGAATTTGCAGTTCACGTTATTTCACTCCGATTTCAAATGCAAACACCAAGAGAAATAGGTCAAAAGCCACCTGTGATCCTTCGGCAACCCCGCCAGCATCCTCGACTTGCCATTTTTGTAAGTTCCAATTAATTAAAATATGCTATACGGACTTTCCTTGGCACACTTGCCACTTCGAAAGTCGAACAGAGAATGAATAAATATGGCGAGATCCGCTGGCGTGCTCGCGAAACCGGAAGGCGATGGCGCTTGCAAGGCTTACCGACATTACTGACATTTACGTCGAGTTCTGAGTCGCGAGCAACAGGTGGCGAAGGTACGCCGATCTTTAGCGCCGCTACGTGGCGATTAACGAAATTAACCTCGTCACACAGGTTAGTCTGTTGACAACCTGTCAACAAGGCGACGGCGAACTCCTCTCCTTGGTGTTCTTGAGCATGGGGAACTCACATCCGCCTGACACACCAAGGATCCTCTTCGTGGTATGCTGAAGTGTTGTGCTGCCGTGTCGCGTTATTTTCTCCGTCGCTCGTGGTGAAGCCTCGGCCGTGGCGCAAGTATTGATCGCCATCGACCGGACGGTGATCTCGTGGCGCGCCGTGAGTGTGTGAAAACAAGCATAAAAGTAATAAAGATTAAAATCCAGTGTTGCATGTGATGGAAACCCTTGGTCTGGCAGATAGGAATAGGTTCCCCGGGAGTCTAACCTCTCCCCTCAGATAACCTGTCATTAGAATGTATAAACCAAGAAAAGAAACATAAATATAAGTCAAAGTCAGGAGCCTCCCGAGCACATTACGCTCGACCCCTGACTTTCGACTGTCACAGACAGCCTCGGGCATGATTCTCTGCTCGAGGTTTCCAACAATTAAAGACTTTAAAAAAAACAATCTTTGTGCGTGGGAAAGTACCACGTCACAATATATACAAAGTATAAATGACAAAGTCATTTTTAACCGACATTCTTAAGTTCGGTTTCTTCTTTACCTTCAGAGTCGGCTTCTGTATTCTTGTAGATTTTTAAATCTTGAGTGTGGAACATCCCTCTTTCTTCTTTGGATTCGGGGTTCCTGTACCTGTTTTTTCATTTGATAGCCTTAACGAGAAGATAATCTCCTTCTTTCAAGGTTATCAAACGATGAGCTTCATTGAGCCTGTTCACTCTGTTTTTTTCTTTTCTTGAAATATTCTCCTTGGCCATTTCCAATTTTCTTTCATAGTCGACCTTAGAGCTAGTTGTAGGAAAATTTAACCAATTCTCCCAAGCTCGTTTAAGTTTTTTATTTAAATGTAATTCAACTGGAGTAAATTTGGTGGTTTCATGGTAGGTTTCGTTCATACAGCTTTCAATGGTGTTGATCCAGCTCCATTAGGATCCATGATTTTCTCCAATTAGAGATCTGAAAAATCTGGACAATTCCCTGTGGATTCTTTCCACTATAATTCTGACCAAATAGGAGACGTAAATTGTGTCCCATGGTTCGTTATTATTTTTTAGGGTTTTCCATGCTTTGGAAAATGGTCCTTGGATAATTTATTGATAACGGCTTTGGTATTTGCTCGTCTCAATGGATATAATAGTACATATTCTGAGAATGCATCAATCGTGGACAAAATATATTTGAAACCACCTTTTGATGCAGGTAATGGCCCGTGAAAATCGATTGATAATATTTCATTCGGTCTTTCAGGTAAATAATTTTTCATTTCAGAGAAACATGTCTGATTTGTAATTTTATTTCTCTTTCAAGAATCACAACTGGCCAAAGGTCGCCTGACTATTTTGGCCATTTTTGGGTAATAAAAGAAGTCGTTTAACTTCTTAATGACTTTTAAAGTTCCGATGTGGGCGTACATTTAATGACATTCATCGATTAGGTCATAAATGATGCCTTTTGTTAAACATAAACGTTTATTTTCACCGCTTATAAAATATAATAATTCATCATGTACTTCATATTTTGTGGTTTTCTTCACTTTAATTTCTGTAATTTTTTGTTGCAAAGCAGGGTCCATTTTCTGCTCTTTGCTAAAATTCTGCAGTCGATTTCGCAAATTTGATGATGGTTTTTTAGCCAGAGCATATAGGGTAATTTTTCCATCATTATGACCCATTTTTCAACAATTGTCTTGTCCTGGAAGTCGATCTAGAGTATCAGCAACCAGATTATCCCTACTAGGGCAGTATTCTATTAGGATATCATAGTCCTGTATGGCCATGGTCCATCTAGTCAACCTTCCACTTAAAAGCTTGCATTTTTTAAAAAATGTCAATGTTTTATGGTCGATTCTAATGATGATTTTTCCACCCATTATGTACGAGCAATATTTTTGTAGGGTCCATACAACCGCCAACAGTTCTTTCTCTGTTGTATAATATGTCAGTTCAGCACCCTTTAAGGTTCGGCTAAAGAAATAATTAGACATGGGTTTTCATCTCCATCGAGTTGAAAGAGAATGCCACGTCGTTGGCATCCATTTGTAAATAAAAAGGTTTTTTGATATCCGGATAGTTTAACAGAACTGAACTGCTGAATAGAAGTTTTATTTCGTTGAAAGCTCATTCCAGGTCGTTGTTCCATGCCCATTTGACTCCTTTCTTCAATTATTTCAAAAGTAGAACTATTTTCGCCCCATGATTTTTTGAAAACTTGATATAAAAATTAATTAGACCAAAAAATCCATGCAATTCTTTTAAATTTCTGGGTCTGGAGAAATTTTGTATAGTTTCTATTTTGTCTGAATCTGGTTTTATACCAGTCGACTTTAAATTGTGTCCAAGAAACTTAACTTCTGATCTGAAAAAATGAGATTTTTCCAGATTAATTGTAAAATTATTTTCCATAAGTCTATGGAAAAGTGATTCTTAATGTTGCAAATGCTGGTCTACGTTTTCAGAGGTGCAGAAAATGTTATCAATAAATGTCAAATAAAAATTTTTTAGATCGTTGAGGACAAAATCTAGGGCTCTGACTAGTGCTGCCGTACTAGTTTTTAGGCCGAAGGGTGTTACGCAGAATTCGTACCATTTACCTTCGTGCAAAGACGCCGTATATTTTTTTGATTCCGCGGCTCGTGAAATTTGTCAGAAACTACTAGTCAGGTCCATAGTAGACATTATTTCACTACCTCCACACCTCTGAAACAACACTTCCGTCGATTCTCCACATTCGTAATCGTTTATCATTATCTCATTTAATTTTCGAGCATCCAAACATATTCTAACGTTTCCATCCTTTTTCAAACTAGTCACTAGTGGATTTATACAGGGACTATTTGATCTTCGAATAATTCCTAGTTCTAGTAAATTATTTATTCTCGATGTAACCAATTCTCTTAATTTCATTGGAATTGGGTACATTTTTATAATCAAAGCTTTATCATCTTTGATTTTGAGCACATATTGATATATGTAAAGACGTCCGGGTTTCATAGAAAATATAACCTTATACTTTTTTAAAACTTCCCAAAATTTCTTCTTCTCTTCACCACTGAGCAGCTCACATTTTGTCACCTTTCACTTCAATTTGAGCATCAGTCATGCAGTATTTCTCTTCGATTTCGTCATATTCTTTTATGTTGATAAATTCTTCATATTCGTCTGCGTAATTGATTTTATTCGCAAAGTGCTGAGGACCAATATTTATTAAATCACCATTAGACTTGATATTTATTTCATGGATAAGCCAAATACATTTTTCTTCATCATCTATAAATTCAATTTTCAATTCTTTATACTCATTTCGTAGCATTATATAATTTTCTTCTACATTAATCCTTCCTTTGAACTTCTTAAGCAGATCAATTCCCAAAATACAAGTCTTATGTAAATTTGGTATTATTATGAATATACAAGAATACGTTTCATCATTAACGTTTAAATCCGCATATAGTTGTTGGTTTAATCTTATAGGTTTTACACCTGTGGAACCTACGATGTTTGTGCCGACGATGGGCAGGATTTTACAATTTTAAAATTTATTTTTATTATTCTTGAAGAAGTTTTCAGAAATACACATTATTTCACTACCCGTGTCGATAAGTGCCTCAATTTTAATGCCCTGAATTTTTAAATAAATGTCTGGACACTTATCGACCTTATTAACCTTTTAGCTGCGGGGGTGGTCGATATATTGACCACTCAAGAGGCACAAAATATTTAATTTTTTGAGACAAAATTTGATGTTTTGAATACGTAAAAAATAGTTTTAAAATCCCTAGAAACATTTTTGACCTTGAAAAACGGTATTTCAAGGTCAAATTTCATTTATAGTGTAAGCGAGGATTTCAGAATGTTTTCCTACGTAATTTGATGGACTGAATACGAAAAAAATCACTGAGGTAGCCTTGACCTTGAAAATGTACAATCAAGGTCACATTTCATTTTTTGCATACGCGAAAGTTGGAGATGGCTTTCCAGCGTCATCGATGCGCTAGAGATGGGCATTTTATAAGAGGTCGATTTGTACTGAAATTTCCCCTTAGCTAAGAGGTTAATGATTTCGACGTTTTCAGATTCTAGTATTATAAATCTTTTCTTAAATCTAAATTTAGAGGTTTTTTCATTACATTAGACCCTGGGATTTCCTCTAATAATTGTACAACTGACTGCCCAGGACTATCTAGTTTCCCTGGTTGATATTTTCATTGATTGTAATAGAACTATTTGAATTTAATGGTCTATCTTGGGCGTTTACATTATTATTTCGATGATAGACTCCATTCTGAACGAATCCACGGTCGTTCCGTCGTTGGTTATGATTTCTGTGCTCGACTTCGCGCCTGTTATAATCGTGCGCCTAGCTAGAGCCAGGATGGCTCGTGGGAGTATAGTTACGCCCTTCGTAACGAGCCGTATTATCAGAGAAAGAAAGAAGATTGTTTCTAGAAGTTTGACCACTAGAACCGGGCCCACGATTATAATTATAATTCGTGTTTGGTTGAGCAATATTCGCTGATGCTCCAAAATTATTTTGATTTGTGTTTTCGACGAAATTACGCCTTCTAAAATTACTGGGGTTTGAAAAAGATGTCTCTCCATACACGTTTGGATAAGACCTGTGGCTTTGAGATAAGTTATAACCATTCTTACCAGGATTTACAATTAATGGCCCTGCTTGGTCAAAGCCATCAAGCTGTCCTATCAAATTTTCGAAATTTTTAATGTTTCTTATGGTAATGACGGTTCTGATATCGTCATGAAAATGTCTTGACAGTTTCAACACGATTTCATTTTCCGAGGCTGGTGGAATTAAGTCTTTTGCATTGTTTATCATTTTTATCGCATATTCAACTTTAGATAAATTACCATTGGGAATGTGTCATCCAAATTGTAATTCTGAACTAATTTGGAAGCATACATTCTCGTTCCAATAATTTTTTATGAACTTTTCTCTTGAAAGAGTTAATGTTTTAATTGTTTTGAGAGACTAATTCCCACCATTCTCTCGCTATGCCTTCTAAGCAGGCGTAAACCATACAGGGTGAGGCACGTAAAGTGTTACAGAGCGATAGTGTTACGTCCCGAGCAAAACGGGAGGGTAGTTTGGATTTTTGGATGTAAGGGAGGCGGTTAGCTGATTATATCAGGTTGGTAAGGCCTGATAATTTATTTTTGTTTGTGGGTACGTTGTCACTTGTCAGGTCTATGGGCCCTGAGTTGTTCATGATGATAATAAAACACTGAATTCATAAATATATGAGATAATTTATTATAAACAAATAATATTTGGTATATGTTTACACAAGAAATGATACTTAGTTGGTAACTTACTTGTCTACCTCTTATGTTAGAAGACAAAAGAACGAATTGTCGTTTGTTACTCCTATAGTTGCAAGCCAACGGCACAAAGTCTTGCAGGATAGTTGGGTTTTGTTTGAGTCTCCATGTGTAGCAAAACAACGATAAATTTCGCAGGAGGTAGTTTGGTGTAAGGGATGCAAGTCCACCAGTTGGTATGAAAATTATCCGCTTACGTATCTTGCTAAGTACACGAGAAATGAATCTGGCATGCACTTGTTAACAAGATAGGTTAGTTCGTCCCGATTTCAGAATTGAATCACTATTAACCGACACGACTAAATATGACGATATACGTAATTCAAAGGAACTATATAGCACTACTGTTTCCGGACTTGCACCACTTAAGGACCAAGGATTTTATTTAGCAAGTACCGAAGGTAGAATTGCTCAAAGGAACCGATGAGACTTACATTTATCAAAGGGTCTGATCACGACGTTGACTTCCTGGTCCAAAATGAATCGAGTTGACCGTACAACTGATCGGAACTTGATGACAAACCTCCAGAGATGAGCCTGTGGTATATATATTATTGAATTTTTCCAATAGAGATGGTAGTGGGAGTGAATCTCGCGAAACTGGTGTTTGTCATGTATTGCTCAAAATAGGTGCTAGGCACGTATCGCACAAAACTGGTGCTAGTCACGTTCCGCTCCCACTACCTTCTGTGGGTCGCTGTCCTCATCGATCACAGACCTCGATTTTGTATCTTACTTATTCTTTCTTTAGCCTATTTTATTTCTATTCTCCAAATGGCTATAGATTTAACCACTCACACTTATACTTATTTTATCTGTGATTTGCATATTTTATATACTATGATCCATAATCGATTGCCGCTGACCAATCAATCCGTCATTTATAATTAACAATCGAAGTTTTCTTCATTGATCATTGGTGAGTAATCATCGGTAGTCACTGAACAGTAATATAAATGATAATTAATGTTATTTCAATAGCCATGATGACAATATAATTATATTAATATTATAATGAATAATTATATTACATATATATTGGATTTATAACTTAATTCGTACGGTTTGTTTTTCAAAATTTGAACGGTTATTTAAGAAAAACATGTACAATAGTATTATTCAAAGTATTGCCCATCTGAAGCTATGACTTTTTCCCATCTTTCTGGCAAAGTGTGGATTCCATCCCAAAAGAACTGCGCCGGCTTGGTGGCCAAGAATGAATCAAGCCAATTTTTGATACCCTGTTCTGATGTGAACCGTATTCCAGTGAGGGCGTTCTGCATCGACCGGAACAAATGGTAGTCAGAATGGGCAAAGTCTGGGCTATAAGGCGGGTGGGGTAAAACTTCCCATCCACTGTTTTCCAAATAGTTCTTAACCGGAATAGCAACATGGGGCCGAGCGTTGTCATGATAGAAAATTATTGCCTCCTGTCTGGTCACATATTCCGGGCGTTTTTCGGCTATTGCTCTCTTCAAACGGATTAATGCTGTTCTGTAGTGTTCTCCATTGATGGTTTCACCCGGTTTTAGCAGCTCATAATACAGCACACCCTTCTAATCCCACCAAATACAGAGCATTACCTTCGTGCCATGAATATTCGGCTTTGCCGTTGATTTGGCTGGTTGGCCGGGTTTCACATATGATTTTTTGCGCTTAGGGTTGTCGTAATGGATCCATTTTTCATCACCAGTAACAATCCCATGCAAAAATGACTTGTTTTTGTGGCACGTTCGCTCAGCTAGAGTATGTTCACCATAAACTTCCACCAAAATACGATGACTTTGGGCAGCAGTTTTCTTCATATTACAGTAATGAAGAAGAACCCCCCCGCAAAAACACTTTTCCAGACACAAAGTTCGACATATTTAAGTGAAAAAAAATTATTGTTGTTTACGCTTCAAATGAATGACATATACTAAAAAAGACGCACAATGACAATAGCTTTCCAACGCATGTTCGGAATATTGGAACGATGTAATAATAATCAAGCTACGCCATCTCTTAGCAAACCGCACGAATTAAGTTATAGATCCAATACATACATACATATATTACATATATATGGGTCAGAACCATTCCTGACATAAACCTAAAGTGATTTCGTTCAAAAAAATTTTTTGTTTATAATATTAACAATTAAAGATTTTTGTCACTTTTTTTGTAAAATTAATTCTGGCTGTTCAAATTATCCGATTTTTATGTTTTCTGTGACAATGGAATCGTCATTTAACATAGATTGACTATGATTTTTCCCGATTTGAAAACTTGAAATTTTATGCGAAATTTTAATAATTGTTTATAACAAATTGATAAACAAATGTCTTTTTCATCGGATTTTGACTGGAAAAAAACCACATGTACTTCATTCAATTATCTTTCATATTCCGTTGAGAAAAAAAATCGCCCGCATTTGGGACGATCTAATTCGGTCGAAAACAGTCTCGCGAGGTGCCAAAACTGTGCCGTTCGCTCGCACGCATTTATTCTTCACCGCGCAAATGCTTCGTGCTATGTAAAAAGGAGTTCTTGGGTGAATAAATAATAGATTTTTGAAACGTATATAAGTAGTATACAATCTTGACATCAGCATATTTAAATTGAGCACAGAATAGGTAGTATTTTCAAGGATGATATACTCCTTAAACAGATCACTCAAATATGGTCAAAAATTACTTCTACTCGTTATGGTATTTTTTCGATAGGCATTGACAATGTGAACTAAAATCCAGATTAATTTAAAAAAAAGATTTTTTCTCATTTTTATTGTTGATTAATGTAATGCCAATTTAAATATGATCGAACGTTCGGAGCGAGCTTTGACACGGAGCGTTCGACGCCTTTGAACACGTTAGTTGCTAGCGATCGTCATTTGTTTTTTTCCATATCATTATTATTTTTGCTTTTGTAGATCAGTCTTTTCACAGTCGAAACTGAGCACAGACCTCTATAAAAAATTAACGCGTTATTTTTGTAGTGGTGTTCTAGAATTTCGAGTGTTTTTTTGGCAAAGTGGTTTATGCTATATGTCATTATTATTATTATCATTATTATTATTCATTCGAGACAGCCACAGAACCAAAGCACGTTTTGTGCAAAATAGTATCGAATTCAGATATTGTTACTCTGTGCAGGATCGAACGTTAATTATTATGTATCACTTGGAGGCTTAATAATATGATGAGTTAAGGTAAAAGCACCAATAGCCGGACAGTACCCAATAGCCGGACAAAGCCATGATTTTTTTTCAGAATTAGAGATTTATGAATGACTTATCGCTATTTTGGTGTACCGTATACAAACCTCGAAACGTACACTTTAAAAAAGTGAAAAATTTGTTGAATTAGAAATTAAAACTTCGCTAAGAAAAAAAAGGCTCTACTTTTCCCGTCCGACAATTGGCTCCAGAGCATTATTTAATGAAGAGAATTATTAAAATGGATTATTCAGATTCAACACAACTCTGAACTTTTTGTTATAGTAGGGAGGACACATACATCAAAATAATCGCGGCAATTCTTGATTCCGCATCACATTTAGAACGATTAATACAAAAAATTGAATGACATTTCCTTAGACGTCCGGCTATTGGTGCTTTTACCTTAATTTGTTACTTTTAGATCAGCCGAAGAATCAACACATTATTTGCAAAATATTCTAAACACTTACATTAATCAGAATTATGTGTCAAATCAATCATTTAATTCAGAATGTTGTACTATATATCATTCTTCTTCTAATTATTCATCATTAAATGTTCTAACTAAGTATTTTGTTACGTTTATTTACTCACCCAAGAAATCCTTTTTACATAGCACGAAGCATTCGCGCGGTGAAGAATAAATGCGTGCGAGCGAACGGTACAGTTTTGGAACCTCGCAAGACTATGTTTTCGACCGATTTAGATCGTCCCAAATGCGGGCGATTTTTTTTCTGAACGGAATATGAAAGATAATTGAATGAAGTACGTGTGGTTTTTTTTTCCAGTCGAAATCCGATGAAGAAGACATTTGTTTATCAATTTGTTATAAAAAATTATTAAAATTTCACATAAAATTTCAAGTTTTCAAATCCGAAAAAATCATAGTCAATCATATATATATATATATCCTGATTAGGTTATTACTACAGCGTTACTATTTTATCGACACACGGTGTGAGTTGCTGATTCATTACCATGGGTACAATTACCATGCGGACAGAGGAGGTTGAGAGGCAGGAATTGAAGTTCCTGCAGCTCAACCTCGGAAGGGGGAAGGATGCCCAGGACCTCCTGATGCAGACTGCCAGGGAGAGGGGGCTGATGTGCTGCTCATTAGTGAGCAGTACAAGTGGTCCGATAACTCTGCTTGGTATCAGGATGCATCAAGGAGGGCCGGCATCCTTGTTTGTAACACTGATTTGGGCGTCGGGGACTTCCTGGAGACCGACGCGGGGTTCGTCTGGGTGGAGGTGGCGGATGTGCGTGTGTACAGCTGCTACTTCTCCCCCGGCGATCCCTTCGATGTCTTTGAGACCCAGATCCTCCTCCTTGAGGAAAGCCTCCGTGAGGCCATCGGGCGATCCCTCATAGGGGGTGACTTCAACAGTAAGTCGCCCGAGTGGGGTGAAGCCCGCCTAGATAGGAGGGGAATCTTGGTTGGCGAGATGGTCGCTAGGAACGAACTGATCGTCTTGAATCAGGGCGGGGAATTTACGTTCAGACGAGGAGCGGGGGGGTCAATAATTGATCTCACAATTGCCGCACCTCGCCTCGCTTCAAGGATAAGCGACTGGTCGGTCCTCGAGTTAATAACCTTGAGTGACCACCGTTGCATCGAATTCACACTAGAACAACGGTGTCAGGCGGTAGATAAGGGTAGGGGCGGCGAAGGAAGGAGCCCCTCCTGGAACACGAAACGACTCAGCAGGGAAAGACTTCGCGAACACCTCGAAGAAACCAGGCTCATCGATGAGCTTGGTTGGGTCTGCTCTGCTGGGTCGTTTGAAGCTGCTGTGCGATCGGTGAGGCAGAAGGTGGTCGCGGCTTGCGACTACTCGATGCCTCGCCGTGTGCGCAGGCAAGCCAAGGGTTCGATGTACTGGTGGAACGACCAGTTGGCAGCCCTACGTCGAGAATGCCTCGCAGCGCGGCGAAAATTCACCCGTTCAAAGGGGGATGCTACGCTGCACGAGGCATGGAAAGGGGCAAAATCAGCTTTGAGGCGAGGCATAAAGAAAAGCCGACTTCAATGCTGGAAAGACTTGATCGGTGAGGTCGAGAAGAACCCATGGGGTCTCGCCTTCAAAATAGTCACCAAGAGATTGGTGGCTAGAAGAAAGACCCCGGGCCTGGATAATCCCGATCGAGTCCAGTACATTGTGCGTAGCTTGTTTCCACACGTGGAGCCGTTCCAAAGACAGGACCGAAGTTCCTGCGTGGTCCGGCGCGAAGAACTCTTCACTCTCGAAGAACTAAAGAGAGCGGGTGGAAGGCTTAAGGCAAATACAGCGCCGGGTATCGACGGGGTGCCGAACGAGATCCTCAAAGAGGTGATCGGGGCTTTCCCAGAGATCCTCCTAGAAGCCTTTAACTCCTGTCTTCGGGAGGGCAGGTTCTTCGCAAATTGGAAGAAGCAGAGGTTGGTCCTGCTGAGGAAGGGTAACAAACCTCTAGGGGTTGCCTCGTCGTATAGACCAATATGCTTATTGGATACGATGGGGAAGCTTCTGGAGGAGTTGATTCTACAACGGCTTCAGGCTCTCTTGGTCGGGGAGAACGGGCTCTCGGAAAACCAGTTCGGATTCAGGAAAGGCAGGTCCACTGTGGACGCCATCCAAGCTGTGGTTAACATCGCCACAAATGCAAGAAAAGGAACTGGTAAGCGTAAGGGATTCTGTGCGTTGATTAGCATTGACATACGCAATGCGTTCAATACCGCGAGATGGAACATCTGCATCAAGGCGATGGTGCGGAAAAAGGTTCCAGACTACCTGTTGCGAATGATAGATGACTATCTGAGCGACAGGTGGGTGATATATGAGGGCGACAAATGGTCTCTCAAGGAGGAGATGACATGTGGCGCCCCTCAAGGGTCGCGGGTGGGTCCACTCGTTTGGAACGTCATGTACGACGATTTCCTGCGCATGGACCTGCCTGCTGGAACGAGCATCGTCGGCTTCGCGGATGACGCACTTGTCGTGTGCGCCGCTGACGACGTTGGAATCCTAGAGCTGAGGATCAATGAAAGTCTGTGGCGAGCGAAACGCTGGTTGGATGGCAGAGGTCTTAAAATGGCCCCTGAGAAAAACCGAGGCTTTGCTCGTTACGGACAGGAGATCCTTCCAATACCCGAGGATCGTTCTCGGAGAGCATGAAGTCGAGTGGAAAACAAGCATTAAGTACCTGGGGGTGCAGCTGGATCGTAGGCTTAGCTTTGGCGAACACCTAAAGATCGCAGCCGCCAAAGCCATCCAATGTGGAGCGATCTTGTCCCGGCTTATGCCAAACATTGGTGGACCCAGGGAAGCGAAAAGAAGATTGGTGGCGAGCGTGGTCCATTCGAAGCTGCTTTATGCTGCTCCGGTCTGGGCCAATGCCTCGCAAAACCATGCTATCCAGAAGAAGCTGTTCTCGGCGCAGAGACTTGTCGCGCTGAGAATAGTTTCGGCATATAGAACTATCTCGACGAGCGCTGTGCTGGTCCTGGCGAGCGTCCCGCCAATAGATTTATTGGCGGAGGAAAGGCAGGAAACCTTTCAGCTTCGCAAGGAGCTTACCTGCGCCGACCTGCAGGAAATCGCTCGCGCGAAGGAGGCCATCCGCAAGGATGGAAGGCGCAGACTCGTCGAGAAATGGCAGATGAGATGGCATGGTGAGCAGACAGGGAGATGGACCTACCGCCTGATCCCGGAGCTCGCCACCTGGCTGAACAGAAAGCACGGGGAAGTCGGCTTTTACTTGGCACAAGCGCTCTCGGGCCATGGCTGTTTTAACGCGTACCTGAGGCGCTTTAAGAAGAGAGACGAGGAGACGTGTTACTACTGAGATTTCCCGGTGGATAACGCAGAGCACGCACTCTTCGTCTGCGCAAAATGGGGTGTGGCTAGGGGGTCCTCGGTCAGGTGGTGGGTTCCGAACTTACTCCTGACACGATGGTCCCCCTCATGCTCCAGTCTGAACGGTTCTGGACGCTCATCGAGTCATTCGTCACACTTGTGATGAAGACGAGAGAACTTGATGGGCGTCGAGAGCGAAACAACGGGGAGGGCCAGTAGAAATCGCATCGGGGCCTGCACCCGCGGTCCTGCGTCTCGGGTAGACTTGACTTTCCGCGTCGTTCGGGGGAGAAATCTGTTTGTTTCTCCCCTGGGTGGCGCGGCTAGTCGATTATCCTTGTAGGCGTGTGGCCGCGGATGGAAGTTCTGAGCGAACAGATGACGGAAGAGTCGTACGCGACTTTAATGGAACCAACCACCCGTGAAGTTTAAAGCCGAAAGGCGGTTCCGCGGGTGGTGTATTGGTTCGAGAGAGGGGGTTTTTTGGTTTTAACAGGTATGCCTAGACCCGTCCTAGGAGAGTCCTGTACAACGTCTATAAAAGATTTTGCCATTTTTCCTCCTCACCAAAAAAAAAAAAAAAAAAAAAAAAAAAAAAAAAAAAAAAAAAAAAACCATGCGGACAGAGCGCTGCTCTTTATCACTCATTACCGAGTGTCAAACCGATCTTTCGACGTGAGATATACATTGGTTTACCTTGCGCGAACAGTTATTCGGTCAATACGATATCATTTTTGAGTCATGTGCTTTTTTCTGATGAAGCTAACTTCGCAAATACGGGAAATGTGAATAGGCATAATATGCATCATTCGACAAATGAGAATCCTCGATGGATGAAAACTGTACTATTTCAACATCCGTGGTCTCTCAATTGTTGGTGCGGCATTGTCGGCGATCACGTTATTAGTTCATATTTTTTTAAGGTCGCTTGACTCGGCAAGTTTACGCAAACTTTCTGCAAAACGTACTGCCTCAATTAATAGAAGACGTGCCCTTGCATGTTCGCATGAACATGTGGATGCAACACGACGATGCACCACTCCATTATGCTCTGTGTTCAAGACAAGTGATGAATGAGATTTTTGACGAAAAATGGATAGGACGAGGCGGTCTTGTAGCTCGACTACCTCGTTCGCCAGATCTAACATCACCAGATTACTTTTTATGGGGTTTTGTCAAAGAACGCGTAATGGCGGTAGCAGCTACCACCCCTGACGACATGAAAGAGAGAATACGCCGAGCATGTACCGAAATTACACCACAAATGCTGGCTGAAGTTAGACGGTCTTTTCATCAGCGAATTAACAAGTGCTTACAAGTCGAGGGTCATCACTTCAAACATCTTCTGTAGGTAGACCGGAACCAAGGTTAGTGGATCCTTTGAAAGTGATTATTCCGATATGTTTCGATTTTCCGACTATTTTCATACTTTGCGTGACTAGAATGACCTTGTGTTGTAGTTCGCTGAATTGGTCGTAAAATCGGTAATAATTTCATCGCAAAAGAAATACATGGTTCCATTTAAAAAAGTGGAGTTGACCTTGACGTAACTTCAGCGCCTCCACCGATAAAAGATTAGTGTGGTCCAGTATGACGGCCTTCTCGAACACTGAAACTTTTGTCTGAAACATTTTTGGATATGATCAGTAGTTTGAATGCCATCGCTCTCTAACACTTCATGTGCCTCGCCCTGTATAATTAAAATCATTTGTATTCATATCTATCGCGCTTATATATCGCTCAAATTCTCTTAAAAAACGCATGGACCTTTCACGCTTGTGTCCAGAGAATTTAGCCATTGGGTACTTATTTAACCAGGGCGAGACTGCTGAAGAACTACCCAGGTTTTTCTGTAATTTATTCTCTAAAACAAACTGGTGGTCTTCCAGATGTTTTATTCTTTTCTCTTGCACCATCGTTTTAGCAACAAGATCTCGATTTAAACAGTGAAGTTCTTCAGAAGCCTCACTTAATATATTTACTTTCGCTTCTGCCTGTCTGACATTCTTTTGCAATTCCAAATTTTAAAATTCACATTCGGCCTTACGCATTTGTTTGCAGCTGTCCATTCTATCGACAATTAAATCAGTGAATTGGTTAAATTGTTTTGCTATATTTCGCTTTAAATCAGATATCTTTTTGGAATTTTTCTTTACCGTATTTATCACTTTAGCTTGATTACTCGCTACACTCTTTATTTTAACGCCAATGGATTTGAGTTTTAATAGAATTTGGTCAAGCTCAGCAATATCCTCTTCATCAGAGTTTATAAATTCATCAGCGTGTAGTGAAGAACAACATGATTCACTATCCACTGATTCGCGCGACATATTATTCTCATTTATTGACAAATCTTTTGCTTAATTTTGGTCGTTTAAACCATCACGGTTTCCGGCTAGTAACAGGGTCGCATTTCTTAACGATTCCCCCATGTTGAAACTGCTAGCCATCATCGACTATGATTGTTTAAACGATCTCTTATGTGCCTCGTTTGAATTGGTCATTTTGAAAATATAATTAACAGAAAAGAAAGAAACAAAAACCCTATAATCTTTGCTAAATAAAACAATTATCTATAATGAAACAGAGAAAACTTCATTTTACTGGTTTTGGCCATCATTTTAAAATTTAGAAGAAATAAAATTTTAAAATTTAAGTATTTTTATGACTATTTGTCAAGCTTCTTCTGACTAGTAAATCCTGAACGTTTTTCCGCGTGCGCAAAAGATAAAATCAAAAACTAAATTAATGCCAAACTAACAATTATCAACGAAGTTACGCGCAAATTGTTTGTAAAGCAAGCTAAGAGTGACAGCTAACATATGCCAGAAGGGAAAAATCAGATATTGCATTTGCTAATAAGGTAGGATTATCGAATAGTTGGTATAGCTTGGTACAAAATTATATAAAATCACGTACATTCAAAGAACTATGTTTCGCTCCCACTACTGTTTATTAGCAATGGTCATCGTCGATTCCGAACTCCGATTTTGCATCCCTTCTCTTCTCTCTATTGCCTGATTTTATTCTTAGTTGACGAATAAATGCAACTATGACTAAGTACACTTGCATCTACTTATCTGTAGCTTATATTTCGCATATTAAGACCTATGGTCACTTAACATTTTCTGAAATTCCTTATTTTTTTCGACAAGTTGAAACCCTGAGTTTATAATTGTTAAGAGCGTCGAAAAACAAATCCGCAGATATGGTACCAGATACGGTACTTTCAAGTGTAGTAACTCTTTTTCGCATATCGTCAATGAGAGTGGGGATATCTTTAGCAGAAAAATTAGACATATCACTTATTGTATTCTCTGCAAGTAATTTGTAAGCATCATCAGTAAATGTGTCACTGTCTTCAAGATGCAAAGCATAGCATTTCAATTCTTACGGTATAATTACGCGAGTTCGTATCAATGCTTGTGTGCGTGCATTACGTGGTACCCTAACTAACTTTATTTTTTCCCAACATTTGAACAAACAATTATGGTGTGCATTCGGTACTCTCGGCAAAGATATTTCAAGAATTCGTTTATCTGTTTGTTGCGGATCAAACTCACTTGGGGTCGAAGATGCGGAACACTGCATGCTGGATGTTTCGAAAACAACAGGCTGTATTTCCTCTTCCCGTTGTTTTCGGTAACACGTCATACATTAAACAACCTCCAGAACAATATGAGGTTCACTGCACTTTTTTTTCTAAATTGACACCGCGATTTAAACATTTTTTAGGCATTTTTAAAAAAACATCAGCAGGAAATCCGTTAACACTGGAATACCAACAACAAAGATCATCACTTAAGAAACAAAATTGTGGTTTTTACTTAATCACTACACTTTTTACTCAAGCAAGAACAAAAATGTCTCACCCTACCACAAAGGATCCTACATTTATGACATAATTTTTATCTAAAAACATCTTGTCGACGTACCAAAAGTAGAGAGTTTCTTATCAGCGTATACTTTCACGACACGAGTTTAAATACTAATAATACTAATAATAATACACTAATAAATAAAACTAGGGATGTTTGCATATTTGAATTAGTATTAGTATTATTATCCCTCTTTTCGTGCGGCGTCACATTATAATAAGATTAAGGACATAGATTTTGTGATAAATTGTTATAATTACGCACCTTACTGTTTCTGCTAAATCGTATTGCTTATGAATTTTATTTTCGTTTTTAGATACACATCATCTTGGCCTTAAACTATCTTGCTACCTGGTGGTATGAATGCTTTTATTCAGTGGATGAACCCAATCACTGGCAATATCATGTGGGATGAAAAAAACTCAGAACATGATTACCACCAAGAAGTTGCTAGATCAGCATTTGCTGATATGTTGCATGATGAAGAAAGGGTCAGTATCCTTTTGCCTTTGTACCGTTGAGTAGCTCTAGCTTCATTTTCAGCAAATTAATGTATTTAAAGGATCACAATTTATTGACGCAGATTATTTCTTTAATTTAGTCTTTATCAGTATATTTTAATGTTGCTTTTCATGAATAAATAAAAAAGTATCCCTTTGGCACTTTCTTATTTTAATGCATCTTCGGCGATGCTTAAGCTGAGTTTCCGACAAACTACGCACAAATGAGCTACAAACAATTAATGATTCGAATAGAGATATTCATATAATATTTCTAGTGAAAATATAACCGAATTGAACCTATCTATTATCATTACATCGCTCAAAATCATTTTTTAATTCTTCAAATTTAATGTTTGTATGTTGTTTAGATACCACGTAACAACATGTATACAAATTTAAAAAAAATATAATGATCAATTGAAATTTGCAAACACTTTTAAAAATTAAGGTAGAATCTGCAGTTTTAAATTATTTCATTAAATTTGAAAAAGTTTAAAACAGTTTTTTGATATCTAAAAACTTCTTTAAGGCAGGAGCTTACTTTATAGGGTCGAAAAAATCGAAAAAAAATTTTTCCCATAAATCAACCGTAAGCTGAAGGACTACTATATGGAGCAGGAATAGCCGAGTAGCAGAGTACCAGCGTAAGTTAATGAAAATTATTACTTATTCCTATCGAAAACTTTAAAGCGCTTTTTCTCGGTTTTCTATTTTTATGATTTTTTAAATGTTGCGTGCAAGATAAAAAAAACTAAATGAGATAGAGACTCCATTCTAACGGCATTATCTTCATTTTTGCTTTCTCTTATTCGTGAACCCAAGAGGATTGAGCAAAAAAATGTTTAAACGTGTTTGGCAGGTAGTTGAAACATTTTTTTTTGCCTCAAAAATATTTTTTGTTTCAGATAAAAATTGCGAACGCTGTCTTGCACGCAGATAAGGTACTTCAACGGCGGGGCGCTCTACGAGATTCCCTATTACTCGGCTTATAATGCGTTGCTGCATGTCAAACAAATTTGTTTTTGAACTTCAAATATATAAGAAAATAACTCCAAAACTGTGTTTGGTTAAGTTATTTATTTCCCTTCGCAAAAACCGGTGAATTTCGGCCTTCTAAAGCAGGCCCCTGCCTTAAATACAATTCGAAAACTTTTCATGTTTTGTATATTTTTTTCATAAAAACTTGTTTTACCATCATAAATTAAAAAATCAATATCCTCAAGGTCAAGCAACAATAATAATCCTAATAAATTTTTAGAACAAAAAGTATTACGCTGCTTTGAAGTATGCTATTGAAAAAAAACACAAGAATGGAGAGGAAGCTAATGTATTAGACATTGGCACTGGAACTGGTTTACTATCAATGATGGCTGCTACGTGTGGTGCTGACTCCATTATTGCATGTGAAGTAATGTTAATAATTTATAAATCCTTTCAAAATGCAAATTGTAATTAAATTCTATGATATAATTGTTAATTAACTGTAATTAAATTTTAGGCCTTTAAACCAATGGCAGAATGTGCAGCAAAAATAATTAAAGATAATGGATTCGAAAATGCAATCAAACTGATACATAAACGTTCCACGAGTTTAATTGTCAGTAAAAACGGCGATCTTCCAAAACGTGCTAATATTTTAGTTACAGAATTATTTGATACAGAATTGATTGGAGAAGGAGCACTTTCAACGTTTAGTCATGCTCACCAAGTTTTATTAGAAGTATGTATTGCTAAACACTGTAAGCAGTCATATATAAATATGACATTTAAGTTCAAATAAAATAACATCAATATGATGTATACAAACTATTTCGTATACAAAATATTTCGATCGTAAGTGTCAAAACCTTGATCGAATCTCTCTTTATGGATACATAATAGTTTGCATTATTTTAAAAAGCTGTTTTCCATATGCTGTCGAAAGTAAAATATAAGTAGTCACAATTTTTTCGACTTAATTTTCCAAAAAACTAACATGAATTTATGGAGAAATGTTATAAAATTATTGTTTATCAAATTATTAAAAATAATTTAGCTAGAATATTGTAGGAAATTCCCACATATTTTATTATTAACATTGATTTCTTTGACATTCTTACTAATCTTGCACATTTGTGTATTGGGTTGGCAACAAATTTATTTCGCTTTTTTCTGTTAGATGACTTTAGTCGTTCGAAGTCGTTCTTCTCCATTTCAAACTTCAGACCGTAAATGGTATTTAACAGCTGACGTTTCATAGATTATTTGGTAAAAAAAAATTGGTTTGCTCGTTTTCGTTCCGGAGATTTTGAACCCAAAGATGCACCATGCTCTGGACGCCCAACTAAAATTGACGACGGCGAAATAAAAGCAATGATAGAAAATAACCGGCGTAGTACGACACGAGAGATCGCAGAGAAGCTTAAGATATCACGTACATGCGTTGAAAGATATTTAAAACAACTTGGTTACGTTAATAAGCTCGATATTTGGGTTCCTCACAAATTGAAAGAAATTCAACTCACCAAACGAATGTACGTTTGCGATTCTCTGCTGAAACGTAACGAAACCGATCCATTTTCAAAGCGAATCATAACGGACGATGAAAAATGGGTTGTTTACGATAACGTCGTGCGAAAAAGATCGTGGAGCAAGCGAGATGACCCTGCAAGATCGATATCAAATGCCGATATCCATCAAAAGAAGGTTATGCTGAATGTTTGGTGGGATTCCAAAGGTATTGTTAATTTTGAGCTGCTCCCAGGGAACCATACTATCAATTCGAAAGTCTACTATCGCCAGCTAATGGAATTGGACAAAGAAATCAAGGAAAAGCGGCCAGAACTGTCAACTCATAAAGGCGTCATCTTCCATCAAGATAACGCAAGACCACATACATCTTTGGTCACTTGCAAAAAATTATTGGAGTTAGGCTGGGAAGTGATGCCTGATACACAGTATAATCCTGACCTTGCTCAATCTGATTATCATTTATTCCGTACACTTCAAAACCATTTGAATGGAAAAATATTCGATTCAAATGAGGCTGTCAAAAATAAGTTGATTCAGTTTTTTGCCTCTAAGAACCAAACTTTCTATGAAAGCGGAATTATGAAGCTGACTTGCTTTGAAAATCATGTAATAAAACGAAATGACTTTGTTGCCAACCCAATATATTAAAATCGATAACATTTTAACCATGAAGATATATAATAATAACTATACGTTAATAAATTGTTTGGCGCAAAAGTTGTAAGATTGTGAATTTCCTCCCCGAACCAACCATTTGTTAAAACTTTCTTGCCTGAGTAGCGATATGCTGTATCAGTGGCCTCGTCAACGTGCTCGGTTACGGGCGTTTCAAGTGGCATACGGATTTAATTAATAATTTTATATTGCGTTTTTTTGGAAAAATTTAGCCGCCTTTAAATTCTCGTAACACTTAACCCATTTGGATTTCACATCCTTCCCTTGAATGATTACTCAAAATCTTCTAGAAAAAAATTTGCAGATTCCACAATCATAAATGGAGGATTTAAAGCATTTCCACTTAGATCGATGTGTTCATTTGCTGTTTCGATCCTTTCGATTTCTTTCGTATTGTTTTAATACTAGTATGTTCAATATTGACGTAATAAAATGAACAAGAATTTATTTTTTTTGGCAAAAATCGGTTTTATTTCTCAATGTACTCTCCTTTTAGCTCGATACAACCAGTCAAACGATCTTTCAAATTGTCTATGTCTTCCAAATAATATGATTTGTCCAACCCTCCAAAATACCCTTCTGTTTCACATTCCACTTCTTCGTTCGACTCAAAACGCCTGCCACACAGCCATCTCTTGAGATTTGAAAACAGATAATGATACTTTCACACTGTCCTTAGTGGATGATGTTTACAATGGATGCAAACACCGGATAATTTCTGCCTTGTCAACTATATGTAGAAGATTACAATTTTTTTATGACGCATTCTATCAAATTCTTTCTCTAATGCATAGTCAACAAAATTACACACAGTATTTGTGCCCTTCTTAGCACTTCCCTTCAAAAAAAGGAACATGTAGCTATTTCCAGAATAAAATACATGCACATCGAACAAGTACAACCAGAGCAATCTTCTATAGAATTGATCAGAAAGCTGATATTCAGGCAAGGAGAGATTTTAAGCGCAATCAAGTTCGCAAGCCAGGACATTATCTTCCATTAATAACTGACTTTTAATATTTTTATACTCCTTTAACTTGCTGTTTGTGGGTAGCGATTGCCTGAGGTTGTACTGGTTCTGATGAATATACGTCAGCACGTGGTAGTTCAAACAAAAAATTCACATAACAGTAAAAATATTTGTAATGAGTCAATTCTGACTAATCTATCTCGCGATCTTGTATGAGAGCTGCAAAGTAAGTCATACATACCATAGTTTTGAGATTGAATTCAGAATTACAAAAATAATTCAATGAAGACAATTCCTTTTTATATTGCGACTTTTTAAGATTTTGATTTGGCGAGGCTTGGAAAACTATAATAAAAAGTCAAATTTTGATTTTGAAATTGATTTTTTACGCGTCGAGTTTAAAAGTCGATTAACCGTTGAAAAAATGTCGACTTTCGACTGAAGTCGATTTTTCCCTTGTGTTTCATACTTATAAATATTTTGGAACAGATAAACCCCTCTCATTGCCTTCAATTTCATTTCCCTAAGTTTTAAATCAACATCTGATTTCATGTGGAAATACGACAGACGAAAAAACATCTCCGTATTTAATTTTTTCGAAATTGTATTTTCCTCAATTTTCACCCAAATGAGACAGATAAACGTAGTTTATTGTTCTCTCCTACATTCTTCAAAGTTTCAGGGTGGTATTTTAGTTACAAAAAAAGTATTTTAAATGAAAAAAAATGAGTACTTGGTCACGTGACACAATTGAGAAATGGCCTTAACATAAAAAATTTCTCATTTTAATTAGCTGCTTTGCAATCAATAATATATTCCAATGTTTATAACAACTAAATACGTAAAATATTGTGTTCAAATGATAAGTTTGTGGTCAGTTCAAAAAATGCTGTTCAGCAGTTCCGGCTTTTTAATATGAATAGCAAAAATCTTGTAATATTTACATTACTTAAAATGCATCAATGTTCTACCATTTTCTTTATTGTTTAGAAAAACAGTATCGTCATTCCAACAAAAGGCACAGTTTGGGCACAAGTAATTGAAAGTTCAAAAGTGATGGCATGGAACAAATTAAGTCCTATCTATCATGAGAGCGATAAAAATCTTATATTTAAAACGAATTCTTGCATGAATGAATGCAAAGGAACAGCTACTGTCCATGATTTACAACTTACTCGTTTGCATCCGAATTCTTTTACTCCTTTGATGTCACCACATCCGATTTTTCAGTAAGTAACATCAAAATTTAATTTGCTGACTCGAATAGCTTGAATGTGTATTCAAAAACTTCAAAGAGAATATGTTTAGGTTTGATTGGTCAGGAGGAGCACCTTTGGTTTTTAATGAGACTGTTTCTCACAGTGTGAAAGCGATTAAAACGGGCACAGCACAAGCAGTATTTATGTGGTGGGATTTAGACATGGATACGGATAGGCAGGTATTGTGAAAGAATATTGTGTGTCCGTGAATGTTTTATTTTAAACTCTACAATGTCTCAAATATATATTTTTAATTTTTAACTTTTGAGCTGAGCATATCTTTTCAATTATTTCATTTTGCTACTTTTTAGATTATCCTTAGCTGTGCTCCAGTTTGGGAACATCCGAATGTCAAATCGGATATAAGGAAACATGTTGATGTGGAGGTATTATCTAGAAAAATACCTTGGCGAGATCATTGGATGCAAGCCATTTATTACCTACCAGTAGAGATTTCAATCACAGAGGGTCAAGAAGTAACTTTCATAGGATGTCATGATGAATACTCATTTTGGTTTAACCTGAAAAGTAATCCGAAGTAAGTTAACAAAATACATTAGATTGGTTCGAAAATTGGCATTATTTTTCTTTCTAAAATAACACTAAAAACTTGTCTGAAATGGTCTAGAAATTAATCACTAATGAAACACGTAAGCCGCTACAAAAGTTTTTCAACACACCCGTACTTTTTATGATTTTTCGTGTGGTTAGTTGAAGGGGTTAGGCCACTCTAAAGCGGGAAAAATAGGCAAATTTTGAGAATTTTTTAGCGACATGGTGGTATAAATCGAAATTCGTTCAGCGGGCTTTTATTATACCATTAATAAAGTGTAAAATACAATTTTTGTACAGTAATTAAGAATAAAATGATGGCTGTACAACAGGGCGGTCCTTATTTATTTATTCTTAAATTCGTTTGCTCCTACTGTCGGAATTCGTTCGTATGCTCAAAAAAGGAAGTACATCAAATTTTAGCCAAATCGGTTAATATTTACCCACCAAATATGGGCCTTGGAATTTCCCATGGGATTTACATAGGAGAAATCACACGAAAACAAAAAATCTGCATTACTCTCTTATATTTTTTTTCTAAGCGTCTTTAATCTGATCCGTGCTTCTTTTTTAGCTTCAAACAGTGAATTCTCTGATAGCTTGATGCGCTCGATAGCTTTTCATGCCCATGATGTTCATTATATGCATAATTGAGGAAAGGCCGTCATTATGAACACATACAGCAGTATTTATAGCTAGATCCAATACAACTTCACCACTTGATATTAATTTTGAAGCCAAGGCCCACACTGCTGAATTGAAACTCTTAATATAGCCATTCGGCCTAAAATTATTATCCGATTAAAAATTTTGTCCAAAAATGAAAGTCCATAAAATTGTGCATTCTTTCACGATCCAACTTTTCAGAAAAGTTCCTTGAAAAAGTTTTTACTTGACAAACAAAATGAAAAAAGAGATTTTGTTTTTTATGTTTGCCATTTTATGGAAATTTTGTGACCTGAAATGGCCAGCATCGAGAAAGAAAGTCATTACAAATGCCAGTCGGCAGTTTTAACTGCATAGAATTTCTTTTCGGATTGTTGTAGACAAATTAGTGAACAAAAGTTAAATCTTGTTATTACTCGTTCATGCGTCTTTCCACTCTACAATCTTCATTTGTTCTTGTTCGTAATTTTCCTTTATGTGTCATCTCATTGTGTGATTTTCAATTTTTCCTACTTTTGATTTTCATATGTGCGACCATCCAGACTGCGAGCTTCATTTGATCCTGGTCATTATTCTCGCATGTACGTTGTTTTATTTTTTTTCTAAGATAACTTTAATGATATTACTACTTATTGCGATCATTTAATTATTGCAAGTGTCTCTTACAATCTTCACTTAATTTCTCTGCTCAATTCTCGTTAGTAAATGTGCCATCTAACTTTGCGATCTTCGTTTGTTTCTTGTCAGCAATAGTCGCTTATGCATTATTCTATTCAGTTGAAAACATAGTTTTTTGCGATCCTATTATCCAAACATGTTTACATTACAACAAAAACTTATGTGCGTTGGTTATGATACTAGATTTAAAAAAAGCGTTGGTAAAAAAATTAGTAAGTGATGAAGTTGAAGCAAATGCCTTTTCTCGCTGCCTTGAAAGAAGAATAGCTGTAGATGACATTCTATGTAATAAATGCCGACTCTCTATCTATAGAAATAATTCTAACAAAGATTCTGATTGTGAAACTGGAACAGATCTTTCTCCCTCTGACGCAAGTTCCGATGACCCAACATTTGAAGTTATGGTCAAATCAAAGGAAGCTGTTTCTGAAACTGAGTACTTTGAAATTCTTATCCAGAGAATAGTTGCTACTCATAAATACTGTTGCATTGGTTTCTCTATGAAAAATTTAACTGTCATTCCTGAAGAAGCGCGAATCCGATCGTATATCAAAAAGAAAATCTTCATACCACCTGAAAATCGGTGTTGTACAACTCATATTCTAAGAAATCGAACATATGAGAAAGATATTGGCCATTTAAAAGTGTATTTCAACATTGCAAGTCTCAGCGCATCACAGTTGTCCAAAATAATGGAAACTCTTTCCATCAAATGTGATTTGACATTGCTTGACAAAATTGACGAATTTAGCAAACAAATTAACTTTTTTACTGGGTTATCTTGGGAAAATCTTCTTGAAATAAAATAATTAATGACTTCATTGCGTAATAGCCAATTTTGTTCAGTGATCCAAGATCTTATTTAGTTTCTTTTTAAACTACGTACAGGATATTTCAATAAACTATTAGCTTCTATATTGAACATAGATAACACAGCCACAGAAAAAAAAAGTTTTGAGTCCTCGGGTCAGACCATGTATACTATATGTTTTTGGGGTCGCTAAGTCTGAATGCGGAGTCAGATAAACCCTATCGGGTCAGCGTTTCAACATAACCCCCGAAAACCCCATCATCTAAACTATATAAGCCCGTAACGATAAACCCTTTACATCAAACCCCGTAACCCCTTAACACTATAACCCCGAAAACCCCCGCACCATAATCCCGCAATCCCCAACTCCATAACACCATAACCCTATATCGAAAGGAAATAGTTTATCACGGGCAATCTGTATTATTTTAAGTTGTAACGAAGGTTTAACGTAATGGATTTAAGGTTTCCCGAACCTCTGTTACAACTTGCAATAATACAGATTGCCCGTGATAAACTATTTCCTTTCGATATAGGGTTATAGGGTTATGAGTTATGGGGTTGTGGTGTTGGGGATTATGTTTCGGGGGGGGGGGGGGGGTTGTAGTGTTAAGTGGTTACGAGGATTGATGTAACGAGTTTATCGTTACGGGCTGAGACGGCCCAGCCCCGAGTATCTGCCTTTTGCGACGAAACGGGGGTAAAATCCGCGAAACTAAGGCCACTTTAGGAACAAGTAGATTCCCACGAGACTCGCACAAAAGAATTGCGATGTCTCGTTAAGTATTCGCCCAGTTATTAACGATTTTCTTCCAAACCGGAATTGAACGCGGCGAGAACGAGGTAGTCTGGTTTTCACAGACATTTTCGTTCGTACTCCCAGCGAGCGCCACACCAACCTGTGGTTGCTGCCACACGACCAATTACTCAGGTCAAGCAACGTGTGGCATGGTTCGCTGGATGGACGGGCGTCCCTCGCCCACATTTCTTTTATTTTTTTTATGGTTAGTTTTTATAGGTTTGTTAATTATTGCTAATAAATAGAAATAAATAGTTATGCAAATACAACAATTATAAATAAACAGAATTATCATTGCATCATGAAAAGACATAAATAATCAAATATTATAAATGAAGATAACTATTGTCACGTGGCAAATTTAGTTAATATTAAATACAATAAACAAGTATAGTTACAATTTGAACCAGAAATGACAAAAGGTTAGCATTGATTATTTGAAAATAATCTCGACTGGTAAAAAAATCAGCAAAATGCCAAATTTGCAACTGAACAATGCGTGACCATCTGATCATTTCCCTTATTTAAATGCTCATTTTTGTTTTTGAGATTTCTCAGCATGTAATAGTAATCTCTTCAATCTTTCTTGGGAGATTTTGAATCTTCTCACAACGTTCAAACCTTCACACACCGTTGTCCAATGGGAGCCCGCGCTTACGCAATTAGCACGCGCCAAGCTGGAGGTGAGATGGGGGAAAGGCTTTCTCCTCGTCGTCGCGTGGCATGCTTTCTCTTATCAACGCATACCAATTTTTGAACACTTCTACAAGACGAAACATCCAACAATTTGGAATTTGAAGAACGCCATTATGATCGCGAAAATGCCAGCTTTCTCCTGATACCGATTTCCAACCCGAAAACGGTCGCAAAAAGGGGGAAAACATCGTGTATAAAAATCTTAATTTATTAATTTAATAGGACGTAACCGCGGTCGTTAATTCAGGCGCGCGCAAGTTAATTAAGGGGGGAAATTGATTGAGAGGTGGAAATCCGAGGCGATGTGCTTGATTGCAGATCCTCGAAAATGAGTCCGGTTCCGCACCTGCAAAAGGTGAGGACTTGTCGCTCGTCGCGGCGATTTCTTTTTCTGGACGATATCTCAGGTTAGAGCTCATAGTCAGGTGACGTGCATTTTAGCATCACCGCACCTGACTATTAGAGAATCTAATCGTGTATGTTTCCCCGTCCCCTTTTTCAGATAGGGATTTACAGGCTCCGGTTTTTATTTTTGGTTTTTTTTATTTTATTTGTCTCAGGCGCGTTTTGTTTTAAAATTTAGTCTGGGTTTTTTCTCGGTAGTTATTTCCGACATCGGCGGGTTACCAGGGGATAAATTTTATTCTGATTTAAGCGGATTCGTCCTCCAATTCTTGAGCAACTAGTACCCGTTGACTCACCTCAGAGTGAGAAATTGGGAACGTTGCTCTCCTTTTAAGATTATTTTTCTTTCTTAACTAAAATTGTTGATCAGGTGCCGTAGCCCTTAGGGCACTTTACCTGTGAGGCAAAATATTTTATATTTTTTTTTTTGACTCTTGCGAGTTCATTTGTTGATCAGGTGCCGTAGCCTTTCGGGGCGCTTTACCTGGGAGACAACATTCTCGTTTTTCCTATTTTCTTTACTTTATTTTAGTTTTATGAAATCAATTGTGGATCTAGTGCCGTAACCCCTTAGGGCACTTTACTAGTGAAACGTTCTTCCTTGCCTTCAGAGAATTGGAACACGAATCCGCCGGTATTACGGGTATTTTGCGGGATGATATTTTTTTTGTTGTTCTTTGAAAATTAAGAAGTTGAACGCATCTTCCTGTGCACATGATGATAATACCTGTAAGTGTAAGCCAGAGTGCTTCTAGTCACTACAGGGCTCTGATGCCGTAAATTGGAAGATTTCTTTAATTTTCAATGTGGGTCGATAAATAAAATTTTTTGTCTTTTGGAGTTTCGCAGGGTGGGAAACATGAATGTAAAGTATACTAAATTGAAGTTGAAATGAGCCTGGAAGTCAACCATAATGTTATTTTCAGATGTAGGGAAAACCCAAAAATTAAACCGTGTATTTGAAGGCGCAACTGCGCGAAATCTTGGTGCTTGCTAATTGAAGTTTTTTTTATGATTTTTAGATTCTCAAAAATCAAATATCACGGGCAATATATCCGACGATTCCTCCGTTTTATTTTGCTCATTCGGAAAAACTGAAAATCGTGAGTTCTTTGCTGTTCTCACTCTTAAAATAAAGAATAAAAGCTCGCGAAATTTTCACCCTTCGTGTGACCCACACGTAGATTTTGAAAGGACAATTTTGGTCTAAAATAGGGCAAAGTTGCCTTTCCAAAATTCAGGAAATTGATATAATTAGAAATTGCAGATTTGAAATTTAAAATCAGAATCTAAAAGCGAAACTTTTGACCAAATCGGGCAAAAATAACTTGATAAATTTTTAAAAATTGATAAATTAAAGATCGTAAAGGTCGAAATGTTTCAGGGCTTATATACCTTAGATGATGGGGTTTTCGGGGGTTATGGTGAAACGCTGACCCGATAGGGTTTATCTGACTCCGGATTCAGATTCAGCGATCCCAAAAACATATAGTATACTCGTTTATATAAAACTTAAGCTTGCATTGTTTTCACTTTCTTCGCATTTGTACAACATTAAATTGCAAGCGGAGCATATTATATGATGAGCCCAGCTTTCAACTCGTTCTGGAAACTTAATGTTGAAGTATTTTGCATAAATGTCTCGAATACATTGATTTTGATTGTTTTCACAACTATGCGTTTTTTTAAAGTTTTTTTATGAAGTCATGGTTATTTCTATCCCTGCACGTTAAGGATCCTGGCCCGATCGCAGGCAAGTCCACTGTCCTGGGGGTGATAACCCTCATACCTCCCCTGGGTTAAGTATGAGGGCTTTTCGGCTTTGATGAGGACAATGTCAACTTATCGCCAGACACACTACAGCTTTTATCACACACCCTAATGTTCCCCTGCAGGGCAGCGCGCCTTCGCTGGCTTCCTTACTAACTGGGCTGGAAGGTGAATCATTCTACACATCTCTTTTCAGAGCAGTTGTCTTCTCTTCCTGTACCTAGTGCAGTAGCAGATAATGACACTGAATATTCAAGTAAATTCAATGACTACAAATGAATGGACACTCCAGTCCGAAGATTTATAATTGAATTATAACACAAAAGGCTCAGAACTCATAGTTTAGAAGAAACGCAGTGAGCTTACATACGATAAATATGATGAGAAAGACTTCTCTAAGAGAAGATTGTTGTACTATAATATGTTCTTGGAATAATTTAACAGATTTTTTTGTTACTATGCAGATTTTCCTTAAAAACTGAGTTGTGCGGCTCAAAATCCATGAAAATGCAATGTAGGTTTAATTTTAAGATTACGAGACGGATTTCTGTATATTGAAAATAGATGGAAATGATGGAGTTATTGCAGAATAATTATTTAATATTAATAAAAATCATTGACGAGAAAGATACTCTTTTATTCATGTTCTCAAAAACTTATATCTCAATGATAATAATTTTTTCTTAATGCATTTGTAATTACTTCCTTATTTTTCACTTGAGTTGTTTGAAGGAAATCGATTTTATGAAAATTTAAACAGCAAAAATCTTGATAACTGTATTAAATAAAATATTCAAAATCTACACAGGATTTTATTTCCAAATTATCATTAGGCATTATAATGACAATTAGGAATTCACAATTCTGAAATACATATTTCGAAAATGTACAACACAGAAAATAAAACAATTTTTTTATAAATTTTTTCACACAAGATACTTTTTGATAATAATGCCATTTTTTAATGTACAATTTAAAATTTAGTTTCATTAAACTTAATACGTAGTTATATTAAAAATTCATATTGAATATTAATTAATAAGTCAAGGAAATATGATGCTGTAATCACGACACTGATAGATTTTCACAAATTCTTGCTTTTTCGCGCCAGGCATTGTTTATAAAATAATATTTACATACATTGTACACATATTTAGGCATATATAAAATTTTATAAACGCGAAAATGATATTTGATATAAATACAAATTTAATTTACATTTTCGCCCTTGCAAATGTATTATATATTCTGCTGCATTAATTCGCAATTAATATTATATCGCAGAAACAAGCCGCTAAGCGTTCAACTCATACGCGTGGACGTGTTGCCAAATATAATCTCAGAGATATTTGAATTTTCGTCCCCGGCATTATTATAAAGTAATGAATTTATTCTACACTTATTCAGCGCTACAGAACATTCTATACACGTAAGATGGACATTTAATATACATACAAATTTTTTGCGATCGACAATTATCTTATTGTGCTGCATCATTTCGTTACTAATATACCACGTTCAAGTGTTTTTTGGGTTGTTATTAATAAGTTTCACATCTTTTAATTAGAGTGTGAATTTATGCACGTTAGCGAGCTGCTTGTTAGGTAATTCTATACTTCGGTACTGTAAGTTTAGTATACACGTTAAGTTATTCAATTTTTAATTTCTGGAGAGTTTATAAATACAATATTGTTCAAAGAAACCTTTATTAATATATGGATTTTGTGTGTGCCTTTGAAGGGAAGCGGTTTGTGGTCACATTCTTCATGAATCTGCTGAATAGGAGTTCCTTCGCCCTTTCTTTTTTGAGAACTGTGTTTGGAGCGGTCTGGTTCCTGGACGCCTTGAAGCTTGCCTCCTTAAATTATTTCCTTGCATGTTTTGTATTGATTATTATTTTTTAAAAAAACAAACAAACAAACAAACAAAAAATCTAATACTACTTTAAACAACTTAGATCTTCTGAACGTTTACAACTTGGTTATTAAGTCCATTAAACCAGCTGGCGTTGACGAGGGCCCCAATTTGTGGCCGAAACGTTTGCCTTTTTTATTTCTTTAATATGCTTCTTTAATTATTGATTTTTAATGCTATTACGATTTAAATTTTATGTCTCAGCGTTGTAAGCTTATATAAAGTGTGGTGGGTTATTAGGTTTATATATATATATATAATTTATATACATTTAAAGAGCTTAAAGTCTGCTACTTTTCCACTAAACGTCAACCTAAAAAGTTATAAATTAACCGAGATATTAATTTGTTTAACAGAAGCTAAATTTTCCGGTTTTTCCAAATTTTCTCCGCTTCTAATTATCCAATCAAATCAAACGACAGCTCATTTTGTTCGAAATTCAATTGTCTACAACTTTCTAATGGATGTCATTAAGATTGGGTAATCACCTTTAATGTTATAAACAAAGAACTAAAAAAAGTGCGATTTTTTGGTCTTAATGTTAATAAAAAATTTATAAATCATATTTCGTTGTTCAAAACATGACACAATTACTCCATGACCAACCTTTCTTCTGATAGCGCAGTCCGTTTTCTGAAATAAATAATGTCCTAAATCATTCATAACAAATTCCCTGTTGCTTGGACTAAAGTAAAATCAGTCTCCCCCAAGATTTTTCCATAATAATAAATTTCATTAGCTGAAATTTTAGCAATTAATAAAGAACATATCAGCTGATGACTGTAGACTTCAATTAGCCCTGAACAATGAAAAAAATTAAATTCCTCTTTTGCCGACACTAAAATTTTTCAATTTTTAAAAACCAATTGTATTGGATCTATAACTTAATTCGTGCCGTTTTTTTTTTAAATTTGAACGTTTATTTAAGAAAATCATGTACAATAGTATTATTCAAAGTATTGCCCATCTGAAGCTATGACTTTTTCCCATCTTTCTGGCAATTTGTGGATTCCATCCCAAAAGAACTGCGCCGGCTTGGCGGCCAAGAATGAATCAAGCCAATTTTTGATACCCTCTTCTGATGTGAACCGTATTCCACTGAGGAAGTTCTGCATTGACCGGGTAAAACTTCCCATTCACTGTATTCCAAATAGTTCTTAACTGGAATAGGAACATGGGGCCGAGCGCTGTCATTATGGAAAAATATTGTCTCGTGTCTGGTCGCATATTCCGGGCGTTTTTCGGCTATTGCTCTCTTCAAACGGATTAATTGTATTCGGTAACGTTCTCCATTGATGGTTTCACCCGGTTTTGACAGCTCATAATACAGCACACCCTTCTGAGCCCACCAAATACAGAGCATTACCTTCGCGCCATGGATATTCGGCTTTGCCGTTGATTTGGCTGGTTGGCTGGGTTTCACATATGATTTTTTGCGTTTGGGGCTGTCCTAATGGATCTATTTTTCATCATAACAATCCGATGCAAAAAAGACTTCTTTTTTTGGCGTTCCAGCAGCATTTCGGACATGCAAAACCGCCTTTCAACGTCTCTCGGCTTGAGTTCATGTGGAACCCAATCTCCTTGCTTTGGAATGTATCCGGCTGCTTGTAAACGTTTTGAAATGGCTGCTTGAGTGACTCCCAAAGATTCTGCGAGCTCTTCTTGTGTTTGGCAACAATCTTCATCGAATAATGCTTCCAGTTCTTCATCTTCAAACTTTTTTGGCTGCCCACGACGTTCTTCGTCTTCCAAGCCAAAATCACCACTTTTAAATCGTGCAAACCACTTTTGGCACGTTCGCTCAGCTAGAGCATGTTCACCGTAAACTTCCACTAAAATACGATGACTTTCGGCAGCAGTTTTCTTCATATTAAAGTAATGAAGAAGAACTCCCCGCAAAAACACTTTTTCAGGCACAAAGTTCGACATATTTGAGTGTAAAAAAATTATTGTTGTTTACGCATCAAATCAATGACATATACTGAAAAAGACGCACAATGACAGTAGCTTTCCAACGCATGTTCGGAATATTGGAATGATGGAATAATAATCAAGTTACGCCATCTCTTAGCAAACCGCACGAATTAAGTTATAGATCCAATAGTTTACAGCCATCCGCTGAAATGTCTTTTATTACAAAAATCCACAATTTAAGCTTTTTACAACATCTTTTTATGGAATTGACATATTGCCTGCCACTTGAAGTTATTCATCACAGAATTTCATTTGCTGTCGTCCTATAGTCTCTCTCTAAAAATTAATTTTGTGAAAAAAGCGTTATAGCAATATGTTAGAATGCTTTCTACTTCTGACCGCAGTTCCATGATTAAGCAAGGCTGCAAGAAAACTTGCTGCCGTGATGAACTCTGGAAGCGATGAAAACTGTCTCTCAAGAGGATGTGTAGAATGATTCGCATTTCGGTTCACCACAGTAACATTGTCCTCATCAAAGTCAGAAAGCTCTGGTACTCAGGCCCGAGGAGGTATCTGGGTTGTCATCCCCAGGACCATAGACTTACCTGCGATCGGGCCAAGAACCCTAACTTGCGGGTTTTTCAAATAAACATGTATCATAAAAACAACAAATAGTAAATGCAACAAAGCTCGTATTTCTCGAATGAGCAACTCTGACATCACGAAACATTATTGCGATAAGAACTCGGATCTATTTTGCTACGTATGTGTCAAATACACATATGAAGTACAAAAGAATGGGCGGCTGATGAATGATACTATAAAATCAAGGACGTGTATGAACGATGCCTCAACCTCAACATTACGAACCAAGATAAGACTTGGGTTTCACACTCAATATGTAGTGCTTGATATAACATGTTTTTGCGATAAGAAAAAAGCAAAGACCGGAAACATGTGAAATATGACAATTCAGTATGCTCATATTTCGTCTATAGAAAAAACTGTAATTATTCCTAAAAACCATATGCCTCATGAAAAAACTGATTTAGATGATTTTGTAAGTGATGATGAGGTAGTTAGTGACGAAGATGAAACGTTTGTATAGGATAAACTGAATGATCTTGTCAGAGATCTTGGACTTTCAAAAGATAAGTCAGAATATCTAGCAGCAATGTTGAAAAAAAACTTGCTATCCAAAGGAGCTTAAAAGCAGCTTTACTTCACAACTCGAATATTTACGCTTCAGTTCTAGTCGGGCACTCTTTCACGATGAAAGAAGAACTCGATAATATCATAATCTTACTAGAAAAAATAAAATATGCTGATCATCAGTGGAAAATTTGTGGAGATTTAAAGATTGCAACAATCATACTTGGGAAACAAGGAGGATTTACGAAAAATTCTTGCTTCTTGTGTTTGTGGAACAGTCGAGATCGCAAGAAAAATTACAAATAAAAAAAATGGCCCACAAGAAACGAGAGTCTGTTTTAACTATATTACGGAAAAATTTAACCACATTTCACCTGCAATATTGAAAGCTGGCATTCTTGATGGGCCACACATTCGAAAGCTACTGAAAGATGAAATTTTTATTACAAAAATGAAAAAGGATGGAAAAGTAGCGTGGATTAGCTTCAAAAATGTTGTAAAAAGTTTTTAGGTATTCAAAAAAGTAAAACTTGCAAGCAATTGGTAGCTACATTGGTTAAAAATTAAGAAAAATTAGTTTGCTTGATGAATTTAAAGTTGCATTTTTTGAATTTTCATCTTGATTATTTTCCTAAGAATCTGGGCGATTGCAGTGAAGAGCAAGGTGAAAGGTTTTATCAGGACATAAAAGAAATAGATCGCAGATCCCAAGGAAGGAGGGATATCAATATAATGGCCGACTATTGATCGACAGTCAAAAGAGACATGCTATTAAATAGACAAAAAAGAACAAGAGCGCCGATAAAAAGAAGTTTTGAAAGTAAAAAAGCTCGCTACTCCAAGTAGTTTTTCATGTTAATGAAATACACTTCAATTCTAAGTTTTATCGTAACTATAAAACACTTTTTTTTAAACAGTACCTAAAATGTAAAAAGATTTTTCGATGTTGCTGCTGAATTTAACTTGTTTAATGTTACAGTAACGTTCAAAAAAATATGAATATCGGCATTTTCAGTAATTTACCTGAAGTTATTCAACTAAATAGATTGTTGTTCTGAAAAACTTAACACAAAACACGTCAAACTATCCTCTTTTCCTATTTCTAATTAACAAAAATCATGTGGTTAAAAAAAGAATTTTTTCACAAAATTCAAAAATTTTGAGTTATGTGAAAACTAGGGACAACAGGTTAAAACGGCCTTTAGATTCGTGATCAGCGGTTCAAAATCCATAGGAAATGATGGGTATTGTATTTGTTTTCGTACCGCTCCCTTTTCTTCGCCAGTCGTTCCCCCGTCCCACACACATTCCCCTTCCCGTGAAGGTCCGGGATGTTACCCCACCCCCGCTTCGAAAAGTTTCAGGTTTTGTGAGACTGGTACCTTCTGCGTTACCTTCTCTATTGTTTTTGACACTGGAAATCGACCAGCAGTCCTTAATCGATAGGCTTCTCGACATGACGCCCTTTTGCTAGAGATAGCTAAGCCTATTTCAAGTTTAATCAAAGTCGTCCAGTGATCGCCCACGAGCTCCCTAGGAGGTCACTAGACACTTTTGATAGGATCTACGGTTTAACGTGAAATCCAAACCACTAGAGCTTTGGTAGAAGTACTTAGAAAAATGTTCATTGGTACCAACTCAGGGTTCGAATTCGAACCCCAGAACTCTTGCTCAGATGCCCGGAGAGCTACCGCCTGAACTACCGGGGCTCTGAAATTAGGGAAAATAATAAAGAATATATTAAGGCGTCAATTTCTGGTGCGTCTCATTCTTTTATTTAAAAAAAAATGAATAAAATTCATTTTTTTAAAATAATAACTGGAACGCACCAGACTTTGATGCTTCAATATATTTTTTATTATTCACTCAAATTCCAGAATTGCATTTTTCTCTTACTTGAATGAGTTTCAGCGCGTCTAAGGCTCGCGATTATTTTCGTAATTCATTGACATTTGATTTATTTCTGAGAAATTGAATCAATTTTTACTTCCTTGAAGTGCTCAGAGCTTTCAAAAGATTATCAAATTGTTTTTAACTTTAATTTTAAAGGTCAAAAGGTTCTATCGACCTCAAGAAACACATTCATTACGATAGGCGCGCTTCGCGTTCAATGTTTTGCATGCATTCATAATATTTTCTAATAAATAATCTAATATTTTTTCCCAAAGTGTCCAAAATGTTTTGCCATTTTGTTTTTTCATTGAATAAAAGTACAATATTCTAAAATTTTGGAAGAAAAAGTTAAGATTTAAATAAACAATGAAATTAAATAAATAAGTATAAACAATATAATGAATAAATATAAGTAAAGTCCACTGCATTGATCTTGATTTAATAGCCAAAATCTTTAAGTGCTTTTTCGTCTGGAATAACGAATTCTTTTTCTACCTCTCCATCACTAAGATGTCAGTTATTATCAACAAACAAGATTTGTAGGAAATTAGGTAACTAATAATATCACCAGTTCTGTTGTTCTTTTTCTTTTGTGAATTTTTGAAAGAGCATAAACTCCAATAATGTTTTTGTTCGTCTTAATCAAATCTTTTCTGTTTATATTTCCGCAAGAAAGCCTATGAAACGTTACTACAGCTGTTAGACTGAAAATCATGAAATTTGTTTTATTTTTCATGAACTATTCTAGAAAGAAAATAGTAGCCATTCTTTAACCACTCTGATTATGTTTCGATTCATTACAGTCATTGTATCTACTCTTAATTCTGTTTTATGTTTTAAAATCTGAAAATTGTTTTGTCCTCAGAGTGGAACTTGAAGATACTGAGAAACCAACTTGCAATTGCTATTTACATTTAGCATACTCTAGAACACGTATAGCTCAATTAAATGATAAAATGAGAAATAGTAAATTTATAGAAATTTTACAGAAGAAGATCAATTTCAATACAACGTGCCTATGCATTTCAGATGGCTCGTTATTAGGAATAATGTCGGCGAAACTTGGTGCAAAAAAAGTGATTATTTTTGAACCAAATTCATTATCGCGGAGGGCCATGGAAATGTTAGTAAAGGCAAATCATTTGTCTACGAAAGTACAAATCGTAGAGACTTTGGAGGATTTCCCGAAAAATTCAAAAGTAGATTTAATAGTTAGTGAACCATATTTTGTTACTTCTATATTTCCGTGGGATAATTTAAGATTTTGGTATCTTAGATCAAAATTTTGTGATACAGAAATGTTTCCAATAAGTGCTACAATCAAAGCTGTTGCAATGGAGTTTAAAGATCTACATAAAATTAGAGCAGCACTTGGCATCTGCGAAGGCTTTAACTTATCAACATTCGACAAATTTGTACAGGTATTTGGTTTAAATATTGTGCTTTGACTATTTTATTTTACTTTTAGTCTTCTAAACAAGTAAATTCAATAAAGATTCTTTTGAACTGGTTCCACTCATACAGAAAATTGTTTCTATATAGAGAACTTTTTAGGAAAAATGAAAAGATTTGTTTTAATCAGTAATCAAAATCTAGAAGATATTTTTCAATTTTGGTTCTTGTTTAAAAAAAATCTTTACATTTTCGATAGAAAAAATTTGGTATATAAATGAAATCGACTTTTAAATTTATGTGCTACAGGATTCAAGACAAAGGAGTGATTCACCAGTAGAAGTACAACCATTGTGGGAATATTTTGGATATGCTCTTGGCTTATCATTTACTGTCGCAAGTTTTGACTTAACGCAAGACGTGAATTTGGAATCTAATCTATGTCTTTCAAACAGCTCATTTTTTCGAGTGTAAGTATTTCAAATGCCAAAAGAATCAAAAAGGTCGCATTTCTAGAAAAGCTTGACATTTTTCAAAACTGAAAAATTTAGATATTTTTTTTTAGTAAAAAATACTTCTTCAGCTAAAGAGCTTATGAAACAATCTTTCCAAAACATCCATAAAAAATTAATATTTGATGATTGTAACAGGAGCTTATATGCTTATATCTTGACAACCCCTCACACTATTTAACTTTAAAATTTTAAATAAAAAGAAATCTGAATAGAACTTAGTATTTTTAAGTGGAGAATCCGATTCTGCAATGAAAAATGCAGGCTCCCATATGAATTTTCGAAGTTAACCCCCTTATGTATGGGGCAAATTTTTGCAGAGTAGCTTTTCCCTCTGAAAAATAAGAAGTTTTTATTGCGGAATTTTTTTTTTTTTTTGTACTGCGTATTTTTTGAGATATTCTGATGCCTCAAAATAAAACACCTTATATATCAAAAAAATTCATAAAATTATTAGATATTAAACACTAGTACAATTTTGAATAGAAAGATAAGATATTAACTTTCTTCATTACTTCTAAAATAGAGGATTAAAAACAGAGAGAGAGAGAGAGAGAGAGCTGTCGTTTAAATCTCCTATTTTCACATGCCAACGGAACAAAATCTTGTTGGACATTCATGTTTCGCTTGCTTGGTCAAAAGCGAGAGCAGTTGAAAATTTCACTATCGTGTCTTAAGCGTTCCAAGCGGAATGAAAGGGTTTTTTACGACGTTTTATTGCTATTGAAGAAACTTGGGTCCACCACTACATTCCAAAGACAAAAGAACAATCAAATTAGTGGACTGCAAAGGACAAATTTACTCCGAAGAAGGCGAAAGTAATTCCTTTAGCTGACAAAGTGATGGCCACAGTCTTATTGGATTCCTATTGGCTTATTTTTGTAGACTACCTTTAGAGAGGTAAAAATATCAAAGGAGAGTATTATCCTGGGATATTGCAATGTTTGGACCAGGGGATCAAGAGCAAAAAACCGCATTTGACTAAAAAGAGAATATTCTTCCACCATAACAATGCACCTGCCCACAGATCAGCTGTTGCGGTGGCGAAATCACACGAACTGCAGTACGAATTAATTTCACATCCACCGTACTCTCTCAATTTGGCTCCCTTAATTTTTCTCTGTTTACAAGGCTAAAAAATGTCTAGTGAATAGGCAATTTACGTCCAATGCCAAAGTGATAAGTATCATTAATGACTATTTTTCGAGTTTCCTGCGGGTATATGGAATATTGATATATGCTTAAGAACGAGCTTCTTCTGGGATAACAGTCAGATTTTTTGTGGCAAAACAAAGGCTATAATATTGTGCGTCGAAACAGTTCTCAGGATTAGAATTGTTGTTATCGTGTTTTTCCATTTTATATTGAAAAACTCGACATTTTTCACTCAAGACTTCGCGAACAATAATTGTTTTTTAAAGCCTATCAGATAAACTCGATGCTCCATCCTCAGTCTCAACCACTTTTTTCTTCCCCGATAGATTGCTTCACAAATTACCCCTCTGATCATTTTGAAAATTCAAGACTTTTTAGAAGGATTGGATTTTGCAATTTTGATCCGCCATATTGAATTTTGAAAAAATTGATAAAGGGACTATATTGGCATTACTGGTATTATTTCAAAGTAATTTAAGGATAAATGGATATTGATAAAAAATCACCATCAAAATTATGCACATTTGGAAAATATTTTAGGGATTATGGAGGGGGAAAGAAAAATTTTAAAAGTGGTTTTTCTTGAAAACGGCTTGACCGATTTTGATTAACAAAAGATATGTTTTAGACACTCATGAGGCTATTTTAAAAAATAATTTTTAAAAAAATTTTGAAAACAATTGTAGCTAAAAAAGTTTTTTGAATTTTTCGAAATTTCTTTTTGAGGTTGTGCTCTAGAGTGAACATATCTATATTTTACGTGGACATTTCTTAGAATTTCCTTCATAAGATATATTTTTGTTGAATTTTTTGAAGGAGTCGAACAATGTGAAAAAAAAATAAATCGCATCATGGTTAGAAACGTTGTAGAAAATAAAAATAGCATTGTTATTTGTGTAAGTGATGCAATTAAATACATCATAAGTAATATTTCCTTCATAAGCGTCTGCAGTTAGCCTATCCAAATAATAGTTTCCAGAGTTCACCACGAGGAGGTTGCAGTACGATTTTAAACTCCTTTCTCCAGAGTGCTTTAGTATCGTGAAGCCCCTTGCCCTTGCCCCTTTATAAATATATCATAGTCAGTACACATGAGTTTTTTATAATATAATTTTATTTATAATCTTGCGCTCTTCGTTTGTTTCTTGTCAGTGTTACTCGTTCATGCGTCTTTCCACTCTACAATCTTCATTTGTTCTTGTTCGTAATTTTCCTTTATGTGTCATCTCATTGTGTGACTTTCAATTTTTCCTACTTTTGATTTTCATATATGCGCCCATCCAGACTGCGAGCTTCATTTGATCCCGGTCATTATTCTCGCATGGACGTTATTTGATTTGTTTGCTAAGATAACTTTAATGATATTACTACTTATTGCGATCATTTAATTATTGCAAGTGTCTCTTACAATCTTCACTTAATTTCTGTGCTCAATTCTCGTTAGTAAATGTGCCATCTAACTTTGCGATCTTCGTTTGTTTCTTGTCAGCAATAGTCGTTTATGCATTACTCTATTCAGTTGAAAACATAGTTTTTTGTGATTCGAATATTTATTGCGATCCTATCATCCAAACATGTCTACATTACAACAAAAACTTATGTGCGTTGGTTATGATACTAAACTTAAAAAAAGCGTAGGTGGAAAAAAATTAGTAAGTGATGAAGTTTAAGCAAATGCCTTTTCTCGTCACCTTAAAAGAAGAATAGCTGTAGATGGCATTCTGTGTAATAAATGCCCACTCACTATCTACAGAAATAATTCTGACAAAGATTCTGATTGTGAAACTGGAACAGATCTTTCTCCCTCCGACACAACTTCCGATGGCCCAACATTCGAAGTTAAGGTCAAATCGAAGGAAGCTGTTTCTGAGACTGAGTATTTTGAAATTCTTATCCAGAGAATAGTTGCTACTCATAAATACTGTTGCATTGGTTTCTCTATGAAAAATTTAACTGTCATTCCTGAAGAAGCGCGAATCCAACCGTATATCAAAAAGAAAATCTTCATACCACCTGGAAATCGATGTTGTACAACTCATATTCTAAAAAATGGAATATATGAGGAAGATTCGACATTGCTAGACAAAATCGGCGAATTTAGCCTTTCAGAAAAACAAATTCAAATTTTTACTGGGTTTTCTTGGGAAAATCTTCTTGAAATAAAAGACTTAATGACTTCATTGCGTAATAGTCAATTTCGGAATATTCTAAAAGTATAATTCAATCTTTTTAAAAAGACGTCCTGCCACTTCGCTTTGGCTTAAATTCTGTTAACAGGGATAATCATTCAAAACCACACACAAAACAGAAATTGCAAAAAAATTGTTTGATGTTCAGGGTAATTTGCTTCTGATTTATGATGGTACGTATGCGCCTCATCAGAAAAGTACAAATAATGAGTATCAAAGAAAATTTTTCTCTGGACAGAAGAAAGTTCCTCTTTGAAAGCCCTTCACTATTTGAACTACAGATGGATACGTAGTGGACATGCTTGGGCCGTATCCTGCAAACCAAAATTATGCGGATATCATGAAAACTATCATTGAGGATCCAAATGGTTTATACAAGTTTTTGACGACGAATGATGTCTTTGTTCTTGATCGAGGTTTCCGTGACGTAGTTAAAGATTTGGAAGAAAAAAATTTCAAAGTACTGATACCTGCTTTAAAAGGTGAAAGAAAGCAATTGTTAACAGAAGAATCTAACCAGTCACGATTTATGACTAAAATTCGATGGGTGGTTGAAACTGTTCATGGTATGCTCAAACAAAAGTATCGTCTTCTGGTCCATAAAATGGATAACAAGTTGGTATCAAATATTGGAATCTATTTTATAGTGGCATAATTTCTTAATAATGCTTACGGTCAAAAGCTGCAGTCTGACAAAGAACTTTCATATGAAATATTACAGAGGATGTGTGCTCAAAAAGATGTCGACAATACACTAGCTACTGAGGCAGAGGAGAAAGGATTGATACGTAGGAAAACTCCCTTCAAAACAGTCACAGCAGATGAAATTCTGGATTTTCCAGAAATGAGTGAAAAAGATCTAACGATATTTTTCACTGGATCCTATCAGCTTCCTCACGCTGTATTTTAGTTAGCAGAAATGTTAGATAAATATGGCAAACTGACCCTTGAGTACGTAAAAGAAGAACCCAATGTACTTAAGTTCAAAGTACAATCCCGACACATTTCTCGAGCATCATATAGATATCACTGTGAAGGAATTTCTGGCCAAAAATTCAACGAATATCATCGAATAACCACCGTATTCACCTGATATTTGACGATTGGATTATTTGTTGGCATAAGTGTATTATTTCGGCAGGGGCCTACTTTGAAGGCAATAACATAAATTTGAATTAATAATAAACAGTTTATGCTTTATGGACCAATTCCCGGTACTTCTTTGACAGAATGTATTTAAAAATTTGATGTACTTGTTACATGACTGATAGTTGTACTAAAGTTTAGATTTTTATTATCATTTCTTTGCTTGATAAATTTGTAGAAAAAAGAAATAGATTTTATGTGCCTCAGCCGCGGAAACTCGTTTTTCCGTTACAGCTGAGAGTAAAGCAATGTTGTATATTCCGTTACAGAGGAATACAATGTAGAAATTGAACTGCGCATGCGCATTATAGTCTTACAGCGGAACGCAATCTATTTCTTGTTCTTCTTCTTCTCACTTCTTCTTCGTACAGCGTTAGCACTGACTACTACACAAGACCGATAAAATCAAAATGGTCGGGACTAGTCGTCAATTTGCGCCCGCTTCGTACAACTAGTGCAGCAAACAACTACAATAAGTACTAGATTAGATTCCAATGTACGCATAAAAACTCGTATCCGCACCACAGTCACATAAAATAGAATATGTGCCAATGCACACAATTCGGGACATTGCGAGACTCGCGACAATGCTAGCAGGACTGATCGCGCCGCGTATTCGTCTCGGCTTTGCCTCAGCTACGTCTCGGCTACGCCTCGACTACGTCTTGGCTTCGATCTCCTGCGAACATTGTCGCTCGTCACGCAATCACCCTCATTGTGTGCCTAGGTACATAATATACTATTTTTGACCATTTCTTCCTGTATATTATTTGGAACTGCTGGCCTTTTACAATTAAAAGTGGTTTATGACATATTATAAAATTAATTACAGACGAATGGGATACTTAGGTGCTTCTGCAATACTATTAAGTTGAACGTGAGAATAAAGGCTTGGTTCAGTATGGGTGGGTATATTACCTGTATGAGTGAGTTCTGTGTACAGTAGCATTTGTATTCTTTGTTTTAAAACTGAAGAGTTTCCTTTTTGTAATTCCAATGTTGATTCCTCTGCTTGTTCCGTATTTGTATGGAGCTTTCCTAGATGTAATAAAAGATTAATTACTGAGTCCCAAAGCGCACCGAGGAGATGGATTGACCATCCAAATACACTATGTAGAGCATATCGGTGTATGATTGTATTTGCTATTAGCTATTCCTCTAAAAAGTGAATCTAAAAGATCCACTAAAGATACTTTATCATTCACGTTTGAATGTCCTAAAATTTCTGGTGACAGTGAATTTAATACATTTTGCTTCTCTGCAGGGATAATTATGTGGTCTCTTAATTTATCTAAATCTGCTTGTGTATAGATTCCACTTGTTGCTAGAGAGGCTGGATTTATGTATTTACGAGATGGTTTAGTAGTTGGTTTCATTTTTAATGGCGGTAACGATTTAGTTGGTTTTTGGAGATAACTTATACCAAGCATCGTTTAAATAATACATGGATGGTAGAAAAATGATCGGTTTATCTGAATTTTACTTTGATGGGAATACATTTAACTATGGGTACTACTTTTCCTGCAATAATAGACATACATCATGGACCTTTCATTAGATGATATGCAAATTTATGAGGTACTTGTGTTGCTGTAATTGCAAAGTTTTTGAAAACTTGCTGTTCAAGTTGTCATTTATGGGTTAAAAGGTCATGGTACAGTTTACTCATTTCTCTAAATATGTCTTTCAACATAAATGAATTTTGAATTTATATATGTGAAAATATCCGTTTTTCGACTAATAGTTCTTTATTTTCTAAAAACGTGTTTCCTCGAGTAGTATACAATTTGGAGATTAAAAGTTGAATTATCATATGTCTTTTTTACTGATTCTTCTTTAGGCAAGAAGTTCCAAAAAGTTTATCCACCTGCTAGTTTATCAGAATATTTTGATCCTGAGCATTGTTCATCTATTTGTGTAGATCCTGCTAACATTATAGCATGTGAAGATGTTCTATTAACCCTTATACCAGTTATTTGTGTATTTGTAGAGACTACAAATACTCCTGTTTCATGCATTTTATTACACTAATCTCTAGAAACTTCTTGGATATATTCCCTGTATCCATTGATAACAATAGATATGTGAGAGTGCATTCCACATAATTCAATTTTCCTGTCTACTTCTACTTTACATTGAATAATATTTTCGAAGTAATAGGTTTTTTTTTTAAATTATTAAATTTACACTTAGGCATATCTAAAATGTCAGCTAAAAGTTCTTGATGAGATTGTTATAGGCTCCTTAGTAAATCATAATATGCATAAGGTCCTCTTGTTTTAAATTTTAAAATTATGTCTTTAATTATTCTTGAATTTGTTATATCTTGAAACCAATATGGTACGATACAGTCATCATGATTGAATATTCCATTTATGAATCAATATGGTCAAAATGCTTTTATACCAATTTGCCGAACGATTGAATCACATAATGAATCAATGCGTTAGTGATGTTTAGGCTTCATCGGGATCTAGAATAATTTTTATTCAATCTTTCTTTTTTTGATTAATTGCTAGTAGGCTTATGTAGGATAGTCGAAGTCTGTTAATATTAACGATTTTAGGTTTATTTCTAACTAAAATTTGTATGTTCCCTTTTCCTAATATTTCAAGAACTTCATACGGTCCTGAGTTTCGATTTTCTAATTTCTGTAATTTTTCTATCATAATATTCCGTTGATTTCTTTTAGCTGATATTAAATGTTGTCGTGCTATGTCACTCATTTCATGTAATTTTGTAATCAATTTTGTCTTATACATATCGTAGGTTTCCATTTTTTGTTCTCTGGTAGAGGATTGCCAGACGGTAAACGTGCTAATTTTCAAAAGAATAATTTATAATGCGTGCATTTTGTTCCTTCATGAATGCTTGTACTATACCAAAACATTGCCAATTCAATCTAGTCACCCCAATTATTTTCAATAAATTGTTTCAGATATCCTTCAAGAACTTGATGGGATTTTTCATTTTTCTCATTAAATTGCTAAGAAAGTTTGCTCCTTGATCTGTTAATACTGCTTTTGGAGAGTCATATGTGTATATGCAAATGAATTTTTTAACAAAAGCATCTTCTATTGTTCTAGCTTGTTGATAACTTGAGAGTGGAATTGCTAATAAGTATTCAGTGAAATTATCCTGAATCGCAAGTATATATTAATTTTTGGAAATGTTACTTCTGAAGTCCTCCTATAGCAGATGAATGAGCTTCTTTTATTAATTGATTTCTTTGTTTTTCTGTAGGGTATTGTGTGATTCCAATACAAATTATTATTTCAACTGGAGAATTTGAAAATGTTACTTTTAATGTGGCTAAGATTTCTTCCCACAAAACATTGTTGATGTGTGGAGATTTTGCAATACTGATTGATTTGAAATTCAATTTTTCCATCATGGAATGAAGAAAATAAATAATTAATTTAATATCTTTGGTCGTTTCTCTTAGACCTTCCTTGCGAGGTCATTCTAGTTGAGGTGCTTGAAAAAAAACTATTTTTATGAATTTTTTTAGAGGTTTCTATTATAATTATTGATATAAAACTTGTTGGGTTTAATGAATACACTCATAAATTAGTTAAAAATTTATTTTTATTTTTTTAATACACTTTTTCTATATAAAAACAGCAGGTAAGCGTGAATCCTCAAAAAGTAAGTGTTAGCGCTGTTGATGAAATCTTGGAGACGGACCATCTAAAATAAAACATTCAAATAGTTTTAGGTTTAGTATGAGACGGGCTAGGGCGCAAACCGTAATTTCGAATTTATATGCAGAAATAACGAAATGGTCGACATTTTTCAAAAGGAATGAGTATTTTTTCACCGTTTGTTGACAAAAAAAGAAAATTGAATTTGAAAATTTTAACGTTTCGTCGGTTCGCGCCCTAGGCATAGGTGTAAGGAACATGTAAAATTTTCATAAGGATCGGTTCAGTAGTTTTGGAAATTTTATCAACAAGCGGTGTAAAAACCTTGTTCGAAGAAAAACTCGTTTAAAGTTTGTTTTTTTTAATGAAAAATTGTAAAAAAATCTTACCTACGCCAATCAGCGATGCCTGCACCAAACGAAATGCCTTTTGCACAATATTTTTGAATACATATAAGCCAAAAGTACATATAAGCTAAAAAAGTTATTGTTAATAACATTTTTCTGCATGAATTTGGTCATTATTTATTTGCTATCGATTCGTTACGTGAATTTTGCTAATTTTTTATGTGATAATTGTCAACTAAAAACTCTTTCTATAGACATTTTTCATTTTTACAATAAACGTAATTTATTAAAAATATAAATAATTTACTCAAACAAATGGAAATGATTATAAATTCTGTATCGAATTGTTTCTTTTGATTCATCGAGTATGAAAGTTTATTCAATAACAAATCATATGAAAAATGAAAAATATGAAATCTTTCACGGAGTCTCAAGTTAATACTTTTTCAGCTTGGCATGCAGCGCGCGTCGCCCGTGTTGCGCGTGCCGCGGACTCGGTAAATGCGCACTTTCTACTAGACAATTAGTTGAAAGTACAACAAATCAAATTTTGTATTTTTCGCATTGACACACACGTATAAATGAATCAACATTCAATGAAAAATGGTACTGCCGAATTTTGTAAATATTGAATTCTTTACTGTCTTTACCATGGTGAATCGAGCTTTCAAGGCCTCGTCAGGTACTGAATGTTCTTCTGTTGTGAAAAATTCGAATTCGATTTTTTTGAAGAATGTTTTCGCCCATTCATACAGAAAGTCTCGGTGTCGTAATGCATTTATTCTGTAGACTAGATCGTAAAGCATGTCTTTTTACTGTACCGCCGATCCCGTTGCACGCGCCCTTTCCATGTGAAGTGGCAAAAAAATTGTATCTATACTGTTATCTATATTGTTACATCCCGGTAACTTTATCTTCACATTGCCCCTGAGCAAGGGCAACACGCCACACATCAAGGAGAACCATCAAAGAACTATTCATATAATAATATTCTGATGATAAATTATCATATGGACCGAGTAGCTGTTCGCATGAGGTAAACTAATGTATACCTCACGTCAAAAGATTACACAGGTCTGCAAATAATGGGTTTGTATTTATTGTTGGAAAACGAAAGATCATTTCCGGAGTAATTTTTGACGTAGAATCCGAATCCGGAATCAAAATCAGCCTATAACGTCAGGATTTTGAGATATTTGAGGTTATTTGCTCGAAAAATGGGATTTTCCGCTACTTTTGAGGTTATGTACAGGGCGCAAGAAATTTTTTTCTTTTTTTTCCCAAATGTCATCATTTATCACTACTCTTTCCCGTCAAAATGAGCTATTGAAGAGTCACGAGCGATTAGCGACCCATAGCTTTTCAACAACAAAACCTTGCAAACCTGTGTTATCGATCATAGTACATAAAATATGTAAATCGCGGATAGGATAAGTATAAGTGTGAGTGGTTAAATCTATGGTAATTTGGGAAATAGAAATAAAAGACTTTGTGAAAGTTTCTATATTTTTCTTTTTTCATATGATTTGTTATTGAATAAAGTTTTATATTTGATGATCAAAAACAAAAAAATTTGATAGAAAAGTTATAATTATTTTTATTTATTTAAATAAATCGTTTATACCGACGAAAAAAGTTGATTTTGTTAAATCTGGTTAGATCTAACTTCCCAGATCTAACCAGATCTTGATTTTGTCCAGATATAAGGTGGAAAATTTGATTTCAAAAGTAGTACAAAGAGCTTGTATCATGCGAATCACTCTGGATTATGTAACTGCAAATTAAAAAGAAATGTTCTTAATTATTATTATAAGATAATCCAGAGTGATTTACACTATACAAATTGAAACAATAATTGAAACGAATTTGATTACATTGAATAATAAATAATAATATAATTAAATACAATGCGGATATTATATTCCTGGTTCTTATGCTACTAAAAATGATCTTTTCTTGTGAGAATGGCAGCCATCTAGTGGCAGAAATATATAGTGCAAAAGGTGCGAGTAAATTCAAAAGTTGTATGTTCTCACTAATGGAATTTTGTGATACTTAATGATCAATAAATTTAAGTTCTACTAACAGCGTGTGTAGCATTATTAAAACGTTCCACGGCGTTTTCCAACGTAGGTGCACTAGCGGAGAGCGCGCGCTTCCGCCCTGTCGTGGCACATGGTTACTCATCGTTCAATTACTAAAAGACGAATTAGAATGCCACTCTAAAAATTGAGGGTCTTATAGGAAAAAAACTTAGTTTTCTTTATAGTTATTTAGGAAGAAATGAAAAGTGTCGAAATTGGTGTCATGGAAGTCAAAAATGGCGGCTTCGGGTAAAAATGAGTGCCTGGCTTCGGTTTATGACGCCATATATGTAAAGCCGTAAAAAGCTGAAAAAGCTCGAAGTAAATTTCCTACTAAGATGATTGGATTCGGAAGGTCAGGATGAGAATTTCTTTTTATTAGTTTAAGGAAGGAACATGGTCGTGTGCTCACTTAAAAGCCTAGCTTAAAATAAAATTGAAATAAATCAAGCAAGAGTCTAACACATAACGAAGTTACATTCATTAATCAAGAATAAATGAATGGGTGCTTCCCTGAATCTATATAAAATATATAAAAATTACATTAAAGTAAAAGATATAGCTCTTCGAAATGGAACTTCAATTCTCTCATCGTTCAAGTTTACTTTAGGCTTGAATGTCTTTTAGGTTAGGCTAAGGTGTCTTAAGATGTCTTTAGGCTGACTGTCGAATCATCAGAAGATTATTTTAGATGATCGTTTTCATCAACATCAAGCTTGTTTTTTCGTATATGCGTATTTCTTAAGATATTTTGATGACTCAAGATAAAAGACATATTTAAAATGTAAATATTTTTTAATCCATTAATATTAAATACAATATTATAGAATTCACTTCAGTCGTTACGATTCTTGAAAGGTGTTTTTCAACTTGTTTAACTTCTGGGGTTTCTAGTGAATTAGCTAATGAATTTTATTCATTTATTTTAACTTTACTATGAAGAACGAGAAAAGTTCTGCTGAAGTCATGGTGGGGTAATCAGTTAGCGTACCTCTCATCTAGGAATAGCGGAAGTTATTTCCTGAAGCTTCCCTTAACTTACATTGCTTCCCCTTCCTTGGCTTCGTTTGTCGAGCGCTCAGGCCACGTGGCTCCCCTCACTCATAGCGTTCACCACTTGTTTCTACTGAAGGCCGCAAGAGAGGGTATTCACGTTTAACAACTTTTGGCACTTTACACTTTCGCTCGCCTACCTTACTCTAATCTAAAGTAATGATCCCGCTTTGAATCCAGACTGAGGCAGATTTTTTCTTGTTCTTCAATTACTTGTATTATATAAAAAAACCCGTAAAATTGATAACTTATTCTTGTTATTCAATGATGAGGAATACCTACTGTTAGATATTCAAAGACCCATTCAGAATAATTTGAATTTATTTCCTTCAGGGATGGACTGTGCAATGGCGTAGCACTGTGGATTGATTGGCAACTTGATACCGACGTTACTGTAAGCACAGGTCCACTGCAAGACATAGAACCTGGAGCTTCCGTAATTTGGGACCCACATTCGAAGCAAGGTGTTTATTTATTTGATAGCAGCGAACAAATTGAATGCAACGATCTACTCACCTGGTCTTTTGACTTCTTCCCAAAAGATGGAGTCGTGAAGTTTGATTTTCATATAACCAAGGCACATAAATTAAATTGAATTTGAGGTATAATCAAAGCAATTTGTATTAGTTTTTCTCATTCTTGTATTTAAAAAAACATTCAAAATTTGTAATCCAATTTACACTTTAAACTCTTTCAGTGCATTAAAAGTTTTTCAAAAATAAAATGTGTCTTTTTTTCAAGTGTTTTCTGTGTTCTTAATAAAGTTTAAGCCTGATGAGGTTGGCGTACCCATTCCAACGAAACGTCGCACTTGACAACGCAACATTCTGTCTTTCGTTTCTTCTTTTTATCCCCTGACTGATCGATACAAATCTTTCAAAGAATTAACCATGGAGGGTAATATCACTAATTCAAAAATACTGAGTCTTGGATCAGATACAGACTCACCATCACCACCATTGGTAACACCAAGTTTTTTCTCATGCATTGAAGACCAATTTGGATTACAAGTTAAAAACCATCTCAAAGAATGGACCAATAACAACAGACGCTTAGCTGAAGCTACATCAAAACGACAATTTTTAATAAGGTGCCGACAGAATGACTTAGATCCTCAACATATTTTAGATCAAAATAATAGTAACAAGAATGTTTCCTTCTGCAGCCATTCTTGTTCAAAATATTTTCAAAAATTAAACCGGTATTTTTGTAAGAAACTTTTAATTTTAGAAATTAGAGATATCCACATTCACATTAAATTTTTAAATAAGTTAATTCAAAAAGCAAAAAAACACATAATGTTCTCCGATTTGGTTCCTAATACTAAAGAAAGATTTTTTGACCTTACTAAACAAAAATTTAACTCGATTCGACAAACATTTAATGATAAACACAATAAGAAATTTGATTTACTCTTATCCAAAAAACATAACCATAGTAATTTAAAAAAAAAGATGAATGGGTTAAGAATTTTACTCAAACAATTATACCCAATGAAGCGATTGACATTGTTTCCCTGGGTCCTGACTATAGTTTTTCGCACAAAACTTCAAAACAAAATGTTATTGACACTATTAAGAATTTAGAGTCGTCCCTCTTTTCTTTAGATATCCAAGAGAATCTCAAAAATGAAATAAGAAAAAAGTTACTTGCAATATTAATAATAATCTAAAGAAACAATCTCATACTTCTAATGAAGATAGAATTTTTCCCAAAAAATCAAAAACCACAAAAATTTTTTTTAAAAATAATCCGGACATTTTCTTTACAAATGCAGATAAAGGCAATGTCACGGTATGCTTACAAAAGTCTACTTACTGTACAAAAATGCTCAACCTTCTTTCTGATACCTCTACTTACACTCCAATTCATGGGTTCTCCAATTTCACCACTTTTCGCAGGCATGGTAATGGATGACTTGGAAAGTGATTGCTTACGAATTTTAAAAGATAACCATAAGTGCTCTCTCCTTTTTTATTACAGATACGTCGATGACACCATTTTGTGTGTACAAAGAAAACATATTGATTTAATCATCAATACTTTCGACTCCTATCATCAAAATTTACAATTTACTCACGAATTACAAAAAAATAATTCAATCAATTTCTTAGATATGACTCATCTCTGGCGACAACCATATTATTACTAACTGGTTTCAGAAGCCAACTGCATCTGGTAGATTTATCAATTACTTTTCAAATCATCCACTACAACAGAAAAAAACATTGTATACAAATTGATAGATAGAGCGATTTTGCTGTCCCATCAATCCTTCCATCGTACTAATTTAAAAAAAGCTTAACAGCTTCTGATCAACAATGATTATCCAAGTATTTTCATTGATAAGAATATAACAATACGTATAAATAAAATTAAATATCACTCTTCTAACAATTCCCACAAAAATACCAACAAAAAGTTTGTATTCCTTTTTCAAATAATAATTTTATAACATTATCTAAAATTTAAAAAAAATAAAACATTTCTACGATTCCTTTAGTGGAAAAAAGTTGAAAGTCAATTATCAAATTAGGAAAGGATTTTACAGAAAAATGGCAACAAACTAACATTGTTTATCGCGTGTAATAACTGCCCTGCCATATATATAGGTGAAACGAAGAGATCTCTGAGAATTCGTATTAATGAACATAAGAACAACAAAAATAGCGAATCTGTTTTATTTAGGCATCAGGCTGAATTTAATCACGAGTTTGATTGGGAACATGTAAAAATTATTGATTACGAATCTGATTATAAAAAAAGATTAACATCTGAGATGATTCATATAAAATGTAACCAATTTAGTATGAACAAAAAGGAGGACATTTAGTAGATATATAGGAGTCGATCAAGTTGAGGGTTAAAAAATAATTGAAACACTCATCAATAACACAGGTCTGCAAATAATGTATTTGTATTTGTTGTTGGAAGACGAAAGATCATTTCCGGAGTAATTTTTGACGTAGAATCCGAATCCGAAATCAGAATCAGCCTATCACGTCAGGATTTTGAGATATTTGAGGTTATATGCTTGAAAAATGAGGTTTTCCGCTACTTTTGAGCTTATGTACAGGGCGCAAGAAATTTTTTTGGTTTTTTTCTTAAATGTCATCATTTATCACTACTCTTTCCCTTCAAAATAAGCTATTGAACATTCAGGAGCGATTTTTTTTCCCAATGATACGGCCATATCAAGTTTTGACATTTATTCGAACAACCTTATGAGCATTCACATTGACTCTTTGGTGCATACCATTTTGCATTCGAAAATTTATCTTGAAAATTTGTGCTTGCGGGTTTTGATGGTCTGTGAATAAGAATTCACAGTCAGAAAATTGACATTACAGAGCGAAATCGTTTCATTTCGTAAATTTCGATCCGCCATTTTGAATCCGCCATCTTAGAAATGGAAATGTCAATTTTCTGACTGTAAATTCTTATTCACAGACCATCAAAATCCGCAAGCACAAATTTTCAAGATAAATTTTCGAATGCAAAATGGTATGCACCAAAGAGTCAATGTGAATGCTCATAAGGTTGTTCGGATAAATGTCAAAACTTGATATGGCCGTATCTTTGGGAAAAAAAATCGTTCGTGACTGTTCAATAGCTCATTTTGAAGGGAAAGAGTAGTGCTAAATGATGACATTTGAGAAAAAAACCAAAAAAAATTCTGGCGCCCTGTACATAACCTCAAAAGTAGCGAAAAACCCCATTTTTCGAGCACATAACCTCAAATATCTCAAAATCCTGATGTGATAGGCTGATTCTGATTCCGGATTCGGATTCTACGTCAAAAATTACTCCGAAAACGACCAATAGCTTTTCAACAACAAAACCTTCCCAGTAAGAAGGTGAGCATTGAATGGCATTGGAATGTCAAGATCTGGAAAGAAACGAAATCGAGAATGAAACTTTTGAATGCATTTTAATTCCTAGGCATTAAAAGGCATTCAAAAGTTTTATTCTCGATTCCGTTTCTTTCCAGATTTTGACATTTCAATGCCATTCAATGCCCACCTTCTTACTGGGTTGCAGACCTGTGTAATCTGCCATGTGCGACTTTACGTTAGCTTGGTTCGCCAACCTCATAAGGCTATATTTATATGATAAAAGTTATATAAATCAATAATCACAATAAATTTTACAATTTTTTTTTTTTTTTTTTTTTTAAACAAACAGTAAAAAAATCTTTTTAAAGAGTCACAACAAAATTTACCTTAAAGTTGAAGTCTTGTCATTGACAACACTTAGTCAAATATTGAAATCTCATTCAATTTGTCACATGTTACGTCCAAAGTGAAATTTTAAACTAACACTGTTCACAATTTTCTTTCCTTATTTATAAGACAGAGGACACTAATATTAATAAAACCACCACTAACTTAAACCTGTATATTATACAAATGAGTTTCTATACGTTTAATAATCATTTCAAAAACAACATTTATACTTTCAAACTCTTCAAAAGTGGAAAATAGTTAGAATTTAACGTATAAATATCACCCTTTTTGTTTATGCTATTTTTTTGACATTCAATATGAATCATTTTAAATATAAGTCTCTTTTTATAACTAATTTCGGAATCTACTACAAATTTGATGCTGACAAACAACTGGTTCAGCATTTTTATTATTAATATGCTCCTTTATACGTGTCTTTAAAAATTTTTTTGTTTCACCGATGTAACACGCTTCGCAATCTTTGCAACAAATTCTATAAACAACATTAGTTCTATCCATTGTGTTGGTGCTGTCTTTACCTAATTTGATGACAGAGCTCAAATTTTTATTGACAATTGGGATGGTTGAAATATTAAAGACTTTCAAACTTGAAGACAATTTGTTAAAAATTCTTTCAACAAAGGGCAAGCAAATAGTAGTGTTGAAGTTATGTAAAAAATACTTATTTTTATTGCTTATTTTACTTATTATTATTATCAAATTTTTCCCAGACGGATTTCAATATTCTGATCAATAAAATTTGAAGGATAATTATTATATTTTAAAATCTGAATCTACAATCTACTGGACTGAAAAACAAGGGTGAGTTGTTTCTCTTGCAATTTTATTTTCATTCCCTGTGACAATTGTATGAGGGTCACACATAAAAGATTGTGTTCTTCCTAGAGTTTTTCTTAGGTATTTTCGTGTAGAATCACCAGGTTCAAAGTTTCCAGAAATATTTTTATTATTTAATTTAAAATAATCGTCACAGTTGATCCTGATTTCAGAAACGACCTTATCGCTATCACCACTGTCTGCATCGGACACAGGTGTGGGTAGTGCAGTCCAGTTGGTTTTCCCAGAGATCGCCCCACAACCTGCCGATTCAGATACAACTTTATAACTTTCTACATCGTCTTCGCCGGACACAAGTGTGGGTAGTGCAGTCCAGCTATCTTTCCCAGGGATCGCCCAACGACCTGCCGGATCAGACATCACCAAACCGGATAGACTTCGCCCTCGATGTGAATAGTGCAGTTGTTACATCGCTGAAAAAAAATTACCCGAGATCGACAAGGTAGTTGAGTTGTATAAAATAAGAAAACTGCCTTACCGTCGGTAATATAGTTAATCAGACCAATAAACATTAATAATTATTTAACGAACAGAAATAACAATAATATTCATTATTATTAATAACAGTCGTTAAATGGTTAATAATAATAATCAAACACTAGTACATAATAATCAGCGATAGCCAATACTGGATAATCAATCAATAACATCAATCACATTATTGGGGATCCGCAAGATGACGTAAATAAAATTCCAAAATGTAGATACTAAAAAATCATGTATTACATAAATACTATAAGAATAAGATTAAAAAATAATGTATAAAATAATAGATGAGTCAGTGCAATTATAACTTAGTACAATTGCACCGACCTGTCAACATATACATATTAAGTAACATAGCTGAAAAGACGAGAGAAAAATGTACCGCATCGAACAGTGTTTAGCAAGCAAGTTGGATTGTCTGATATGCTTCCTGTACTACTTGACTAGCACTACTTAACTTCAGCCAGGATTGTGCCGTTATTCTGCTACCAACAAGGAGAACTATACGACAAAACTCTTTTTCTTGCCTTCTCAAGCAGGGAAAAAGCGTAAGTTATGTATAATACACATAAGCATCTCAAAACTTATTGTATACCAAACCTTTAATTAATAAAGCTTGTACACCGCAATATAATCAAATTTGTTATTACTGTGAACAACTCGAGCCGCATAGGTTTGACACATTTAACTTTATTTCTTATAATTTAGTACTGAAGCTCAAACCAATTTTATAATATTAAAGATGATGTAAATTACTCATTTTCTCAAATTCACTAAAAATTCTTTTCCAGTTTAAGTGAAACAGGAAATTCATTTTACTTAAGGCTCTATCAGCCTTAAGGAACACATTCTCATCATGACGATCGCGCTTCACGCTCGATTTTCTGTATACATTTCAGTAACTTTTTAATAAATTACATGATTAAAATAATTTATTTATTTTCTTCCAAATATCTCATAAAAGAAAAACAGCCGTAGACTTTATTTAAGGAAACGATTTTGCAGAACAAAGCTTATTTCGTATCTCACATATTTTGGTGAAAAAAATCGAATTTTTTTAATATTAAAAATCAAAACATAAAATATACATCCTGTCCCAAATGTCTTAATGAGAATTTATGGACCTCATTTAGGCAAATAATTTTTCATCTAAACTTTTTTTATGTATCTCATATATTTTGTCTAAAAAATGGAATTCTTGAATTTTAATCGTATTTTTGAGAATTGAAACGAAAAATATATGTTTCTTCAGAAACTGAGTGAGACAAAATTTGTAGATCATTTTGAAACGAACAACTTTGTATTCTTACGTTTTTGTCGTATTTCACATATTATTGTTGAAAAATTGAATTTTGGATTTTCAATAGTTTTTTTTTAAATTAAAAAGGAAAAAAAATAAGCATCTTATGAAAAAATGTTACAATTCAAATTTGTAGGTCTTTATGTAGAAAATAATATTGTATCATAACGTTTTTTCGTATTTCTTATAATTTAACTGGAAAACGGAATTTTGATATCGACTTTTTTCAAGTTTTAATATGCTGTAACATTTCTAATTTTGATTTAATCAAAAAATGTTATCAGGATAATTTGTAGAGATTTATGGGCACTATCAAAAACTAGTATTGAAATATTTGATTTTTTCAAAAAGTTATTTTCAAAAACACGAAAGTAGTGTTCAATCCCTCAATTTTGATTGGTAGTGGCTGGTTAACGAAATTGTCCTTACTTTTTCGGCTCCGATAAAGTGTGCCAAAGCTCAATTCAATCTGATAATTCTATCGAGAGTTATGCTGCACACGACCTACCACAGACAGACAGACAGACAGACAGACACTTTCGTAAAAACCATTTTTTCTGACTCAGGGGGTCTCAAAACGTAAAAATTTGATGAAAATTTCGAAAGTCATTTTTCACATAAAACCAATACCTTCTTATCCATAATGAGAATGTAAAAAAAGACTTAAATACGAAGATTTGTAAAAAGAAGATCCTGAAAATTTTCAAGTAGCAAACGTAATCGTAATGAAGTATAAAAATCATTGTGTTTTTCATGTAATAATAACACAAAGCTTTGATTCGAAACCTTATCTGATAGATATTGTCGCTGCTCTATGGGCATTAAAACACGCGATGGACGAACTCAAGATAGAATCTGTTAATATATCTAGGGTTGGGAACGGGCTCTATCAAATTTCCTGGTCATCAATAGAAGACGAGATTCGTAAACTTTTCGGTCAAGCAAATTATAAATTAACGATTTATTATGGCGAGGTAGAGACTCCATCCGTAACAGATCGAGATACTCCTTGAGAGGCGTTTGAAAAAATAGAAATAGATATAGTAGGCCCGCTACCTAAAACAGAAAACGGTAATAAATACATTTTGACTACACAAGATAACTTGGCTAAATATTCAGATGCTATTTCCTTACGTAGTACTGAATCAACAGCAATCGCCTCAGCCTTCGCCGAACATTATATCACTCGTGTCGGATGTCCTCACGTAATCCACACTGATCAGGGTAGTGATTTCACCAGTCGAGTTTGTCTCGAAAATGATACAAAATCCTATAAGCTAGATCGCGAATATTCTGGTCCTTATAAAATAATACAAATATTCCATGGCAACACTGTCAAATTGGACTTAGGCAAACAAAAAACCAGAATCGTGCACATAAACCGCCTGCGTCCACAAACACTTAAAATTTTTCCGGAATCACAATAAATGCTTACAATCACAAATTATCCAGAACTGCAATCCACTTGACCCTAAAAAGCGAAATTACCTTAGAATAGGATAGAAAATTATCTTGTAAATATGAAATGAATTCAGTTATGCTGGCACATATATGTATATATTTATTTATTTTTATTATTTTAATTTCCTAGTTATATTTAGTTAAAATTTCTAAATGATCAAAGGAAATACAACCTACAAATCCACGTGGGTGAAGACTTCCTTTTATCTGCTCTCAATCGGTCGATTCTTTTACTTTTAATTTTTTTCTTTCTTTCCTCCAATTCACATGTTGACACCTATCACATGAAACCTTGTAGGATCGTTACGTGGTACGATCAAGACGCCTGCTCAATCGAAGTCGTTTCCTATCGAATTATACCGAACACATCGAACTATGGGCGCGAATTTTGAATTTCGATATTCTTCCTGTTTCATAGACTCTTCGCTTAAATAAAGATCCTTAAATTCAAAAATGCAAATAACTAGAAATACTATAAGATATTTTCTATCGAAAAATATTTTTATAAGGGTGGAGGTGTAACGAGCGACTATAGAGTCTCGGTCGACGTCGATTGATTTAATCGACCTGTCGAATTAAACTCGAGGAATTATCACTGATATGTATACTAGTTTTAAGGATAAGAAAAGGTTAAGTCTGGACGATAGGATGTAAATAAATTAAGTTAAGATAGAACTAGGAATTTATAGAGGTAATATTCATTTATTTAAGGTAGGCGAAAACTGAACGAAATAGCTAGGTAGATAGGTGTAGAACCGAGTTAGTCACGTAAATCTAAAGAAATTGAAAATAGCATGTCTAGTCGCCAGAAGGAAATAAAAAGTAATCCTCTCAGATTTACTGTTTTACTGCCTTCTTTTGCGCTTTCACTGAAAGCACCATAAAAACTTGCTGCTGATAGGAGAGAGGCTACAACTGGGGTTTTCCGAAACGGGCTTCTTCGGACTCGAATTTTCCTAGTCGAGCTTCTCCGGGAAGTTGGGCTGGGCCTAGCGAGGGCCAGCGTGTGAAATCGAGTGAGAGGGGATGCGTGAGGGAGTTGTGAAAGGGGATGAGTCAATTTTATAGAGTGAAGGAAAGGTGAGAATGTACCGAACTTCCGGCGCGAACCGATCATTTCAGTGATACTTCGTAAACTTTCGCGTATACCAGCACTAAATTCTGTGAAATTCCAGACTTAACGGGTTTTAAAATCATAACGTTAATATATTAAATATCAATTTTACCTGAGATTCGTGCTTTTTCATTTTTTCCGAACTTTAAATTGACTTGACATTGCGCGACACGTAACACCAACGACAACTAGCGACACTGTGGCGAGTGGAGAATACAAGCTTCCGTAGTGACCTAAATATACATTTTTATGATGTATCTACAAGCTTTGTGAAAAAAGTCATGTGCAATTACTTAAAATTGGGGAAAGTGTTTTCAAAAAATAAATAACCAACTTCTTGTAGATAATTTTGAAAATAACTCTCGGGAAAAATAATTTAACCAAAAAAAAACGGTTTTATTCTTACTTTAACATTCATAAGTTTTATTCCAAGTTCTGATAGATAAATGAAAAAATCATAATATATAACAATTTGCACTTATCTTATAATATTATTATACCATTTTTTCCATTTGGTTATTGGAATTCTTGAAAGCTGGCTTTGCCTTTACTTGAGCCATATTATCAGTGCTATGCAACACTAACGATTTCAAAATTCACTACATTTTCGCAAACTAAATATTTTTATATTCCCTAGAAAGGACCCCAGATCGACCTGTGCCGGAAGTCAAATTTGTTACCGGAAGTTCCTATGCTAGCTTCATCTCCATAGACAATAGACGCTTTACGCAACGTGAAACGTTTATTTACAAAATTACTGATGTTACATCCCGGTAACATTGAATTTTTAAAATTTCTGTTATTGACCCCGCATAAGAGCAATACGTCATACCTCAAAGTAGATGATTAGTTAATACTATTTAATTAAAATCAGTCTTATGGTAATTGCTACCTAGACCAGGTAACTGTTCTGCAGAGGTAAACTAATGCACTACCCCACATCGATAGATCGGCTCGACACTTGGTAACAAGTGATAAAGAAGAGTAATGCTAGGTCTATATGGTAATTACCCGCGCGGTAATGAGTCAGTGAATCATGCCGCACGTTGATAATATAGTGATGCAGCGGTGGTAACCTAGTGAGACGGTAACAGATCACTGGCGTGGCGCCATTAACATTGACTCATTATTGCCTTAATTAATAATTATTATACCATCCTTGTTAGTTATTAAACATAAAATTATTATTGATATTAAAAACAATAAATTAATAATTAAGTATTTAATCACAAGCAATGCATAAATAAGAAAACATGTCATCATAAATAGAAGGATTGATTGATGACAGAAAATCAATCAATTAATCAATCATAGGTTGCAACATATAAAATATAACCCACAACTAAGTAGATGCAGGTATTCTTAGTCATACCCAAATCTACTTGTTGATTATGATTAGAAATAGGCAAGAGGGAGAATAGAAGGGATATAAAATCCAAGTGCAAATCAAAATTGACCAATAGTAATAGACCGTGGTGGGAGAGAAACATAGATCTTTGATCAGACGTGACTTTATACAGAATTGCACCGCAGGTGCCCTTATACAAATATGCACGGCGCGTGACTTTATACAAATATGCATGGCGCGTGACTTTTACAAATATGCGCGATCCACCCCCACTTTAGTCACTATTGGGAGATCCAATAATATATTTACAAGTATATATGGGTCATTTCATGGGAGATTTACAGTTAAAATTTTTTTTTCGACGAAATATTTTTTTTTGCCTTCTTTCTTCGAAAATAATCGACAAGTTTTTTTTTCTCAATGTGATACTTGAAAATTTCGAGATATAATTTTTTTACGTTTGGCACTCGGGAAAATTTTTTTTTTCTAACAGCTCACTGTAAAAGCAGATTTGAATATAAAATGTAACCCTTGCACTTGAAATGCGCGAAAGAGTACAAGATTTCAAAAAGTTATAGCACACATTTCGTTGTTTTTTTTGTAATAACAATATAGTACATTTTTATAAACCATTGAATTTTTTTTTAGTTTGGAACTAATTTTTTTCCGATTTTTTTGTTTCTAAATTTTTGTTGGAGTTTTTTCAATATGCAGGAAAAATGTTGGAATGGAAAAATGAAAACTGTAGGTGTAATTAATTTATAAAATCTATCCCGCCCATTGCAGCGGTTCACTGCCACACGTGCTTCGAGTCCGAGCATGCCTAAACAAGCTTAGACGTAGTTGCAGCTTGAAGTCGCGTACGACTCTTCCGTCGTCCGTTCGCCCGGGACTCCCATCCGTGGGCACACGCCCGTTAGGCAGGCCGGCTAGCCGCGCCAACCAGGGGAGAAATAAGAAGATTCCTCCCCCGGTCGACGCGGACAGCCAAGTCCGCCCAAGACGCAGGACCGCGGGTGTAGGCCCCGATGCGATTTCTACTGGCCCCCATTGTTGCCGCGCTCTGCACGCCCATCGAGCTCCCTCGTCTTCATCACCAGGGTGATGAATGACTCGATAAGCATCCATATCTGTTCAGACCATCGTACCATCGTTTATGGTTCATTTTTTTAGAAAAAAGATTCTCTACAACTTGACCGTTTCCTATTTTTGAAATTGAATTAATTATTATCAAATACAGCAATTTGTTTATAAAAATTTTGTTTTGAAAAATTGTTTTTTTATAATTTCAGCCATTAAAGAATTCATTTTCAAAAATCGGAAACAGTCAAGTTGTAGAGAATCTGTTTCCTAAAAAAATGAACCGTGATTTATTATAATCGCATCATTTTTAAAAATTTGGCTCGAAGCGATAAGAAAATAAGTTTGGGCAAAAATGAAATTTATTAATAACATTATTTTTTTGTGTTTCAAATTTTTTTCATGAAAAATAATCTTTTCTCTTTCAAATTAGCCCTTCAAAAATAATATTGCTATTCTTGAAAGCAAAATTATCTATTTTTGTCTGAGGTCTAATTTTCGTGATCGTACTACCTTAAATAAACTCTACGATTATTTTTTCTTTTTGAGAGATTTGGAAGAAAATAAATTATTTTAATCATGTAATTTATTAAAAAGTTACTGAAATGTATACAGAAAATCGAGCGCGAAGCGCGAGTGTCATGATGAGAATGTGTTCCTTAAGGCCGATAGAGCCTTAAGTAAATTGAATTTCCTGTTTCACTTAAACTAAAAAAGAAATTTTAGTGAATTTGAGAAAATGAGTAATTCACATCATCTTTAATATTATAAAATTGGTTTGAGCTTCAGTATTAAATTATAAGAAATAAACTTAAATGTATGCGAAGAGCACAAGACCGAGCGCGAAGCGCGACGATCAAATCGCGCGCCCTAGGCGCGCTCAAGCTTGCGAGCGAAGCGAGCTGCGCGCGAAGCGCGCGATGAGAATGTGCCCGCGAAGCGGGCAGATTTTTTCACTTACATAATTCAAATTAGGATAATTTAAGCAATTATCGAAAAACAGGTGGCCGGACAATTCTGACCGGTACTGTAATTATTTTCTGTATATGTATTTACATTCAGTAGGTAAGATTTATTTCTGTAAATCAAAAATATGACCAGATTTGAACAATTTAATTATGTATTTTAGGATTAGAATTCTTTCGACTAAATTTACAGTTATCTGATGGTATGAGTGTTCTTTCTAACAAAAAATCAAAAGTGCCATAACTAACTCCAGCTATGTCCAAAAGTTGTTCCTCTTTTTACAGTGCCTCGTAGCCTTGAAAATAACGTCGTCATGTTCCCAACTCTTGGGGTTCTCCACTCAATGATTTATCTCAGCCTACTCCTTGGTTACCGTACTGCAACATTTATTCTTTATCTTCTTCTGACTGGGTATCGTTAAAGTTTTTGCTTTGACAATATGAGTCTTATTGCAGAAATCCATTGAACTCATTGCTGTATTTTGTGTGCGGCAGTTGGGAATCGAAAAAATTTATAATTGCTATTCGAAGCTGTATTTTTACAGTTAACTATACAACATGAAAAACCCATTGTTATTGAATTTTGCTATAACAACACGTACATATATTTACTCCATAAGTTTCACTTTTCGCCACGGCGAGCGCAGCGACCGATTCTTCTATCCCCTCCCGCCGAAAGCTCGGTCCCTATAAGAGAAGAAGAAGATATCAATTCAATCACTTACACACTGAATAAAATATCCATTGTCCAGGAGCCAAAATGTCGGGTGCGCACTCCTGATTAAGGCCATGCATTAATTGGACCACGTAATTAAATTATACATTTATTCAATTTTGTAAGATAACTTTTCTAATTAACAAAACGTTTTTCTGAAAATTTGGGAAACATAAAAAAAGATAATAAACCCATTCTGTTAACTTCTTTTTTGTAAAAATCTTGAAAAAATTTGGAAGACTTATTGACATTTATAGTTAACTGTAAAACTTTTTGCAAAATTTTCACCCAAACGAAGTTGACAGACGTTCTCAATTGTGTTCTGTAGTATTTTTGCACGATTTAATTAAAGTGTAATTGAGTCACGTGGTACAATATGTAACACTTTTTGAAAGCCATTTTCAATATACTTAATTGTAAATAGAAGGTTTGATTATTAAAAAAATAGAAAACCATATTAAATTTTGTATTGGAAATTACACTTTGAAATTATTCTGGTAGGGAATAAAATTCATAAAAATTTTGTTTCATAAAAAAATTGTTCTTGAATTTCAATTTTCAATGTATTTTGAAAAATAAAAGAAACAATCTCGTCAAAAAAGGCAACATTTTACGTGAAATCATATTTATTGTATACAATATATATAAATATACAGATACATGGCGTAAAGAAATATTGATGTTTATTTTCAAAAACTAATCACCACAACGTTTCTTCATAACATACATAAGTCTAAAACTTATCGAACGATCTACAACCTGATATATATATTTTTGCAATGTTATTACAATATACAATGCTTTCAAACACTTTGAGATTGTTTAAAAGTAACGCAGTCTCAGTTACGTGAATTAATAATATATATAATATATCAATTGATACATTGAAAATAGAAATCCGAGAACAGCTTTCAAATACTTTCCGTACCGAAAAGTATCATCACAAATTCTGCAGATTTTAATCTAAAATACTGCGAAAGTAACGAAGGCCGATAACCGGAGCGCTCTAGAAGCAGGATGTGTTGACTTCAACTTGCTGCCATTTCCACAATTTTTGACCGATTTTGTTCAAACTTTCTGAAAGTCTAATGAACAACTTTCACGCGATAAGGTGCTTCAATTATACTTTTTTCAATGCTCGCATCGCTGGTTGAAGTTGGCGAAACGTGGTTTTCGTTCAAAATTGATTTGTTATCGAACAACAATAAATATATAATTTTTTGAAACAAAGTGCGTTTCTTTTAGGCATCGCATATGCATTGCGAAACAACCATAAAAATTTCAAGCATTTCTATCAACAAACGGCCAAGTAATCATGAGTTACGTTTTAGATAACATCGATTTTCAATAGAAAAATTTTGTATGCTTTTATTTTCTATCTTGAATAATAATCGTTAAATAAAAAAGTTGAATCAGAATAAAATGTCAGCTGCAACAATACGAATACAAGGATGTTGCATTCATCGCTTCAATTTGTCTATTTTTTTAATAATAGAAACTTTTTATTTACACTTATATATTCCAATTGGCATGTAAATGATGTTACATATTGTAAAAAAAAAATTTCAAAGTATTTTATTTCAAAGAAATATTTTTCAATTTTACTTCATGTCAGAGAAATCTAGAGGTGTAATTACATAAGTAAATTTAGATAAAATCCCAGCTTCTTTTAATACTCAAATCGCTCAAACCTTTTGCTTACATATATATATATATCAAAATTGTAAAAAGGTTACGTATTTTAAAAAATTTCCAAAGTATTTTATTCGAACCTTTTATTTTTTAAATTTGAATCTCATGTTTTATCTTATCTTGATATAAAATACTCTTTACATAATCTTTCAATTAAAATAGTGGATTTACAAAGCCGAAATATATTAAAATCGGTACTTTGGTTCAAAATTTTAAGCATTTATTGACTTCAAATTTCACTGGAAAATTATTTCTTAAGTGTTTAAATCATTCTAAAATTTAAAAAATCTGTTAGATATACATTTTAGGTGGATGTTCTTCAAAATAGTTAAAAAAGAAGGGTAATATCTTAAATTATATATTTTATCATTTTAAATTTGTCGTCTGCCTCGCGCCTCTTTTACACGAAATCGAGATAAACATATTATTCTCGATTTAGGCTCAACAGCCGACAGCGTGAACCGTGAAATCGGAACGCAAAAGTGGAGACACACACGGGCAGACGCATTTGGTTCTGTGGGTTCTGTGAACACTGATAAGATCTTTGGCCATAAAATTTTTAAACTTTTTATCAGCTGTTTACTATGCCACTGTATAGCTCTTTTGATTGGTCATCTAGCTCCCTCTTTTGCCAGACCACAGGAGGCGTTTTCTCCACTTCCATAGCGGGCTTTGTCACGTGGTCCCCGTGGTTTATAGTTTATACTGGTTTATACTTTATACGTGCTTGTCGTGGTTTGTGGTTTATACATTACGTGCAGTATGTCTAAAAATCAAAATATCATATTGGTCACCGGTGGAACCGGGTTAGTTGGTAAAGCAATTGAATCGGTTATAAAGAATGATAAATGCCCGAATGAAAAATGGATTTTTGTCGGTTCAAAAGATGCAGATTTGTGGTAAGTATTGTGTTATATTTACCAGCGAAATTATCAAACAGATTGCCTCTTCAAATCTTAAGGTAAACAAGCTCTTTCCACCAAATACAGTATTTCGAGTTTTTTTTTGTTGAGATTATCAGATAAGCAAGTCTAATTTTGAATCTGGAACGATTCACCATCGTGTCAGGAGTGAGTAGCGCGCCCACTGCCAGACCAACAGCCTCCCTTTCCGCGCCCCACCTGGCACAGACAAAGAGTGTATGCCCTGAATTTTCCACAAGGGAACCGCAGTAGCGACACGACTCATCGTCTCTTTTCTTGAAGCGCTTCAGGTACGCAATAAAGCAACCATGGCCCGAAAGCGCTTGCGCCAGTAAGCAAATTGTGCTATCTATCTGCCATTTCTCGACGAGTCTGCGCCTTCCATCCTTGCGGATGGCTTCCTTCGCACGAGCGATTCCCTTCAGGTTTGTAAAGCAGGTGAGCTCCTTACGGAGCTGAAAGGTCTCCTTCCTTTCCTCCGCCAATAAATCTATTGGTGGAACGCTCGCCAGGACCAGCACAGCGCTCGTCGACACAGTTCGGTATGCTGAGACAATTCTCATCACCACACCTCTCTATGTCAAGAACAGCTTCTTGAGGATAGCATGGTTGTTAAGGGCACTTGTCCAGATCGGAGCTGCATAAAGCAGCTACGAATTTACCACGGTCGCCACCAGCCTTCTCTTAGCTTCCCTGGGTCCACCAATGTTGGGCATGAGCCGAGTCAGGGCAGCCCCACATTGGATGGCTTTGGCAGTCGCGATCTGCAGGTTTTCGCCGAAGCTAAGTCTTCGATCCAACTGCACACCCAGGTACGTAATGTTCTTTTTCCACATGATTTCATGTTCCCCGAGAACGATCCTCGGGTATTTGAAGGATCTCCTGTCTGTGACTAGCAAAGCCTAGGTCTTTTCAGGCGCCATTTTCAGGCCTCTGCTATCTAACCAACGCTTTGCCCGCCACAGAGTATCATTGATCCTCAGCTACAGAATTCCGACGTCGTCAGCAGCGCACACGACAAGTGCGTCATCCGCGAAGCCGATGATGCTCGTTCCAGCAGGCAAGTCCATGCGCAGGAAATCGTCGTACATGACGTTCCAAACGAGTGGACCCACCCGCGACCCTTGAGGGGCGCCACATGTCATCTCTTCTTTGAGAGACGATTTGTAGCCCTCGTATATCACCCACCTATCGCTTAGATAGTCATCTATCATTCGCAACAGGTAGTCTGGAACCTTCTTCTGCACCATCGCCTCAATGCAGATCTTCCGTTTCGCGGGATTAAACGCATTCCGTGTGTCAATGCTGATCTACGCGCAGAATTCCTTACGCTTACCAGTTCCTCCTCTTGCTTTAGTGGCGATGTCCACTAAAGCAAGAGCTTTAGTGGACTGGATGCCCATTCATCGATCTGGATGGTTGGATCGATGGATGGCGTCAACTGTGGACCTGCCTTTCCGAAAGCCGAACTGGTTTTCCGAGAGCCCGTTCTCCCCGACCAAGAGAGCCTGAAGCCGTTGTAGAATCAACTCCTCCAGAAGCTTCCCCATCGTTTTTCTTCGGCCCTGTCTTTGGAACGGCTCTACATGCGGAAACAAGCTTCGCTCGATGTACTTGACTCGACCGGCATTATCCAGGCCCGGGGTCTTTCTTCTAGTCACCAATCTTTTAGTGACTATTTTGAAGGCGAGACCCCATGGGTCCTTCTCGACTTCCCCGATCAAGTCTTTCCAGCACTGAAGTTGGCTTTTCCTTATGCCTTGCCTCAGAGCTGATTTTGCTCTTTTCCATGCCTCGCGCAGCAGAGGATCACCCTTTGATCGGGTAAAACTCCGCCGCGCTGTAAGGCATTTTCGACGCAGTACAGACAACTGGTCGTTCCACTAGTACATCGAATCCCCGGTACGCCTGTGCCCGCGGCGAGGCATGGAGTGATCACATGTTGCGACCACTTTCCGCTTCTCCGCCCGCACAGTGTCCTGCAACGACTCAGCCGACCTTGCCCAACCAAGCTCATCTATGAGCCTGGTTTCTTCAAGATGTTTGCGAGGCTTGTCTTTGCTGACTCGTTTTGTGTTCCAGGAGGGGCTCCTTACGTTGCCGCCCTTTCCCGTATTCACCGGCTGGCTCCGTTCCTGGATGCTAAACTCAATGCACTGGAGGTCACACAAGGTTATTACCTCAAGGACGCACCAGTCGCCTATCCTTGAGGCAAGATGGGGCATGGCAATCGTGAGGTCGATAACCTACCCCCCCGATCCTCGTCTGAACGTAAAATCCCTGCCCCGATTCAATACAATCAGGTCATTCCTGGTGACTATCTTACCGACGAAGATTCCCCTCCTGTCCAGCCGGGCTTCTCCCCACTCGGGCGACTTACTATTAAAGTCGCCCGCAATAAGGGACCGCCCCCTGGCTTCTTTGAGGTTTTCCTCAAGGAGGAGGATCTGGGTCTCAAAGATATCGAAAGGATCGTTGAGAGAGAACTGGCAGCTGTACACACGTACCCCCGCCACCTCTACCCAAACGAACCCCGCGTCGGTCTCCAGGAAATCCGCGATGCTCAAATCAGGGCTGCAGACAAGGATCCCAGCCCTCCTTGATGCATCCTGGTACCAAGCAGAGTTTTCGGACCATATCCTGAAGCACCGGGCAACCTCGACATGCTCTTGGACGCGGCAGTTCACCCACTCTACCCTTAGCCTACCGAGCCCGAGGAAGCTCCGGGCGTCCGCCTCGGTTAAACGGACCACCGCAGTGTGCACACCGCCAAAGCGTTTGTACAGCCTGCACTGGTCCCACAGGTCTCGCTTGCCCAGCGCGATGCGTAGCGCGGCAACAACCTCTTCTCTTGTGACTGTCTCGTCGAGATCCCTAACTTCAAGGGACCTCTTCGAGACCAAAGATTTAACTTCGGCCTTCTCCCCGACCGCCTGGTCGAGCGCCTTTTCGAAGTTCGAGACGTCACCCCCCTTTGTGAGGACCAGGAGAATCCTTTCCCTCCTGGTTCTCCGAATGGAGAGGACCTCCGCTCCCGCATTTTGGGGGTTTACCTTCGCCTTTATAGCTTTCAGGATATCGGCGTAGGACTCTCCATCCTTCGCCGACACCCTGATAGCGTCGCCCGACCTGGCGGCCGGAGAGCGCCTCAGCAACTTCCCCTTTGTTTTAGTTTCCTGCGCAGAGGGCACAGGAATCTCTTTCCTATTCTCTTTTTTTTCTTTTTCTTTTTTTCCACCAGCTGCTATTCCCCATCCTTTTTTGGGGTCTGGCCTCTGGTGGCCGCAGCGTAGGATGGCGATATGCCACCCCTCCCTTTCTTGGGAAGCCGATCTTCGGGGGGAGAAGGAGCAACCCTCTTCTCCCCCTTTGTCAGCTTTTTTGCGGTATCTCTCAGAGACGCAGAGCGCAGTCTCCGGAAGATACCCATCTTTTTTAAGGCGTGGTGGGATTCCAGCCTTTTCTGGATTTCTACCCCGCTTTCTGGTAGGCACTTGTGGGTGTTGAGCATACCGCTCAACACCTCAGTTGCCTCATTTACCGAATCTTTCACAATCTAACCTATCTTGTTAACAAGTGCATGTCTGATTCATTTCTCGTGTACTTAGCAAGATACGTAAGTGGTTAATTTTCCTACCAGTTGGTGGACTTTCATCCCTTACACCATGCCTCCTGCAAGATTTATCGTTATTTTACTACACACGGAGACTGAAACGAAAACCAAACTACCCGGTAAGAAGATGGGAATTGAATTTCATTAATGTGCAAACAAATATCATCGAATTTGAAATGTTTTGAATACCTAATCAATTCCGTTTTTGAAATATACGTTTTAATTCATTTTATCATGAATACATTGTGTCCCATTTCAATCGCATTTAATATGATGATTATTTTTGCGAACAAATGTATTCATTTTAATTATGATTCGAAGATAAAAATTGAAATCAAGTTAATACATTTTAATACTGTAAGGCAAACTCGAATATTGAAGACATTTGAATTCTCTCTGGCGAGTGATAATTTGGAGCAAACCAATACAACTAAATTACGTCAGCCGATCTCAAAAATTGAAGTCAATTTAATACCATCTGATGCGTAGAAATTGCGAACAGATGAATTGTATGTAATTCCATACAGAAAACTGGGAAATTGGAATCAATTTAATCACTTTCGTAGGTTTAAAATTTGATGTCAATTTAATAAGTTCTGATGAGTAAATTTTCAATTTATTATTTTTTGCAGATTTATTTAAAATAATGTTCATAAAGTAAAAATAAATAATGTAAATAAATAATGAATAAAAAAATAATGTAATTAGTGGACATGAAATTAAATTGATTAATAAATATTATTAATAGAAATTTTATTATTATTGATTTCAAATTAATTAGGAGAGTTTGAAATTTTTGTATTATATATAATATATATTGTATAGTAATAATAATAGTTTTTATTAATAATATTTTTTCATTTTATTAGGTTTTTATTCTATTATTTTTAAATTTGATTCTATTAATAATACATAATATATTTAATATATATTGTATATTATATCGAAAGACCTGGGCTCGAATTCCAGGGACGGGTAGAGAGGATCTGTTTTTTACAGAAATGTTGAATTTTTAAATAATTACTATCTTCTAAATAACAAAAATTATTATGTTTTATTCAATCGAAATGTAAATAATCAACTTTACCTTGATATATGGTATAAAATTATAATTAAGTTCAGTAATGAAAACATCATACATATTAAATTGCTTAAAATTAACTATTTGAAATTCTTTAAGTAAATATAAAACTTCATAAATATTGTTTTCTAAATATGAACATAAAATAATTAGTACATCTGAAGAAAGGGTGATAAAAGAAATAAGAATAATTCAATAAAATAAAGACTTATTAAAAACTACTGAGCTTCAATGCTGTTCGGCATCGTGCAGACATACTGGTTTTGTTTAAAATCTAGGCCTACTATTTTGGACTTGATTTCTGATAGGGTAATGGGTGAAAGTTCTACATTTTCAATGACCTTCCAGATATGGTGTACTTTTACATCCCCAACAAAAAAAGGTTGAAGGATCAATTCTTTAAGCTCAACCCAACATTTTACATTAGGTATAATTTTCAATCCGGTAAGTTGAGCGATTTTACCATTTTGTAACTGGATAATCGTATCGTTAAATTTCTTAGACTTAAGATATTTGTTGCTGCTGTAGACCTGATTATTAAGCAGACATCTCGTGAACTCTTGTTCTTCTTGAAATTTGTTTTTGGGACTTTGGCCAAAGAAAGTAACATTTTCAAACTTAAGTGCACATTTTGTTGCAGTTTTTCTACTGAAGAGATTTTCGCAGAAAGTGTTTACAATCTTTGAACGATTAGGATTTCTGGGTTGACATTGATAAAATAGACGTAGATTTTAAAATTGTTTTTTGAAAACAGAGGTTCATTAAACGTAAATTATCGCCTAGAGAACGTTAAGTAAAGTAAACCAGAAAAAATTGGAGAGACCTTTAAGATCTCTGACAACCAGAAAAAATTAACATACACGAAAATATCAAAACTATGAAAATAAAAATTTTTTTAAGCATATAAATTTGACTAACGCTCGAGTTAAAGGCTTTCATCAATCGGCATCAAATTAATTATACATACTTGTTTAAAGACCTAATAAACTAGTTTTCCATATAATTCCAATTTCGATTTCTGTAATTTTGTTTTTTTAACCTACCGTAAACCGTATTTATAATACACACTACATAAAAGGTTATATGCACTAAGGAAATAGGTTTTATTACTTACCGACTTTTATGTATGTCAAAACGTCTGGAAAACTGTATGTAATGAGTAAATTAAATTTATTTCGCTTGCATCTCTCTCAGTGCACCAAATTTGTTTTAAAACACCTTACTTGCACGTTTTCGAAGGGTAGACGGTTAACTTAAAACTTGTTTACATACTTTACATTTATGACATTTATGAACAGAGCTGCCGGACGGCTCATTTTGTTCGCAATTCAATTGTCTACAACTTTTCAATTAATGTTATTAACAAATTCCCTGTTGCTTGGAGCTTGGAGTTTCTGATACCGGTCGGCGTTTGTTTCAATTCATTCGCGATCGATCACGATTAACTTATAAATAAATATAAAATTTTCTACACATCATCATTTTCATTATGTTCGCCTATGTGTATCTGTTAAAAGCTCGCCTAAAAAAGATAGTGCCAGTGAAATGTTTGAAAAAGTTTATTGAAAGCAAGCATGTGCCGAATCAAAAATATAAATACCACGACGAAAAATTTCCGGAGGAGGAATGTATAATTTTGTTTTTAGCAGGTCAGTATGAAATTCACAAATTATTTTCATAAAAAATACTCAAAACAAACATGCAAGTATTTTCATTTAGTTGCGTCGTACAGGGACGACAAAGTAGGTGTTCTCTGTCTCTTTCGCTATTTTATTGTGAATTTTTTCAGATACTGAGGAGAAACTGCGCCAAATGATCGAAGGGACCCGGGATAGAAAACCAGCAATGAAGGTCCTCATATCCGCTGGAGAGAGTACAGAAACTGAACTGGAAGAGGAGAACGTGACCTTTCGTTCGAGTAATAAACGTAAAGTAAGTATAAAAAATAAAAATGAAAGAAACTAGTATATTGCCTGGAATGATGATTTTGAAAATTCCTGAAAAATCGCCATTTTTTGTTTCAATTAAGCTGAGGTTGATTTTTTTTAATAGAGTTGATTTAATTGAAATTTAAAACTTAGTTTTATATGTATTTTTTCTTACATCCTCACCAGAGAAGGTATTATTTAAACTTGCGTTGGATGAATTTGTTTATTTATTTTTTTAATTGGAACTTTTCTTATTCTACTAAAGTAGAATTCTTTCCTATCGAAGGACGTTTCCAAACTTTCAAACTTTAAATTTAAATAATGAACTTTTACAATTTTCTAAATTGTTTAAAGTGTTAGAAAATAATAACGTAAAACTTATCTTTTTTTAAAATTTGAACTCCCCAGAATCGGGAAATTTTTAATCTGAATAATTTTAATATTTTTAATGTTTGAAATATTTAAAGTCCAAAAGGACAAAATTGGATCTCAAATTCTTCTTTTTTTATTTTTCTTTCTTCAAATGTAAATTAGCCAATAAACTGTACATCACAGAGACGATGGTAAAATGCAATGTGAGGTCAAACCATAGTAGTCAAATTGATAAAATCTAAAAAAGTTATTATTTTATAAAATTTTGAAAAATCTTATGAGTTGTAATAAAAAATATATTTACCAAAATAAGTAAAAAACCGCCATATTCAGACTAAAAAACCACTGAGTAAAATAAATCAAATTTGTCCGAGTTGGCTTTAAATTTAAATTTTCGGAGTAAGGGAGACATAACGTCATGTCACTTGAAATTATAAATATAAACTAAAGTCTAATATCATGAATGGACCTCACAATACTAACAAGTTTAATAAAATCTAATGTTATTAAAATTTAACATATACAATAGCCATCAATTCAAAATTAAAATTAAGAATAGAGACAAATTTATGAAAATATTTAAAAGTTATAACAAAAATTATTATTTCGAAATAATAATAATAATAATAACTTTTAAATATTTTCATAAATTTGTCTCTGTTCTTAATTTTAATTTTGAATTGATGGCTATTGTATATGTTAAATTTTAATAACATTAGATTTTATTAAACTTGTTAGTATTGTGAGGTCCATTCATGATATTAGTTGGTCTCCAAAAGAAACCACTCTTGTTCCTTGCGTGCTGTACTCACGCACACACAATCAAACACTGTTTCCACTTTTCTATTAGTTTTAATAAGAGAATATAACGGTTGGCTTTTAATCAGAAAAGGGTTGAGTGCTTTTAGACTCGCTCTTTTACCGCTAAAATTTCCTTATTAAATCCAATTCAAATATTTTATGAAAATTATCACTACCGTTTTGAGATTCGGTAGTACTAATTTTTTGACCAATTTTGCGTTGACATAACTGTCTTTAGCTGCCTGGTTTAACCCTTGATTGATCTTGCTTGCAAGATCTCTTTCCTAGTTTTCTTGCGCTTGGTTTAACTCATAATTGATTAAGGATGAGTCTAGTACCTTTTATAGAACTATCGTATGATTCGAAAGTATACTGCCTACTGCTTTGTTATCCTTATAGATTTTGTCGAATTCGTTATTGATTTCTGTACGATCTGAATTAGATGATGTTCCAAATAATGTTTTCGAAATGTCTCCTACAAAATTAGCCAATCCTCTTTTATCTCGTTGTTTACCTAATAGTTATTGTAGGATGTTTTGTTTCGCTACTAATCGGTTGTATCTCAATTCAAATAGTTGTATTTCGAATTGGGGTGTGCAATTTTTATCGCAGGCTAGTTTAGTCAATTCTATGGTTTTCTTAATGGTTTTGACTCCTTCTTCGGTAGAGGTCAGGTTAATCCCAATTATTAATTTCCATTTCTCGTGGAATAGGTGCAGTTTGGATATTTCTTCGACGCATATATTTCCCCGTATAGGTGTCAGTGTAAATTTGGCTTCAGCCAGTGTGGCTAGGATCAGGAGTATCGAGGTCATGAGCATCATCTGTAAAATATGGCATTGTGTTATCTATATTAAAAAAAAAGTACTAATTTTTTGCGATTTCTCGCTGCTTTCTGCCGCTTTATTTTTGGTAAAGGAAAACCGCGAAAAACTGGGATTGGACTCTAGATAGTCCGCCGAAGAATTTCGTTGATGCACGTTTGATGCGATTGCCAAGAGTCTATCACTAGATAGTTTTTTACAAGTTATCCTCAACTAGCGAAATAGGTATACCGACCGTTCACAATCAACGAATTGTACCTTTTAAATGGTCCGCCGAAGATGAAATTAATTTTGTTGCTTCTATTCGGATGAAGACTTTTTTTATTATTATTAACGTCCGCCCAAACGCGATCTCCAATTTGAAGCCCTTGTACTAGGTATTTCACGAAGCTTAATCAACTAGCCAGGTGATAGGACGCGATGGTTCCGAACCGCGGACGGGCAAAGTAGAGAAAAGTATATTCCCTACTGTCCGAGTTTGATCTGTTTTACTGGTTCATCGCGAGGTGAACATGGTAATGTTTTTTTGATGATTAAGGAATTCATGATTGGACAATGAAATAATGGTAGGGAGGTTTTAGGAATGTAGATGGACTTTGCACCGTGCTGATACAGTTATTGCACCATTTGCTGATTTTTAGGTGTCAAATATTTCTCCCCTTTTTCTACACCAATCGTGAGAAAGGAAATGCGCTCATCACTTTTTTAGTATTTGATGCATGATCATCAAAAAGTAGAAACAATTTTAGTTTCTAATATATTTCATACTAAATTGAAATATATTTAATTAGTCTAGGCTTATAATCATTATATGAATTAAAAAGCCTTAACATAATTATTTAAATGTTCAGATGAGTCTTTAGGTTTTAATTACAAAAAGCACGTGGCCTTTGTTGTGGGAGATCAGCTGGCTACAGCATCTAAGCAAGGATAGGCGCACGAGAAGGAAGTGTGAATATGGAATGTATGCTAGGCTCGCGATGTATAGCAGAGCACATCAACAAGTTTCCAAAAGAGACGGGTATATGGGGCATGTGCATGGGCGAACGAAGAGAGGAATTGACAAACGGCAGAAAGCTATGGTGATATACAGTGCATGAGTGTACGCGCGCTAGATATCTCTCCCTCTTCCTCTCTCTTACGCTCTATCTTTTTCTCTCGCGGTCTCTCCTCTTGCTTCTACTTTCCAGTAAGAATACTTATAATGATGATTAATTTTTTTCTGAATTTACATTCATTTGAACATTAGGCATGAATTTCGATAGGTTAGCGTTGTTTCGAGGTTCCTTCAGCCTTTTGCGCTGTTACATTCCTTATTTTAGATTTATTTTAGGTACTTCTGAAATTACAATTTATGCGATAATGTGACAGGCCACTCGCATTAAAAACTATAGTTTTTCGTGTTCACCTGTAAACGTGTACTCATATTCATACGCAGGTGCACGAGCCTGTATGTACATTAATATGTATACACATTAATACATAATATCAGTATAATGCATAATATAATGCAATGTAAATATAATATACGACATTATTAATATAATAGTAATAATATTAATAATACTATTGATATTAACAACATAATAACAAATAAAATAACAAAATAACATATTAGGAATTTCCTTCCCGAACCAACCATCTGCTAAGAGTTTCATGACTCGAGCAGCGATAAGCTACATCAGCTACCTTGTCAAGGTGCTCGGTTACGGGTGCTTCAAGTGGCATGCGAATTTATGTCGAAATTTTATATTATATTTTTAGAAAAATTTGGCCGCCTTGACACGCTGGTAACAGTAACATTTACGTTAACTACATATCTAATGCGACTATACCCTCGTGCAGATGAACTAAGCAGGAGGACTAAAATTTTCAATTATCGCCTGAGCAGAGCCAGAAGAGTAGTGGAAAATGCATTTGGCATTTTAGGAACAAGGTGGCGGATATTTCGCATTCCACTAACTACATTCATTAAAACCACTGAAAAAATCTTTCAAGCTACAACGTGCCTCCACAACTATCTTATTTCAGAAAATTTAAAAAACGTTCCCAACGAACGGAACGATGTATCTTATTCAAATTTATCACTTTCCGAGATATTACTACCAGTTTGTGGTAAGTATGAAATATGATATTTATTTCAAGCGAAGGTGGGAACCAGCTTAAAATACAGAAAGTCATTCAAATTAATTTCCACATTACAAAAAATTATTTTCATTCATTGACACTGACATGTGAAGCATTTATAAAGGTGAATTTGTTGTTGTTTGTAAATATTATTATCTAATGAAAATAAAAGACAAGATTTAATAGTGAATAATTACATATTAATTTTAGACTACAAAATTATTCTGTTTTTAATATGAGAGTAGGCAATTTTGAATAAAGTCAATTTGAAATTAAAATAAAAAGTGAGAAAAATGATAAAGTAAAATTTTATTTTATTTCCTTTTTAATAAAATTATTACCTGTTTTCGATGCATCTAATTGCCTTCTGCAAATTATGAATTGCATGTTAAGAGTATAGGTATTCAGGTTTAATATTTCGTAAATCATTATTCCCTTACGGAAAGAAACTACTGGAAAATAATCACTGGCATAAACACTGCGTAAATTACTGGGAATTACCAGTAATATTTTCGCAACTACTGGGATAATCATTGAAAGAATTACTGGGAAAATTACTGTATCAAAAGTGATCCAAGTGATTCTTCTAGTAATTATCCCAGTAGTCGCGAAAATATTACTGGTTATTCACAGTAGTTTTCCCAGTGGTTTCTTTCCGTAAGAGTTGCATTTCATACATTTCTTTTCTTTCAGGCCCACAAAGTTTTAGCAGAGGAAATTAAATGAATGCATATTTGGGTAATGACGGAAACCCTATTCGTATAAGAAATGAATTCGCACGTTACTTCGAGGGTACAGGAGTTGTATCATAGCAATGGGAGAGAGTTATGATGAACGAGTTTTGATTCTATTCATTTAGCTTTTATTTTGTTACCTTTCATACAATTTTTCAATAAATGATTTATGTTCTAACATTTTTATATGAATATCTATCTCCTTATTAACATTAGGTTTTTCACACAGCCTTGGTATATTAATATTACATCTTTCTTTTACCAACCTTAAACTTTCATAAATAACAAATTAAATATAATAAACTATGAAGCTTTGAAGAGCTTTGAAGAACACATTTATTTCGTAAGCTTAAGTATTACGAATACTGAAGGGGTTTATGAAACGTATAAAACTTTAGCGCAGCAATCACGTTTCATCATGCGGTGATCTTTCATATTCTTGACCATTATATTCTTCTTCCAGAATATCCACTAAACGCCTTTGCACTGGAAGTTGTCGCCTATGATCCAATGTTTTAAAGGTTGCTCTTAAACTAAGAAGGAACATATCATCTGGATCACTTCTTTGAATTTTATGATTTCTAATTTTTTCCAGAACCAACGTTTGTAGGTCTTTATTGTCTGAAAAATAAAAATGTAATTGTATACTGTTTTCATATTTTAAATCATTTACTTCATGATGAATAATGTATGCAATTTAGAACTGCTTATAATACATTATACTACATGCGAGACACATTGAAATGAACTCATTGACATTAAAGTGTTTTTAGTTCAAACTTTAATATGGGAAAATGTATCATTTGTGATCGATTTTGTGAAATTGTAGACAAAATACTTTCTTATCTTCCAACGGCAGCATAAATTTTGCAAAATGAATTAGTAAAAGTGTTTTCTAAATAATAGAACGTACTGAACAGTAATGGTGTTCCTTTTCTTTTGTTGATCCGTTTGCCGTGTTGAAGTGGAAGAGCGTTCTTACAAAAAGGAGAAGTTATATTACAGTGTAAATAATATCTAGTATTACTACACTTTTTTATACTAACACATCAGAATCGGGTGACCATCCATCTCCGGGGCCAATCTTATCATTTCTTGGTACAGGAGTAATCCTATATAATCAAGGAGTATTATATAAGAGCATAATAAATATTTTGTATAAATTTAATATTTTTTGGCAATACTAACTGCTGAGAATCACGTGAACATCGTTCTCTGGGACCACAGTCGCTTTACTCACCCGTTTGCACATTTGTCCAAATGGATGTTGATCTGTAATTATAAAAACAATAGTTTACAAGAAAAACTGACAAAATATGAAATATGACTATGTTCTTAGAATATTTTATTTTTAAATATTCAACTGCCCTTTTTGTATTGATGTCGGGTGTAAAATCACTGAATAAGAAAACGAACTTTGAAGGTATACTTTTAATTGCTCCTAGTTCTCTTATTTGTTTTTAAAATTGTTCGCTAATATAAGAGTGAGTTGCAACTGCGTCGATTAGCACTTTATATTTTGTGTCTTTCAATTTTATTAGCATGTGAACTCTTGTTTTGTCCGGGGTGTCACTGTCTGTCTCGATATATTCAGGCGATGTGATTCGCTATTTACGTTGGCTATTATTCGCCCCTAATAGTTTGATTGCGTTTCCCTGGTTATACCAACAATGACATCGCATGTGGGACATTTTTTTACATATCGTACGGATTTAAAAAAAATAAATAAATTGTTAGCATTTCTAAAAGTTTTAACTTTTTTTCTGTCTACTCGGACATGATTAAACACGTCGCACACGACGCGTGTTCAAAAATATTTAATATCTTCCGATCTAATTGAGTCTACTTTTATTGAATATGCGTTAGTTATATTGAGACAAAGCGCATATGATAGCTCTTTTTCCAAACTTTTTCACTGAGGGGGAAAAAATGCGAAAATTGTTCAAACTATTACACTGCTAATATCTGTAGTCAATTAACAAAATTAACATTATAAAAATATTTATCTGGGAACCTAACATAATAAGCTAAAAAATGAAACAAATACGAAATCGATTTGATTATTTCTAGTCATTAGTTTTTGGTGGCATTCCAAATATGTAGTAAAAAAGCTAAACACAATTAAAACACCTTGTACTAACTTTTAGCGTTCTCCGAAAACAACGACGTGGACGTAGTAAGTTCTGTTTCCTTTAAACGATGGAAAAAAGACTTACGTTAATTTATCTACTTTAATAAAATAGAACTCGATCACAACACAACTAACTAAAACATAACTTCAATGTAAGCATTCCGTTTTTCCAATCGCTGATTATCAAGCACCCCAAAATTGAAACGCATATTATATACTTGCTAAACGATACCCACGTTCTAATATGTCGTATCCCACATTTGGAAAATTTTTCAGGAAACGATAAAAACGTCTTGCTAGCACAAATAAATAAAAGTAAACAAATTTTTGTTTTATACGTTCATAAAAATGCATAAATAATAATAAATTAAAGCAAAAAAAATTATTTAAATAAATTTTACGATATTTATATGGGATACGCAAGAAGAAAAAATTAAAATGAATTTTAGAAAGAAAATTGATTTAATCATTTTATAAATAAATATTGTTTCATCCCATACGTAACATTTTTCTCTCTTATTTTGTATTGTTTACTTCATAATTATTATAATATAACATTATTGATACATTTTATTTTTACTATCTTTAATATTGCTTAAAACATTTTTTTTTCATTTTAAGTACTCTTAATTTTTTTTTTTTTTACTTCAGGTACATTTTCTTGCTGAGATTGTTGAAAATTTCTTGTCCTCTTTCGTCTGGTATTATCACAATTTTTTTATAATTAATATCATTATCTTCAGGGTTTTTAAATCTGTTATTAGTACGCAGTACTTTGCTTTTAACACCAAGATTAACTTGATTAGCTTTTCGTTTCTTACTCTTATAGTCTTTTCAGTTACCTTAACTATATTTTTACTCTCGGCTTCCAGATTTTTTATTGATGGAGATTGGTCAGAAGCAGAGTCAGTAACATCAATATATTTTATATTATGATAGAAGCAGTGTGTATCTCTCAGTAAAACTTTTTTTAATGCCTGTAATTGTTGCCATTTACTTTTAGTTCTTTTTAATCGATCTACAAACAGAGGTTTCAGCGGATGCTCTAGATTTAATTGGAGTTGTAAAAATATTATTTGTAATTATCTTCTTACTCATTTTATTAAATAATTTCTCAAAATAAATTTAAGACTAATCACAAAATAAAAATTGACTGTCACATCGCTGGCGCTGACTTAACCAATGGATGTGGGATACGACATATTAGAATTCGTGAAAATCGGCATGTGGGATACGACATATTAGAATATTTATTTAAAAATATCAAATAAACAATTTGACTCCCAAGATTTTAATATAAGCTGTAAAACATTATTATTAATCCATTTTTCAAAAAAAGTTAATTTCTCAAATTTTGTGGGATACGACATATTAGAACGTGGGTATCGTAAAGTTACCTTTAATGTTTATTATTCCCAAATACTTTCGAAATTCGAATAAACAGCTTCTGAGCATTTTTTAACAATTTGAGCTTGATTGTACCTTCTCAGGGTCACAATAATAAATTTAAAAATATCATTTCTAACGTAAAATTTCCTGCTCTTTTCGAGTCCGGTGTTAAAAATAGGGGTTTCCATTTTAAAAAATGGTCTTGACCTTCAAATGACCTCGAAAATTGATCTAAAGGTCAAGGTCATGAGAACAGATAAATGACCCCCAGTGTCCTTGACAATTTTGGTCAAAACCATTTTTTTGAAAATGGCGTATTTTAGGGTATATTTAGATCTATTGATTAAAATGAGACACCCTGTATATTGTCCGAGGAGGCTCCAAACTTCCAAGCTTAGAAAAATAAAATATATAAACCCAAATATAATTCTTTTGAATGAAGGAATAAAAGAAAGCCTTTAATAACATTTACGCTAAAAAATTCCCAATTCTACAATTTATTGAATAAAATAGGTACAACTAAGAAGGACATATCTATAATATATGTATATTAGGAACGATACCTTTTTTTGTTGCTATACTGTACTTTTCTTAATTTTGCGAATCCTAGCTCGGGGGGGGGGGGGGGGGGCAACTCTTGTTCTTTTTTTGTGAGGCGCGCACAACCATACTCGCACGCAAACACTATCACCGTTTTTCGCCACTTTCTATTAGTTTTAATAAGAGAAAGGAACGGTTAAAATCGGAAACCGGAAAAAAGTCGAATGCTTTTAAATTCGCTCTTTTCACCGTTATATTTTCCTATCAATTCTAATTTTGAATATTTGATGAAAAATTACCACTACCGTTTTGAGATTCGGTACTGTTATATTTTCGGTGATTCTCGCACCTTTTTGCCGTTCTATGGTTTCCAGAGAAACGAAAAAGAACTTATTTGGACTGTAGATGACAAAGTCTTTTATTATTTATGTCCGCCCAAAGGCGATCCCCAGTTTGAAGCCGCGAGCTGAACTCGGTGAAGACACTCAGAAGACTACAAATTTGATTTTTCCTTGATGTGTTTTACTGATTCATCGCTAGGTGGACATGGCAGGTTTTTTTGAAACTTTGAGGAATCTCTGATTGGACAAAGGTGATAGTAGCAGAGAGGATTTAGGAATATGTACAAATGCTGATATAGCTATTGCACCATTTTCTGATTGTTAGATGTCAAATATTTCTCTTCCCTTTTTACACTTATTGTGAAAAAGGAAATGCATGTGCATGGGCGAACGTAAGGAGGAATTACAAAGGGCAGAAAGCTGTGATGACATACAGTGCATGGGTGTACGTGTGCTGGACACCTCTTACACTTCCTCTCTTTTTCGTTCTCTCTATCATCCACGTGACAGCCCTTTTCACCCCATCTTCAAGTGAGGCTCCTGAGACTTGTAACAGGGATTATAATTTTTAAATATAGAAAAAGTAAGTTCCAATTTTGTTGTTGCTGTCTCTACTCTTTTTTCTTTCATTTTGGCAAAATGATAACTTATCTTTTTTTTATCGAACGATAGTTTTTATTTCTCCAAAGACAGTCTATGGTCCTGTACGAAGACCGAATTGCTTCTTCTTTCCTTTCGCAAATCTTTCTGGTTTTTCCTTTCAACTTCAGCTTGGATGGAGTATTGGGAAAACCTATCCTTTCAAATCATAAATCATTTCTCCTAGGCTAAAGAGTTTTTCCTAAAGGACCCCAAGCTATTGAGCGAAAACTCAAGCTTGAAACTTTCAACATTACAATTATGTGGAGTCCTTAGGGCGTCACGTAAAAATTTTTGGAGGCCCCGGAGGGATACTTTAGAAAAGCTCTTTAAATCTTACGTTCGATACTTTTTTATTTTGAAAATAGAAACGAAATTAATCCTTTCTTTTCTACTACTTATTACAAAATATGAAAGCGAGCATAAGTCTCCCGTTCTGAAATATAATATAAAAAAGAATTAATTAATTTTTCTAAATCATTTCAGTCGATTATGTCGATCATTAGAAGAGTGTGTATCACTCTACGTGATAACAGAACTCTACCATATCGACCTTACCAACCTGCAATTTAGAAATAATTTTAACGTCTCGTAAGACTAGAAATTATATGGAATTTACTGTATCTGAAAAATAATAGAAATAAATTTACTATATCTGAAATTTACTAAATCTGAAAATCTTCTATATCTGAAATTTACTAAACTCAAAATTCTATATCTGAACATATAATTATATAAATTTACTGTATCCAAAAATTATAAAATCTGAAATCTTCTATATCGGAAAATATCATTAAATCAAATTCTACTTAATCTACAAGAAAGAAAAGGTAATCGAAACACATTGAGAAATTACTAAATCTGACAGAAGAAGAGTGAAAGAAATTCTAAGGAAACTACTATAGCTGAAATCTACTATATCTGATATTTACTATTTTCGAGTTTACTAAACCAAATTTTTACAATTTACCAAATGTTTATCACTAATGTGACAAATTTTTGATTCTAAATTACTTTACAAAATTACCACTAAAACTAAAATTTTGAGGAATCTTTGAATTAAATTATATTAAAACTGTTACGAGCGTGTCAAGGCGGCGAAATTTTTCCAAAATTATAATATAAATTTACACATAAATTCTCATGCCACTCGAAGCGCCCGTAACCGAGCACCTTGACAAGGTCGCTGATGCAGCTTATCGTTGCATTTCCGTTCTCATAATAAATGTGGAAATAGGGGAGAAATATTTGACACCTATAAATCAGCAAATGGTGCAATAACTGAATCAGCACGGTGCAAAGTACATCTACATTACTAAAACCTCCCTACCATTATTTCCTTGTCCAATCACAGATTCCTTAATCATCAAAAAACCCTACCATGTTCACCTCGCGATGAATCAGTAAAACAGATAAACGCCAAGCCAAATTTGCAGTTACTCGAGCAACCCGGTACTATCCGGAACTACTCGGACAGTAGGCTATATACTTTTCTCTACTTTTGCCCGTCTGCGGTCTAGATCGACAGTTCCTAGATCCTCGTTAGTCGATTAAAACCGTAAAACTTTATCTAACGAAATTATTTATTTTTGGAATCGTGTCGGGCGGACGTAAAACACAAAAGTTTTCATCTAGACGGAAGCAATCATTTTATTTTGAGTAAATCAAAATTAAATTCATCTTCGGCGGGCCATTTAAAAGGTCCAATTCGTTGATCGCGAACGGTCGGTATACCTATTTCACTACTTGAGGGTAACTCGTAAACGATTATCGGGTGATAGACTCTTGGCAATCGCATCAAACGTGTATCAACGGAAACCTTCGGCGGACTATTTACAGTCCAAATCCAGTTTTTCGCGGTTTTTCTTCACAAAATAAAACGGCACAAAGCAGCGAGAAATCGAAGAAAATTAATACTACCGAATCTCAAAACGGTAGTGATAATTTTCATAAAATATTTGAATTAGATTTAATAGGGAAATTTTAGCGGTGAAAAGAGCGAGTTTAAAAGCACTCGACCCTTTTCTGGTTGAAAGCCAACCGTTATTTTCTCTTATTAAACCTAAAAGAAAAGTGGACACAGTGTTTGATTGTGTGTGCATCACGCAAGGGACAAGAGTGGTTTCTTTTGGAAACCACAAATACATAAAATCAAGTTTGGCCCGGATAACTCAGGACTTTAGTAACGGGAACGCACTCTCTTCCTTGCTCCTGCTTTCCAGAGATCTGGTAGGATTAAGAACCTAGGAATAAAATCTAGGATTAGGTAAAGTACAACTGTATCACTCCAATTCACCTCTCTCTTGTTCTATATACAATATGTTCACATCGGATTATTCGTTTCCTTCTCCTTGAAAATAAAACTATCTTTTATTTATGTGAATAATTGCCACTTGATTTAAATTTATTCAAGGCACCTTTCCCCTCTTCTTTCTTTCAAAATTAAAGGTGATCAGCGTAGGCGTAAAGAATACACTCTCAGTCCGAGAGTAGAAGACCAACGACCCCACATAATAATAAACGAATTTGGTTAATATTTATATCAACTAAATTCGGCAGTTTGGACGACCTCCGCGTACTCATTTTACTAATAAATAAATTGTATTAAGGGTAATTGTTTTTACTTTTTATGGATTTTATTTAAATTAATAATACCCGTACGTAACAAAAACTTTCCACATAAAATGTTTTACTAAATTAAAAAAAAAAAACAAGTTTTGGAAATTTTCTTTCCATTAAAATTGCTTTTATTTTTCTAAGTGAATTTTATAAAGCGAAATAACGCTTCTTTTTCTTCTCAACGAGTATAAGTTTAAGTTTCCTTATGATATACTTAATTCACTTTTATTTCATTAATAATGAACCAAAGTCCAACTTATGTTATTTTAAAAAAAAAAGTCTGTTGGAATTTTAGATTTAAAAGGAAGGTTGAATAAAAAAAATTGCGAATAATTATTTACGGCCAGGAATTTCAACGAGAAAACAAAACCGCAATAACATTCGCTAATAGAATACGCGAATTAGGTAGATCTATTAGAGACAGGAGATCATGTCGCCATGTTTTTTCTCAATGGTAAAATTACTACTATGAACCCCATTCATTTGAAAATTCCAATGCCACAGCTGGATTATATAAACTATACTAAAAATACTACTGGTAGCGAAGGTATAAGCAGCAGCTTTTCAACTACATCTCTTAACGTAGAAGTAAACTCTGCCATAAATGAAACCGAAGGTCTCTTGGAAGACCAGGATATGAATCTAAACGATGAATATGAAGGGACCTTCATCATCGAAAAAAATACCATTGGTACCACTTACAAGTCGCGACTTTCAACGACCTCGACATGACAAATTTCATAAACGAAGAAGAGACAGAACAGGTCCTAGAAAAAACCACTTTGGAAGATCCTTTGCACACAGATCATTTAGATGACATTGAAAATGATTACGTTCTAAAAATAGCTAAAGAAAATAGAGACCGTTTCTTCTTGCCGGACAATGAACTGCCTCGAACAGATAAAGTTATGTACAGGATACTAAAAACCATTGATGAACTAACTAGGGGGAGGCAATATAAATTCCCGCACGCACTCAAAGACGAAATAAACAAACAAGTAGAAGAACTTTTAAACGCAGGAATAATTAAACCTTCTCACTCGCAATATAATACCCGTTTGTATAGATAAAAAGATCCCAGATTCAAAAGGCAGGCCCAGATGTCGTATGGTCCTAGACTTCCGAGCTCTCAACGGGAAAACTATAATTGATGCCTATCCCCTCCCTAATATAACAAGAAAATTATTAGAATTCGACAAAATTAGCCCTCACCAATTACTTACTGTAGGTGAAGTAAAAGAAACCAAAAAAGGAAATAACCGACACCAATTCTCCTTCTGTATACGTGGAGAAAATCCAGAGTTAATAAGTAATATTAAAATTAATATTTTTGAAACGTTAAAAATTCTTCGAGACTTTTTACTAAAACTAAATCAAAAAGAGGTGAGCATAGCAAAAAGTAAAAACATTGAAAACTTAAATTGGTCTGAAGTACTCAACCTCATTTATTTGGTATTCTCAAACACTCCGATGAAGATATTGATATGCACAGGAACATTAACACATATACCACCGGGGAAACGTAAAGAAATTTTTTAAGAATCTCACAAATCACCTGTAGGTGGCCATAATGGGGTCTCTAAAACTTATAATAGAATTAAGAAAAATTATTATTGGGAGAATCTTAAAAAAGACGTTCGCAGAAGAATTCATCAATGCTTAGAATGTCAACTAAAAAAACTTGTTAGACTAAAAATCAAACAGCCTATGATTATCACCGACACACCTGGGACAGCTTTAGAGATCATCCATTTTTTTTCGATGACACAGAAAACTCAAACACTTTAAGTTATTAAATATATAAAATAATAAAATTTGCAATCCAGAATGGGAGGTAGTTTTTGATAATCAATTTCAAAAGGAAGTTACAATTAACTTGAAAGATTAGCGTACTATTTATTAATAATAAGCGAATTTATAATTAATTTGAGGTTACATACAGATGAATTAAACAAATAACACAAACGAATTATACGATGAACTTAGCGGCACTACTGAGACACAAAAACAAAAAAGGCCACAAAAGTTATTGTTTCTGGAATGAAATGCGGCCGGAAGGACCGTACTTTCGGATAGGAGATCAAGAAAAATTATTCTTGATGTGTCTTTGATTACAAGAGTTGTTTTCGAGAGAAAATTCGAAAATTATGAGGCTTCCCGAAATTATTCATTTTCTTTCCACAAACCCGTCCTTTGCCTTTAAACATGATATCTAAAGTCGCTCGATTCCCAACGCGAAGAGGTGGATGTTTGGGAGAATCATCGTTGTTATTTTTTAAATTTTTTGTTTCGTTTTTTATTTTTATTTATTTTTTATTTATTTAGTTTTTATTGTTATCTGGGTTTCAAGGGGGCAATGAGATTCAATCCTCATCGTGGTATTTCTTGAAGCATGGGTTGCAATAATATAAAGAGCAGGTTTTGCAACATTTTCTCGTTCGGATTGTACAGTTTTTGATACAGCAGTATCAAGGAAGAAGTTGCTGCTCTGTTTTATGCATGGATAATCTAGATTTATTTGATCTGCTCAAGTAATTTTTACCTACACTCATAGAAAAATCTTTCATACTTTTCGTTATTCTCTTACCTACAGTACAAGTGTTTTATATGATCGTAGCATTAGTTAGAGCAGTTTGAATGATCCGCATAAAGATTATCCAAGTCCATTTCTTGGATCTTACTATTGGTCATATTTTGTTGCAGCGTTGGTCATGTAGATCAACGCCACCTATTAATTGATCATAAATGAGAAATGCTCTTGGAAAGTCAACTTCTTTTTTATCTTTTTGACCCTTTTGACGACGTTTTACAGTTCCCAGTGGTGTTACTCTAACGGCGATGGATCAAATACAGACAGGTTCAGAGTCCATTACTGAAATAAAATAGTATTCTTAACAACAACTCTATTTTCACTAACCGTCCCTATAGCACGTAATCCATGTTTTTTCAAATGAACAAGAAGATCTGAGCTTGTGAATAGATTGTCGAAATAAATGTGCAGTCGACCTCGGTTACATAAAGATGTAGCGCGAAAGACTACTTGGAGCATGTTCATAACTACACGACTACCAAGAGCACAGTGATATCATTTTCCATCTGTATTAGAACTTTTCCCACAATATATTACAAAATCGAAGAGGTAACCATTGGCACTACAGAGAGCCCACAATTTTATTCCAAACCTTACAGGTTTACTCCTTATGATTTTCTTTAGAACTGATCTCTCATAAAACTTCAACATCATCTCATCTATCGATAATGCTGTTGAAAAAATTCCAAATCTGATCAAATTTTGCCTAAATATTTCCGTCAATCTCCTACGCGGTAAACTCTGTCGGTATTATTTTGATCTTCAGGCTTATGGAATTTTATTTTTAACTTGATCTCCTAAATTTTGTACGAGTCATTGCAGATGCTACCGGTTCAGCTCTCAAATGCGGATCTAAAGACCAATAATCTCTCTGAGATAATCTTTTATCATACATCGTAAATATAATAATACCAATAAATACTTCTAAATTAGCAAGTGACATCTTATAACCGTTTAATTTCGTACACTCGATGATATACCATAAGTCTTGAGTTCGAGTGAAAAGAAGTATTCAAATAAGTCCGTTGGAGTACTGTTCAATACATCAGACTTATAATTATAATCTCCATCGTTCCACTGATACTTGTGATCATCTTCCAATTTTTATTGTGAAATGTTATAATTTTCATACACGTTGTCATAAGATTGCACAGTAAACAGTGTGTCACAATTCTGCTCAGTCTCGGAAGAATTTGATACAGAATCATTGTTATCATATTCATCTACGGAAGTATCTGAATCAGATTGACCAGACTCATCTGCAGGTGGGATAATATTGGCGATTTACAAAATTTTCACGTTCGTCATACTCGGGTGAATTGAAACGTGAAGAATTCCTTCTCTTGCAACGATTCTTTGGAAGATCATTTTGCTCGGGTGTTGCACCGGATTTCCTCTTAGGCATTATGTCCTTTCTCACACGTGCGTATGAATGGTGATTTCACGTGACAATATTTTAAAAAATGAAATGAACAAAATTATCAATATTCACATCTTATAAAATTGTACAAAATGTATCTTGGAAATGATTGATGTCAAAATTCTTGATCTATGATAGTATTGTTAATGATAATATCGTATTTCTAATTAATTTGAGTATATATGACAAATCGACATTTATGGATTTTTATGGTAAGATAGATTATCAGCAAATAAAATACATGCGAATTTACTAATCCCCCAACATTTATTGGTGTCTCTTTCACACCCTACCATTTATCTATAAACGTTCATCTACTTCTATGGAATAATTAGTAAGTTACAGCAGCATCAGAATGACATATTATTATAAGTTTCATGTATGATTCATATGAAGATTATTTTATGAGATATTAGCAAAGTCTGAGACAAAAAATATAGATATATGTAAATTTTTAATTATTTCGGGAAGCCTTATAATTTTGGAATTTTTTCTCGAAAGCAACTCTTGTAATCAAAGAAACATCAAGAATAATTTTGATTTTGAATTCTGCGTAGAATACGGCAGTATTTTTTCTATTTCAGGAATATCAAATTTTACATAACGGGTCCGCCATATTGGATCAGCCATTTTTAATTTCAGAAAACTTGCCTAAGATTCGAATTTAGTGATGACTAAAACCTATGAGATTGCTAATTGGCAAATTTTACACCATCCCAGTTTGTAATAAGACTCGAAATATACGTATTTCTACTAGCTTCATGGCAGCCGGCATCTTGAATTTCGATTTTATGGGGTAATATTGCTTCCACAAATCAGAATAGGTGAGATAAAAATTTTTAGAATTTTGACTGTGCCATTCGAAAGAGCGACCCCAAAAACGATAGGATATGGAGTTCCCGATCCTTGTCCACCTGTTTTTCTATAAATGGTACGACGTTGTAATCAATGTAAAAATTCTGGACATCTGGGTGTTAAAGGGTTAAACCAACAAAAAACGGAAACCTTATCGAATACTTTATCAACCAACATTGCGGACGCTTTTATAAACAAATTTATTTGCGTTTTCGGAGCACCAAAAGTTATATTAACAGATCAAGGTCAGAATATCCTCAGCAATTCAATGATCAGAGTCACGAAAAGATGTCGAATAAAAAAAATAATATGTATGTGTGAGGAGATTTTTAGTAGAGAAATGGACGTGGCGGAGGTGCCTGATGACGGAGAAAAATCCTATGCCAGGTAACACTGTAATTTGCTGCATGAGATGCATGGAACTGAAATCGGCATGCCACAGAACGTGGAGGGGATCCTGAAGAAAATGGAAAACTTCTGCTGGACGAAAAAGAATATGTTTCTCCCCATCAGAAAAGGCATCGTTGCGTAAGTATATTGAGTACAGTGATTGCTACTTTGATCACTTCGAGCACCATCTCAGAAAAAGGGTGGCTTCGAAAATAAAGGAGAAAGGAAAACAAAAAGAGAAGGACGGCATTACCGAAGGAAGCTCCCCCCCCCAGTCGGCACCGAGGTCCACCCCGGTCACGCGCAAGTAACTGAGGGAGCCGACTGTGAGTCTCAAGGCGTCTGTGGCCAAGAAACAAGAGCATGCACCGGAGTTTCAGCTCAGAGTCTCTCTAACAAAGAGTCCATACAGAGGGAAAAAAAGGCGTATGTCCTACTGAAGAAGGCATGGGCCTTGAAGTTACTTAAGACGACCCGCATCAAGATCGGGTGGGTCTCCTGCCGAGTCCGTCGGAAGTTAGGGACAAAACGGTGCTACTGCTGCCTTCGCTTTGGTCATATGGCGGCGGCCTGCCGATGGCCAGACTGCAGTAAGAGCTGCTAGAGATATGGTGAGGAGGGGCACACAGCGGTGGCCTGCACAAGGAAACCGCGGTACTACCTTTGCTCCACTAGGGAAGATATGCCCCGGGTCGATCATATCCCGGGGACTAAGTCAAACCCTGAAGTAATGCCTCGCGACAGTTCCGGGGTCATGGGCTGGCAAGTGAAACGGAAGTTTTGAGATTGGTGGGTATGGTCTCGACCGAGTCCCACACAGCGTGCGTAAATGCATTCTCTATCTCCCCTAACAAAAAAAAGAGAAGCGACATAAGATACGGCACATTGTCTTGGTGAAAAAGCACTTTTTTCTTCTTCATTTGGAGCCGTTTCTCACCGATTCCGTTCTTGAAACGCATCAATTGGCCAATGCAACGTTCGTAATTGATCGTTTTACCTTTTTCAAGGTAGTCGATGAACAAAACTCCATGAGCATCCCAAAATACTGAGGCCATAACCTTACCGGCCCACATTTGCGTTTTTGGCCGCTTTGGACGCTTCTCACCGACTGCAGTCCACTCGGCTGACGAGCGCTTTGACTCCGAAGTGTAGTGATGGATCCAGGTTTCGTCCATTGTCATATACCGACGCAAAAAATTCGGTTCATTTCGGCAAAACAACTCCAAACAGCGCTCGGAATCAACGACACGTTGTCGTTTTTGATCCACCGCGAGCAAACGCGGCACCCGCTTTGACAACAGCTTCCTCATAGACAAATGTTCTTGCAAAATAGAGTACGCACTGCCGCATGATATCTTTAAGGCGTCAGCTATCTCACGCAATTTTAATTTACGGTTTTCGAAAACGATTTGGTGGACTTTTTTGATGGTTTCCGGTGTAACTACCTCATTTGGCCGGCCGGAGAGTTCAGCATCTTCAGTGTCTGTACGACCACTTTTAAAATCAGCATACCACCGACAAATGGTTGTTTTTGATGGAGCAGAGTCCCCGTAGCACTTTTCAAGCCATTGCTGAGCTTGCATCGTGTCTTTTTTCATCAAAAAGCAATGGTAAATCAACATACGAAATTGTTTCGAATCCATTGTTTTGAGAATATTAAGACTAGCGTCACTTAAATCACTGTAACTCGTGGACCAAACATCAGAATGTCATGAAATTTTGACAGGTATCTTTTGAAGGTTGGTACTCATGAAAAATCATACAGAAATTTTGTTGGCAACGCCATCTATGTCTCAGTCCCGGGACTTATTGATCCACGTGTTACGCTGATGTTACTCTTGAAAACAAGAATGAAAGGAATCATAACCTGTATAAAGTATGACTAATATACAATAATAAAAGTTAATAATTCTAAAATGTATATAAATCTTTTCATTATGTAATGTTCTTTAATTCAAAAATTTGTTCACTTTCCTTCAAAAATATTTTATTTTATAGAAAATCGATTTTATAATTAAAAATCTTAAAAATTTTAATCAGATTCATGAATTGGGATAAAATCTGAAAATTCCCGATTACACGGGGCCTATACACTTCTTACACAGCCCTGCAGTAGTTGAAGGTGATAAGCGCTATTTTCTTTCTTGTATTCCAAGCGTGCGCAGCCGAGAGGCTTAGTCGTTAGGTTAGTAATGCGTTAATTATAAGTAGAGAGGGTTCGAAACCACAGCATCAAGAATAACTTTTAATACTACCTAAACGAGCGTTTGTGTAGTGTAGAGGGGAATGTGTGTTTGTAGGTAAGTTTGTATATAAAAGTAGTAAGTTAGAGTCTGCTTGAAAGTAAATAAAGTTTTAAATGTACTAAGAATATTCATCGATTCAACTACTGCTCTTATTTGATTTACCTATGTTCCTGCAGTTCACTTGATGTTTTGCACCATAAAGAGATTATACGATGCATGTGTTAAAGTTCATTAAATGCATGTTTAATTCAAACAAGACACTTGTTCATCAAAAAATATAAATTTATTTTAAATATAGGTAAAACTAATTTTACAATCGGAGTTAACAAACTAAATTTGGCTTGACAACGGTGTTATAAATTCAAATGCTTCGAAACATTACAGCAAGAGAGGAGATGTGTTTCGTCTTGTACCTCTTTTGCCACTGCCGCCTAACCCCCAGGTTAGATTCGTCCAGTTCGTCCTGGGCCCTTTCCGACGTTGTCAGAAGAGACAATTTTCTGGGAAATTCCCAATATCACTTCTCCTGGCAACGTCGCCTTTACCTCGGTGAAAATGGTCACCAGATGACGATGTGCCGTTAGGCCTTGGCTCAGGCCGAACGTTCTATGGGCGCTGCGGTTTATGAGGGCTATTTACCCTTTTTCCGCAAAGTGCCTAAGGGAACATCGTTGTGCATTTTTTCTATGTAGACTTATTGTAACAAGGCGTAAGAAATGTAGAAAGTTAAAGTTTAACGAATTTAATGTTAAAAATGTGTGTTCAGCATTGGAAATCTGAACATGCCGGCCACTTTGAAAGAATGCCTTTCAATAATGAAATATAAAGTTGGAAGAGTTATGACGTGGAGTACATATATTTGAAGATGTAAGTTAAAAACTCACGAAAATATCAATGTTTAACAGTCAAAATAAAGTATATGTAGATTATGAGTTAATAGTAAATTTCGTAAGGTGTGACAAATACAATTAAATATTTGTTGAATAAAACAATTCAATAAATTACGATTTCTGTAAACTAATACTATGAATAATTATTTTTTGAAGAAATTTTCTGTGAAAAAAGGAACGCTTCCACTCCGCTGGGTATCGAGCCCAGGTCCTTTCGATTGCCGGTCGAATGCTCTGTCATCTGAGCTACGGAGGTTCCACAACTTTTCTCACAGAATCTTGTTGTTAAACCGCCAATTCGGCGAAGGATATATCATGAACTATGTAATCAATTTGTTCTAAATTATTTCAGTCGATCATGTCGATCATTAGAAGAGTGTGTATCACTCTACGTGACAGCAGAACTCTACCATATCGATCTTACCAACCTGCAATTTAGAACAAATTGATTACATAGTTCATGAATAATTATCAATAAACATAGTTGAGTGACATGTCAGCCATTCACTCAGGAGGAGCAACGACGTCTTTATCGATTGGCAGGACGTAGATCTTTGAAGCTGCTTGCGTCGTCATCGAATCAGCTAAACGAATTGTAGCTACGCGAGTAATGTTATCTCGTCCAGGGTGTACTTCAGTAATTCGACCCATTTTCCACTGCATTGGTGGCAGCTTGTCGTCACGAACGATTACCATTGCTCCTGGAACGAGAAGATCTGCCTTCGACTCCAATTAGGAAGTGACCAGGTGTCAAGGGATTTAAGTCATTGTGATCATTGGAATTTGGAATCAAGGGACGTGAGTTCAGGCAAGCTTTGACTTGTGTTAAGATCGTGTACAATTCCTCATATGTGAGTCTCGTTTCTCCTATTACGCGGGTTACATGTTTTTCGCAGATTTAACAGCGCTTTCCCAAAGTCCTCCAAAGTGCGGTGCATAGGGAGGAATCAAATGACAGGAGATTTGATCCTTTGCTAAGAAATCGGTTACATTGCGTTGAAAATCGCGATTTTGTAATAATCTACTCAATTCGTTCAATCGGTTGCGAGCTCCGACAAAATTGGTACCGTTGTCAGAATAAATGTGTTGACATTTACCTCGGCGAGAAACAAAGCGACGTAAACAATTCAGAAAGGCGTCTGTGCTTAAGTCGCGCGCGAGTTCAATATGTACAGCTTTAGTGACGAAACATACAAAGACACAAATATAGGCCTTGAGAGTAGTTTTAGAGCACAGAATGATCCTTATTTGAAATGGACCAGCGTAGTCAACTCCGCAAGTATAAAATGCACGTTTTGGAGTGACTCGTGCCTTTGGTAAATTTTCCATTATATATTCGGTACTTATAGGGCGAGCTCTGAAACATATACATTTTCGTAGAACATTTTTATGGTGTTTTTACATGAAATAGGCTAGTACTGATGTCTCAGAGAAGCCATAACCGCTTGACATCCACCGTGCATTAATTTTAAATGCTCATTAGAAATAATAAGAGTTGTTAGTGGATTGCTTGGTGATAAAATTATAGGGTGTTTCTGCTCAAACGGTACCGGAGCGTTAACCAAGCGGCCGCCCACTCTGAGAAGTCCGTGCGCATCTAAGAATGGGTTAAGAGAGTACACTTTACTTTTCCTTGGAACATGCTTAGACTCTTGAATATCACGAATTTCGCGCGGAAAGTCTTGAGCCTGTGCAATTTTCAGAAGTCTCGCTAATGCATGAGCTCTTTCAGAAACTTCAAGGTAACCTGTTTTCCCAAGTTTCTTTGTTTTTCTGAGGTTGTCGAAATATCGCAACCAATACGCTGTTACTCTTATCAAACGGTGTATAGACGAGTATCGTTCGAGTATTTTATAATTATCCGCAGTCGCAGTTACAATGAGTGCAGTTTTACATTTTCGCGCTTCCGGTAAATTATCGAGTTCTTCGCTGGTAAATTCTCGTTTCGAAGACCAGCTTTCGTTAGACTGAGAGAGCCAATCCGGGCCATTCCACCAGAGTTCATTATCCTGAAGATCTTCTGGGTTAATTCCACGAGAAATAAGATCAGCTGGATTATCCTTGGATGACACGTGGTTCCAGATGTCGTTAGTCAGCCGTTGAATCTCGCTCGTTAGATTGGCTACAAAGGTTGGCCACCGAGTAGGAGACGAGAGGATCCAGCCCAAAGTTATTGTTGAGTCAGACCAGAAGTATCTTTGATCTATTTTAACGCTCTTCGCGGCATTTAATGTCTCCGTTAACTGTGCTAGCAGCAAGGCGGCTTGAAGTTCAAGTCGCGGCAAGTTTATCTGTTTAATAGGGGCGACTCGGGACTTGGCACACAATAATCGTACAGTGTGATTCCTGCATAGTCAGACGATCGTAGATATAGGCAAGCACCATATGCGACTGTTGAGGCATCACTGAAACCATGCAGTTCTACTCTAACAGGATCTTTTCCAAGAACGAGTCGTGGCACGGAAGTTTTATTTAATGACCTGAGATGCTCGTGAAATTCCATCCACATAGTGTAAAGATTTTGTGGGAGATTCTCGTCCCAACCGAGCTTCAATTGCCATATATGTTGAAGGATAATTTTAGCTCGGATTACCACCGGACCGATAAGTCCTAAAGGATAAAAAATCTGAGCAATCGTGTACAATATTGTCCTCTTTGTAACAGTGAGACGTGATATCTGATTTACTGAATACCTTAATTGATCAGTGTCAGGAGTCCACAATAATCCTAACGTTTTCGGATCTTTATCCGTTTGAATCACTCTTTCTGTACCAGAGTGATTTGCTTCATTGAATACCCGTAGATCATTTGAAGCCCATTTTCGAAAGTCCATTCCTGCGGCAGAGAGAAGTTTAACGAGTTCATTTTGGAGTTGTCTCGCTTCCTCCACAGTGTTTGTCCCAGTTAGCAGATCGTCTACATAAAAGTCTTGCATAATAACTCGACTAGCGTTAGGATAATCTTCTTTCCTTTCTTCGCAAATTTACCGAAGGGCCCGCGTAGCTAAAAAGGGAGCTGAAGCAGTACCGTAGGTGACTGTAGTGAGTCGAAAGTGCTGAATTGGTTTAGAAGCGTTCGTTCTCCATAGAATTCTCTGCAGATCTTCTTGGGTTCTATTAACTTTAATCTGCCGATACATTTGTGCAATATCAGCAGATAAAGCTATAGGATACTGGCAAACCGCAGAATGATTGAAAATAGATCGTTCTGAACCACGGGGCCGACACGCTGTACATCATTTAATGACAGACCAGAAGAAGTTTTTGCAGATCCATCGAATACGACTCGTAACTTCGTCGTGGTACTACCGTCCTTGAATACTGCATGGTGCGGTAGATAATTAACTGGATGATCAGGATGGATTTCTTCTTCAGGAATTTGGATCATATGTTTTTGTTCTTGATAATCCTGCATAAATTCCACGTATTTTTCATCTAATTCAGGATGCTTTTCTCTTTTTCGCTCCATTGACAATAGTCGTTTCTCTGCTAATTTCAAGGAGTTTCCGAGTTCGTTGACCTCGTCCTTAAAAGGGATTGTGACAATGAATCGTCCGTCAGAGTCACGTTGAGTCGATGACAGGAAGTGCTGCTCACAGATATCACGTAGATCAATTTCTGGTGGTCCTCTTTTCAGCGCATGATGTTCAATTTCCCAGAATCGCTGAACTTCATTATGCAATTGCTGGTTGGTAATTAAATTACAAATAGCCCTTTGTTTGTATGGTGGGACTGGAAGTTCCATAGATCCAGCGACAATCCATCCTAGTTGTGTCTTCTGTAAAATCGGTTGATTATCACGCAGTTGAATTTGCCCGACGCATAGAAGTTTCCAGAATGTACCACCTCCGATTAATAAATCGACGGATCGCGTCTCAGTGAATTTCGGATCGGCTATTACAATTCCACCAGGGATAGTAAAATCGCTTCTACGCAACTGTACATTCGGCATATCGTCGGTGATTTCCGTTGTGATTAAGCACGTGATTTGTTGTGAAAACCCGGTACATCGTGATTTAAATATAACCTGAAAGCGATGCTGCGGTTCCTGCTCTTGTTTAAAGACACCGGAAACGATAGTTTCTGAATCCTTTGTTGAAAGATCCAGTTTTTCACAAAATTCGCGGGTCATAAGATTTACTTGAGAACATGAGTCAAGTAAAGCGCGACATTCGTGCAGATTGCCTCTTCGGTCCTTTACCCATACAATCGCAGTGCCTAACATTACATGCTCATTTTCAACATGCCTAGAATGAGCGACGATAGAAACCTTAATTGGCTGAGCACTTTGAGATTCTAAGTTCTTATCTACCTCGGCGCCTTGTTGATTATTCGCAGTTTCGAAGACACCGGGTTCTAGATGAAGCAAAGTATTGTGCTTTCTTCTACATTTAGTACATGGTCCCGCGTTGCATTATCTATTATGATGCCCGGGAGTTAAACAATTATAACAAATTCGCAAATTGATTATTAACGTTATCAATAAGTTGTCTCAGTGTGATATATGACGACCTAGTTAAAGGCGGTAACTCGAAGATCGATTTCGTGTGAAAATGGATTAGCGATCCAGAATTTTCATATCGATCCGTCAGGCCTTTCCAAGCTAATTCATAATTTACATCTGAGATTCCAAGCGATTGAATAACGCGTGCCGCATCTCCTGTCAGCGCTGCACTTAAATAATGGAATTTTTCGATATTTGAAATTCTCGCGCGATCATGTACCATTGATTTGAACGTATCGCGAAATTTAACCCAATCATTAAATGATCCATCAAACTGTGGTATCGTTATTCTTGAGAGATTCGGTGTAATTGCATTCGCTGACAAAACCTGGGACAAATCAAAGGGGGGGTGCAGCAGAGTACTGGGATTGCTGTGAAGAGCATCCCGGAGAAGAAGTTAAAGCGCGGCCGACATCTGATGTCGGGTTCTGTCGATTTTCTCGGAGAAGGGTTCGAGCATCCGATATAGCGGTAAAATAATCATTTTCGAAATCATCGCGCTGTTTTTCTTGTTCTTCTAGAGCTTTTTCATCCTTTTCGAGTAAGATTTCAATTTTAGTTTGCACTGAATCGAACTTTGAATAAAGCGGATCAAATTTTTCTAACTTTCCTTCTAATGTTATAATGCTTTGAGATTTATTTTTAATCTTTTCAAGGAAGGTTTTGAATCGAGTTAATTTCGCTTTGATCGGCGTTCGAGCAGCCTTTAACGCAGTTAATTCTTGATTAGTCATTTTTAAGGTCAATAACACAAGTCGAGATACCTAAAAAGATTGAGGAACAAAGGATAGAGATTTTTGGAGACTCACCGATGAAGTAGATGTCTTTCAGCCTTTCCGTAGCCTACCTTCTCCGAGCAGTTGATATCTCGTACAGGGAGTTTCTTCGTGCCAGCTTCTTCGGGCAGTAAAATGTGTACAGTCCTTAGTTTCTGGGTCGTGTTGAATAATTTCTCTTGGAACCTCCAAGTTTCATAGACGAATTCGAGTAATGTCGAACAGGTCACAAAGGTTCAATAGTTCAGAGTTCAGTAGCAATGTGGACATTGCCTTGTATCACAACATCACAATCGTTGGATATGAGAATCTGCTAGATTTCGCTAGCTAGATGTTCATTTGTCACACAAAGTTCACGGGTTCACATTCACAAATTAACAGTCACAAGTTGAAGTTACAATTCATGAATAATTAATGTACTTGCAGTGGATTTATCCCGAAAATGAGTCAATGCAACATCGTTGTGCATTTTTTCTATGTAGACTTATTGTACCAAGGCGTAAGAAATGTACAAAGTTAAAGTTTAACGAATTTAATGTTAAAAATGTGTGTTCAGCATTTGAAATCTGAACACTTGACTTCAAAAATGACACTGGGGCCTTTACGAACTACGGAAAGTAAGTTAAAGAGTAGTCAAACCTACTGAGATATTTTTTCGGTGTACGTGTAACGAAAAACTATTGTCAATTAACTCAGAAAAAAATTTCTAGCTTGAAAACAGATATTTTACTGTGAAAACAGTAAACTTAACCTACCAAGCGAATATCCCTCCGTTGCCGTTAAAAACATTGGGCACAAGTTCGAGACGTCACCACAGACGAAATTGAAAAATGAATTTAAAAAAATTCAAATCCGCACAGAAAAGTGAAATGACCATAACAAACGCATATTGCATGCTTTTGCAATAAAAAAAAAATAACGACAAATTGAGGCTCAATAAAAGAATGCGAGACGGTCGTATAGAACACGTATTTCAAATTTATGAAAAAACCATAAGCGTGTCTTATCTATATTTGGCACCGACTGAAAGAATACACGAAGAAACATTACTAAAAAATATAAATCATAAAAAACTACCCCGCGTGGTAGCATTACGGCTCAGAAATTGAAGTCAAGACGGTCGTATAGGACACGTATTTCAAATTTATGAGCCGTAATGCTACCACGCGGGGTAGTTTTTTATAGTTTATATTTTTTTAGTAATGTCTCTTCGTGTATTCTTTCAGCTGGTGGCAAATATAGATAAGACAGGCTTATTGTTTTTTCATGAATTTGAAATTCGTGTCCTATACGACCGTCTCGAATTCTTTTATTGAGCCTCAATTTTTTGTTATTTTTTTTTATGCAAAAGCATGCAATATGCGTTTATTATGGTCATTTCACTTTTCTGTGCGGATTTGAATTTTTTAAATTTATTTTTCAATTTCGTCTGTGGTGACGTCTCGAACTTCTACCCAATTTAAAAACGGTAAATATTAGTATTAACTCGAACTTTCCCTGTACTTTTTATCTTAGTACAATACAGATTTTCGGTACATTTCCCAGTACCGCCCCAGTACTGACAGACAACTCCCAGCCGAGTTACCTGTTGGAATAATCCCAGTACCGCGCCAGCACAAACTTTCAGTACAGGCATAATACTATCTGAAGTACCGCCCTAATACTGACAGACAACTCCCAGCCGAGTTACCTTTTGGAATAATGCCAGACAGCTCTTGTATAATTTTCCGAAAATGTTCTGGAACACAGGAATCGGGTAAAATTTATATAATTGTAGTGCTTTTCTATCCAGCAATGGAATGTCTACTGATATTAATAATTTTTCAGATGTAATTTTAAGGTCCGTTTTCCCAATTTGTGAAAGTAATTCTACTCTAAGGTGTGAAGTAGGAATCGGAAAATCGTAGTCTTCCATTTTAGTGTGTATTTCAGTGATTACTTCTTGTAGCTGGGCTTTAGAAATTGTTGAAGGGTTAATTTGCCTTCTTGTGCGCAACATCTTATTTATTTATAATAAATGATTTCATTTATTTATATATTCAGTGTTTTATTATCATTGTGAACAACTCAGGGCCCATAGACCTGACAAGTGACAACGTACCCACAAACAAAAATAAATTATCAGGCCTTACCAACCTGATATAATCAGCTAACTGCCTCGCTTACATCCAAAAATCCAAACTACCCTCGCCTTTTGCTCGGGACGTAACAGCTGATTTGGTAAGTTTAAGGTGGCTTGAGCGTTTTGTGTCGTATGAAGTGAGGGGCACCGTGGGGGCACGTGTTACATGAATGCTCATTGCTACTTATTTTTTTAATAATCATATGTATTATAGTTACATCTGACCTCGAGGCGGTTTTTTATATTCTGTACTTTTCTCGCAATTTTCTCTTGATTGAAGTTGTCCACCCTTTGTTTTTATAATACTAATAGATTCCTCGAAATCTAAAGTATTATTATATATTTGATTTATGGAGACTTGTGTTTTGTTCCGGAGTTTCGCCGATTTTGATTAGGAATCCCATAAGACTACGCGTTAAACTGACATTTTTTCGGTAGCGATTTTTTCGGCATTGACAACGTTAACCACGGTATTTCTTTTTTCCAAATGAATCTAGCATATTTTATTAAGATAATCTCTAAGTTTCAGAGCAATCTGTAATTTTTTTCAAAAACGCTCAAGCCACCTTAATAAGTTTGAAAGTATACACACTTGAAAGTAAACTTGTAAGTACATGGACTTGTACATAAATCTGTACTATAAATAGACTTGTAAATAAACGTCAGTGAATAACATAACATAATTTGTTTTGCATCAAATTTGAATTATCTAGGTTCCCGCCACTTGAAGCCACTTCATCATCTTTAGTGCTCTGCAACGTTGCCATATCTTTCAATTGAAAATGTCAAACGTGTAAGGTCGCGCGAAAGTAACAATTGTAAGAAAAGGGTACTGTAAAAGTTCACTGGACTGGACCTACCATTTGCTAGGAAACAGGAATATATCGATAACTAAAGGAAATACCACCCTCCGAGGGATCGTTGAGTCAGGGTGCCCGCAGGGAGGAGTACTATCTCCCTTGTTGTGGAGTCTAATGGTGGATGAACTATTGCATCTACTCACCGACCAGGGATGTCACCCCAATGGATATGCTGATTACATCCTAGTCATAGTTCGCGGAATGCATTTGGATGCACTGATGGGCGTGATGCAGCAGACGTTAAAGGTTGTAGACACCTGGTGTCGAACAAGAGGACTCTCGGTGAACCCAGGAAAAACTGAAGTAGTCATTTTTCCAGGCGGTACAAGTGGAGTACAACTAGAACACTGGAACTGAAGGGTAAGCGTCTAGAAATCTCCAAGCACGCTAAATATCTAGGAGTCATCTTGGGCAAAAAGCTAACTTGGAAAGACCACTTCGAAAACAAGTGCAACAAATTTATAACAACTCTTTGGCTATGCAACCATGGAAGATTGAAAAGTGGGTCGCGCACATCTCCCAGGTGATGGAGACAATTGGTTTGCAGACGGCTCCAAAAACAGGGAGGGTGCGGAGGCTGGTGTCTATGGGGAGAAAAGCGACACGAGCCTCGTGGTCCCGTTGGGACCCCATTCCACAGTTCTTCAAACCGAGATTGTAGCCATACTCCAATGCGCATGCAAAGCACGGAATTATGGCCGCGGCAGGAACATCCGCATCTGCTTAGATAGTAGAACGGCCATCACGACACTAGGTAAGTCAGTGACTACCTCGGCGCTGGTCTGGGAATGCTACGAAGCATTGAACAAACTAGCGGAAGACAACCAAGTCACAGTCCTCTGCACCCCTGGACATAGCGGCACCAAGGGCAATGAGACAGCGGATAGACTAGCCAAGCCAGCGACAAAACAAAACCCAACTGGTCTAGAACCAGTAATAGGCATTTCAAATAGGTCGGTTATAGAAGACATTAACAAGTGGCTGGCCCAGAAACATCAGGAAGAGTGGTACAAGGCGACATCATGTAAGCAAGCCAAAACCCTCACGGGGGAGCATCTAAACCGCAAACAAACTGAAGATATGCGCAGGCTTAGGAGAACCGAGGTGAAGACCCTAAGAGAAGTGTTCATTGGTCACGGCAACCTCGCTTATCACTCACATAAGATAGGGCTTGCAGAAAGTCCACTTTGTCGATTATGTGGGGAAGACAACGAAACTACCACCCATATAAATTGCGATTGTCCAGCAATTAGGGACAAACGCCAGATTCTCACTGGCTACTTCTCCATAGACGTAGCCGTAATTCAGACCAAAAGCGTTGTTAAAGGTAAACAGGCCCGAGTACCTTTTAAAAAGCTTAAGGACAAAATTTATGAGAATCGTCCGCTTTTTATTATTCATACAGATGTTTGTGGTCCAATCACTCCTTCAACCATTGATAATAAAAACTATTTTGTAATCTTTGTAGATGAATCGACTCATTATTGCGTTACATATTTAATTACGTATAAATCAAATGTTTTCAATGTATTTAAAGATTATGTGGCAAAAAGTAAGGTCAATTTTAATTTAAAAATAGCTCATTTGTACTGCGATAATGGAAGGGAATATTTATCTAATGAGATGAAAGAATTTTTAGTGCAAAAAGGTATCAGTTACCACTTAACAGTTCCACGAACACCACAATTAAATGGCGTGTCAGAGCGAATGAACAGAACAATAACCAAAAAAGCCCGCGCAATGATTTTTGGTGCAAGTTTAGACAAATGTTTTTGGGGTGAAGCAGTTCTAACTGCTACATATTTAATTAATTTAACTCCTACCAAAGCTCTGAGACAAAATAAAACACCATATGAATTGTGGCAGTCTGAGAAACCACAATTAAAGTATTTAAAAGTTTTTGGTTCAACAGTTTACATACATAATAAAACCAGGAAGACAAAATTTCATGAAAAATCCTGGAAGGGAATATTCGTAGGGTATGAACCAAATGGGTATAAAGTTTGGAATGTGGAAACTGAAAGGTTTAGTGTGGTAAGGGATGTTATTGTTGATGAGACAAACTTTAAAATTTCAAGGCCTGTAATGAGGTCTGAAGGGGTTTATAAAGAAAACACCAAAATGGAAACTGATGCATCTGACATTATGTCAAAATCAGTAGAAAAGTCTCAAAAATCTGTCAATAGTAAAACAGATAGATTAGAATCTAATATTGAAACTAGATCTAATAAAATTACAAAATTAGGTAATGAGGTTGATAAATCTGTAATTCAAACAGATATACAATTGCACACAAATTCACCATCTCAAGATAAGCAATTTAGTGAAAATGAATTCCCTGCGTTGAGAAGGAGTGATAGGATTAAAAAGTGCCTCCCGATATCTTATTAAAGTGGGAAAATGCCATTAAAGATGAAATTGATTCACTTTTAACCAATAACACTTGGACGTTGGTGACGAAGCCAGAAAATAGAAATATTGTTGACTGTAAATGGATATTTACAATCAAGAATGATGAATTTGGAAATCCAGTCAAATATAAAGCTCGTGTGGTTGCTCGTGGTTTCAGTCAGGAATATTTGATAGATTACAATGAAACTTTTGCGCCAGTCGCAAGAATTTCAAGTTTTAGATTTATAATGGCTTATGCTAATCAATTTAATTTAATGGTTCATCACATGGATGTCAAAAGTGCTTTTCTTAATGGTATTTTAAAAGATTAAATTTATATGAAAGTAGCTGAAGGAATAAATTGTAAAGAGAATGAAGTTTGAAAATTAAATAAAGCTATATATGGTTTAAAGCAGTCGGCTAAATGTTGGTTTGAAATATTTGAGCAAACTTTAATTAATAAAGGTTTTAGAAATTCATCTGTTGATCGATGTATTTATATTTTGGACAAAGGAGATATTTCTAAAAATATATACATAGTTCTCTACGTGGATGATTTAGTAATTGCTACTGCCAATCAAGATTCAATGAAAAATTTAAATAATTATTTGAAAAATAAATTTCGCATGACTGATTTAGATGAAATAAAGCTTTTTATTGGAATAAAAATTGTTAGATCTGAAAACAGAATAACTTTAGATCAGAGTGCATATATAAAAACAATTCTCGATAGGTTGAAGATGGCTGATTGTAAAACTATAAGTACACCTCTTGAGAGTAAATTAGATTATGTTGCTTTAAATTCTGATGTGAAATGTGACGCACCTTGTCCAAATTTAATTGGTTGCTTAATGTATTTAATTATATGTACAAGACCCGATTTGAGTACGGCAGTAAATATTTTAAGCAGATATTCGAATAAAAATAATAAAGCACTGTGGCAATGTTTGAAAAGAGTATTAAGATATTTAAAGGGTTCGATTGATATTAAATTAACATAAATCCGGGGTGATTATGAACAATTCTTATGCGGTTATGTTGATTCTGATTGGGGTGGAAATGATAAATGTGATAGAAAAAGTACAAGATATCTGTTTAAATTATTTGAAAACTGTACAATATGTTAGAATACAAAAAAAAACAGTTATCTGTGGCAGCTTCATCTACTGAAGCTGAATATATGGATCTCTTTGAAGCAGTAAAAGAAGCAATGTGGTTAAAATCACTAGCAAAAAGCATTAATGTAATTATTGCCGAACCAATAGTTATTTATGAAGATAACAGTGGTTGCATAAGCATTGCTAATAATCCAACGAGCCATAAAAGATCCAAAAATATTGATATAAAATATCATTTTTCCAGAGAGCAGATAGAGAAAAATGTAATAAAATTAAAATATATGCCTACAGGTGAGCAGGTAGCAGATGCACTAACGAAGCCGTTACCAGCTGTAAGATTTATAGAGCTGAGAGCGAGGATGGGTTTAGAATAAGTGTAATTTGATCGAATCTGTAATCAATGATTTGATAATGGTCGGATTGGGTTTATCTGGGTTTCCCCTAATCCCTTGCACGAATGTTGGACCATTTGTAATTTTTTTTTTCCCAGAAAACACAAGGAAGGTATCTCTTTGCTCAAGTTAAAATATGAATGAGTGACTCTAAAGATTTTATAAGTAGATTATTTTTTGAGGAGGCGTGTTGGATTATTTAAACTAATGTATACAGGGCAAAAATATAATCTATATTCCTAAGTATTTACACGATAAATCTTACGTCGAGTAGTTCTAAGAAGTTTGGGACAAAGCTTCAAGAGCCGTTCGTAGCTATGTGTAATATTAGTAGTATAAACTATAAAGCATATAAAGTATAGATTTGGACTGTGTATGGCGTATGAATGTGATTTTTGTGGCACGTTCGTTCTTTAGTCTTAAACTGCATCTTAAAGAGAAAAGACCTACCTTCCAAGTGTCTCAAATAAATTAACTTTTAATTTTATCTAAAGCGAGACGTTATTTCGGTATTCTCCATAACCTTTTTTAAATCCTTTTTCCAACATAATATATTCTTTTGTGTGCGAAAATGTCAAGTATTGAGTCTATTAAACGTCATTTGCGGGGACTTTTGATTTTCTTCTGCAGTTTGAAGAAATCTGCAGCTGAGGCGCATCGATTGCTTGTAGAAAAATATGGTGTGGCTGCCTTAAGTGATAGTTGTCGTGAGTGGTTTCAAAAGTTTAAGAACGGGGAATTTGACATCGTAGGTAAAGAACGTAGCGGAAGGCCGAAAGTGTACGAAGACGCGGAATTGGAAGCATTATTAGATCAAGATTCGTGCCAAACGCAAGAAGAACAATACGATGGACAATACTTTGAATAAAACATAAGGCTCCGTTCTTTCACAACAAAAGCCCAATTTTTTATAACAAACGGAGGAAACTTGTTTGTACACCTCATACATTTTTCGAAGAAGTAGATTATTTCATTCTTCATGTTCTCCTATTCATCCGAGGTCCTTGCTTTTTCTATGGTTTTATTTTCTTCGTAATGCTGTGTCATAACTGAATCATGTAATTTCTTGATGATTGCATTTTTCATCATTCGTTGAGACGTTCCAGGTACATTTTTTAAACCAAATGGCATTTGATTAAATTCGAAATGTCCTTCGGGCGTTGAGAAAGCTGTTTATTTTCTCGATTTTCCCATCATGGGGACCTGATGATATCCTGAACTGAGGCAAAAGGCTGAGAAAAACTCTGCTTGTCCTAATTGATCTGAGATGTCCATGATGAATGGAAGATGATAAGTCTCGATACGTCATAATTTTGACAATTTGATAGTGCGCGAACTAGTGTCGGTAATGATCCAGACTAAAGGCTTTTGCAGAATCTGCAGTTTTGTAAAAAATAAATATTTTCCGAAAAAATGAAATTGTCTTCCACCTGTCACACGAAAGCGAGGTTGTTTTGTGAAGTGACTTGTGAGACAGGTGGGTGACAATTTGATTTTTTCCAAATGTATTTATTTTTGACAAAATTTCAGATTTTGCATTTTTTTTTGGTGAAGAGGAAAAATGACGAAATCTTTTAAAGACGTTGTACAGGACTCACCTAGGACGGGTCTAGGTATACCTGTTAAAACCAAAAAAAACCCTCTCTCGAACCAATACACCGCCCGCGGAACCGCCTTTCGGCTTTAAACTTCACGGGTGGTTGGTTCCAGCTGAACGTCGCGTACGACTCTTCCTTCATCCGTTCGCCCGGGACTCCCATCCGCGGCCACACGCCCGTTAGGCAGGCTGACTAGCCGCGCCAGCCAGGGGAGGAATAAAGCGATTCCTCCCCCGAACATCGCGGAAAGCCAAGTCCGCCCAAGACACAGGACCGCGGGTGCAGGCTCCGATGCGATTTCTACTGGCCCCCGTTGTTGCCGCGCTCTGCACGCCCATCGAGCTCCCTCGTCTTCATCACCAGGGTGATGAATGACTCGATACGCATCCATATCTGTTCAGACTGGAGCATCAGAGAGACCATCGTGTCAGGGGTGAGTTGTGCGCCCACTTCCCGACCGACAGCCTCTCTTGCCACGACCCACCTGGCAGAGAAAAAGAGTGTGTGCTCGGCATTGTCCACAAGGGATCCGCAGTAGCTACACGACTCGTCGTCCCTTTTCATGAAGCGCTTCAGGTACGCATTACAGCAGCCATAGCCTGAAAGCGCTTGCGCCAGGTAAAAGCCGACTTGACCGTGCTTTCTATCCAGCCAGGTGGTGAGCTCCGGGATTAGACGATGTGTCCATCTCCCGGATCGGTCACCATGCCATCTCGTCTGCCATTTCTCGACAAGTCTGCACCTTCCATCCTTGCGGATGGCCTCCTTCGCGCGAGCGATTTCCTGCAGGTTGGTTAAGCAGGTAAGCTCCTTACGGAGCTGAAAGGTCTCTTTCCTTTCCTCCGCCAATAAGTTAATTGGCGGGACGCTCGCCAGGACCAGCACAGCACTCGTCGACACAGTTCGGTATGCTGAGACAATTCTCATGACCACACCTCTCTGTGACGAGAACAGCTTCTTCAGGACAGCATGGTTGTTAAGGGCACTTGTCCAGATCGGAGCTGCATAAAGCAGCTTCGAATTTACCACGCTCACCACCAGCCTTCTCTTAGCTTCCCTGGGTCCATCAATGTTGAGCATGAGCCGAGTATTAATGTTAATGTACTTAATGCTCTTTTTCCACTCGATTTCATGTTCCCCGAGAACGATCTTCGGATATTGGAAGGATCTCCTGTCTGTAACCAGCAAGGCCTCGGTCTTTTCAGGGGCCATTTTCATAACAATTCTGTAAGTTTACCTACACGTAAAAATTAACGCTCAAGGTGAAATGTCGTAAAACCCTATATCTTCATAACACTCTGTACTCTGTGTAGGTGCACCCTCTTTGCATGATTTGAAGAGATCCACTAGTACGATAATCTGATTGCATTTCTATAAGATTGGTGAAAACAATATGTTATACAGATATAAGTGTCAATTTTACTTCATGTTTATGTTTTCATTTTTGTCACTAAACTCGCAATGAAAAATGTATTGTGAGTATAGTGAAAAAAGGGAGAGCATACATGAACATCACTGCACTCTTATATAAAACGATTTTGAAATTTCTGCAAATATTAAAAATCGAGCTACAAGGTAATGAATTTCATCAAAATTTATATACATCATAATCAGATACACCTTTTATTATTTTGAATGAAACACAATTACTATTTTTTATATTTGTTTTTGATGTTCTGTATGCCCTATTCTACTTTTGCTTACGATGACACCTTCCTCCTTTCCACTTTTTACCCTGCAAAATAAAAATTGTATTGCTTTATTTTTATAAAATAGTAAAAGAGAAATAAAACAAGCAATAACTTACTTGAATTTGTCGAAAATTTGCGTTTTCCTCGGTAGTTTTGCTACCACCTTGAAAGCTGCTAAAATCTACTGCTTTATAATCGAAATCTTCTGATGGTAGCATTCCTTTGGCTTTCAGGTCTTTTTCAGCCACTTTTTTCCTACCTTTTTCCCTGGACCTTAGAAGAATTATGTCAATTAGTTTCAAAATGATGGATGACACAGCAAAATTACAATATATTAACGCGAAATCGTTAACTTTAAGGAATCTTTCCAATTAATAAGTGAGCAAAAATCACACGTCCTGTTTAACATTATTGTTTTTTATTGATGAATCGAACAGTGTATAATTGGACAAGCATATGGCCATGAATGTTTCTACTTAACGAATCTGTTGAAAATCTCTAGGGATGAATGACTAGCTGCATTTACAATTTTGACATCACAAATTTCAAATTAATAATAAAAAATAAGGAGCTCAAAATGACCAATACAATTTTTTTTTAACTTTTTAAAAATATGAAAAAACTGTTAAATACGTATTAAATCTCTTTAAATCCATCTTGAATCTTTTTCAGACTTTTTGCATCAATTATTTAGAGTCTTATAATTTTGATTAATAGTTTGAAATTCGTGATAGCAGAATTGTAAATCCATCTATTAATTTATTCCCATCGTAAATATATCCGATCTTTTCAGAATATCAACTGAATATCATTTATTTTTTAGTCAACTGCATGTCATTCTCTTCTTTTTTTAATGCAGAAAAAATTTCAAAAAAGTTTATAGTTCCAGCTGTAACTGTTCGAAAGATACATGGCAGAGAATTTGTCTCTTTTCATAGAGTTGCCAGTTTGACAGCTTACAAGTACTTGAGGCGAATCATTGTACTGTTTCTTGTATATCATTGTTTTCAAGTCTAAAATATTCGCAATATTTACAATATTCACAGAGTTTACAGTATTCACACTGTTCACAGTAAACCTAGAAATTTACACGAAACCTAGAAACTAAAAACATCTGGTGAACACTATGCTGTAGAACTTCCAGGAAATGAAAGTGAACATGCCACTAAAGATTCACATTCTTCATTCTCACTTGGACTTCTTCCCAGAAAATTTGGGAATAGTTCGTGATGGACACGGGGAAAGATTTCATCAAGACATCAATGAAATCGAAAATAGGTAACAAGGTAAGTGGAGTGTGAACGCTTTAGCAGACTAATGCTGGAATCTTGTAACTGATGAACCAAATGCTCATCATCGTCGAGCATGCAAGCGAAAAATTTTCTAGTCAGTAGTACCACCTTATAATCATTTTTTGATAGGAGTTAACAACCAATAATAAAGAAGGTATATTTTAAACTTTGTAAATACTGTAAACTTTGTGAATATTGTAGATACTGAAAATATTGTAGACTTTAATATAATGAGATACAAGAAACAGTATAATGATTTTCCTCAAGTATATGTAAGCTGTCAAACTGGCAACTCTATAGAAAGAGACAACTTCTCTGCCATGCATCTTTCGAACAGTTACAGCTGGAACTATAAACTTTTTTGAAATTTGACCTTCATGACTAAAAAATAAATGAAATTCAGTTAAATATATGGTTTTATAAACCTTTTCTTTGTGTTTTTTTAAAAATCTTTTTGTAATTATCTCGGGAAATGTATAAGATATCGAAAAAATAAAACAATCAATGGATTCTGTGTTTAGAGAAGGCATCAAAATCATGTATTTTCTTCGGTTCAAAAAATTTTTTACACTCTTTTATCATACGATTTGTGGTTTTTCGAAAAAAAATTTAACTAAAAAAATCTCAAAAACCTGACGTGCTGGAAAAAACAGAGGCCAAATTCGGATTCAGCACAGAAAACTACTCTGGAAATGATATACATCTGGGATATATAATAATTTAAATTGAGAAATGAACGGTTAATTCGGGCAAACAATTGAAGAACGAGAACAAATCTGTCTCGGCCCGGATTAGAACTGAGGTACCCACTTTACATGAGTGGTATGCTAACCAATTACGCCACCGAGGCCTCGACAGATTTTCAATCCATCTTCCTTGATATCGTTGTTCCATCACTTTGAGGTCTTGATGGAACATTTCACTCTGTTCTTCACTGTAGTCCCCAAGACTATATGAGATATGAGAATCTACGAAAAGAAGTTTCAAATTCATTTAATACATTAAATTTTTGAAACTATTAGCATTCTCGAAATCTTTTTTTTTCACTCTGAACTTTCAACATTTTCCAGGAACTGTTCAACAAAAGTTTTGAAATCGAACCAAGTTTTATTCTCAGTTTGAGTCATTTTAGTAACAAAAACGTCGTCTTCTAATAGCTGCGAATTTGAGGTCCATCGAATATCTCTACTTTCAATTTAGCATCGAACAATTGGAAAAATTGAGACATTACATACTGAAAACATTGTCCCTCTTTAACTAGTACTTTTACGAATTGTTTTATGAGACCCAACTTAATATGAAGAGGTGGAAGAAGGACTTTTGATATCTCCACTAATGGGTCATTGATGATGTTTTTGGATCCTGTTTCCAACGACATTCTCTTTGATCAAACTTTCTTTTTGTAATCATTACCACGATCCCAGCTGTCTCATAAGCACAAAAAAACAAGGATTCTTCGTATTTCCTGATTGCTGTCCCAGAAGCATTGAAAGAACTTTGAAACCTCCACAAATTTGCCATTTATAGTTTTCGTACTTGATTTTTTCCAAGATAATTTTCATATTACTGCTAACTTTTTTGAGTTTTGTTCAATAAGCTATTGGTATCGATGCATATGCGTTTATGTTGTGCAATAAGACGGCCTTCAGGCTTCATTTAGAAGAGTCCATGAATTACGTCTACTCTCCATCTTTGTATACTCCTGGTTATAATTCGTTTATAAGTCCATTAACATTCGTGCAATAGACTGAAGATAGTTCTTGACCAAAATGAAAGTATTTTCGAAAATGCTGTTCTCTGTTCCGATAAACACTTGAATTCGTTCCTTTTGCTCAATTTCATTTTTTTCAAAGCTGAAGCAAGGTGTTCAGCACCATCAGGTATTGACACTGAATTTTTGAGTAAATTCAATAAATGCAAATAATGGAGACCTAAGTCCAACAATTTATGCATGAATCATAACACAAGAAGCTCAGAACGCATGGTTAACAAGAAACGAAGTAAGTTTTCTTACAACGAATATTATGAGGAAGACTTCTCAAAGAGGAGATTGTTCTAATAAAGTATTTTTAAAAATAATTCCTGAGATATGTTTGCTATTATATTGATCTGACTTGAAAACTAAGTTCCGTGACTCAAAATAAATAGAAATACGATGCTGGCCTAGAAATTACTGCTTGAGAAATATTTTTTGAAGGTTATGTTACAGAATTTTATAGTAATATCACTAATCTGACTTTATTTCTGAATTCAGCGACTTGAAATCTTTTTTAAAAAACATGTTTTCTAATCACATCCTCTAAAATAAGGTTTTTTGAAGTTAAGTCGAAAACTAATCGTGAAAGGTGCTATTCTGACCTGAGATTGGGATTCAGCGAGTTAAAATATGCTTTGTTTGTAGATCTTGACCTTTTTTTTGTGTGGCTGTGTTATTATGCAGGGTGTCTAATAAATATGGCAACCCCTCGATAACTTCGCAGGATCAAGTTTCCATAAAAAACTTTCCTTACAAAAGTTTTAAGAAATCATGGAAGCCATCGGATGAAGACCTCGAAATGGACCTTGACCGTGATATTCAAGGTCATTTTAAGGTGAGCTTGGAAAATTTAAATGGATACCACTATTTTTTACCTCAGATTCGGAAAGATTTCACCATTTTTCCTCCTCGCCAAAAAAAAAAAGAAAAAAAAAGTTTAAGGCAAACTCAAACCCTCTGATTGGTAAACCCTATTGTTCATCTGGCAGAAAATGTCAAGGTGTTCATGTGTGTAAGGTACATAGCGACACTACTGTCTGCACTCGTTCATCGGGATACTATTTCCAATGTCCAGGACCCACGACGAGGATGTAGCAGGATAGATTTTGGGGCCCTCTTTTGGTCCAGCCGACGAAGGCAATACTGTTTACAACCCAGCCGGTCAAGGCCAGATTGTGAGGAATGTGAGTAATGCAGCTCATGAAGGTAAAACAAATTGTCGGCCATTTCAATTAAGAAAAAAGTAACTGCGTAATATGGAAGAATTTCACCTTCAGGATTCACGATTGAAAATGTTCATACAATTTTTCTACTGTGATTGATTGCGTGTATTTATTGCTAACAGAGTGTAATTTATCTTTTCCAAACACTATTTCAAAGATTTCTAAGATCACCGAATGAATTGTTTGGTGTACTGAACGACAGGAAAGAAAAGCTTGAAATATTCAAGGAGTTCAAGAGCAAGTTACAATACTTGAGATATTCAACTTGTTGATTTGGGTCGGTTGGTTTCGGTTGTTTGATAAGGATTGGCTGGTTTGGGTTGGTTGATTGAGGTTGCTTGTTTTGGATTGGTTAGTTTCATAAGAATTCCGAATTTTCTACAATAAAGTACGAGTAATTACTCTCTTGGTACTTACTGATTTTTATTTCTTCTTATGTGTTGTGACACTAAGTTGCGCAATATTGCAACAAATGTTTACGATTCAGAGGATTTGGGTTTGCCTTAAACTTGACATTCATCTTGATCTTAACATCAAGTGATTCAATGGATTCAGTGAGGTCGATATTAACCCTTTGCGGTCGTATGTCTACCCTCAGCCACTAAAACATGTTATGTATAAACTTAATACGACTGCAAAGGGTTAATTCGACCTCGGGCCAAGCTCTAGGGGTAATCTTAACTCTCGACAAAACAACGTTTCTGTACGAAGAATTTCACGCCGTTTCGATTGAGGGGGTTCAAAATAAGGAATTCCATTAGAAGCATTCTAGTTGACTTCCAGTTTACCTTGAAAAATGGGGTTAATGGCCTAAGGGCACCATCAGGTTCCTCGCACAGCCATGTCTTTGGACGTAAAATTTTCCGCTCTTTCCGAATTCAAGGTCAAAAACAGTGATTTCCATTCAAATTTTCCAAGCTCACCTTAAAATGACCTTGAAGATCAAGGTCAAGGTCCATTTCGAGGTCTTCATCCGATGGCTTCCATGATTTCCTACAACTTTTGTAAGGAAAGTTTTTCATGGAAACTTGATCCTGCGAAGTTATCGAGGGGTTGCCATATTTATTAGACACCTTGTATATAAATTATTTCAAATCCCAGAAATTAAACGCGTCGAATAAAATCTTTAACAAATGGTAATCTATAATACAAGTGGGTTGGCACCTTGTTTACATACACTGTAAAAAATGATCTAGGGAAAATTATGGAAGATTCGTAAAATCACAGCGCCTCTCTGTGTAAATTTACTTAGTTCCGTAAATTTATATTGATGGAGGATGTGATTTTCCGACAAGTGTGTGAAATCACTTCTATCAGCGTTGGACATAAAATGACCCTCGTTAAGCGATGTAAAATCGCATTGTCTATCGTATGAATTTTCCAAACGTAAACTGAAATTTTGTTTGAGTTTTGCGCAAAATTACCGCCTAGCTGTAAATTTCCGGATGAGAATTTAATCTTCATTTCGCTGTTCGGTTGTTGTTAATTCTTCATGTCGTTATTATAAACCCGACATTTTGGAAATACATAATTCTACATAATCATAATTTATTTAATACATTACATATTTTAAATTCCAAGTAGCACCGATAAATCCTGTACCACAAAATGAAGTAATAACTGAAATTTTATACAATTTATATAAACCCTACACGATTTAATTTTGAATTATAAAATAATAAGAAATGTGCGAAATTAAATCGTGAAAGGTTTATAAAAATCGTTTAAAACTTCAGTGATTACTTCGTGTTCAATTTTACAGTTTAAGATTTATTATTGTCAGTTTAAATTGAAAATATTTCATTTATTAAGTAAATACGATTATCTAAAGTTCTTAATAAAGAATTTTAATAATGTATGTATATATATATAATAATCCAGGATGTGGACGGGAAATTCCACCTATTAATTGAATTTTCCATCCAAAGCCGGAATTTTCGTTCCACGTTACGTTCAATTACGGACAAGGTTAGGAATAATACAGTAGCAGTTCGTAAAATTCACGACTAAATGGAGTCTTACGATCAAGGATAGAAATTTACGAAATGTTTGTAATTTTCATTCCATCCGTAATTTTACACCGTCCAACGAGGGTCATTTTATGTCCCTCGTCTGGCGATGTAAAATTCCGCTGAAATTTTTTACAGTGTATACATATAGTGTCTTCATCTATCGCTAGGACTTACAAGCATGAATACGGAAGCTATCAGCTTGTAAGTGGGGACGCCGCGTCGCACAGTGGTTGAAAAATGCGAAAAGCTGGCCAAAATATCAAGATTATTTGCAATGTCAACGAAATTTTGTGCATGACAGTTTTAGGCATTGCCGATTACAATTTTGAAATCAGTTTTTCAAAAAACCAAATGGCGGATTCAAAATGTCGGATGCGTTTTACGTAAATTGATCGGTGTTCAGTCAAAATCGGTATAATAGGATTTCAAAGTTGGTGATCATGAATTCAATATTAAATTTCGAAAAACAAAAGTGTGGTTCGGATATGACCAATGCATTTTAAAAAAAATTGATCGGAATTTACTCAAAATCGGTATCATGGGGTTCTGAGGGTATGTATTCTACAAAAAGTGATTGGAATTTTGTAAAAATCGGTATGATAGGGTTCTGAGGGTCACTCATAATGAATTTTTGAATATTTTGGGTGAACTTTATTTAAAAAACATTTCTAATGACAATTTTTTATAAGGTAATAGTAAGAAGATTTCATTCTACTTGGACACTTGATTGTTTATTTTCTTTTCAAACAATATCGTAAAACTTAGTCGTAGTTTTAAAATATAAAGTTCTAAAACATTTAAATCAACTCTCTTCATTAAAATATACGCCTAAGATTAATCGCTACTTTCAAAATGATTAGTCACACTATCTTCGTTGATACTGTTTTCATAATAACTTATATTGCCAGACTTGTCTTCGTCTACGCATTCATTTTTTTCTTTGCTAAGTTCCAGTAAGTCAAGAACATCCGCTGACAACCATTTGACTTTTTTTGAAGATATCTCATCAAAAATAGAAATAACAGGATCTGACGTTATTAAGAGCTTTGAAAAAACATTTTCCATTGTTTTAATTCTGCTACATCTTCTGCCTTATTGGCAGAAGAGAGTTTTTTCATTATTTTGGAATCGTGAACCAAGATTTTGTGCACAGTAGTTGGCATAAAAACCGAAGGTACAATTCTACAATTTTCGTACTGTGGCCAAAGCATATTCTTCAAATTTTTGAACGTTAATATCAAAGCACAAGAAATAGCTCACAAAAGTGTGTGGAATTTGATGATAATATCCTTGTCTACTTCCGTTATGGGAGCAGAAAGTGACAAATTTTGAAAGAATCGTTGTGCAATATTTCCAACGTTCGTACAGCTTCACCCTTGTTTCGGCTGATCAACGAGGATCCCTAATTTAATACGGAAATCTTTTTTAATCTTTTCTTTGCGTTTTTTAAATTTGGCGATGTACAGTGACAAAGATGACATCGCTGAGGAGACAAAGTATCTGTCAATGATTTGCAGACTTTCCCATCAATCATCGTTAAAGCCAGGACATAATTAAAGTTCATTTCTTTATAATCGATAATTTTTTTGAATGGCTTGAGATTTTTTTTGTTCCGTTAGGTCATCAACAACTTTTTTGGTAGTTTCCACAATTTTGGGTAAGAATTTGGTTTTGATAGGCCTACAAAATCGAGGGGAAGTAGGTCGTGGATTTATCAATATAATATCATCATTGATTGCCGCATCAACCGATTTGAGCTGCAATGGAACTAGAGATGTAAAAAAAATGTTCTCCTCCGTTTTATTTCCGTCATCGCTTTCAAAAGTTTGGTTAAATTTACTCTGTCCAGAAGTTTCATTGGAACTTTCGAAATTAATTGAAATTGATAAGTGTTATCACTTGCAAGGCTTTTAATAACGTCAACTTGAGCTAAAAGTATATGTTCTACTGTAAGATCTAGTAACGCCTGTAATTTCATTTTAGCACAGCATTCAGTAAAAGTAATTTCAGATCTATTTAGATAGCATTTTTTTTGGCTTCGAGAATGTGATGGTAAGGTGGATATAATGTACAATTGGTTTTAAAGCTAACTTTTCGAATTCCTGAATATTGATCTTTTGTTACTTTTTTTCAATCAAAGTCGCCAGAGCAGGATCACAAGACAAAGTTATTCCGGTACTACATTTAAAGATTTTCTGTAGCTTGATGCTTTCGAAAGAGTCCCGTATATAACATTCTGGACAACTTTGGTAGCGCTTGTTTTATCTTCAGCTCAGCTAGTCTGTGTTCGTTTCCAAAAATTTGTCTTCTATTATATGCGTATTTTGTCATTTGAATTTTATTTTTGAAATCTATCTTCTAAGATTTTTTTTGTGACCCTTTGATAAAGTGTACTTGTGACTTCTTTTACAATTTGTTATTACGCTTCTCTTCATATAAAAAAAGTTGCGAGTAGTTGCATCTGGTTTTGTCATATATATAAAATATAAGTGTGGTGGATATCATAAAAAAATTTCAAAGTGGGGCCTCGTGGGTTTTTTTTACTAATCCATTCTTTCATACATATTTTATGTGGTTCAGTTGAATAATCATCAATTTAATTTACAATATAAACATTTGGATTGTTTTCGACTTGCTTTAAGTAGAAAATACAAAAAAGTAATACTCGATTTCAGGAGAAGATTCCATTTTGTAGAATTGAAATTGATTAATCCAGCGATTAGTTGTACACTTTTGAAGAATACTATTTTTTTGTCGGAACGCTCGTTTAACGTGTCACTCCCGATTGTTCTCTTCAGACTGACTGCTAGAAGCAGATAACATTTCAGCGCATTTTTGACAGTAAAAAACAATGCTGAACCAAAGAAAGACTCTAGATAAAAAAAATTTCTACTTTTGGTCAGCTTTACACGATTTTAAACCACTGTGCCCTGGATTGAATTCGGGCCGAGGCAGATTCTTCCTCGTTCTTCAGTTAATTGTCTAGAAGAACTATTTATTTCCTAATTTAAATCATTTTGATTTTTTAAGTAGTTTATTGACAAAATTAGCACACGATAGTGAAAAATGCAACCATAAGAAAGTCACATCTTGACTATATTACATATATTAGAAGGTTCAGAGAAAGGGGAGAAATTTCTTACCCCGTCCGGAAATTTCAACTGCTCAAAGCTTGTAAAATACTTATTCACAAAATACATTAAGCCAGAAATTCAAGTTAGAAAGCAACATTTCGATTTTGAATTATATCAAAAATGTTATCAATTTAATTTTTGAATAATTTCCTAGAGTTTAAGCCAATTCATCACATACTTTATCAAATTCTTCTCTGACAGTATTTGATTTTCTCTGATGCTTTTCTTGACGCATATTCTACGTGCTCGTGATATCTAGCAAAACTAAATACCAAATAACACTTTCGACGTGAACAGAACAAACTAATGTCTCTGCGCCTTATTTCTATTATCCATACCATCCATAAACTTGTTTTTCATCGTACCTTATCCCTAAGTTGTACTTAGTTGAGTTTATTACAATGAAACGTATGTGATTTGACCATTTTTAGAGTTTTCCCGCAAAACAGAGTTTCCAGACTGAGCTATGGCGACACATCTCTTGGCTGCATAGTAGTAACAATTTGGTCGACATAACCTAAAAATGCACAGCAATAACTATTGCTCACAGTCTGTCCAAGCACAGCCTGACAGCTTTGTCTTGTGGGGAAATTCTATAAATTATCTAACATAAATATATTAATCGGTGACATATATCAATGATTCTAAATGAAATATTATTGAAGGTTTATTATGATGGACACGCCGTCTAACTTCGGACCTTGCCACGTAGTTGGAGAAAACGCACGGCAACGTTGACTTTCACCAGACGCAAGCGCGTTCAGGCCATGGCTGTTTCAACGCGTACCTGAAGTTTTTCAAAAAAAAGGACGTAGAGACGTGTCACTGCAGCAGGAACGGGGAGGGCCAGTAAGAAAGTAACCATTGACGCCTGCACTTGCGGTTCCTCGTCCCGAGGTGGGCGGGACTATCTGACGCGCGAAGTGGGAGGGGGGGGGGGATTTCTTTCACCTGGCGCAGTGCTCTGTCCGCTGGTCACGAGAGTTCCACCGGGAGGGTGAGCTTCAGGTATAAACAGTAAATTACACTCAAAAAATTCAACATATTGTGTCTTCAAATAAAATTCTAGATGAAATAAGGAAAAATGGAGCACAAGAGAATAAGCCTTGAAGAGCGAATGCGGAAATAGATTTATATATTCAATAGCCCTGGCCATTGAATATTCTAACCTTAAAGGCGAACTTAGAATCAGAAAAATTGAAAACACCTCTAGCATTGGATATTAGGGAAAATTTACTTGAATTAACGCATAATATATTTGAAAATTAAAATAATTGAAAATAAAGCTCCTGCACACACTGGTAGTGAAATAACTTGTATATGAGAAAGTTTCTCCGAAACTAGCAGGGAAAAACTTGAAAATTGCGAAATGCTACCTTTAGTTGGAACTAGCATAGCAGCTGTTACGGGAATAAAAATTGTAAATATAAAGTATCAAGTATATGTCGAGTTAGAAATTGGAGATAAATTTTACTACCATACATTTTTTCAATACTGTAAGAATTAAGTGAAATTTGTATTTTGGGAGTCAATTCATTGAAAAGGCCAAACAAAAAAACGGTTTGAAAAAGAATATTATGGAATCACACAAGGGAAATAAAAGTATTAAAATTGAATAATTGGAAAAAGAGATGAAAAATATTAGGTTGATATGTGAAATATACTACTGTGGGCAAAAACTAAGTGGTCTTTTGAGTTTGGGGAATAGCCACAAGTCACACGGAGCAAAATCAGGCGAATATGGTGGTTGGGGAACGATATGCGTTGAGTTTTTGGCAAAATGGTCACGAAGAACGAGTGCAGTGTGAGACGGTGCATTATCGTGATGCAAAAACCACGAGATGTCTGCCCAAAATATCTTTTGAAACGATGTTGAGTGATCCTCTTGAAATGCCAATAGTATCAGCAAGGTCTCTAATTGTCAATCGACGATTTTTGTGCATTAATTCTTTGATTTGATTGACGCGTTGCTCGTCAGTTGATGTTGATGGTCGTCCGGGGCGTTCCAAGTCATCAACACGTTCTCTGCCTTCTTTGAAGTCTTTGTACCACTTATAAACATTTTTCTGCAACATGGTTAAATCACCAAAGGCCTTCTGCAACATTCTGAACGTTTCCGTAACTGAAATTTCATTCCGCAAACAAAATTTAATGGCAATTTTTTGCTCAAGAAATTCAGACCTTGTAAAAATCGAAAAAATCACTTTTAGTCGTTTAGAAAACACAAGTGTAACTATGTAAAAAATGATGACATTGACATGAAATTTGGCACAGATGCCAGTAACAGTAGGACCAACATAAAAATAAAAGATTTTGCCCGAATCGGTTAGCCCGCAAAGTTTAAATTAAAACTTCACCTTAGTTTTTGCCCACAGTAATATATTCATACATGAAAATGATTTTAAATTAAGGCTATCATTGCAGTTTTCAAATTAAAACCACATTTTAGGGATCTACTTGAATTTTGAGAAATCACTATTGTAACAGGGAAACAAAATTGAAAAAGGAGATGGCGAAAAACTCAAGAGCGAATAGACTTATATGCTGGCGAACACACCTTTCCGCCCGTAGAAATTCGTGCATGATACGAACTCTAACAGCTGTGACTTACGCGTAACATGGATCAGGTATCTCGTTTGCTCGCATAAGGCAGTAAATTCCTTTACAATTTTGATCTCCTAGCTGACTAATATGAGTAGATTGAATAAAAACAAGGTAGTATTAAAACGATGACGATAGCAAAACTTGATACTGCAATAAACAGGTGAATTTCCTCAAAGCTGTCGAAACTAGTAATGGAGAACTGCTCCTGTGTCTGTGACCAGTGGTAAGTAATGTCTTACCTGACGTGACGCGGTAATTACCGGTCACGCTGGTCAGAAGTGGTAATTCTGAATTTTCCCATAATCTGAAAAGTTGATTTGATTAAAAACAGGATTATTTATTAAATGTTAAACTTTTCAATATAAGTGCAATCAGTTCAACTCAAAGAATTCCTTAAAAGAAGAAAAATAAGGAGAAAAGTAAATTTGTGGCCATTTTAGCAGACGACAAATTAACTTTTGCTTATCGGTGCAGTGCACATGGTGGTAGTGGCATTGTGGTGTTTTGATGTTTCTTATCGTGGAGTGAAAAAATTTAATCTGTTACAAGTATTTATTGAAAATTTTATTATTACATTAAATAAAGGTGAGTATATATTTCAAATAAAGTGGAAACTGAAACATAAAAAGGAAATTTGAAAAATTAATTAAACATTATGTTAATAGTATATATTAAATATTGTTGATGTTCTTAAGTCACATAAGTAATTCATTTATATCGTTCAACACAATGTTTTTCCGTCACACGTGCAATTTTTTAAGTTCTTCCCTTTGTTTTTTTTGTACAGTTTTTATTTCTTAAATTTAATTATTAGAACAATTTCACAGTTTTGACACGTACAATTCCTTTATATCATTTTTTATCACAATGCTTATCCGTCACACGGGCAAACTTTTTTAAGTTTCTTCTATTTGTATTTTTATAGAAATAAATTTTCATTGATGAGTATATTTACTTTTATATAAAAACGGATTTGGTGTGGTAACGATAGTGTTGATGATCGGTTCATATCTGCAATTATAAATATCATTTACTTCAATAATTGTATCCGTATTACTAAGCAATATTGTCTTTACATTGTCAGTTGATATTATTGATCATTTTTATTCATATACCTGACATTAATCCAACTATCTATCTGAACTGCATACGAAACTGCACTCTTGATACTATGGTTAACTATCTTTGATAATCGCTTATATTCTGAATCTAGTAATGATCCAGACAATGTTTTTCTTGAAGGGAGAGTAAAGGATGGCTTAAGCAATTTAAAAAACTCAATCCAGTAGACGTTTTCTACGACTGTAAAAGGTGTACCAGATGTGTAGACGGCACGCGCAAATTTCACCCACAACTGATTCTAAAATGTATAATAAGTGTTAATATATTTAATTCTATATAATATTATATATACAGTATAATAATAGAGATTCTTTTATGTACGTGTATATTTCGAAATAACAAAGTGGAATACAAACTTACTTGCTCTGAAATACTCAACTCGTATTCTTCCTTTTCTACATTAATACTAACAGATGGTGCTATAATTTGATCGAGAACATAGTATTTCACGCTATTAGGAGCATTTTCACATATTACAATGTGTTTAGTCCCCGGTTCTGCATTGGTTTCCTCGGAAACCAATCAGGGGGCCCTAGAACAGGCCACCGGGCGCGTCCTCAGGTTACGGATAGAGGGGCCTGTACCGAGTGTTACTGCTGAATACGGATACAAAACTAAATAAGCAGTCGCGGACAATGTTCCGGGGATGGTCCCGAAGGAATAACCCCCAAGCCAAGGTGTTAACTACCGTGCCGAGGGCTGCATGGCACCAGGGAGTGGTGTCTCACACGGTGTCTCTAGGAAACCAGGCCACCTCCTAAAGTATTGAGGCCTTACCCCTGCATGCGGGGCTCCGCAGGGGCGGACCGAATACGTCCCTAGTTACTCGTGGGATTAAATATGGAGCTGTCAAATATAAATAAAACAATGAGTGAAGAGATTTTTGGAGGGGAGTTGGATGTAAAGGAGGAGACGCCGGATCCGTTCGAGACGGATAAGTCCCAGGTACGGCAGTACAGGGACTGGCTTCACGAGCGGAACGAGAAGCAATTGGAGATCCTCAAGAAGGTGGAATCGGCGCTGGAGAAGATGGAGAACTTCTCCAGAACAAAGAAGAATATGCACCTCCCTATCAGGGACGGCATACAGGAGGCGAAGAAGGAGCTTGGGGCGCTGCGGTATGATATAGAGGATACCGTCTGCTACCTCGACTACTTCGAATACCTGATGAGAGTCCTCATGGTACGAAAGATGAAGGAGGTAAGACCATAAAAAAAGAAGGAAGTTGCAGACGAGGGTAGCCAAACCCTCCTACAGCCGGCTGCGAGGTCCACACCGGACACGCGCAAACGGCCGAGAGAAACAACAGCGAGCCCGGAGGTGTCTGCGGCGAAGAAGCCGGCAGAGAAGAGGACTAAAGTCTCCAGTAAAGAAGAAGAGTGGGTCAAGATCCCCAAGAAGAAGGACCTCCGGAAAAGGAAAGGCAAGAAGCCTTCCAAATCGCCGGAGAAACGTCGCCGTGCGCGCCCAGAAGCGGTGCTCATCAAACCGGCAGAGGGGATGAGCTACGCCTCAATTCTGCGCGAGCTCAAAAAGTGCGTCAACTCTGATGAGCTGGGCGCAACAGTCCAAGGAATTAGGGAGACACGCTCCAAGGACTTGCTGGTGGAACTGAAATGTTCCACAAAAAGCAGAGGGAGGTTGGACACTGCCTTCAGAGAGGCCGTTGGAGCCAGGGGCACGGTCCGCCATCTCATCCCCAGGATCGAGGTCGAGATCGCCGACCTGGAATCAACCATCGGAGCCGAAGATGTCGAGGATGCCGTCAGGAACTACTTCGGCCGAGAAACGGAGCTGGAGCTAAGGGTATCTTTAAGTAAGACACCCTTTAGAGGTAACCGGAAGGCGTATGTGCTTTTGGAGGAGGCAAGGGCGCTGAAGCTGCCTAGACTTTGGCCACATAAGGGCGGACTGCCGAGGGCCAGACCGCAGCAGGTGCTGCTGGAGATGCGGTGAGGAGGGGCATCTCGCGGGTTCCTGCAACGGGAAGCCAAGGTGCTTTCTCTGTGCCGCAAAGGAGGAAAAGCTACGGAATGACCATATAGCGGGGACTATGCGCTGTGCGGCCTTTCGGGAGGCAGCCCCGAATAGGAAGCCTTAGAAAGGCCGCTATGGGAGAGAACCTGGACCTGTTACGCCAGGAAACAGATGAAGAAGCAAGAAGGAGAGGCTAACATCGCCTTCAGATGGCCCCCACCCTGAAGTAATGCCTAACGGCGGTTCCAGGGTGGGATTCCACGGCCTAGAGACAGGGAGGGAGTTTTAGTGGGTAGGGCTGCGCGAGCAGCAGAGTCCCACACACCAGGGGGACACGGAGTCCCCTTGACGGTGCATAAAGCATTTCTCCCTTCCTCAAAAAAAAAAAAAAAAAAAAAAAATGTGTTTAGTCATCTGGGTAATATGTTTGATATATATTTTCTCATAAAATAAACACTTATATTCTTTTTCAACGCCATCAACAGGCATATAATATTCATTAAAAACATCAGTTGGTCTCAATTTCCCGTGTTCTCTTTCCATTTTATGGCATCAAATTAAATTCAGTTTAGTAATTAATATACTAGTTGTCAACAAAATAATACAAATATACTTTCAAAAGACATACTGTTTCATAAAAGCCTAAAACAAGGTTAGGTGTCACGTTAGTCACAAAAGTTTCATCTGCTGTGTCGTCTGCTTCTTAAAAATTGTGCATTTTTTTTTAATAGCAAATTATCAGTCATTTTCTGCAGTGAAAATAATTTGAAACTGAACTTTAAAATGTGTTTCATCGTCTCCAATCTTTATTTCCTCGTAAAATTTAATATTTTTTACGAGATAAAAGAATTACCACGTCTGACCAATCTGACCGCGGTAATACCGGTCAGAATTCGGTAATACCTGGTATTACCGGACACTTCCCATCACTAGTCGAATCAGTCTAAACTCCAATCTATGGACTTTTTAATCAGCAAAATTTTCAAATTCCAATCGTTTCCAAATCACCTAAAATATCCAAGCTCATCAAAACTATCCCATCAAACTGCCCTATTGCGAGCTGACAAGCCAGGGCAAGTCGAATCAGCAAATGCAGTCCGAAGAAGAACTTCGTAGATACAAGTTCATTTTTCTTAAAATACAATACGAAAGAGTGTGTTCGTGAGTGCAAATTTGTGCGCGATCTGGTCAGATCTCGACAAAATCAAGATCTGGTTAGATCTGGGAAGTTAGATCTAACAAGATCAGTTTTTTTTCGTAGAAGGCCATCAGTTTTGGCGTTTTCGAACGACGGGCGAGTTATTTGATCCGGACCCTCAATTATAAATCAAAGTTGATTACACATATTTTCAAAAAAATATCAACATAAAGGTATTGTAACATTTTGACTAATTCTAATTTTTAACTAAATATTTTTTAGACCGAATTTTTAGTTTTAAGTTTAAATACGTAATTTTTAATTACGCCAATTTTCTAATTATTTTTTGAGTGACAATTTTGCCCTATTTTGGGTCGAAAATTGTCCCTTTAAAATCTGCGTATGGGTAACACGAAGGGTGAAAATTTCGCGAAATGTAATTCTTAAATTAGAGGGCTAGAATACCGGATAAACTCACTATTTTTAATCTAGGAGAAAGCGAGTGCTGATTGTCTGAATCCTCGTTTTCACAGCGCGTAATTTTCAAGTAACGTATCTAAAATAAAAAAAACTCCAATTAATAAATGCTAAAATTTCGCGCAGTCGCGCCTTTGAATACACGGTTTAATTTTTGGGAGTTCCCTAATTCCTGTAAATAATGTTTGTGGGCTTGTTAGTATCGCTTCGATGCATACCATAAGACCGCGTTTGAAAAAAGAATTCTGTACTACTTTAAGATCCTACATCACATGTTTTCCAAAATCTCAGTGGATAATCAAAAGGAGTTGGAAATGAGTGAAAATCACCTTACCAGCTCCATAAGGTAGATGGTCGTGACTTTCGCTGGATAACGAGAAAAAATGACTAATTCCACGACGGGTAAGAAGTCGGTTTTTTTCGTTGATTTTGGCGTGGGTATACAGAGTGACGAGTAGCTATCCCTTGCCCTTTTCAGGTAGAAAGGGAATCACTACTCGAGATTTCGGAAGATATGTGATCAAAAAAAAACCTCCTTATTCCAGGCTTTACTAAAAAAATTCGCTTTTTTTAAAATTTACAAGTGACCGTGTGAGCCAACAAACCCCTAGCTATTGCCGGGGGACGGGTTATCATATGCGAAAAAGCTCTTAAGCAACTGATTCGCTAATGCTACAATGCAGCGAAACAGTTACCAAGTCCTTTTCTCTTTGAAAGGCGATCCTGAGGAAACTCGGGGCAACTCAGAGTTGCAACTGCTTCCCAGGGTCTGGATGGTCCCTCGAACCTACCTTAAGCAGGTGCTGAGACCGAAGTGAATTTTGGTAATTTTTCACCGCGCTCGTCACCTTGGTTTTTCTTTGATTCGCGGTTATTGATTCCCCACTTTTCATAAGTTAGATAGAAGGGGGCTCACATGACTGTCCTGACATGAGATCACCAAAAATGGGGAACCAATGGGATTGGTAGAAAAAAAATTCGTAAAAATAATTATCTTTTTACACATTAATGCTCCTTATACCATTTTACCCGGTCGAAATGGTGCGCGCTTCCTCACGCGTTACAACGAACCTTTTCCCATATTTTTATCATTTTTGGTTTGCCAGAAAAATGCCTTTTTGCATTTTCTTGCAATCAGAGATAAGAGGGAAAGAGAACACACGAGTGTTAGAATGGGAAAAACAATTCACCTGTCGTCGTCTCGTAACCGGCCTTGACCCGTAGTCTAATGGCTAGACACCAGTGTCAATATTTTCGTGGGTTTAAATCCCCTCACAGGTTACGCAATTTTCCTAACGGCACTTGATCAAGGAAACGTGCCAAAATTAAATAAAAGTTTCCAAAACAATCTATTTTGCTTTGCATATTGCATCTTTCGCCTTATTATGACGGCTTAATAAGGTCTATCTTTTTATTATTTTCAAAGATTTTAGTTGTAATTTATAAATAATATGACATGCATAATATAAATCGGAATACAGCTGAACCGTCTTAGTATTTTTAACAACATTGATTGAAAACCTGAATTTTAAACATTGAAAAAACGTTTTTTTGAGCACTTCTTTGTTATTAATAATAATTGTTACAATATTTAGCAAAAAACAAATTTTTTGTTAAAGTCGATAGAATACGTCTTTGACTTCTATGAATGAAAAATCTTTCTGAATGTAAACAATTATTTTATTCATTGATGCACCTAGAAAAATAACTAGTGCAGCGCATTCGAGACAAACTACTGTTCAGAACTTGGACCCATTGAAACGGTGAAACCAGGAAGTTTGAGCGATAAAAGCTTGAAATTCATGCTTAACACATACATATTGTCCATGCACTAGACACACTGCACTCACATGCGAATTATGTGAGCTTTATGCTTAGCTAATAAGATGACTCGTAAACACTAGAGCGCTAAGTGTACCAAATGCTTGAGTTTAAGTGCGTTAAAAATTGAGACCTTTTTCAGACGCACAGGATTCACGTGCACCGTACTCGAATCTCAAGACTTGGGAGCACGAAAAACTCGTGCCTTACACACATACATGGTTTTACGTGCACGGTATTAGTTATTTCTCTCCGTGTCCAAATAAATAATGTCTAAAATTAACTTCACTGCTTCCTGCAAAATTTTTAAAATAAATTCGGATAAAAAACTATACAAGGTGTCCGGACATGTTGGGTCATATTGTACATGAGAAGAAATTGCAACATCTTCTTGAAAAAATTTGCGCTAATAAAGAGCGCGCTATAGACGGGCATTCATGAGTGACTAAGCGGCTGACAGTGTGTTTGTCACTGTCGAATCTGAGACTTCGTACTCACGTACGAGTATCCGCCTATAGCGCATTTTTCGTCGGCAGAGCTTATACATGAATAAATCAGTATTTATAGTTTCAACAAAATTTTCAGAAGAACTTTTCGATTACTTTTTCTAAGTAGAAAATAACTCAGCATGTCCGGACACTTTTTCCGTGAACATCTTGTATAACAAACCCACTTATGAAATTATTCATTTGGTTAGTTATTTTCTGTAATACATAGATAATATTTATTATGAAACACAAGAAAAAAGAACGTAATAAAAAAATAAATAACATACCTCAATGGCTGAAAAATGTCTTCTGCTTGGGTTTTCGTCTTTTTCGATGGGTGTAAATCTGATTTAAGATTTGTTTGATTGTTAACGACATTGGAGTTTATCTTCCTTTTTTTACCATGCATTTGATTCAAAGAAACGTTTACATCGATTACAGCATCTTCTTCACTTTCAATAATCAATTTAAAGTGTTCGTGGACTCTGTTCATACTTTGATTCTTTTCATGAGCGGTTAATGTATTACTTGTATCTTTTTTTCCTTCTATCAATTGTCTCCCCGTTCCTTTCGCGTCTAAATCAGCAATAATTGGTATCACACGCTTGTACCTTTCAAAAGGGCTCACAAATAGTAACTTCTCTCTTGAATATAACTTGTATTCCTTTTGCATTGCGTCATTATCCTGAAATGATTTTTCAATATAAAGTATGATAGAAAATATCCAATCTTCTACAAAAAAATAAATATTACGTAGCACATAAATTTTAAGATATGATTACATTTTGTAGTACAATCAGACATAAAATACAAAACAAGGGGATTTTCTTATGTCAGGCGCCGTTTGTATTTACATCAGGTTTTTAAAAAATAGATTCGACGTGGCAGAACCTTTGCTCATGTTCAAAAATGAAGCCTGACATTTTGCTTCAAAATAGACTAGCTAAAAATTCAATGGTATATGACCTTCAAGCCCTGTACGTGTTTGTTTTTAGGTGCGTATATTCTCGAGGACACTTGAAGTAATTATGCAGACGAATTGTCGAAAAAAATATGTATATATATTAGGTGTACAACTTTTCTTCCATCGTTTTTTTCCTAAAATTTAAGGTTTCATTCTTAAAAAGTGATGACCAATTTATGATTCAAAGTACTGTCCATCACTAGTCATACAGCTGTTCACAAGCAAAGAAATGACGTTCAACATCTCCCGGCTTCAACTCGTACGAAGCCCAATTTCCTTACTTCTGAATCATTCCCATGGTTTTGAGGCGTTTCGAAATGGCTTGTTGAGTCACTCCCAATGATTCTTCCAATTCGCCTTGCGTTTGGCATCAGTCTTGAGCAAGTAATCAGGGTGACCGTTTTCATGGATGAAAATAATTCCCGGTCACCGAAAATTTTTCTCCGGTCATTAAAAAAATTGTTTTCAAGTAATAACAGTTAATGCAATGGGTTTTTAAAATCTTGAAATATTTTTCATTTAATATTCTGAAATGAAATTTCTCCTGGTATACCGAAATCACGAGATCATACGAAATGGACAATTGTTAAAGTCGCTATCACAGTCAACCAGAAAAGAATCCCCTGCTCCAGTGGGCGCTGTAGACAGTAGCCTATGGCTGCTTCACACTCCTGCACTCAAGTTGCTTGCTCGCTTTCTAGAAATAAGGCGGGAGTTTCGAAATGCATAATATAATATATAAGTAAATCACTTTATGTAATACATTTAAAACAAATTAAAATCGTTTTTTATTAAAAATTTTAAAAAATTCCCGGCCATTTCCCGGTCTAGCGGCCACCCTGGTAATGCCTTCAATTCGGAATCTTCGAAAAAGCGCACAGGGCTTTAAGGTCATATGTGACCAAACTTTCGGAAAATTGATTTTGAAGTAAAAATGGCAGGCTTCATTTTTAGACACGAGCAAAGGTTCTAGCATGTTGGGTTTCATGTCAGTGATTTTTCAAAAATGAAAATTAGCGTCTAGCAGAAAAAATCTATCAAGAACACTATGTTGTTACCCAGTCGCACACCCCTTGCAGACCAGTGTAGTTATTCAAGATTAATTGTAAGATCATATGAATGTATTGGCTCAGCAAGCAATAATTGAAATAAATTATAAGTACAACGTGAATGTATATTGTCATTATTATTAATATATACTTTATGTTTACGAATGACATTGAGGTAATTTTCATTTAAATTGATATTATTTTTCTGTTTATTACATTCAATATTCAGTAGTCTCTTCTTTTATTTTATGTAAGTTTTTTTCACAGCCTTTAGATAATGATTTATATATAACACTTTTCTGATTTATTTTGCCTGAATGATCTTTCAAGTTTCATAAATTTATTTAATTTAGAGTTCACTGAAAATTGCATTAATATTATAATTATTTAAATTATGTCATATATCTTCAGATGTTTTTCTATAAAAGGGAATAGTAACGGTTTTGTTATTATTTCCAGTAGAGTTGCTATTGAGAGAATTAAAATGTTGTTGAGGATTGAATTTTTTATAGTCAATTTTATAAATTCTCTTATTTTTATACAAAATAATCAGGATAATTGTTTTTTAAAAAAAATTTTTGCACATTTTTTTGCAACAATAACTCTAAAATAATATAATATTTAGCTTTTTTACGCTATTGTTTAGAAAAAATTTGTTTTCTCGAAAACCAAAACCGTCATAACCAAGTGAATCCAAATACATAACTAATTTATCAACACTTTTTTGTTATAGAAACATGTCCTGAGGCTCTATTTGGTACGCCGGTGTCTTTTGCGCCGAGTGCAGACTCCACTTTGCGCGCTTATAACTACCGATTGGACCCAAATTTTTCAAAATAACTTTTTTGTATGATTTTGCAATTAAAATACTCCATAAGCTAAAATTTTAGTGTTTCTAACATTGATAGTTTTTTTTCTGACCACGCCCAAAGTTAAGTGACTGTCACTAAGAAATTTCCGTTATGTCAGTCGGAAAAATTCGTGTGGCCCACACGACTCAGTCGTGTAGCAATACTACAGAGTAGTGCAGACGATACTACTCTTGACTATAGCAGCATTCTTGTGGTCTTGTGGCTGACACGAATATTTACGGCCAAAAAACGATTGATTCGTGCCACTACACTACACAGTCGTGTAGGTGATATTTTTTTTTCAGCTACACGACTGAACCATGTAGAAAGAAGTAACCAGTAGTGTAGGATTTTCTTCGTGTGACGCGATAAGTTAGAATAAAATCGAGCTATCGTCACGTATTGACTCGGAATCTTCCGAGGCTTGTAGAATTTCAATTTACTGCTTTTGGATATTCTAGCGTTTTCCTTTCACCAAATTTTAGTTTGTATCGTCTTCTTTTTCTTTTAAAATAAAATTTATTATGCCAAACTGTTTCATAATTAAATTCTGGTTTTTCATTTATTACCCAATAACTGTTGTGACTTTCAGTTGACCCTGCCTTGTGTTCGTGGTATTGATATCTCGAGTCTCAGTGTTATTTAAATTGACTTTGTCACTTTGAGTAAAGTGACTGGCGTCCAACAAAACTTTGGTTTAAATAATTTTGGCATTTTCAGATTATCAACCAATTGATAAAATTAGTTGGGCTCACAAAAGAGTTGACAGGTTCCGGGTAAGAACTTGCATCTCATCCCTCCTCAAGTTGGGTCTGATAAAACACTTCATGAAAGTACTAGATAAAGAGGGACAATGTTTTCAGTATATAATATCTCAGTTTTTGCATTTATCCGATGCTAAATTGAAAGAAGGGATATTCTCATGTTGAATACTTTCCTGAAAATCTTGAGGACTACAGTGATGAACAGAATAAAAGGTTTCATCAAAATGTCAAAAAGTGATGGAACAACGATATCAAGGAAAATGGGAGGAAAACATGATGGGGGACTACTGTTGGATGTTAAAAAGAGATTTACCTCAGAAAAAAAGTTCCAAAAAAAATGACGCTACGAAGGTCTTTCGAATTCAGACCGTATGTGGTATTTGACAGCTGACGTTTCATACATTATTCAGTAAAAAAAAAGTTTCAAGTTTTGTTGTTTATTTATTATTTTGCATTGATTTGAAATGGAGGTTTCAGAGGGTCATTTTTGTCACATTTTACTTTATTACTTCCGAAAAGGTAAAAACGCAGTGCAAGCTTGGAAAAAGTTGTATGATGTTTATGGTGAAAAATCATTAACAGAATGCCAGTGCCAGAATTGGTTTGCTCGTTTTCGTTCCAGAGATTTTGACCTCAAAGGTGCACCATGCTCTGGACGCCAAACTGAAGTTGACGACAAAATAAAAGCAATGATAGAAAATAACCGGCGTAGTACGACATGAGAGATCGCAGAGAAAACATATCACATACATGTGTCGAAAGATATTTTAAACAACTTGGTTACGTTAATAAGCTCGATATTTGGGTTCCTCACAAATTGAACGAAATTCATCTCACCAAACGAATTTCCATTTGCGATTCACTGCTAAAACGTAACGAAACCTATCCATTTTTAAAGCGAATCATACCGGGTGATGAAAAAAGGTTCTTTACGATAACATCGCGCGAAAAAGATCATGGAGCAAGCGAGATGAGCCTGCATAATCTACATCAAAAGCCGATATTCGTCAAAATAATTTTATGATAAGTGTTTGGTGGGATTTCAAATGTATTGTTTGTTTTGAGCTGCTCCCAAGAAACCAAACTATCAACTCGAATGTCTACTGTCGCCAGCTAGTGAAATTAGACAAAGAAATCGAGGAAAAGCGGCCAGAACTGGCAACACGTGAAGGCGTCATCTTCCACCAAGATAACGCCAGACTACATACATCTTTGGTCACTCGCAAAAAATTATTGGAGTTAGGCTGAGAAGTGATGCCTCATCCACAGTATAGTCCTGACCTTGTAAAAATGTCTCTTTTTCCACAGAAAGATATAAAATTCTTTAAATTTGAATTCTCATTTTGTTTAAACAATTTTTTGTAAAATAATTGTTAAAAAGTGTAATTTTTCTGCAATTGATAGGAAAATTAGTTGATATAAAGATCTGTAATTGCTGTTTACAAAATTTTTCAATTGTTCTAACAATTTATTATCAATTATTTCCAACTTTTCTCAGAATGGAGGTAGAAATGTCTATTTTTTTAATTTCGAACTCTAGGTCGCTTATTATTGAATATATGTGACGCTATCCGACAAAAGGGACCTTAGGTCCAAATTGAGAACTTCACGGGAGTGCCGATTGAAGAGAGACCATGAAACGAATAGTGGCGGCAGGTCTCGGCGATCCAACTGCCTCCCTTTACGACTTCATCTTTGCGTCGACTATTTGTGTGTTCACCAATACGAGAGTTTTACGATTGTGTTGAAAATAGGGGCGTGGCCTTACAGAGATGCATTGTGAGAGCAAAATTCACGTGGGAACGTAAAGGCACACATCTTTTTTGTTATTTGAGATAAATTTGAGAAATTTGAGAAAATTTGAGAGTACATACCAGACACAATGATATGTTTGACGATGAATGATTATCTACCAACAAAGAGTCTTAAACTTGGGACTACTATAAGATTGGATCTTATACTGGGACCGACAGGTCCCAGTGATAGTTTTTGGAAATAAGCATTATATCTTGTACTGGAACAGGATTATTCAAGCAGACCACCATGTCGTACATAATAATCCGGATATTGTCCTATGGAACAAACGTGCTCAGCGTGTCAAAATCATAGACATTGCCATACCCCTTGGCAAGAACATCCATCTAAACTGTACAATCAAGATCCAGAAGTATGACCAGCTAAAGCACGAAATCACAGAAATTTATTTTGTGACGTTAAAATCTTCAGACCGGCTACTAATAGTTAACGACAAAAATGAAGATTAATTTGTAAGTTCTTTTAAAAACGGATAATTACAATGAATTTATTGTGATACCGCTTTTTCACCTTTATACTCAAGTCTATTTAACACAATAAATGTTTCACATATGCCACAATAGTACTTTTACTTACATCAATCAAAGCATTATCGAAAACCGTTATAGAATGTTCTATATTTTCTCTAAAATAACCCATTTTAGATATAACTCTGGAATTTAAAAGGCAAGGCAAATCAGCTCTTGGTTCCGTGCCTTGAGGTGTGTCGTGAGAAGAATAAATCCAGATTTCGGAATGAATAACATGACTTCTTTGAGTCATTCGCTGTCTAATATCTTCTTCTAAAACTGGTTTGATTATTGGTTGTTCCCTTGCTCTTAATATAATTTTATGTAATCTCAATAAATTCTGCCTTACCAAAGGAGGTATTGGATTACAACACGCTAAAATACCCTGCATTTCCCTTGGAAGTGTTTCAGCGATATTTAACAACATATGGTTAGGTAAGACGTAATTAATACTATCATCTTCTTCTCTCGCAGTCTGATCTCTCCATTTATGTAGTTCTTTAAGAGCGAAAAGCTGGCGATTATTGAACATCTTTTGACTTTTTCTATACATATCAATGTAACTTTCTTCAGTCCAAATAGATTTTACATACTTCTTTTTACAAACTTCGGTACTTCGGCTATAAACAGCATTTAGAATGTTCGTATGCCCATTGGCAGCGTCAATTAAAGCATTTTGCATGATATCTTTTACATATAATAGGTAATGAGTATCTTCCCTTGCATATTTCAAAAGCTCTTGAGGCAGAGGCCTTATGCGCCAATCAGCTAATTGGAACTGTTTATTGGGTTCTAAATCACAATAAATTTTTAATAAATAAGCCAAACTTAGGTAAGGTAATTCTAGTTGTTTAGCTGCTTGATGCGTATCAAACATATTTACAACGTAAAGAGATAAATCTCTTTGAAGCCACTGAATATCAGAATCAGCTCCATGAAATACTTTCAAGATTGTTGGTTTTGTGAAGATCTCATTAAGTTTATACAACTCAGATCTTAAAGCCAAGGTATCAATTATATAATCCGTATGCCTAGTTGATATCTGCATGAGACAAGTGATTCCTTGAAAACTTCTGTAAGAATGATGCTCTAAATCAATCGCTATTTCATTTTGAGTCAGCAAGTCATTTAACAAAACTGTAAGATCTTCCTCTTTATCTATTATAACCAAAGGGCTCTCTTCAAGTGGTTTGTATTTCATTGGTAAACGTTTCTCTAGTTGATTTTTGGGTACTTGAAACACATTAAGTTCAAATTCATACGGATGACCAAATACTTGTTCACCTTTTCCTTCCAAATAAGAGTCCAATGGTTTTAAAGCATTCGGTTTCTCTGTAATTCTAGGTTGCCAAGGTTCTGCGCTGTTATCAATTTTATCCGTGAAAGTGAGCTGTGGTCTCTGAACATTTTTCGCACCTAGTAGTCGAATGGACTGAATACTGCTGGAGTTTTTGCTTGCAGGCAGCTGACGATTAACATCAGTATTCCAACTTCCATTTACGTTGACTGATTTTTTTGTCTGACTTAGTATCAACTCTAGCTCCGAATTACGTATAAAGCCAAATTCTTCATTTATGCAAGCATTCTGAAAAAATAAATTGTTATCAGAAGACTGAAAAAATAAATACAAACCAATTTATTTTTTAAATAAACTGAAATTAAAAACTCAGATTAAAAATAACATCTAATGATGCATAAAACAAGACTCATTCCGACAAAAATATATTTGGTAATTGTTGAACGTCTTAAAATCATTATAGATTTTTTTTTGAATGGAGACATTAAATCCGTCTCATTCAAAAAAGAAAATCTCCTTAGTATGATAAATAAAATACATTATTTCGTCATATTCTGGAGTCAGTTATAAATTAAATGATAATTCTGTATTAAATTATAAAAATACTGTCAATAACTTCTTTTTAGTTAAAATTGAAAAAAATTGGAAGACTTATCGACAATTACAGTTAACTTAAAAAATGTTTACAAACATTTCACTCAAGAAAAGTTGACAGACGCTATTTATCGTCTTCTGTTGTATTTTATACATTTTCAGAAAGATATTTTGTGAAATAAAAAAATTATCTTATTCCCACTTTTACAGAAATTCGATCACGGGGTTTAAATTATCTATGGTCTTATGAGGCTGACTAAAAAATATCACTACATATTTCAAAAAATGAATTTGTTTGCCCCACAGGAGGCAAAAAATGCACTTTTTGGCTCACTAATTGGAAAAATCAATTATGTGTTAAATTCACATACTTGTTACGTACGAATAATTCAAATAAAATTTATAGTGAAATGTTTGTAAAGAATTGACTAATTTAAATTGCATAAATAATTGCATAAAAAATTGCAAAAAGAATACTAAGGAATTTCTCAAGGCGCGCACTCATCGCATATAAAAGTACAATTTTAAATCCCAGTTTGTGCGCATTGTTGTTTAAAATTTAATTTCAGTCATTTTAGAGTCAATGTCGTCTTTGAAATTTTGTAGAGTAAATTTCGCAGCAGGAAATAATTTATCTTCTCGGTGTCCTTAACTTGCTACCTGTTTTTCAAGCAAATAAAAAAAAACGGAAAAAAATTTGCTGGATAGTATACTTCCCAGGTGATATATCGTCTTTAAAATGTTAAAAATATTTGCTAAGGTACTATACATTAGATGTACACGGAGCAAAAATCTAGCTCCAGTAGCAAGTTGAGCTCTGGCGATTAAAGTACGGAATTAGAACGTGCGAAGTTGATATGAAATACGAGAAATATATGTATGAGATTTATGCCAAAAATACTAGAACTTTACTATAATATGTGATTGCAAGTCTTCATGCTATTTTAGCATGAGATTCTTGCAATCGTAGAAACTGAAGTTGCTTTTATCGCAAGACCACCCTGCTCTAGAAGCACTTCAAACCTGCTACAAAAGCATGAAAGGGTTCATACTATTACCGATAGATTTTTTTCTCCGTGTAGAATTTAATAAGCTTTCCATCCGTCTTTTTTAAAAATTTTATCTCTGGTTTTAACCAGAGTTATCAATGTTGAAAGTCAGCAGTGATTTTTAATAGCGCTCGCATTATTCGTACTGACAAATATACAATATAATAAAACTCACTATAAATTATAGTAAAAAAAATAGAACATATAAGGCCTAGCGATAAAAAATAAATGAAGCGCTAAATTTTCGAAAAGCGTTATTAGCATTTTCGAATCTCCCTACCTAATCTACAAATTTGAAAGTGAACAAAAATGTGAAATTCAAATATGGTTCATAAAAAAATGGTTGAAATTGGCTAAGGAGCTATCAGTACTTAAAAAAGGCAATGTTTTTTCGTTTTCCTGAAAATTTTTGGAAATGTACCTTATCCCTTTTTGATCGATAGGGCTTCATATATACATATAAATAAATATTGCCGCTTATTTATAATAAAAGAAACATACTACTTCCCGTTTTTCAAAATATGAATAAGAATGTCCCTATTTTCAGCAGCCTGCTCGAATTCGGGTAAATCCATTTTAAAAGCATGCGCGAAATTTGCCCACAACAATCGATACGTCGAGCGTTTTCCTATATCATAATTGACGATTTTTAATTTTTAAAAAATTTTAATACATCTTATTTGCAAACTATCGCAAAAAGTATTTGTTCACTCAGGCAAAAAACTTCCTGCTAACCCAATATCCATCTCATTCAACCAGAAGAAACCGGTTTACCATGATACCATGATATGTTCTTGAACATTCTGAAACATTTCGACTCTTAGAGTTTTGGTTTTATTAATATTTAAATAATTTTAACGCGAATTTTCATCTGATTGAGCCAAAAGTTTCGCTTCTTCAGTTCTATTTCGAACTTTGAATTTGCCTTTTTTACTAAAAGACTTTTCCTGAATTTTTCATGGCAATTTTGCCCTGTTTTTGGTACAATTTACCTCCGAATTTCATGAGTGGGTAGCACGAAGGGAGAAAATTTCGCGAATTTTAATTCTTTATTTAAAGAATAAGAACGGCTAAGAAACTCACGATTTTCTGTATTTCAGAATGAGAAAAAGTAACACGGAGGAATCGTCCAAACGTCGCCCGTTTCTATAGATTTCGTACCTAGAAATTATAATAAAGTTTCTATCAACATTTGCGGTATTACTTCGCCCAGTAGCGATTTTATATCACGTTTTAAAATTGGGAATTCCCTATGCCTGAAAATAAAAGTTTTCGACCAATGGTTTCTTTTCGCAGCATACATAATTCTTCCCCATTTCTTTTCTTAGCTAGACCAACTCCTCCCTTCTATTCAAGGTTTATTTTGATAAAGATAAGCATCAGGCGTGAACAGGGCACTGCAAAGTTTATGACACAGGCCTGCCACATTTCATCATTTGCTTCCACCCTGGTAAATACTCAATAGCTATATACAACGCACGCAACTTGGCAGGCTTCACTCATTAGGAAACAAAAGAAAAATCATAAAGGAATTAAAACAAAAAAAAAAGTTTACCAAACAAGCGAAGCTCCCCGTGGGGATTCGACACTTGCGTGGCGAGGATATCGAGGGGAAAGATTTTTTTCTTAAGGTGAAGCTCCCCGTGGGGATTCGACACCCAAATTTCTTTAGTGTTGTTATTTATTTATCGAGGAATGCCACATTCGATGTGTCCCTCGAAATGAGAGTTCACACTACTAATGGCATGAGTTGAGCTAACCAAGTTGGATCTGTTTTGCTATCAAACGAAAAATTAGAGTTCTTGGGTTCCCATAAAGTTAATAAAAAAAAATAAATTCAAAAACCATTGATCCCTAGCTAAGGGGGGGACAGGAAACATATGCTCAACCGAGTTCTCAAGAGACAGGAACTGTGATGCTAAAATGCACAGTCCCTGTTCCGAGCCTCGATCTATTATTTTTCTTAAATTTGCGCTAGGCGATAAGTCCTTACCTTGTTAGGTTGCGCAAACGGACTCCAATTCGAGGATCTGCAATCAAGCACATCGCCTCGGATTTCCACCTCTCAATTAATTTCCCCCCTTAATTAACATGCGCGCGCCTCAATTAACCACCGCGATCGAGTCCAATTAAATCAATAAATTAAGAGTTTTTTACACGGTCTTTTCCCCCTTATCGCGACCGTTTTGTGGTTGGAAATCGGTATCATAAGAAAGATAATATTCTTGTGATTATGATAACGTCTTTCAAATTCCAAAAAGACGCATATTTTGCCCCGTGGGGGTGTTTAAAAAGTGATGTGCGCTCAAAAGAGAAAGCGCATCGCACGACGACGACGAGAGAGCCTTTCCCCCATCTCACCTCCCGCTGGCGCGAGCTATCTGCGTAGGCGCGGGCTCCCATTGGCCAGCAATATGGGAAGGTGTAAACCTTGTGCGAATGTATAAAGAAAATTAGAAATATATTAAAAATATTATATATTATATTGAGAATACAAGAACGATCAAAATAAAATCGAATTAAAATTATGATTTAATGAATTAATCTTTATTAATAATTTAATAATTCAATAATATAACATTTATGGATAATTTTAATTAATTAATGAATTAATTATGATTACTCTTCATGCATGCGGATAAATGAATCTGCGGTAAATAGTGTAAAATAAAAATAAAATATAAAAGAAATAGCAGCGAGGGACGCCCATTCATCCAACAGGCCATGCCGCGTGATGCTTGATCTGGGTGAGCGGTCGAGTGAGAGCGTGCACAGGTTAGTGTGGCGCTCACTGAGGATACGAACAAAAATGTCTGTGAAAACCAGACCACTTTGTTCTCTCCACGCTTACTTCCGGTTTGGAAGCAAATCGTTTATTACTCGACAAATACTTAACGAGACATCGCAACTCCCTCGTGCGAGTCTCGTGGGAACCTACTTGTTCCTAAAATGGCCCTACTTTCGCGGATTTCACTCCCGTCTCGTCGCAAAAGGCGGATACTCAGGGCTGGGCCGTCTCAATTCATCTATTTTCATCCAACGATTGGTTTACCACTTCTTTGTGAGATGAATTTTCGGTTTCAATCTCAGTTTTTGTGCATCCACAATTCGCAAAGGGTCCAATTAATTATAAAATACAATTCATACATTATTCCTCATAGCAAGCAACTACCATAAAATCCAATACAAAACTAACTCACACTTTTCAAATTGTTGTTTGTCAACTTCGTAATCAAAACCTTCAAGGAAAAAAGCACAAGAAAGCCCATAGAACGTAATCTGTTTTCTTAGTTTGTCCAATAGGACAATGCTTTCATTTAGAGGCAACGTGTTGAGACGGCCCAGCCTCAAGTATTCGCCTTTTGCGAGGAAGCGGGGGCAAAATCCACGAAATTAGGGTTACCTTGAGAACAAGCAAGTTCCCACGAGACTCGCACGAAAGAATTGCGAGGTTTCATTAAGTCTTCGGCTCACAATTAATGATTTACTTCCAAACCGGAAGTGAATGTGGCAAGAACGAGGCAGCCTGGTTTTCACGGACATTTTCGTTCGTATTCTCAGCGAGCGCCACACTAAACTGTGGTTGCTCCCACTCGACCGATCACTTAGGTCAAGCAGCTTGAGGCATGGTTGCTGGATGGATGGGCGTCCCACGTTCCTATTTCTTTTACATTTTTTTAAATTATTTATTTCAGGTTCATTTATTTATATGCATTTAAGGGGTTCATTATTGATAATAAATATACAAATAAATGAACAAACACACGAGTAAATAAATGAGCGAATAAATAAATAAAGGGACGTTACCAAGGATTGGAGATGTGCAAATATAAATTTGACACAAATAAATAAATATAATAATTATAAATTAATATAATTATTATCACATCATAAATACTATGAATATTAAATATGATAAACAAAGATAACTATTGTTACATAGTGAATATAATAAGTATTGAATATTATAAGCAAGTATTATTATAAATATTAAAAATTATAAATAATAATAAATTAGCATAGGTTTCACAAAAGTATAGATCCGTGATTAACTGGTAGCGTGCTGGAAGAGACGGCGTGGGGGAAGAACGCACTTTCAGTCAGCACCCGGTATGCCTTCTCACTTCAGCGCGTACAAGTTTTCAAACGCCTCCACTGGATGCAATTCGCGACTTTTTAAAATAAAAGAAACATGGTGAGAATCGCGAAAACATTCTCGTTTTTCCGATACAAATCTCGATATTTAAAACGGTAGGGAAGGGGGTGAAAACATCGAATATAAACTACACGATTTATTGATTAAATTGGACTTGATCGCGGTCGCTAATTGAGGCGCGCGCATATTAATTAAGGGGGAAATTTATTAAAGAGGTGGAAAACTGAGGTAACGTGCGTGGTTGCGGATCCTCGAAATTCATTCCAGGCGCGCAGCCTTCTAAGTTGAGAGCACGGCTCGACACCGAGGTATATTATTTTTTCTCTCAGATTAAGGGCTCGAGTATGTTCACCTGCATCTTACGATCAGGTGAACAATTTTGAGAACCAAATCGCTCATGTCTCCCGGTCCTCCTTAGAGCTAGGGACTTTTTGGATTTTATTTTTATTACCGATCGCTATTTTGATCTTTGTTGGGAGATTCGTGGTGGGTTTCATTTTGTTCTGCGAGATAGCGAGCAATAAGCTCGACAAAGAAAGTACTGGATTGTGGTCTACTCCGGAAGCAAGTAACCGTGCACTCACAAAAAGTGAGACTTGGAGAAAGCTCCCATCCTCGTAGATTTTTGGTGCCGAGCAGTGTCGGAGCCCTGAGGGCACTTCACTGCCACGGCGCTTCCTTTTATTTTTTTGTATAAAATTCCTTTTGAATCAACCAAGGTCCAGTATCGTTATTGTCAATTTTAGTGGGAGGAAAAAGCACATGATGACCTCGTCGGGAGCATATGCTCATAATTTCCAAAATTTGGAACCGACTCACACTGATGCTTTGTAAATAATAAACTTTCAAATTCAGGGTGAGGTATGGAATGGTGTATTTAAGGAATTTATGGGGTAATGAAGCTGGGTCAAAAAAGGGCCTACCAGATCCAAAAAGTCAAAAAGAATATAATTTTCAGAGGTAGGAAAAACCCCAAAATTAGAACGTGTTTTTTTTATGGCGCGACTGCGCGGAATTATAACGAAAAACTAATCAAATTTCTCTTTACGGATTTTAGATACAATATCTCACGATTACGCACTGCGAAAACGAGGATTTGTAGAATTTACACTCGCTCTCTCCAAAATTAAAAATCGTGAGTTTCTTCTGTGTTCTTACTCCTAAAATACAGAATTTGAAGTCGCGAAATTTTCTCCCTTCGTGCTACCCACTCGTGAATCTCGAGAGTACTTTTGATCCAAAACAGGGCAAAGTTGCTGTTTGAAAATTTAGAAAATCGATGTAATTAAAAATTCCAAATTTAAGGTTCAAACTAGAACGGAAAGAGCGAAACTTTTGGCTGAATTAGGCGAAAATTCAGTTTCAAGATATTTAAATATTACTAAAATCGAAGTTCTAAGAGTCGAAATGTTTCAGTGTTTTACTACAACTTCCTCTCCGCAAAAAACATCAAACCACTATTTACGTTAAATTCTCGTTACGTTACAGTTCAATGAAACTTTCCTTAGTTTTGAATTTTGAACAAGACGACTCGTTCCTGTTTTCCATTAGATTCTAGTGAAAATGAGGAATGGGTTGTTAGCTGAAAATGCAAAACTGAGGAAGGCTTCATTGAACCTTACTGTACAGGTACATTATATCCTTCCATTCCTTAACCTTAAAGCTACCAGGATGATCATTAAAAATAGATACCTTTAGAAGAACAGTTTTTATAAGAGTATTATTAAGGGATATGGCCATAGTAAAAATTTGAGTTACTAGGAAGTTGCAGGTGGTGTTTTAAAATAGTTATTTCTTGCGAAGGCTGTGAAAATATGACAACTCTTAATAGCCCATACATGAAAAATGCATATGAGATCAATCGTAGAATTACTTTAGCAATGCAACTATTTGGCATAGATTTTAGAAACATAAAAAAATTATATGTTCTCGACCAATGATCACCCATGTCTCCAACTTGAGGAACTTTAATCTTTTCGTCTTGTAACTGTAATCCACTTGATTCATCATAGAACTGCTTTTTATCCTTTTTGAAGGACTTGCTTTGTTTTTTTTCGCACAGCTCTCTTGTATCACCGTAGTCTTGCACACAGAACACATAGCCTTTGCCTTAAGGAATCTGTAACTTCGTTCAGTTCTCCATGTGTTATTGCAAAGAATTTCAAAGACGAATGATATCCGCCACATTACGAGCCAGCTTAAGGGCTGTGTTTCCTCGTCTATATTGAGTTAAGAGAGGATTCTACTTTGTTGGGTAAAAAAAAATCGATTTTTTTTTGTTTTGCTTATCGTATAGATACATGTTTCTAGAATGTACTCTTGGAATTTCAGGTCAAAATCTGTTAAATTACAGGTATTCAATCAAGAAAAGACGATATTTTTCTCTTACAGGACCCCCCACTCTCTACCACAGTAAAGTCATAACACATGACGCACTTATTCAATTCTAGTGTCCAGACACTCGATTCTCTTCTTTATGCTTTTAATAAGATCCTTGTCCGTAACTGTTGTCATTTCAAGCTAGCTGGAGAAAAACTTAGATCGAAAAAACGTTGCCTTTTCTGAAGGCGAAATTGCCTCCTTTTGTATTCCGAAGTAGCAACGCATCACAGCCTTATTGTGTATTGGCAACCAATGGATGCGCTGTTTCGACAACCGAAACGTCCTCAATAGGTGAAGCTGATGTTCCGCTTCTGGCCACAAGTTTCCGTTGTTTCGGCTGGACTTGTCCCCCTTTGGGTGCCTCGGTGAGATTTGCTTGCTCATTGGGTAGCGTCCATCTCTTTATACAATTTTTAGGCTATCTATTTTTAATGGGTTTGCCAGAGCTGCATTAGCCCACTGCAAGAGTATGGCGCAACAAGTTTATCTTATTGCGAGAATTTAAATATCATTATTATTTGTATCTCGTGGAAGGTTATTGTTCTTATTATCAAAATGATGATCTTTATTTCTCAAAAAATTGTTATTTGAAAAATTATTGCAACCGTTTTTTGTAAAATTATTTTTATTACTTCTTGAACCATTAAAGTTCTTATACTCCTATTTCTTCATTTAACATCTATAGTGTTATTAATAACTTCCCTAAATGTATCCTTTTCTTGTACACGAAATTTCAATTCTGGCCAAAAACCACGTATAAAATATTAAAATACTTCTCTTTCAAGATTCTGTTTAAGAATACTACCTACTTGGCAATTCGTCCCATGCAACCCTAAATAAAATATGCCATTGGGACGTTACTCGCATCGCGTAGAGATAGCTGCTGATTGTAGACTATATTGTAGTTATGGCTATTTGTTATTTACTATAGCACGATCACCATGATGTATTGCTTCTTCGTTACTATTATCTCCATTGATGTCGTGGTTAGTAATTATAAAATCACGTGCAAATGAATTTTCAAATTCTCTTTGAAAGTTTTATTGTTATTGTCGATATTGAGAGAGGATTCTTTATTGTTGAAGTTTTATCTCGATTATTGGATCACCGCCTGATATAGTTTAATTATTGATTAAAGTTTTATCTATACTGAAATCGTCTAGCTGGAGAGTCTTATCTAATCCTGAGCCGGGATTTGAACGCGGGTCTTTCGAATGCCGATGGACAGCTCTGACTTCAAACTAATCCACCTAATTTGAAAATAATAATTATTATATGTTTTCAAATTAATTAGTTGAGTTCGAAATTTCTGCCGCTGCCTGCATTATCAGAGAATCACTAGTCACGTATCAGATAGAATACGTTGCCGACAGGTGTCCTCGTAAACAATTTCAAACTCTTATATCGCAAATAAAATGCAAATTAAATTCAAATTTTAATTTTAATTAAAAAATTTGAAATCTTTCTGTGAAAAAAAAGACCCTTTTGACTGCGCTGGGATTCGAGCACAGGTCTTTCGATTGCCGTTCGACTGCTCTAACCACTGAGCTACACAGGCGACCGACATCTCCTTCTTAGTCCAAGCAACAGGGAATTTGTTATGAATGATTTAGGACATTATTTATTTCAGAAAACGGACTGCGCTATCAGAAGAGAGGTTAGTCATAGAGTAATTGTGTTATGTTTTGGACAACGAAATATGATTTATAAATTTTTTATTAACATTAAGACCAAAAAACCGCACTTTTTTTAGTTTTTTGTTTATAACATTAAAGTTGATTACCCAATCTTAATGAAATCGATTGGAAAGTTGTAAACAATTGAATTGCGAACAAAATGAGCTGTCGTTTGATATGATTGAATAATTAGAAGCGGGGAAAATTTGGAAAAACCGAGAAATTTTAGCTTTTGTTAAACAAATTAATATCTCAGTTAATTTATAACTTTTTAGGTTGACGTTTAGTGGAAAAGTAGCAGACTTTATGCTCTTCAAATGTATAAAAAAACGGACACTTTAACATAATAAGTTTCCGCGCTATTGACACTTTAATTTATTTAATGCGTTGATTGTAAAATGTCTGCTTGCCGCAGAGGTGGTCCAATTTTTATTTCGAAAACGGCTTTAAAAAATATAAATCAAGCACAACAGAACGTCAATCTGGGTTTTTCGCTGAAATGTTGCGAAGTTTATTTAAAAAATCCCCAAACATGGCTCCAAACGCCTGAACGCAGCAAAGTGACTCAGTGAGCCTACTCGCCTTCTTCCCCCACTACTGTCACTTTGCTGTGTTAAGGCGTTTGGAGCCATGTTTAGGGATTTTTTTAACGAACTTTGCAACATTTCAGCCAAAAACCCAGATTGACGTTCTGTTGTTCTATGATTTCAAATTAATTAGTTGAGTTTGAAATTTCTGCCGAAAGCGTCTTTTTTCCACAGAAAGATTTTCAAATTCTTTAAATATTGAATTCATTTGCATTTTATTTGCGATATAAAAGTTTGAAATTGTCTACAAGGACACCTGTCAAAAATGTATCCTATCTGATACGCGACTAGTGATCTTCCGATAATGTAGGCAGTGACAAAAATTTCAAACTCAACTAATGAATTTGTAATCTGAATAATAATTTTTTCAATAAAATAGGTTATTTTAGCACTAAGGTTAGCCTCAAGGTTAGTTCCCTGCGTGATTTGAAAAACTTAATTTATTTCAACATAATACATATACAAATTCAGATTAACTTCAAAATTCCAAATTAAATAATAAATTGATTATTTTTTTTAATTATAATATTGAATCATTTATAGTTTTTGACATTTGTTATAAATTATATTTGTGATTCCTTCATATTATTTTATTCGAAATATTACTTAATATCTTATTTTTCTAAACCATTTCAGTCAGTTATGTCGATCATTAGAAAAGTGTATCACTCACTGTGATAACGAAACTCTATTATATCGACTTTATCAACCTATGATTTAGAATTAACTCAACAACATTTTAGGACAAGATAGAATATCCTCTCCATGAACCATCGAGATGCAAAAGATTTTATAACTCTTTACAAGTAATCAATAAAAAAACACGAATCGCGAAAAAAGTACGATCGCGTGATAAGTAGCGGGAATAAGGCGATATGCAAAATAAATAAGATGTTTTCGTTTCAGAGGGCGCAAAATAAGTGGAAGTTGAATGTATTCTCTGCAAAAAAAGGAACGCTTTGACTCCACTGGTTAGGAGGCGTAAATAGCACAACAGGCTAGTCTATAAGAATAGGAGTAAGAGGGGCCAAACTTTGGCCCGTTGTGTACGGACGTCTTGGATTTCGCCCATTAAATCTGAAATACCTAATCAGTGTTTACTACCTAATGCAAGTCCTAAAAGGAAAATTATTCTTACCAAATCGAAAACAAATTCAAAATTTAAATCTCTCACTCTTTTTTACCTTTTCTCAACTTCAACATAACTCCGTTCTTTCCACGTTCAAGTGTTTGTATGTTTGTACTGTGTGTGTCTCTTAAAGATGTCTTTTTTTTATGGTCGAAATGTTTGCCTTTTTATCCCTCTAATATGTGTTTTTAAATGACAATTTTGAAAAAAAAGAGGAAGAAAGTGACGGACCACGTTAGGAGCGTATTGCTCTTAATGTCTGCCAAGATCTGACTATCTGATGCTCCACTCAACGCAATAGGATACGCTAGGAGTACATAAAATTTATGATTAGCTGGTATATTTTTGATCGCAAAAGAGAAATTTGGTTGGGCTGACCAGTTAAGATTCTACTAGTTGACACTATTTTATTTTCAGATGTATAGAATTACTCCCCAAAATTAGACTAAGAAAACCGGAAAAATAACGAGTTTTTTGGTTACTTTTTTGCGCATTAGTTCGTGCGAAGTATAGAAATCGAAAGATTTTTTGTGGCTGCCACACAGATTTCATTTTCGGGAGAACATTCTAAAAGTGAGTTAACTCACGTTCAATTACCTTTTTTTTTAGAATAAAACATCACACATTCAAATATTTCTTCCTTCAGGGCGACTCTACTGATAATTTTGAAAATTAATTAAATCACAAATGCTGCGGAAAATGAAAATTAAATATAATCAAATTAGAACTCGTGATTAGAAAAACTCGTAACTTTTCACAATCTCAATTTGATTTATATTATTAATAAATTATTCAAAAAAATACTGGAAGGTTAAATAAGTTCTCGCCGTTTTCCAACAGATGACGTTACCAGAATTGCGTACGTGTTGTTTAAGAAAAGAAGTACTATAAGCGAGCTTGAAATCGAAGAATTGGAGGCACTGCTTGATGAAGACTCATGTTAGTCACTAACTGAACTTGAAGAATCATTAGAAGTTGATCCCACAACAGTTTCAAAACGTTTGAAAGCATTAGGAGCGATTGAAAAACAAGGAAATTGGGTGCCGTACGAGTTGAAGCTGAGAGACGTCGAACAGCGTTTTTTTACGTGTGAAAAGCTGCTTCAACGGCATAAAAGAAAAGGTATTTTGTATCGTATCGTGACTGGCCATAAAAAGTGGATACACTACAATAACCCTTAGCATAGAAAATCGTGGGGTAAGCCCGGCCATGCATCAACATCGTCGGCAAAGCCGATTATTCATGGTTCCAAGTTTCTGATCTGCATCTAGTGAGGTCAGCTGAGTGAAGTTCGCTATTGACTACGATTGTTGCATTGGAGCCGATCACTATAGGAAAAACGGCCACTGTACGAGCAGAGACACGACAAAGTGATTTTGCAGCATGATAACGCTCGGCCACATGCTGCAAAACTGATGAAAACTTCCATAGAAACGCTTAAATGGGAAGTCCTACCCAACCCGCCATACTGACCAGACACTCCCCCTTTCTATTATCACTTGTTACTATCGATGACACAACGCCTGGCTGAGCAGCACTTCTATTCTTATGAAGATGCCAAAAAATGAGCTTACTCTTGGATAGCCCCAAAGGACGTGTCATTTTTGCGACGTGAAATTTATATACCGCCAGAAAGATATGAAAAAGTAGTGGCTAGCGATGGACAATACTCTTAGTGACATGCCTTTTACTAATTTTGTAAAATAAAGCATTAATTGAGAATATTGTAGAATTATCACCCTCCATGATGTGTATTTAGTAGATGTATATATATATATATAAGTCGATCAAGTTGTGGGTTAGAAAAAATAATTGAAACACTCAACCATAATTTGTCATGAGCGACGTTTCGTTGGCTTGGTTCGCCAACCTCATCAGGCTATATTTAAATGATAAAGTTCATATAAATTAAAAATCACAATAAGTTTTACAACATTTTACAAAACAGTGAAAAAAACACTTTCTAAAGAGTCACAAACAAATTTTACCTTAAAATTGAAGTCTTTACATTTAAAACACTTAGTCAATTATTAAAATCTAATTTAATTAGTCACATTGTTACGTCCCGAAGTGAAATATTAAACTAACTCTATTCGTAATTTTCTTTCCTTATTTATAAGACAGAGGACACTAATATTAATAAACTAACTTGTATATTATACAAATGAGTATTCATACGTTAAATAATAATTTTAAAAAAAACCAGTATTCATAATTTCAAACTCTTCAGAAGTGGAAAGTAGTTAGAATTTAACGTATAAATATCATCTTTTTTATTTATGCTATTTTTATGACATTTAATATGAATCATTTCTGATATAAGTCTCTTTTTATAAATAATTTAGGAATCTATTACAACAGTCCTATTCCAATCAAATTCATGTCTAAAATTAATTTGATGCTGACAAACAACTGATTCGTTATTTTTATTATTAATATGTTCCTTTATACGTGTCTTTAAAGTTCTTTTTGTTTCACTGATATAACACGCTTCGCAATCTTTGCAACGAATTTTATAAACAACATTAGTTCTATCCATTTTTTTGATGCTGTCTTTACCTAATTTGATGACAGAGCTCAAATTTTTATTGACAATTGGGATAGTTGAAATATTGAATACTTTCAAACTTGAAGATAATTTTTTAAAAATTCTTTCAACAAAGGGCAAGCAAATAGTAATATTGAAGTTATGAGAAAAGTACTTCTTTTTTTTGCTGATGTTAGTGGTAGTTTATTAATATTAGTGTCCTCTGTCTTATAAATAAGGAAAGAAAATTACGAATAGAGTTAGTTTAATATTTCACTTCGGGACGTAACAATGTGACTAATTAAATTAGATTTTAATAATTGACTAAGTGTTTTAAATGTAAAGACTTCAATTTTAAGGTAAAATTTGTTTGTGACTCTTTAGAAAGTGTTTTTTTCACTGTTTTGTAAAATGTTGTAAAACTTATTGTGATTTTTAATTTATATGAACTTTATCATTTAAATATAGCCTGATGAGGTTGGCGAACCAAGCCAACGAAACGTCGCTCATGACAAATTATGGTTGAGTGTTTCAATTATTTTTTCCAACCCACAACTTGATCGACTTATATATATATATATATATATATATACATCTACTAAATAAAGCATTAATTTTCACGAAAAAAAACAGCGAGAACTTAATCAACTTCCCAATAATATTATATTATTTTAAGATTTGAGTCGAAAAACATTGCAACTTTACACATTTTTCATCATGTGTAATTGAAGATGATATGTAGAATCAATAAAAATATAAATTAACTAACATTAGAAAAATAGACACAAAAATTTCCCACTCTTAACTTCTCTTATAATGATCGGGTTTTTATATTATATGTATAAGTATATAATGTATAAGTATGCCTACTTATATAGATATGGAACGAGACCATAATGATGGTGTGTGTCGGTACCTATTGATTGTGTGCGTGTGGATGTCGACGATTTTGGAGACGAGATAAGAAGGAGACAGTCTGTACTGGGTTGTGTGAACGAACGATTAAAATTGTTATTGACCTGACAAATAGATTAGTTTAGTTGATCTAAATGTCTTATTGAAGCCATCCTCTCACAGATCAGAAGTGGGATTGTGGACACTGTGCCCTTATTTTGGTAGAACACTGGCTATTTTTTTATTCTTGTGTAACTTCCTGAGGACGGAAATTTTACTGAGAATAACCGTTTTCGGAAGGTATACTCGATTTCTGTGTGTAATCTAAGAAGAACTCTACGGATTTTGTTCCAATAATTATTGTAGACGAAATTATTCTAAAATCTATGACCCTGTGTTGCTGATTTGGTGAAGGAAGAACTGAATTCTGAGGTTTCGCGCCTCTAAAAGCTTTGTACATGGAATGAAATATTTAAACCGTCATTTTCAAATTCGACCTTCTAATCATTGTCCTATGGGAGAGTTATGATCATTGTGCTTTGTGCTTGGATTGGTGATCGTTTTATTATTGGTGATTTTGTGTCAAGCTTTGTACACCCAAAATTAATTTCAATGTATAGTACAGCTCAATTGAAATACCTTAGTTTCGATAAACAGTGAGTGCCCTCTACGAGCACAACAAACCTAACGACTCCGTGTCTGATTGAAAGATAGATAACAAGTGTCGCTATAATTATAAACCCACTATGGAAGCAGATTTGACCGTTGTGGAATTAGGTACACAAAATTTTACTCAAGCAACCTGCGTTTTTTATAGTACAATCTACATGTTATATATAAAATGTTTATATTAAAAAAAAACTTTTTTGACCTTTAAAATATTTTTTAAACAGCGGGCGGCCATGTTTGCTACTGACTCATGAAGGAAGTGACGTCACGATCATAACAACTTGAGATCTTTCTATAGAGTTCATACGGCCAACGTATTTTTTAATAAAAATAAACGGACTTCAATTGTATTATTTTACAAAAAGTAAAAATGAGTAAAAAGGTGGAGCCAAGTTATGTAAAAGCTGACTCTGGAAATCTTCCAAAAGTGAATATTTTTATGGTATTAGATTATGTAAAAAATGATGAGAGGTTCAATGATCCTGAAGTTCGAAATTCAAAAATGAACGAGTAAGTAAATATTAAAAACTTGATATTATATTTGAATCGCGTGTAACTTTCAAGATAATTCTCAATCTACAATCAATAGAAATCGAAGTCATTTGTAGGTTAGGTCAGTGTAATAAACGATAACTTTTACATTTCGTATTTCACATGTAGTGTACTTACATTCAAATGATCCTGGAAACAATAATAATGTGAATTGGTAGGAGTGTCACGACATTTTTTTTGGCATCGATGGGAACGTGAACGAACACTTTATCAGGATTCGTTTTAAAATGTTCCCGCACAACGGTTCGAAACATACTCGATAGCCTTTTAAACTTTGCTTGGTTGTTACCTGTGTTTTTTTTCGCTCATTGTACAATAAATTAGTGAAAACAATCTATTTCAATTTGCGAGTCTATCAAATCCTACGTTAACGTATCCCAGTTTTATGATCGCGACGTCACAGGGCCTTCTGCTAGCCGCGCGCCATGTTTTTGGCGCGTTTGAATCTTGTTTGAAAATGTGCAATTTTCAACAATTTATTTTACAGGCAAATATGCGTTTTAAAAATTCAGGAAAAAAAATTTACTATAAAACTACGCATTATCTATCGATTGCTGCTATTATCACGGAAACGTTTTTTTCCTAATTAAAGAGTATTCTACGAGGGAAAAATATTCCTACTACAGGGAATAAGGCAGAATTGGTTCTGCGGCTGCAACAACAGAATCCTGATGGATCATGGATTGAGGAATGGAAAGAAGGGGGGAAACTAGTCTCTGCTGATGACGGTGAGGAACAGCAGATAAAACATCAATCACCTGACGCATATGAGGATATGAAGCGGCAGTTGGCCGAAATACAACAGATGATTTCAGCGTTAACGTTGCAATTGCAGCAGAAAGAGATTCCTGGTACACCAATCCTTTCTTCAAGGACAAGTCTAGGGGTTGAATTAAATCCTTCTACGCCACGGACATCGTTGCAAACGCCAATGATTTCGATTGGGGGAAATACGGTGCCTACTTCGGCCGTGCCCTCACTTGTGACTTCACCGTCTGTGCAGCTACCGGTTCAGCAGCCTTCAACACTTCAGAGTATTGAGGTAAACCCAAGGTTATCAATTAACTCTATCGGCGAATTGCTAGGTACGTTCGATGGCAGTGGTCATAATTTTGAAAGTTGGTCGCGACAATTGGAACTAGTCGTACTACTTATAATTTGAGTGACGACGTAACTAGAGTCATGATAAGTAATAAACTGAAAGGTAAATCGCTGAATTGGTTTCACTCGCGTCCGGATCCCCTGGCAATGCCGGTAACAATGTTGATTGACGAAATTAAAAAAATGTTTTTTCCTTATCTTAGTAAGATTAAATTACGCAAACAGTCCGAGGATCGAGTTTGGTGTAAAGCGGAAACATTTAGCTAATACGTATACGAAAAAGTAATTTTGGCTAACAAAGCAAATATTGATGATTCAGAATTGGTTGAGTATCTGATTGAGGGCATTCCCGACGAGTCTTTGCGGGATCATGCTCGAATGCAACGTTTTAATTCTAAAGAAAATTTGCTTCACGCGTTCGAGAAAATTATTTAAATAAAAAGTCTATTGATATGAATAAAAGCAGAGATTTTCAGAAATATTCTAGTAATTATAAAGCGACTAAAGCTGAAGTAAATAATAAAGAAATTAATAGTGAAACCTATGACACGAACAGATCTTTTGACAAAAGTAGAAAACGTTGTTATAATTGTAATATAGTAGGACACCTGTCTCACGAATGTAAGAGAAAGAGGAGACAAAAGGGGTCATGTTTTCGTTGTGCGTCTATGGAACACACAATTGCTAACTGTCCTGAAATAAATAATCGAAAGTCGAGCAATACCGAAATTACGAATATTGAGTTAAGAAAATAAGATAGCTCAGAATACTATCCGGATATTGTATTGAAATTCGAAAATGAAGAGGGAACTTTCGAAGCTCATCTGGTGGCCGTATTAGATAGTGGAAGCCCAATTTCATTTATAAAAGATAAATTTATAAATCCGGACGTCATTATACCTTTAGATAAAATGAATCTTGAATATCACGGTGTAAATAATTCTAAGCTGCAGTTGTTAGGAAAAACAAAAGCAATGTGTGAAATGAGAAATTGTGCAAAAGAAATCGAACTATTAGTTGTAAAATACGAGACAATGTCCTCGCCGGTAATTTTAGGCTGGGATACATTCAGGATGTTTGGACTAGGGCTTTCAAACCCGCAATTCACCGAAAAAATAAAAAACGATTATCTAATGGAAATAATGAACATCGAGGTCGACGAACCGAATATCGCTGACTCTATAGATATTAATCCGGATATTCCTCACGAAATTAAGCAACAATTAAGGGATGACTTTAATAAGATCTATGTGAAATCCAGTAGGCATAAATCGCCGGAAATAAAAACAACTCTTCATTTGCGATTAAAAAATCACAATATTTTCCATTGTACGCCGCGAAGGCTATCTTTTACTGGAAAAAACGAGTTGAAAAAAATAATCGAAGACTTGTTAGAACGACGCATTGTTAGACCAAGCAACGCTGTGTATTCCTCACCGATTGTACTTGTCAAAAAGAAAAACGGGAAAATTCGCATGTGTGTAGATTATAGAACCTTAGATAAATGCTTGGAATTGGACAATTATCCTTTACCGTTAATTGAAGATCAAATTGACGTTTTGAAAGGAAAAAAATATTTCAGCACGCTGGATTTAAAGGATGGATTTTACCACATAAATATAGCAGAAGACTCAGCAAAATTCACATCGTTTGTTACACCTTTTGGACAATATGAGTTTTTGAAAATGCCATTCGGCTTGAAAGTAGCACCAAAGTATTTTCAAAGATTCGTCAACGAAGTTCTTAAAGAACTAATGGAGTCCGGGGATGTGAGCGTGTACTTGGAAGATATTTTAATTGCAACTAAGACTCTTGAACATCATTTGATTGTTTTGCGGAAAATATTTAAACTTTTTGTTAGTAATGGCCTCGAGTTACAAGTGACAAAATGTCATTTTCTTCAAACAGAAATAAATCATTTGGGGTACAAAATTTCCGAGAGGGGCGTAAAACTAACCGATGAAGGTATTAAATCAGTAGTAGATTTTCCGGTCCATAGGGATATAAGGGGAGTTCAAAGTTTTCTTGGATTGGTATCGTATTTTAGAAAATTCATAGAATCTTTTTCAATAAATGCAAGACCCTTATATGAGTTATTGAGAAATAAAGCTCAATTTAGGTTCGCGGAGGAACAAATATCAGCCTTTAAATAATTAAAAGAAAAAATGATAAATTCTCCGATACTCGCAATTTACGATCCACATGCGGAGACCGAACTCCATTGCGATGCTAGTTCGCAAGGGTTTGGAGCGATTCTCATGCAGCGAGGCGCCGACCGCAAGTTTTATCCAACTTTCTATTTCTCGAAACGTACGTCAGATAGCGAAAGCCGTTATCACAGTTTCGAGTTGGAAATGCTTGCGATTGTTTACGCGTTAAGGCGGTTTCGAATTTATTTATACGGGATAAAATTCAAGATAATTACAGATTGTGACTCTCTGACTTTAGCTTTGAAAAAGAATGATATTAATCCGAGAATTTCACGTTGGGTACTTGAGCTACAGAATTTTGATTATAAAACTGAGCATAGGTCAGGAACGCGAATGACACATGTTGACGGGCTTAGCCATTGTAACTTTGTAGCGGTAATACAAGAAAACCCCTTCGAAGCTAATTTAATGATTGCTCAAAATCTTGATGTAGAAATGAATAAAGTTAAATTACAGCTCGAGAAAGCCGAAAACAAATACTTTGAAATGCGGAATGGGGTCGTTTATAGAAAAATGAAGGACAGGTTGTTGTTTTGTGTACCCTCGGAAATGGAAAAAAGTATCCCAAAGGGTACTCAACCTTTCGGATGGTGCATATTGATCATGTGACCATTTCGGATGTACGCGTTCCAAGTAAAAAATATATTTTAGTAGTAATCGATGGATTCTCAAAATTTACGAAAATGTACGCTACAAATACAACTACAGCTAGGGAAGTGATTGATAAGCTTAAGGTTTATTTTCAGTATTATAGCAAACCAAAAACTGTTGTTTCGGATAGGGGCTCGTGTTTTACCTCTAAGGAGTTTTCTGATTTTTTACAAGAATTTAACATACAGCACGTTAAAGTAGCTACGGGATCCCCACAAGCTAATTAGCAAGTGGAGAGGGTAAATTGGACAATAACACCCATGCTTGGTAAATTGTCAGATATAGATATCGGGAAAAATTGGACTAGGACTGTCAGTGAAATCTAATTCGCTCTAAATAATTCTGTTCATAAGACAACAGGAGAAATTTCTAGTGTACTTTTATTTGGGATTTCTCAGCGAGGTAAAACACACGACCCTATATCAGAATTCGTGAACAATGGCGGTAACAATGATACTCGATGTCTAGATTTAGTGCGAAATACAGCAAGTGAAAATACGATTAAACAGCAAGCTCAAACGAAAGCTCAGGGCGAAAAAAAAGGAAGAATCCTATTAGCTACAATATTGGTGATTACGTAATATTGAAAAATTTCGACGCGACAACAGGAATATCCCCTAAGTTAAAACCGCGATTTCAAGGTCCTTACAAAATAATTAAGACTTTGAGAAATAATAGATACGTGATAGCGGATATTCCTGAATGTCAGACTACCCCAAAAAAATATGAAGGAGTCTGGGAACCAGCGAATATGAGATTGTGGAGAAAGGGGTTAGCGTAGAACAATGTAACTCGTTTGTATGAGATGACAAAAAAAAAAGAAATTTTTTTTTAATCAGTATGTATTTTTATTTGTATACAGACGATGTTCGAGGTCGAACAAAAGTCAGGATTGGCCGAACTGTAAGAGTATAGCTATGTATTCACCTTCATAAATTACGTGCCTACTTATATAGATATGGTACGAGACCATAATGATGGTGTGTGTCGGTACCTATTGATTGTGTGCGTGTGGATGTCGACGATTTTGGAGACGAGATAAGAAGGAGACAGTCTGTACAGGGTTGTGTGAACGAACGATTAAAATTGTTATTGACCTGACAAATAGATTAGTTTAGTTGATCTAAATGTCTTATTGAAGCCATCCTCTCACAATACTCTGTATTTAGTTTTCACTCGTTTGAAGAATGTGACTTCCTAAAACGGATGCAATAAAAAAACAGTGCTCCATATACAGAGTAATCATATCATATTTATGAATATCTGTGTAAACAATTGTTATCAATTAAGACAATTTCCTAAATATCTTTGCATAAACACTAGATCATAAAAAATAAGCGATGAGAAAGCACGTTATATTATTGTTTTAAAATACTCGATTTGAACGTAATATAGAGAAGATGTGTCTATTGTATGCTTCAAAATAAATTTTATCTTACCGCTCGATCCAAAAATATATCATTTGCTTCCACTAAGAGATCAAGCTTTTCTTCAATATCACGTCTTGTTATGCTGTCAACAATACCAGTTGCTTCAATAATACTTTGAATCAGTTTTAAAATTCTGTCTGTTTGATATTTCCTTGCATTGTTGAAGCTTGAAAAACATGTATAATATTTAAAGTTGTCCTCACATGGAAGACTATTTGAAATTTTGATTCCTTCTTTAATGATAGCAAATCCATTCTGGAATAATAAAAATAAAAAACAATTGTTATATATTAATGTATATTTATCAACAGTAATTATATATAGTATATTAACATACAACTATTTTTGTCTTCCCTATTTTGAACATGCTTTAAATTTGATAAAAAGTACACTTCGTCGTTGCTCCAAATGTAAAATAGAAAGAATAAGTTATTGGTAAAACAAACGTCCGCCGCGGGCTTAGGGGTGCTGCTGCATGAAAACAATCATGGCTGCCGCAGGGCTTCGGCGTTCACGTGTTTACAGTTGTCACTTACTTTTTATGTTAACTATATATTTATTTGTCAAACAATTGATTAATTACTGCGTTACACTGTGAGCATCTGGCTTCAGTATAGTATACACAATGCTGCGCGAAGCCCAACGGTAGCCATATTGATTAGTTCACTTGTCGACCACCAGGTCTCGCATTGCAAGTTTGAATTGCGCTATTACTTATGGAGACACAAAGCTTAGAACAAATTTTTCTTTTTTATCACATGCCCTTAAGGTGTTTTTATACTTCTCCGGCTACGGGATGGCAAATTTATTTACAGAAATTGATTGGTCCATTCTCTTAAATTATGTTTGTTAAGCAACGAAATGGACCAATAAAGTACTGTAAATGAATTTGTTGGATCGCACGCGGAGAGGTATAAAAGCACCATTAGGCAATTTTTTGTCTTGAAATGAATGAACATAGCCTTTAAAGTTAGTGAGCCTAATATTTGTCATTTTTAACTCCAAAAAATAATCTTGATGAAATTCATGACAATGCATACTGGGGGTCCTATTCTCTAGTTCGCTCGAATAATTTTCGTATGCGCAAATATAGTGCTAATCTTTTTTAATTAATATCAATAAAAAAGATAGCACTATACTTCGGCATACAAAAATTATTTGAACGAACTCGAGAATGGCACCCCTGATTTATTTTCAAGTATCAAAACATTCGTGCGGTGAATTGAAAAAAAAGATAAACATTTGGTTTACTGTATTTGACAAATACATCCTATTAACTATGTTATACGAACAATAATTAAATCATCCCATGAAATCCACACTTAAAAATATGAAAATATAATTAGTCTTGAAATATTTATAAAAACGTTATTATCATATTTTTCGGTAACAATTTAAACGTCCTTGCAATAAAATTTCAAATAATAGATAAACTTACTATAACTAGTAAATTGATACTGCGCGTAAAATACGATACATTTAAAATGCAAGTTGTTAAATCGTTATAAAATATGTAAATTATATAGGCCCACATATATTTTCGCCCGCTAAAACCGAATCCGAACTCACTTTCACCTCTACGTCTAGATTCTTCTTTAAAGTAAAAAAACTTGAAAAATCCATAAAGCCGTTGAATTCACTTTGAAACATCGAACTTATGAGCACCAAAAGTCCAACTCAGGATTCTATGACCTTTTCGTGATAACATCATAACCCTAAAACACTCCACGAAAGCCTGCTGTGATTAAAATATACGCTGAGACAGCTAACACCGGACTCTAACTCTCTGTTAATAAGTTAAAGGATATTTTGATCACGAAGTTTCTCATGGAGTGTTTCGGGGTTATTGTATATTATATATTATCACAAAAAGGTCACAGAATCCTGAGTTTAACTTTTTGGGCTCATAAGTTCGATGCTTTATTTCATTTTTACTCATTTTATTTGAAAGGCTACGGACTATTTTTCTTAGGAAGATTTATTCACAATAAAGTATGACGCGAATACTAATTTAAAACTATCCAAGAACGAGGAAGAGGTCCCAATTAACTGCTCCTCGATGAAGTAATGGAATTCCTCTGGGTTGTCTACAATTAAATAAAAATAAAATATTAGAATAGCAGATGTCTTGTTCATGTTTCATCGCAACATCTTGAAAAGCATAAAATATATTAGTTTTAAAAATCTTGCAAGCTTTTATAATAACAGTGGCACCCTTTCGTAAAACTTGTTAATTAACACGCAAAAAAGAGGAATTTTAAATTCATATTTGAATTTTACTAAAGGTACATAATATATTTAGTTGAGTTCCAAATTTCTGCCACTGCCTACATTATCGGAAGATCACTAGTTACGTATCAGATAGGATACGTTGCCAACAGGTGTCCTCGTAGAAAATTTCAAACTCTTATATCGCAATAAATGCAAATTAAATTCAAATTTAAAGAATTTTAAATCTTTCTGTGGACAAAATTGAAATTTTCTACGAGGACACCTGTTGGCAACGTATCCTATCTGATACGCGACTAGTGATCCTCCGATAATGTAGGCAGTGGCAAAAATTTCGAACTAAACTAAATAATTTGAAATCATTTCAGCCGTAAGGCAGTGCCACTAGGCCATATAAAGAGGTCTTCCTGTGGAGAAGGAGATGTCGGACGCTTGTGTAGATCAGTTGGTTAGAGCAGTCGACCGACAATCAAAAGATCTGGGCTCGAATCCCAGCGCAGTCGAAAGTATCTTTTTTTCCACAGAAAGATTTCAAATTCTTTAAATTTGTACATAATATAATTGAAACAGATTAATATTTCTTACCTATGTAAAAACCGCAGAGAAACTCTCAACATGTATTTCAATTTCTGCGATTGATAATTTTTCCTTAAAAATGAAAATGATTAAAAAAATTGAAATTTTAAAGATAAAAAATGTGAAGTCAGGCATTATCTTACAGAACATTTCAAGGAAAGACATTCATAACATTCTTTAAAGTATGCGGCAATAATACATAATACTTCTTCATCAGTTTCACTACACCGAAAAAAATCTCTTTCGAATTTCGTATGAGGTGCCGTTACAATTTTCGTGAACGACTTTTTATGTGATATTAGTATAAAAGATTTACCATTTTTTGATAAAATCATACGATTATAGTATGGCAGTGTTGTATCCCAAAATAGTAAATGCGTATATAATAATACGAAATTTTGTGCAAATTTCGTATACTGGGTCAGAATTTCTGAAACGGATCACCCGAATTGGATGAAAATTCAAATCTACTTCAAAATTATTTTTTACGATAGTGTTTACCATTTCGGATTTTCGGATTTTTTTCGGATTTGAAAACTTGAAATTTTATGTGAAATTTTAATAATTTTTTAAAACAAATTGATAAACAAATGTCTTCTTCATCGGATTTCGACTGGAAAAAAAATCGTCCGCATTTTGGAACGATCCAATTCGGTCGAAAACATAGTCGCGCGAGATGCCAAAACTGTGCTGTTCGCTCGCGCGCATTTCTTCTTCACCGCGCAAATGCTTCGTGCTATGTAAAAATGATTTCTCGGGTGAATAAATCAACGTAACAAAATACTTAGTTGGAACATTTAATGATGAATAACTAGAAGAAGAATGATATATAGTACAACATACTGAATTAAATGATTGATTTTACACATAATTCTGGTTAATGTAAGTGTTTGGAATATTTTACAAATAATGTGTTGATTCTTCGGCTGATCTAAAACTAACAAATTAAGGTAAAAGCACCAATAGCCGGACGTCTAAGGAAATGTCATTCAATTTTTTGTATAAATCGTTCTAAAACTTACATTAACCAGAATTATGTGTAAAATCAATCATTTAATTCAGTATGTTGTACTATTTATCATTCTTCTTCTAGTGATTCATCATTAAATGTTCCAACTAAGTATTTTGTTACGTTTATTTATTCACCCGAGAAATCATTTTTACATAGCACGAAGCATTTGCGCGGTGAAGAAGAAATGCGCGCGAGCGAACAGCACAGTTTTGGCATCTCGCGCGACTATGTTTTCGACCGAATTGGATCGTTCCAAAATGCGGGCGATTTTTTTTCTGAACGGAATATGAAAGATAATTGAATGAAGTACATGTGGTTTTTTTTCCAGTCGAAATGCGATGAAGAAGACATTTGTTTATCAATTTGTTGTACAAAATTATTAAAATTTCACATAAAATTTCAAGTTTTCAAATCCGAAAAAATCATAGTCAATCTATGTTAAATGACGATTCCATTGTCACAAAAAACATAAAAATCGGATAATTAGATCAGTCAGAATTAATTTTACAAAAAAAAGTAACAAAATTCTTTAATTGCTAATATTATAAACAAACAAATTTTTTGAACGAAATCACTTTAGGTTTATGTCAGGAATGGTAAACACTATCGTAAAAAATCATTTCGAAGTAGATTTGAATTTTCATCCAATTCGGGTGATCCGTTTCAGAAATTCTGACCCTACTATAAGCGTAACTTCAGTGTATAACCAAGAAAGCACACCACTCTGCTTGCGAAAAACGCATGGCACCCGTACTCTATCAGTATGACTAAGTTGGTTTGGCAATGTATGGCAATACACTGAAGTTGCTGAATCTAATGTATTGGAATACATTGTCAAACCAACTTGGCCATATCTCGAGAGTAAGAGTGCCGTGCGTTTTACGCATGCAGAGTGGTGTGCTTTTTACGCATGACTCTGGAACGAATTTGGTATATCAGCTTCGATATTTTGGCATACTGATGTCCATACGATATTCGTTTAAATTTGTGCAACAAAAGTCAAACGAATGTGTTGTGATTTTAGCAAATTCAGATTTGTGCGAAATTCGGAAGATATTTTTTTCGGTGTATTACACGGAGAAAAAATGTAGCTCTAGTAGCAAGTTGAGTTCTGGCAATTAAAGAACGGAATGTAAACGTGCGAAATTGGAATCAAATATGAGCAAGATGGGTGTGAGATTTATGCCAAAAACATTTGTACTTTACTATAATATACTATTACCAAAACTTAATTCGAACCCGTATCGCTACAATCTGAAATTCATCTCAATGTCCAAACAGAACTCTGATATAATTCAAAATTTCAAGAATTCGAAACCGTTCGAACTCTCAAAATAGAAAAAACAACTAAAGGGCATAGCCAGGTAAGCATACAAAATCTGCCCCTGCACGTATTAACTTGAAATTTCTGTCATAGGTTCGTATCCATGTGAAGTAAAATTTCTCCCAATGATAACCCTAGAAATTTATTTTTTTGAGAGTTATGGAGAGGCAAAGAAAAATTTAGAAAGTGGTTCTTCTTGAAAAAGCTTTACCGATTTTGATGAACAAAATGTACGTTGTAGACACTAATGAGGTTATACCAAAAAAAATGAAAAAAAAATTTGAAAAGTATTGTAGCTAAAAAATTTTTTTGAATTATTCGAATTTTTTTTGAGGTTATGTTCTAGAGTGAACACATCCATATTTTACGTGAACATTCCTTAGAATATCCTTCATAACATATATTTTTTTTTAATTTTTTGAAGAGACGGAACAATGTGAAAAGAAATAAAAATCGCGCATGCAACACTGCGCACTGTTTTATAGTGCACTGTTCCCGATAGCATACTTTGGAACACAACTTCATTGCATTTTTTCATGGTTAGAAACGTTATTGAAAATGAAGATAGCATTGTAATTGATGTAACTGATGTAATTAAATACATCATGAGTAATATTTCCTTCATAAATGTCTGCGGTTAGCCTATCCAAATAATAGTTTCCAGAGTTCACCACGAGGAGGTTGCAGTACGACTTTAAACTCCTTTCTCCAGGGTGCTTTATTATAGTGAGTCCCCTCGCCTCTCACTAGTCGGGGCCCTTTATTATCTTGAGTCCCTCGCTTCTCACCAATTCAGAATTTTCTATTGTCATTAATCACTGCAGTGCAATGGTTTTTCTCAAACATTTCACTGAGTACTTGTACTGGTTGAAGAATTTTCGATGAATACCTAGCATGAGAAAGGTAATACACAATGGCAGCAATGTGTGAGCAGCAACTGTTCGTCTGCCATTAGCACACTCGCATACATAGTGTGTTACCCCGAAAACACCGAAGCTGTTAGGCTTGTATCTTATAAAACACCTATATGATGCTCGAAAAAACATTTCTGCTAAATAAGATTCAATTTAAGAAAACTGATAGGATCCAGTGAAAAATATCGTTAGATCTCTTTCACTCATTTCTGGAAAATCCAGAATTTCATCTGCTATGACTGTTTTGAAGGGAGTTTTCCTACGTATCAATCCTTTCTCCTCTGTCTCAGTAGCTATTGCATTGTCGACATCTTTTTAAGCATCCATTCTCTGTAATATTTCATATGAAAGTTCTTTGTCAGGCTGCAGCCTTTGACCGTAAGCATTATTAAGAAATGATGCCACTCTAAAATAGATTCAAATATTTGGTACCAACTTGTTATCTATTTTATGGTTCAGAAGACGATACTTTTGTTTGAGCATACCATGAACAGCTTCAACCACCCTTCGAATTTTAGTCACAAATCGTGACTGGTTGGATTCTTCTGTTGACAATTGCTTTCTTTTATACACGGAGAAAAATAGTTGAAGTAATTTTACCTTACATATATAAACCTAATAACTATACTTATATATAGTACGATACGCTTTCGTCGAATCAAGCACACGCTCGCTTACTATCCTCAGACATAAAATTTGGAACTTTCTTATATAGTGACTGCGAGAGTTATTCAGAGCTTGTGAGAGTAAGTGTCGTCAATAAAGTTTTTGAGCCTTACTCAAGTAAAAATAAATCAACTTTTTTCATAAATTATTCATAAAATATTTTTTAAAATTAATATAATTAATTACCAAATTAAAATAATTATGATTGTTAATATATACCATATAATATAATTATTAATTAATATTTTGTATATATTTTTATTATAACTACGTATGAAGTTTAATGAAACTAAAGTTTGAAATGTACATTAAAACATTGCATTATTATCAAAAAGCATCTTGTGTTAAAACATTTAAAAGGAGGTTTTTTTATTTTCTGTGTTGTATATTTTCAAAATATGGATTTTACAATTGCGAATTCCAAATTATTATTATTTTGTTGTTTAAATTTTCATGAAATGAATTTAATAGAAAAAACTTAAGTGGAAAAGAAAGAAATAATTATAAATTAATTAAGAACAAATTTTGTATCACGAATTTATTAAACTTACAGAATCTATATAACCAGATTATGTGAAATTTTAAAATAAATTATATAAACTAGTGGATAATCATAAAAACAAATAGTGGTTAACGCTGATATATTAAATATAATAACTTGGAACATCAGTATGCTGAAAATTCAACACGTTTTTCAATTTAAAAATATTTTATGTGTGTCCAAGGCGCAGATTACTTTCATTCGTTCCTCTGTGAATAGATATAGCTGGAGGAATAAGTATTGCGATTCACGGTTTACTCAACTCTCGATTGAAGCGTAGAGTATAATGAAGGGAAAGCCCTACTATTTTTATGATTTAATAAAATACTGGTTTTTTATAATTATACTACGAGTAATAATATATATATTTAGAAACTTTTAAAGCACGCTTTGAAACTTCACCCTACACTTCTGAATTTTACTTAACTTTGATTCATTTTTGAACATTTAATACATAACAAATAATTACAATGATACTAAATAACTTCTAACTTGTCCATATGTCCCAAATTTGATCGGAAGTTGAGTAAAGTTACTTTAACTATTTTTTTCCATGTAGAGAAACAAATGCAACAGTATTTATGAGTAGAAACTGTCCTTTAGATAGGAATTTCAAAGTACTCAGTCAGAAACAACTTCCTTCGATTTGACCTTAACTTCGAATGTTGGGTCATCGGAAGTTGCGTCAGAGGGAGAAAGATCTGTTTCAGTTTCTATTATTTCTATAAATAGAGAGTCAGCATTTATTACACAGAATGTCATCTTTAGCTATTCTTCTTTTAAGGCAGCGAAAAAAGCTATTTGCTCCAACTTCATCACTTACTAATTTTGTTGTTGTTGTAATGTAGACATGTTTGAATAATAGAATCGCAATAAATATTCGAATCGCAAAAGTTATGTTTTCAACTGAGTAGAGTAACGCATGAACGACTATTGCTGACAAAAAACAAACGAAAATCGCAAAGTTAGATGGCACATTTACTAGCGAGAATTGAGCACAAGAAATAAGTGAAGATCGTAAGAGACACTCAATAATTGAAAGATCGCAATATACATAGGAAACAACTGAAAATTACTCAATGAGATGGCACATAAACGAAAATTACGAACAAGAACAAATTAAGATCCCAGAGCGGAATGACGCATGAACGAGTAATACTGACAAGAAAAAAATGATAAATGTGGATATAGTCACTCTAGAACATAACCTCAAAAAAAATTCGAAAAATTCAAAAACATTTTTTAGCTACAATATTTTTCAAAATTTTTTTTCATTTTTTTTTTGTATGGCCTCATTAGTGTCTACAACATATATATTGTTCATCAAAATCAGTCAAGCCGTTTTCAAGAAAAACCACTTTTAAAATTTTTCTTTCCCTTTCCATAACTCTCAAAAAAATAATTTTCTAGGGTTATCATTGGGAGAAATTTTACTTCACATCGATGCGAACCCATGACAGAAATTTCAAGTTAATACGTACGGGGGCAGATTTTTTATGCTTACCCGGCTATGCCCTATGGACCAATAAAGGAAAAAGAAGGAAGGGGTTTTTTGAAAGGTTGCCTTCCTTTTTTTCCCTTATTTTTTGTCAGGTTCTCATAATCGTTTCATCTTAATGTATCATTTTGGTCCAAATTTGATTAATTTTTTATATTTTGAGGGTTCGAATAATTTCGAATTCTTGATATTTTGAATTATACTATTACCGACAGATTTTTCTCTACGTGTACAGTTGCAGTAACTGCAACGTTTCATGTGTCTAAAGCGAAGTATTTTGTCCCTGCTTCGAAGAAATGCGTCATCCAGTTTATCCAAGGATTATGAAGGAATAATCGATTTTCTTCTAAGGCAGTTCAATTTAGCAGCATTTGGGGCTGCCACTTTAAGCATCTTGCCTTAGCCACAGTAAGTTTTCTTATTGTTTTATAGCAAATGCCAAGTTCACTTGACAACGACAGATTGTTGTGTGGTCTATTGAGATTATTATTTCTATATTCATTTCTTCTTATATTGTGTGACAAAAATCATTTTAATTTTCATTACGATTATTCCTGTCTCCGAAAATGTCGAGATATGTTACAAGTTACTTTGAAACGGGAGTAATTTCTTTAAAAGAAATATCATTTTGGAATTCCCGCATTTGGTTTACTGCATTATTTACACAATAAATTGTCAAACCGTTATCACGAACGCCTTTTAGTAATGTTTCGATTTCCTTCCTACAGAAACAGCATTTTAGGTTGTGACGTCTGGCAGGATGTCTGCTAGGCGGAGGCCAAGTAATAGAAAAAAAACTCATGTTACTGAACATTATTTTTTATTATCTCCATAAAAAAGAATTTTTCACCCTAAATGTATTTGGAAATTAGTTTTTATTCTTGAGGATTATTTAATTAAATAATGAACTCGATATAAAAAAATTGTTTATTCTATTATTTATCTGAATAATAGTGGATGACTTTCTAATTTGGCTTTAGGGTCCAGAAATAATGTAAACTCAGGGTTTCATTTTTTTCCTCAAACGTTTCGACTCAGATTGGAGTCCTCATCAGTGATAATTTATTTGTATAAAAAATACAGAGGAAGAAACTTAAAAAATTTATAAGCCAGTTATTTATAATTATCTGAATAATTCTTAAAAAATAAAAGCTAATGTTTTTGGTCCTATTGTTTGGCCTCTGGCAAGTTTGCCTTTTTGGGTGAATTATTAAATCAATATCATCATACTCCTGATAATGAGATTAGCGGGCTGACAAATTAATTTTTCTCTTTCATAGTCATATGGATGCCAGGATTTATTTAATTGCAGAAAAGGGCAGTTTCTCCAATTGTATTAAAATTATCTAGCACTTGATCCTCATCTATAAACGTGCCATTTTTTTCTAAAATTATTGTCCCTTCTTTCACATTTTATTTATCACTGCCTTTAACTATTATATTACTTAATAAATTGCTTGAGTCTTTTATGAGAATAGATTCTTCCCTATGTGTCTGGCAAGACCACACTTTAAGCACCTTAGGCAAATGTAAAAAAGAAATTCGTAGACAACCATTACTGTAAATTAGTAGTTATATTTAATAAGAACTGTACATCAAAGTTATTTGATGCTAAGGGTATGTATTTAGTGGGTCACTTTACCGAAAATAATTATTTATTTTCCTCTAACATACTTTTTTAATCACATAAATCACTTCAGACATGCCCTTAAATCTACCTTAAGAAGAGTGTAATACGACTACACGGAAAAAATAAGTTCATTAAAATTTCTTTAACTAGTCAACCACTTTTGGATAGGGCACTACATTTTTTAAATTTTCAGCACTTTTAAGTAAAAAGTCATAAACTTTGTCGAAAAATCGAGAAAAGTTTTAGAATTTTTCAAGAAATAGTACAAGAAATAGTACAATAATAGCAGTTTTCCAATTTTCATTGATTAGTTCTTGATAAAATTATGAAAAAGTATTTAACTTTCAGAAAATGCTCTTCAAATTTTAAAAGTTCTGGAATGAAATAATCTTTTCACACAGAAATGAATAAGTATGATACGAGTTAACGAAAGAATCTTTGACTGTTCGCTAAAGTTTTTCGAGCTGCCTGACGCACCACGTTGCGCAGTTATTAATGTTTTTTTGAAACCATGGAAATTTCTCAACACATTTTTTTATTTCAATTTTCATATTTATTCTTGACGATAATTTTTTACGCATAGAAATTTTACAAAAAATGGCTTAAAAAATTCGAAAATTTTACCTTCTTGCGTCAAGTTCAAATGTTTTCTGATTTCGAAAAAAATATTTATAATTTGGAATTACTTGTCAATCTAGAATTTTCTTCTTTTAAAAAAACATCCATCATCTCTTTTCAATAAAATTTTTGTATTTGCCTGTAACAAAAATATTTTTAAAAAAATTAACAGTTGGAGCGGGGCTCCGATATTTATATCTCGACCCTACACACTTCAAAGGATAGAGATCAGGTTTTATTTTGGTGGAAATCAAAATTTTCGATAGCGGCGTTGGTTAGTTGCTTAGGAATCAAATGCGCTATACGTTAGGTTAGGCGTTCGAATCCCGCAGCGGCGGATATAATTTTTAAGAAACGTTATAAGTGCGTACGATGACATGTCTATATAGTGAATATGAGTTTGGTTGTAAATAATTGTCCATAAATAAGATAAAATTAAGTTTAAGTAATAAATAAGACGGTTAGGATATAATCCACATAAATTTTCTTTCAGGAAACGCAAGTACGGTAAATTTTCTTGAACAGTTAATGAAAGTTTATTGAACTGGCTTCGAAACTTTAGTTTGCGAGTTTTATAAAAATACTAGAACTCTGCCGTCAAATTTTCTTCGAGGGTCAACGAAAGTTTCTTGAACTATCTTCGAAACTTTCATACAAGATTGTTATACAAATTCTAGTACTACGTTCTCAGAAATTTAATGAGCACTTCGGGATTATTTCTTGAATGTTTTATACTTTCTAAGGAATTGTATATCCAATTTTCAAACGTTCACAATTCTAAATTTTAAAAGATTTTCTGGCCTGTCCAAAAGTGGTTGAAGAGTTAATGAAAATTTCATGAACTTTTTTTTTCTGTGTAGAAGAGGAACATGAAAATTTCATAATTTTCATCAATTTTGTTCCCAGAAGATGAAGATAATCTAGTCTTATCAAATAAAAAAAATTTCTGTTAATAACAAAGTCTTAAATGAAATTTCGCTTAAGAAAAGATAATTATTTATTTTATGCTCATATACTTACGAAAATTAGTTAGCAGGAATAAACGGTTCGTATTTAGAGAGAAATACAAGAATGGACTTAATAGTCATTTCTGAGAATGGATTAGGGGAAAGCAAGAACGAATATGGATAAATACAAACATCGTTAGATCCTGCATATTATTAAATTTCCATACTGACTTTCTCGAATACAAATACAAATATTTCTCTCGTGATTAACAGCCTTGGAAGTAAATTTTGTACCAGCATGAAATTCAGTGTGTTTTTTAAGCTACATGAGATCTTACAATAAGGATAAATTTTAAATGGCGTTTGTCAAAGTGACATTTCTTTGTTGTTTGTGTTCAGTAAGGTTTAATTTTCGCATAAATTCATGTTTTCCTGATAAAGTTTTTGTTACATTCTTAAAATTTCGATTATGTTTGATAACGGTTTTGAAATATCTATGCTTGCTTTCAGGATGCAATGTTGATGAATGCTTTAGTGGACAAAACTTTTCCATTTGGACGTAACTCAATATCCAGAAAACATTTCAATCTTGGTTGTAAACATTTATTTATTAACATTTTTAAGAAACCTATTTCGTTAAGAGACAAAGATGGGGCACAATCAAAAGAAGATAGTTGCCTTAAACGTAACACCAGTTGCCAAACTTCGACCATCGAATCTTTTATAACATAAGTAATTTCTACGGAAAATATTTGAAAAAGTTTTCGACTTTCACTTGCTCTCCCACTCATATTATGTTTGGTGTAACATTGATCATAGGAACATTGTTCCCACTTGAATGCGTTAATAATCTAATCCCTTGTGAATTTTTATTTAAAAACATAAGTTGAAACTATTTATTAGATTTGGAACATTTTATTGCCAGTTATAAGTCATAGGAAACGAATCCTTCGAAAAGGTCGCGTGCAAGGCAAAGTGATAAGCCCAGATTACAAACATGATCATTTTTAAATGAATTCAGCAGAGAATCTGTCCTTACACCAAAACACATACTTCTGGTTATTTCTTTTTCAATTACACAAAGCGTGTAATCTGCAGTTTTTCTCAGTTTTTGCACTGCATAAAGATTCGATGATAATTTTTCTCTATCGATCAAACAATACCGACAGAAATTCATCGATTTACTCAAATTCATTGTGAATTCACTAATTTAGTGGCTTTCCATATGATCTCTTAACACAGCTAATAAGCTTCCCACGAAATTCGTATCAGTAACAGAAACAGATATTGTTATTCCTTCTGTTTCTAGAATCTGCAAATCATTCACTAATTTTTCCAGAAAACTTTACCAACCAAAGTGAGTAATAAATGTTTCCCTGCAAAGAACAACCAGTTTTAAGTTATCTGTTTTCGACAGTAAGTGAGGAGGAAAGTTGCCTAAAATCATGTATATACCAAAAATTTTTTATTTGGTTTTAGATAATCCTATAGGATTGCAAATCTCAAAGGCATCTTGAAAAATAATTTGAGACGGCTCAACCTAAAGACTTGGCCTCTTTAGAAGAAAAAATGAATGAAATTCCCTAAAATAATCGCGTGATAGGGTTGAACACATTAAGCCTGAACCGGAAGTGTATGTGGGTCGAACATAGCCACCCAGTCTTCACGGACATTTTCATTCGTGATCCGAGAGAACGCCGCACAAACTTGCGTTTGCTGACACTTACCCAATCCCTTAGGTTATGCAGTTTCAAGCGTGGACAGTATCTAGATGGGCGTCCCTCGTTCATTTTTCTCTTGCGTATTTTTTATTATTATTTCTTTTATTTTTACACATGTATGTATTTTAATGACTGAGTAATGTTGGTATATGATAATTAAATATACAGAAATAAGTATTCAGGTCTTATTATAATGAAGTGGTATTTTAGTTCGATTTTAAAATTTTATTATAGTTAATAATAAATGATAGAAATAATAGTTAATGGATATTAATATTGAACTTATAAATAAACCTCAAGCATTGTTAAAATATTATAAATAATGAACCAAAATGTCGATCCCATGTATAAATAAACGACACGCGACGATTAAACCATTTTTCAATCATCTGTGTAACTAGGCAAAAAAAAATTTATTTAATAACTGTGAAGTTTGGACTGGTGGGAAATTCTACTTCAAATGGTTCAATCAATTCAAAATGTTCTTTATAGAATTTACGTCTGCAATAAAACTGTCGTCAAACATTCGCATAGTGCCTTCTTTATCTTCTGTACAGAAATTACTGTTTTCTACGACGGGATTGAATTTTTTCAAACAATCATCTATAACTGTAGTCATTTCACTATCAACACCGTGAAGAACAGATTCACTGTCATATTTTTTTGTGCTTAAAAGCAACTACAACTTTGCCAAACTATACGTTGCATCTTTATAATTAATTAACTGCGTTCTCAAAGAGTCAAGTTTAGTGTTATTAGAAGACAAATACACGTCTTCAAGTTCAGAATTTCGTTGGTAGAAGAATAATTGTCAATTTTTTCGTCAAAATTCGCACTTTGCTCTTCAGTTTTTTCAAAACTTCCGTGCTATCTGCACAAATGAATGCGGTAAGAATTGATATTGTGAAAAACTTGTGTCAAATTGTGACACATAGAAAACTGATAAGTAATACTTGTAGCACCGCCTGCTGGTTTACTTAAATACTGGTATCAATGTTTCTTCAAAGAATCATCATCTATCCATTGAAATTTACAATTATTTTGTCTGCGAGCATACTTCATAGAAATATTCTTTTCCACAATGTCAGAAGATTTGTACCTTCAATAGCAATGTGATCTTGAATTCACATAATTTCAATAGTATATTATGTATCTAGGCGCATAATGAGGGTTATTACGAGACGTGCGACAATGCTCGCAGGAGATAAGAGCCGAGGCGCGATCAGTCCTGCGAGAATTTTAAGCGAGTCTCGTAATTACGCGAATTGTGTGCATTGGCACATATTCTATTTTATGTGAATTCGGCGCATATACGAGTTTTTATGCGTACACTCGAATCTAATCTAGTATTCATCATGATTCTCGTCCATTGCACTCGATATTTCGCGACTAGTTTCGGCCATTTTGATTTTCTCGATCTTGTGTATTAGTAGCGTATTGTAATAGAGCATGCGCAGTTCAAATGTACAAGGCTTTGTCAGTACGGTACCAACGCTGTACGAAGAAGAAGAAGAATAAAAAGATTACGCTCCGCTGTATGGTTATAGGCACATGCGCAGAATAATATAGTATATACACTATATATCACTACTGTAATTGAATGAAACTTTTTTTTAAATATAAACATTCCAAAAAAACTGTTTGGAATTTGAACTGATAATTTGTTAATATTATGCTATGAAATTTATTGATTTATTTATTTACTTCTTTTTTATTTATCTGCGTTGTATTATTTTATTTTGAAATTCATGTATCGTAAAATTATAAATTTAAGTTTTTAATTTCTATTACTTTAGAAATTCCATGTAATTCAGTAAAACTATAAGCATTAAAAAGTAAAGAATCTAAATTAACAAAAAATCTGAACTTATATTCTTTTTTAAAGTCCAAAACTTTATTCTAATATCAAAATTGTTTTAGAGAGCAGAAATTTTTTTCCACTTCAACACAATCCAATTTTAACAATCTCACATTAACTTCAATTCAGAATTTTAAAAAATATTCTTTCTCATCTCTTTTTTATTTCAGTCACTTTCATTTATCTATTTTTTAACTTCTATCACACAAAATCTTTGCAACTGAATTTATTTGCCGTAAGTATTTGAGAGACATTTATTGTGGTGCAAAAGAAATTCATTGCACAGGTAGATACAATTAATTAATATTAAGACATTAATCATTATTATATTATATAGTTAATTATTAATATTTCTATCAAATAAACTGTTTTATTTTAAACTAATTAAGAAAACAAACAGTATGTTCGACGTACTTACTCTTCTTAAAACTTTTACTCCATGGGGCGCATAGGTTAACATCTCTTGAAGAATATCTTCTAGCTTAAAATGCTCTTCGCAAATCGCATGACCTGCTTTTAATTTCATATCATTCCGAAGGATGGCAATTTGCCGTAATTTTATTATATTTTCATCCTTCGGTACAATGAAAAAACGAACTTTATCGGAGCAAGACTTATTTCCGGATTTACACCCAAAACAGACACATTTCACCATTTTTTGCACCAATTTTATTTAGACATTTGTTTCTAGACTTGCGGAATTTATCTCAATACCTTTTAAGAACTCGAAAATTTAAAAATTTAGAGGGAAAAGATTAAAAAACTACATTTTATAATGTGATTTTCGTGTAAGTCGGCCTTATCTATGAACAGTCAGCGCCACCATGGCAGCCATGCCATACGCCGCAACTAAGCCGCTAAAGACCATTTTGAAAACCCCTAAAACCTATGTTATAACGGTTTTCTGCAAGAAGCGCTAGAATACTCTATATGAAGTGCTATAGGATGTGGATTCGGAAAAATGGGGGCACAATTTTCTGAAGCTGTCCATAGAGTTGGAGCTCCTTATACTACTTCGTGGGTATTCTTAATGATGTGAGTTGACGATTTAAAAGTTCAAATGAAAATGCACACGGAAAACAAATAATTTAATAGTTACAGCATAATACTAGACATCAAATTGAAGAAATTTTGTGATTTATGTATGGCCCTTTTGATGCCTTCGACAATGTCCGGTGCTGATCGAAATTGCCAAGAAGTTGAAAAAGCCAGTCTAAGTGAATAAAAAGAGGTGGCAACCCTATCACCAAAAATACGAAATAAATATTTCAGAAAGAGTAAAATTAATTTCAAATTACCTTCTTGCGATCCTTGCACAGCTTACACTTAGTTATCCATTTGTTTTTAGTCACTAAGTAATTTTTTAGTCATGCATAAATGACAATTTCTTCAACTTTTTATACACAGCAACACGTGAACAATGGCGACGGAATTCGCGCAAACCGAGTAATGTCTCCTTCGCACTCGTTTATTTCTCGTTTTCTCGAGTCTTTTCTATGAGAAGGCCTTATATAGCTTCGTGTCATAACATTTCAACTCATTTAGCGCTTTGCGCGTGTGTATCTCTCGACTCCATACAAAACTTACATTTGTCTTGTAAATTTATTGTGTATCTCTTTACACTTATGCCACCAAACAGAAAAATTACATGATATTTGTAAATTAATACTCTGATGTATATTTGCGACTTATTTCCAAGGTAGAACATTTTAATTATTCAATCGCTAGAAAATTTAACCTCATCGCGTTTTATTACATTTTGTAACCAAGTAAAATTGTATTGTTCTGTCGCATTTCACAAGGTAAAATTATTGATAATATATATATAGATGTTGGTAGTTGGCTTTAGGGTACGTTTTGTACAATCAATAACATTTGTCCATACTCATAATTGATAGAATCTGCAGCATGAGACTATGCATTCATCTCCAAGTTTTCTACTTCATTGTGAAAAATGTGTCAAATTCTTTCTATTTATTGTTTTAAAGTACTTCATTCTGAAGTAATTTCAAGTTTTTATCGACTCATATGTAAAAACGAAAATTACAAAATTCTGGATCAAGGATATCCCCAGTCAGTAAAAATTGTTTTATGTATTTTTTAGATTTAATATTAATCATTGATCAGGGCTCCTATCGGAGCTGAAACATCTAATTATGTAAAACCTCAAACTTTTTTTAACCTTGGACCCTAAAGCCGACTATCAACATAAACATATATCTTCAATTATCAATTAAGGGTCAATACAAGTCCAGAATATGAAAGTAAAATTATATCTATCCATGTTCAATAATATTTTTTAACGCACTAACATTACAACATGCTTGTAACCTTACTCTGTTAAGCATGGTTAGTTTTTCGAATAACTAATAAAATTACAATTCAGTTATTTTTATCTTGTCTTTTTTACAGTGTACGCAATGGGAGAATCGGGTACTCAAGAGAATAAACAAAAATATGTAGATTTTAACATTTTCTTTCAGTATTAAACACAATCTTGTAACATTACGTAGTGTAATGGAGTAAATTCATCGATTGAAAATTTAATTAACAAAAATACTAAAATAATGAAGAAATGGTAGTGTCACCCTCCATATTAATATTATAAAAGATGCTGGTTTGCGATCAATGAGGGTCAAATATAAAGAAGAAAACTCTTCATAATGTCAACATTGTTGCGACGTTTCGTTGGCTATGGGTTTGCCAACCTCATCAGGCTTTATTAAATTAAAAACACACCAAATAGTGCTAAATTTCTTTTCGAAAACACATACTTTACCTTTAATAATAATATTTATTTGCAAATTTTTGGCACTCCAATGGGTTCACCAATTTCACCTCTATTCGCAGACATTGTCATGGATGATTTGGAAAATGATTGCCTACGAATTTTAAAAGACAAACATAATTGCTCTCCTTTATTTTATTACAGATTTGTAGATGACACTATTCTGTGTGTACAAAAGAAATTTATTGACTTGGTTTTAAAATAAGAACTTACAATTCACCTTTGAGGTTCAACAAAATAATCAAATTAACTTTCTGAACTTGTCATTAATTATAAAAGAAAATAAAATTATTTCTAATTGGTTTCAAGAACCTACCTCATCAAATAGAACAATTAATTACTTTTCAAAACGTAAAGATTTGATGAAAATTTCAAAAGTCATTTTTCACATAAAACCAATATCTTCTCATCCATGGTGAGAATGTAAAAAGCAGTAAATCCGTAGTCTGTGAACATCAATTGGAATTCAACCATGAATTTGATTGGGAAAATACAAAGATTGTTGATTATGTCTCTGACTATCGGAAAAGATTAACATCAGAGATGATCCATATAAAATTTAATAAATTTAGTATAAATAAAAAAGAAGACATATTTCCTTTGAATAGAATTTATTTTTCCTTACTTAATAGATTAAATTCATGATAGCTTTCCAGCTGATGTCTGTTTATATTTCAAATTCTATGTTTACAATAACTGTTGTCAATATTTAAAGTTAACTGTTTGAATCTAATAATTTAGTAGACAAAGTGTCGTCGACTCCATGACATCACGTCATTTTATTAGTAAAATCATGACTTTTATTATAATTTTATATTCTCGGCAATACTCATCATGAGTTAACCTTCTTTTATAAAGGTAAAATTTAATAATTTTGTGTATGTTTTTGATATTAAGTTTATTTAATTTTTATTTTTCTTGTGTGTGACAATTTTACTATTTAGTGTTTTTTTAATTTAATAAAGCCTGATGAGGTTCGCAAACCCATAGCCAACGAAACGTCGCAACAATTTTGATTTTATCAATTGTTTTCTTCTTTATATTTGACCCTCATTGATCGCAAATACTAAAAGTTTCTCTAAAACCGCATTACGGGTTACGTAAATATTTAAAGGTTATGTTTAAGTTTTTACAAGATTTTGTGAATTTACTGCATTAAATATAAGGTGACTGAAATGTAAAGAATATTCTATGTAAGAATATTGTGAAATCACAAACGTAAACTGTAAAATACTTTATAGAAGAATGTAATTTTACAAGCCTATGCGTAATTACTGAGAGCTATTGTAAACTGTACACAACATATAACTGTACAACCATATAAATAATTGTTAAATTATAAAACTAATAACATTCCATATTTCATACCTTCATATAATTATCAAATATTGGAAATCCAGGAATAATTTCTTGAGCTTGTGATTCATCATCTACGGTTTTTTTTTGCAAAATAATATGCTTTTTATTTGAGGTATATTTAACCTCATTAAACATTTTCAGGTGTTTTCTTCGCACGCTTATAAATTATAGATCACAAATGACCACAAAGATACAGTAAAGGTGTTTCTATACCTCTCCGGCTGCAGGCTGGCAAAATCATCTACAAAAGTTGATTGGTCCATTCTGTTGAATCCTGTTAGTTAAGCAACAATGTGCATTTATACCTCTGTCTGCCTGACCGGTGCGGACAGATTATACATAAGAGTAAAGGAGACAGACAGTGTAAAATTGGACAAAAAGCACGGTAGTATAGACAGGTCAGGCAACTCCCGTGGTGGGTAATGTTCCCTTATCGTGACGAGAAGTAGTTTCGAAAGAGACCGCTTGGGCAGCGCTGCAATCGAGTAGTTAAAGAAATACCCGTGTTTTACAGACAGCTTTCACAGCTGACTATGTTCTGAGAAAATCTATATCTCTCCGTGGCGAAAAAAAGAAACATATTGACTACAAGAAGGGAACATCCCCCACCACGGGAGTTGTCAGACCTGTCTAAACGACCGTGTCATCATGGACAATAGATATGAGGAGACCAATATCCATATATCCATTCTCGTAATGAAGTTCTGCCAAGTACATAGTTACAAAACTTCCCGATGAGGGCATGTGTGTTCCCTGGGTCGCAAAATGGTGACGTCTAAAAACCGTGGATGCCGCCATTTTAAACTCAGGGAACACACGTGCCCTCATCGGGAAGTTTACTAACTAAGTACTTGGCAGAACTTCATTTCGTGTTTTGTCAAGTACGGCCATAAGAGATTGGTCTCCTTATATCTAGTCTTCATGTGTGTCATGTACATGGAGAATAGTCATAAGGAGACCAAACTGTAATGCATGTACCTCACAGGAAACGAGCACATTTCTCTCCGAAGTAAGTAGTACGGAATCTTCCCGAGAGAGTCGCACGTGCGAGTACGGGCTGAAATGGCCGCCACCGTGTTTGCAGTATCCCGGTTTATTTATATTCATGGAGAAAGGTGCAAAAAAATATTTTAGTAACGTATACCGTCATAATTATCGTTTGTGAAAGAAAAGGGAGTTGAAAAGTGCAACTTTAATGATTGAAGTGCAATATGAGACAGGTAATAACTCTATTTTATGATATGTATGAACATATCCTAATGTCATGTTTAAATGCTTTAAATGTATAAAAGGCAAATCGTGCAAGTCATTAATACAAAAATATAAGTAATATTTCTGAAAATATATTGTGATATTGTGATGTAACACTTATTTGCAGACGTGTAAACAGAAAAAAGTATTGCATCGAAGATGCGCAGGTTGCAATTATACTCGATATAGTGGCACTAAGGAGAATGCTCGACCTAGAAAATTGTTTAAAGTACCGAAGGTAGGGAATGAAAGAATTGAAGTAAAGATTAATGAAAATGAATCAGACTGAATTACAAAATTGGAAAATTTGCATTAGAAAGCAATCCTCAACATCTCATCAAATTGCATGGTAATGCTTTTGTTTTACAATTATTTGTAATGTGTTATTGCAGGATATGAATTTAAGGAAGAAATGGGAAGATGCCATGTCAAAACCTTTACAAGAATGTGATTGTCTTTGCGAAACACATTTCAATGAAGAAGATATCGAATTGTATTTTGAAACTAAAATGCCAGATGGAACAATTAGTCGCATACTTAAAGAAAGGATAAGTTTAAAACAAAATGCTATTCCGAAAAAGGTATGATGACTTGTAGGTTATTATTTTTTTAATTCTAACCAACTGAAATATATTATAGAATAGATATTTCGAGAAGCACAGCATCGCTCTGAAAGATCCCGCGAATAATGTCTTTATATCACGCGTATTAAATGCTGTTGACGAAAATTCCATGGTAATTGCGGTTCCAGTGGAGGAGAATGATGTGCAAGGTTTCTTTGTAAAGGTACAAAATGACTTCTTTCAGTTTGATAATTCAGTCTACTTTAATTACTTTAAGGAAACTGAAATACAAAATATTTGGCACTTTTTTAGGATGCTACGGTCGCTTCTCTCAACGTTGGCAATGAAAATCCGTATTCAGTACGGGAAATTGACTTGCAGGATTTTGTCTCTTCAGAGGTATAACTTGCTTTTAATAATTACTTTAAGGAAACTAAAATACAAAATATTTTTCACTTTTTTTAGGATACTACGGTCGCTTCTCTCAACGTTGGCAATGGAAATGCGTATTCAGTACGGGAAATTGACGTGCAGGATTTTGTCTCTTCAGAGTCGAAAACTTCTACTTAACATGAATCTCGTTGTTTTGAACGAATGTTTGGCAATGCAACACATGTAAGTAAACGATTTTTTTTCATTTTGAATTTCCTTTAATACGAATAATTTACAACTTTTCTGACTGCAGAAACACGAGAAGGCTTATGAGTATAATTTTAAAAAGTTACAACACGATGCTGAGAAGATGCTACGTAACGATTGGTCAGTTGTTGTATTCCCATGCAACCGAAACAGAATAATAATTGGCCAGTGGGATAAATTGGGGTCCAGTGCAAAGAAACTGATTGCTGATATGGATATGTCTACTAAGGTGGACAAAATAATTACTAGATGCAATTAATTGCAATGATTTTTTTTATGTAAAATAAATGAATTATCAGGTTTGATGGCTAATCAAGTCTTTCTTCGGGCGTCATCTATTTCCGTTTTTATCTAGATTTATGTGAACGAAGCACAAGTATTCCTGCCAGGAATAAGAGAAATAAATTCTTTCGAAGATGTGACCCATAATTTAAAAGTTTTAAATGCCATAAAGCCATGCCCTGGAGTGAAGAAAAATACAAGGTAGAATACACAAATAATGAATTATTTGTGTAGATCATATTGCTATTTACGTAAATGTAACTCTCAATTGTGTACATTAATATAGGTCAGAGGCTTGTGTACGATACTTGGGAGCGAACACAAGAAGCGAATTCTGCGTACCTTGTCGCCTACTACGACGCAAAACAATACGCAAAGAAGCATGGAGGAAAAAACGAGGCAAGGAACCGAAGAAAAAGAAACAAAACATATTACAGTCATTGAAAGACAAAATGAAGCGCTTGAAAGCAAAAGTATGTATTGCCTTAATATTTCTGTCTTTACAATCGCAATTTTCCATATTTTCATGCCTTTCACGCAATGAGGTTATTTCTTTGTAATACTGGTTATCAAATTCAGAGAATGCATAATTCATTTAAAAAATAAGTGTTCTAGAATGAAGGAGGATATTCTTGAGACAAATATTGCTTCATTGCCATCAGAACAACAGCAGGCGGTTCGTACATGTTTTGAAGCAGCAAAAGTAAAGAATCCGCGAGGGAAACGGTATGACACACGCTGGATTTACGAATGCATTCTCATGAGAATTAAGAGTAAAAGTTTGTACGAACACATTCTTGTGAGAAAGATATTAGTTGTTCCGACCTTACAAACCTTGAACTTATACATTAAAAAAATGCATTCTTCGTACGGCTTTGATTTAAATGTCTTTGAATGTCTGAAAGAGAAGAGTTTTTTAATGTACATTTTTAAACCAAGACTGAAGGCAATTGTTTTACTTTTATAAAAGTCTACATTAGTTTTTGCTACTTTTTCTAAATACAGAGATTTTTACTATCTTTTGAAACTCATTAAGTACTGCGAGGCCTGGAATCAAAGAAAAGAATTAAGCTTTATTCGTCTTACTTGTAACAGTAACACACTCCAGTGCATCAAAGTAGGGAATTGGGAGATCATGCGTTAGTCTTCATGTTTCAGCCGTTTGCTGGAAAATGGGTTCAGACTCTTGGATGCTTCTTAAGCAAAGGCTGTGCGACGGGAAAAATTTTGTGTCACCTAGTCATAGAATGTGTAAATTTACTGCATGCTGCCGGATTGTACGTAGACGCTATCATCAGTGATGGTGCTCAATGGAACAGGGGAATGTGGACTCAGTTTGGAATACATGAAAACAACGTATCTTGTCAACACCCCTGTGATGAGAAAGTACAACTGTGGTTCTTATCGGATTTTCCCCACTTAATCAAAAATCTCAGGAACTTTATCGTATCCAAAGAGGAAACCTGGGTAAATTTTGGTTATCTTCTAACTAAATGTAATCACTGTTTATCTTATTAAGAGTACATTAAAATATATTACTTCATTACAGACTCCTGATGGCATAATTCGAAAAAGGCATTGGAGAGCTGGTCTGGAAGTAGAGAACAAAAATTTCTACAACATGAAAGTGGCTTATAAGTTAACCCCTGACCATGTAGATCCAAAGTATTTTCAAAAAATGAATGTTCCGATGGCATTTTACGTATGTACTTTTACACTTTTTACCATTCCTGCAATACTATTGAATATATTTCACTTTTTAAAACATCAAAAATGTCCAGTTCTTTTCAGAACCCGTATATAGAGCCATGGAACTCTACAGTAATATTAGCAACGAATTAAGAGATTCGTTAGGCACGAGGACTTTCATGGAAAGAATAAGAAAGTTGATAACGGCTATGATGTCTCGTACACCCGAAAATTCACTGAAAGAAAACTCAGATGGGTATAAAGTTAGTACCAAAATATTGAATACTTCTTACGGAAATCGAAATCTCAAATTTAACTGAATCACTTGAAAGAAAGATTTATTCGGATTTATATTTCTTTTTTGTATAGGCCATATTTGACTTTTTACAATATCTTTGAGAATGGGAAGGAGGAGCAAAAAGAGATGGAATTCCCTTTTTAAGTCATAGCACGTGCCCAGGACTAAAAGTTACATTAAACGCGACCTTATACAGCTGTTTGCTTTTCTAAAGGAGAAATGTAACTTATCATACCTGTTGACAAGTCGATTAAATCAGGATGCTTTAGAGCTATGGAAATTTACAAAAATATAGAAATGCTTGTGGCAGTTGACAGTATTTCTATAGGAAAAAAAACATGTTTCTCCACTTTTTAAATTTAAATTGATTTTCACTTGGACTTTTAGCGATTTTTTGGCTTAGTGAGGCAAGCTTGCAGCTCCAATGACCATCCCGACTCTCGGATGTTTGCACAAATTTATCGCCTTCTAAGTGTTTACTCTCTTATCAAACCTAGAAGAGGAAGCAATGTTGAAGGCGTTGACATCTTGAATACCATGCTGAATTTTCGTGATCTACAGACAGAGAAAAATCAGGAAAATGTGTGTGAAATTTTAGACACAATTATATCCGATGATGACCCAGCTGTAGAACACATTCCAACATTTTTGGAGAAAATTAAACATCATGACCACCGATTGTGCAAATCACCGGACTTTGTACAAGGGTTCGTTGCCGGTTACGTCGCTTTCCGAGCTAAAACATTAACAAAGTGTATAGACTGCATCGCAAATGTGCAAAACCAAAGAAAAGTAGGAGACGACCAACGATATAAATTGATTGATGCTTGCAATCGTGGACGACTGCAATATCCATCGGATGATTTATATAAATTGACCGATAATCTCGAAAATGTTATTTTACATATTTTGGCTGGCGGTCAATTGAATCGTGACACGTTTCTTCACATCTTGGATAGTCTCGATGATTGTGAAATTCCAAAAGTGGGATGTTCTGAGCATAGTCATAAGTTCACTAAGTCAATCATTAGCTTTTATTTAATAACGCGGTCACACTTCATCACAAAGCGATATAACCTTATAAACGATGCTTGTCGAAAAAAATAAAAAAAATGCAGAAAAGACGCAAAGCTTTGAACTGCAACGCATTTTGAATGTTTCCTATTCAAGTTGTTTATGTTTCACAATTGTATTGGTTTACATTCTAAAGTGAAAGAAAGACACTGAGTTGTAAATATGCATGTTTAATATTTCATATTTACATTCTTTATCTTTTGAATGTCTATAATGTCTATAAGAAAATTGAAAGTTTTAATAAAAATGTTTTTTTTTTTTAAAGAAAAAAAGAATACAACTATTTTCATCACAACTGTTACCTTTATTTTCACACTCACACCTTCATTTTAATACATTTTTTTTGCGTCTCACAGTGTCATTCACAATAAACACGCTATACACAATGGAAACTGAATTACTAGTAATACGTATCTAAGGTGTAAAAAATTAACATGACAGAGTGGCATAAAAAGAATTTATAACAATAAATTAATCATAAAACTCATAATTGCGGGGCACAACGTTATAATTGTGCTATAATTTGGCCATAAAGTTTTTATCGTTTTGTGTTCACACTTTTTATTTGAATAAAACTTTCGAAATCAACGTAACTTTCCTGATGAACTTAAAGGCTTTAAAATTCTATGTGAGATGAGCTTCAGTTAAAATGCTTTACTGTATACATGATATTCATGATGTAAAAGAATAAAAGTTTTCTGAATAATCAGAACTATAGAAATTAAGATATAAAAATAAATACATGTGTATAAAAAATAAGAAGTAAAAATATACATAAAAATTTATAATTATGCCACGTCAATGTATAAAAGAAGAACAAAAATAAAAAATTTCATTACACATATTTACAATTCATATTCAAAATCCACACTGTTTATAAACTTATGTGCCACAATTTTCTGTATTCCATATATTGTAACAAATTGAGAACTCATTCCCTCTTAATAACGGAATACGCTCAAGTATTTTTTTAATTTTACAAACCATAACTTTATAACTTTAGCATATGAAATACAGAAAATTACTATGGCACACATTTCAAATTGGCACATTCAAATTCATACTACATACAGGGTGGGCCATATAAAATTTTTAAATTTAAAAATTCAATAAAAAAAAAAACGGTTTGATATTTTTCAAAGGTCTAACATTTATTTGAAAGGTTGTTTTATGAAATTTATTTGTGGAAAACAATTTCGGACAAATTACCACCACGGCTGAGTTTACAGTAGCTTATCCGATCCACCCAATTTTGGAGTACTTTCGCGAGGGTTTCAGGCCTTATGGCAGCGACAGCAGCTTGAATCTCGTACTTTAGATCTTGAATTGTCCTGCTGGAACCAAGTATTGTCCAAGTCTTGCCAACCATCCAGAAACAATTCAAGATCTAAAGTACGAGATTCAAGCTGCTGTTGCTGCCATAAGGCCTGAAACCATCGAGAAAGTACTCCAAAATTGGGTGGATCGGATAAGCTACTGTATACTCAGCCGTGGTGGTCATTTGTCCGAAATTGTTTTCCACAAATAAATTTCATAAAACAACCTTTCAAATAAATGTTAGACCTTTGAAAAATATTAAGCCGTTTTTTTATTGACTTTTTAAATTTAAAACTTTATATGGCCCACCCTGTACAATTTAAATTCACTTACGTAATTAACAAGTCATCTTATTTGTAAGGTATAGGATCATGTTGATATCCTCAATACTTTTCGGCTTTTCGACTTTCATCCAAGGACACGCTTTCTTTTTCAGATACACTTCTACATTTAAATTGTTTCTAATTATTATTTTCCGCTTAGTATTGCCATTTTCTATGTTCTGAAAAGCAATGTAAGGAAAATTATCCATTCTAAGAATTCCCCATTCACGATTTGACGGTAAACATCATACCAAATGTTGGTTCTGATTCAGGTAATTGAAGTCGAACTTTATCGTTTTGGCCATTGCTACTGCAAATAATAAAACAGTAAATTAATTCTTTTCTACACAAAAACTCATTTCTTCACTATTCTTTTCCTCTTACACATACAAAATAATGCAAAAAGAGAAAATGAACGTAACGCATACTTGATATTATTATGTACAATTTCATTTACATTTTCTTCTAATTTTCCCGCTCCCTCGTGTCTCAAAACACTTTCATTCATCAAGCAAATAAAGCTAAATTAGACACTTCAAAATTGCTACTGAATGTCTTACCTTCCTTACGCCTTCATACACGACTTCACGTAACCATTCTTGAACCTCCCATCAGCAAAATTTTCACATCTTTTTTAATAGCAAAATTTTTACGCACAAATTTTCAATCGCATGTTAATTATTTATTTTCATTTTAAGTTACGTACATGGTTATGTAGCTCGCGTTGACGTGTTGACACGGCAGCGGCCATTTCAGCCCGTACTCGCACGTGCGATTCTCTCGGGAAGATTCTGTACTGCGTACTTCGGAGGAAAATGTGCTTTTTTTTGGTTACACTACTTTGATCTCCTTATGTCTATTCTCCATGGTCATGTACTTCGACAAAAAGCATAGAGTTATTATAGATAGAGTAGGCACGCAAAAGTGGAAGCGTCCGATCGTTAGAAAGAGAGAAAGGGCGAGGGTGACGAGGGTGATGAAGCACTCTCACTCTACTAGCGCATACGCAGTTCTTATTTATATTTCTAAGGCTGTGACAATTATAGATGAGCCGCCATCTTTACTTAGGTTGATTACAAAGAATGTTGCGGTAAATTCAAATATAGTAAAAAGGAAATAGTGTAAATATTAAAGAAACAATATGAAATCCACGATTTTTTACAGGTATTAGTATTGATAGTATACATAATTAAACTAATAATGAAATGAAATTTATTGAATAATACTAAAATATAACTCGGTAATATTTATTATTATGGTATATAATATTGTATATATTTAAATAGGCATATGTATTTATTTCTTAACTATAATTAAATATAAATTTTTTATAATTTTATCAAATATAGATTACAGAATTCAACAACTAAACGTACCTTGGAGTAGTGTAAAAATTATCTCACGTTCTGAACGTGAACTATTAATAACAGTCACATATAATAACTATTTTTAGTATAAATTAATTCGCGTTTCATAATTCAACCCTTATGTAACTGTACATAAACGGTTTTAAAAACTAAAAAAAAGCTCCATCCCTTTCTGTTTTAAAAAATGTTGAATTACTCGATCTTGTAGGCGTATTTCATCATACGTTTAAATTGCTCAGGAGTTATAATTTGCTCCAACTGAAAGAAGTAATAGAAATAATTTTAAATATATACAAAAATTATAAACTATTGTATTTTGGTCGTTTACGAACATTTTAATTTATTAGAAAATGATAAAATTGGAGAAGAAAAAAACCCTGATATATAATTAATACTGAATGCAGATATTACATGAAAATTAAGTATGTACATGCTGTGACTAGTATGTTGCTAAATAATAGAATCCAATTCTATAAAGACCTCAGTAATAATATAGAAGATTATCACTAAATAGTACAAAACATCAGGTACGAAAGTACTTCACAAGCAGCAAAAATCTTAATTGAAAATCACCAGAGTATCACAAACAAGAAGTTTTAAATGTCAAATTAAAGTAGTGACTAATTCAACACCTTAATTTATAAACTACATGCAAATGTAATAAATAATCAATTCTTAAAAGAAAAAAATCAATAATAATTACAATAATGAACAAAATAATAAATAAATAATAAAAAAATAATAAATAAAATCATTGTTTTCTTTTAAGAATTGTTTATTTATTACTTTTGCATGTAGTTTAAAAATTAGGGTATTGAATTAGTCACTACTTCAGTTTGACATTTAAAACTTCTTGTTTGTGATACTCTGGTGATTTTCAATTAAGATTTTTGCTGCTTGTGAAGTACTTTCGTACCTGATGTTTTGTACTATTTAGTGATAATCTTCTATATTATTACTGAGGTCTTTATAGAATTGGATTCTATTATTTAGCAACATACTAGTCACAGCATGTACATACTTAATTTTCATGTAATATCTGCATTCAGTATTAATTATATATCAGGGTTTTTTTCTTCTCCAATTTTATCATTTTCTAATAAATTAAAATGTTTGTAAACGACCAAAATACAATAGTTTATAATTTTTGTATATATTTAAAATTATTTCTATTACTTCTTTCAGTTGGAGCAAATTATAACTCCTGAGCAATTTAAACGTATGATGAAATACGCCTACAAGATCGAGTAATTCAACATTTTTTAAAACAGAAGGGGATGGAGCTTTTTTTCAGTTTTTAAAACCGTTTATGTACAGTTACATAAGGGTTGAATTATGAAACGCGAATTAATTTATACTAAAAATAGTTATTATATGTGACTGTTATTAATAGTTCACGTTCAGAATGTGAGATAATTTTTACACTACTCCAAGGTACGTTTATTAGTTGTTGAATTCTGTAATCTATATTTGATAAAATTATAAAAAATTTATATTTAATTATAGTTAAGAAATAAATACATATGCCTATTTAAATATATACAATATTATATACCATAATAATAAATATTACCGAGTTATATATTAGTATTATTCAATAAATTTAATTTCACTATTAGTTTAATTATGTATACTGTGACGTCCAATTTATAATTTAAAAAAATACCATACCTATCTAAAGCCTAGAGTTAATTGCCCTGTCTACGTTCCTCTATTTGTTGTAAATAATAAACAACTAACCGGGTTGAGGATAAGTCACATGAATTTAAGAAAGTTATTATTTAAGTAAATATTTATTTATAAATTAAAATATATATATATTTTTAATAAAAACAACCCAAGCTACTTAGTTACGCTGATTGCAGTTTTCTCTTTTCTTTTGAAAATAGTTGTCTAACCTTTGTTATCAAGTCTCCGGATGAGGTGTGCTTAATATTTCCACGGGTAGCCTGGTCCAGTGCTGGCACTTCCACACTATAATCCCTTGATTTGCGGTGATTCCGGATTTTCACTTGCCACCGCTTGGATACTTGAGACTCAGAAGTGTTCACTTTTTAACAGACCGAACGGCGCGACGAATTAGGTGATTTTCCGTCTCTCACTGACTTGTTCGATTCTATTTTTAGACGGCGCGACGATTTAGGGTCTCGATTTACACTTGTACTGCAGCTCTCGGATTACTCCCTTTAGAGTTTCCATGCATCTGTTTATATAGGGATATGGTGTTTTAAGGCATTGCAACTCAGTCGGCCAATGCATTAGATTTTAGATCCGAGCATTTCAACAGGGGTTGGCGCTTCCATAAGAATCTTAGGTTTCAGTGTGTTGGGTTGACAGGCTGGGCTGGCTTTATTAGTGTGCGTTGGGAGTCACACCGATTTCCAATCTGTGTGATCATAGTAGGTGTATCGTCTTCTTCTTAGTGTAAGTGCTACATGCACTTTCTTACGGTGTAGCGTAGATGTGTCAACTGCATCAGTTAGGCTTAGTCGCAAGGGTTAATTTCATTACAATACAATTATCGTACAATGGGTGACAATTAATTAATTAACAATTTCAATTAACAATTATTATGTCATTACATTTAAACAATCTTCATTGTTTATACAAATATCTTGAATGATAGTTATAAACGAATATAGTTTATAAATCGTATATGATAACAGCAATAATAATAATAATAATAATAATAATAATAATAATAATAATAATAATAATTTTTTTTTTTTTTTTTTTTTTTTTTTTTGAGGAAGGGAGAAATGCTTTATGCACCGTCAAGGGAACTCCGTGCCCCCCTGGTGTGTGGGACTCTGCTGCTCGCGCAGCCCTACCCACTAAAACTCCCTCCCTGTCTCTAGGCCATGAATTCCCACCCCGGAACCGCCGTTAGGCATTACGTCAGGGTGGGGGCCATCTTGAGGCGATGCTGTCCTCTCCTCCGTGCTTCTCTCTGCTTTTTTGTTTATCCGGCCTCGTTCAGCATGTCCTGCTTCTTTTTTAGAAGGACATCCTGGACAAAGCCGGCGACCATCGTCCAGTTCCTTTCGCACTGGAGCATCACGCCAACGATGTTATCTGGCGATATTTGCCCCAGTGCTTTATCTATACGGCCGCGCTCCAACACCCACCTTCCGCAATGGCAGAAGGTGCGGAGCGCGTCATCTTTTGGCGTCCTGCAGAATCTGCACTGCAGGCTCCCCACCTTTCCCATCCTATGGAGGTACGCACAGAATAATTCATATCCCGTCAGCATCTGGGTGAGGTAGTAATTAACCTCACCATGCCGACGGTTGAACCATGTGGACAGCTCGCCGATGAGCTTTGCCGTCCACCTTCCCCGCGTATCCTCCATCCAGCGTCTTTGCCAGGCACCAAGCGCTTGTTCTTTAGCGACTTCTCTGCTTCTGGCTCGACCAAGAGTGCCCTCCATTTCGTGGACGAACTTTCGCCCTTGGGCGAGCAGGTCCACCGGTATGACCCCCGCGATCACCAAAACTGCAGGCTCCGAGACCGTGCGATACGAGCTCGTCACTCGAAGAGCCCCTCTCCGCTGTACAGCGGACAGACGCTTGCGATACTTTTCGTATCGCATAGCATCCGCCCATATTTCGGCTCCGTAAAGCATAATGGACTCAGCGGTGCGGAGCAACAGGCGTCTCACGCAAGGACGAGGGCCCCCAATGTTGGCCATCATCCTGCTTAGAGACGCCGTCACCTCGGCCGCCTTGTCCGCTCCCTTTCGAATCTGATCCCAGAAGGTGAGCTTCGTATCTAGCATCACCCCCAAGTATCTGATAGCCGCTTTTTGTTCCGGCAGTTACTTCACCGACCTGTACAGGAAACAGACGGGGAATCCTCTTCTTCGTGAGGAGCACGATCTCGGTTTTGGTGAGCGCTAGCTCCAGCCCGCGTTCAGACATCCAACGGCGTACCCTAGACATTACCTGACCGAGGCGCATCTGGGCAGCATCGACATCCCTTGCCGAAATTACAGCTGCCACATCATCTGCATATCCGATCAAGAAACAGCCCTCAGGCATCTCCAAGCGGAGGATGCCATCATAGGATGCGTTCCAAAGATCGGGACCCAGGATCGAGCCCTGGGCCGCCCCGGCGGTAAGCTCTTTACGTTTGAGGCCATCTTCCGTTTTATAGACAATGAAGCGGTCCCTCAGATAATCTCCGATGATGTGGAGGAGGTACTGTGGTACCCTGAAGTTCCGCTTCAAAGCCTCCAGCGCGTCAACCCACCTTACGGAGTTGAAGGCATTTTTGACGTCCAGCGTCACCAAGAGGCACACGGGCCGAGAGAAGTGGTTTCCCCTCTCTGTGCTCCTGGCATCAATGGTGGACCTGCCTGTCCGAAAGCCATATTGCCTCTCGGACAGGTCGCCCGCCGCTCTTATAGCAGCTTGCAGCCGTGGTCTCACCAGCTTTTCCAGGAGTTTCCCGGCGGTGTCCAGCATGCACAGTGGTCTGTACGACGACGGCGCATCTGCTGGTCCTTTGCCCTTGCTTATCAGCACCAATCTTGCCTCCTTCCAGCGAGAGTAGAAAACCCCCGCCCTAAGGCAAGAGTTGTACATATTAAGCAAGAGGTCCGGATGACTCCTCGCTACTGCCTTAAGGACCTCGGCCGGTAATCCGTCCGGTCCCGGAGCTTTCTTGTTCTTCAAGGCGCCCGCAGCTCGCCTGAGCTCCGCCTCCGTAAACGGTGGCACCTCGAGGTCCTCCGACATTTCCGGGTCTACAGACCGCTTGGGATGTGCGGGGAATAGGGTATCGACAATTCTGTCCATCGTTTCTGCTTCCATCGGGGCACTCTTAGTGAACGCCCCGAGCTTTCGCATAACGATCTTATACCCTAAGCCCCACGGATCGCTGTTCAGATCATCCTTGAGTCTGTCCCAACACCGCCGTTTGCTGGTTTTGATGGCCCGTCCTAGGGATTTTTTGGCCGTTCGATATTCCGCGCTTCTAAGGGCAAAATCGCGGTCACTCTGTCTGCCGCGCTGGGCCGCGCGCCTGAGCTTCAGGCACTTCTTTCTGAGCTCCGCGATTTCGTTCGTCCACCAGTAAGCAGGACGTCTACCGCCACGAGCTCTTGTTCTTGGAATCGCCTCCTCGCAGGCCCGGTGGATAATTTGCATAGTAATGCTTGACACCACCTTGGCCTGCGCCGGAGTCACCGCGCCGTCCGGGATCGCATATAAGGATCGCTGACCGCGCTCTAGGGCCAGATTCAATACCTCTTCGTCCATCTTTCGGATGTTCCAACGGATTTGACTATCGCGGGCTTTTGGCCGGGCCGGCTTAGCATCACGAACGCGGAAGGTGATGTATTGGTGATCGCTGGCTGTATATCCCTCGATCACTCGCCAGTCCCGTACACTCGCCGCTAGCCTCTCCGTTGCCAGGGAGACGTCCGGAATCGTTTCCCTGTATCCAGCTCTTCTAAAAGTGGACGTGGATCCGGTGTTTAGGATCACCAGACCAGTCCTGGACGCCATGTCCAAGACTCGTCCGCCCCTCGAGTCGGGGTGGCCCTCACCCCACTCAAGGGCTTTGGCATTGAAATCTCCGGCCACTATCAGCTCTCCTCCTATGTCTCGGAGCATGTCTTCCAGGCTATCCATTTTAGCCTGGAAGTCCCCTATGCTCTCGTTTGGGGTGAGGTAACAGCTGACAATACTTATGTCGTTGATCCTCACCCAGACATAGCCTTTGCCTGACCCATGTTGAGCTACCGGTTGGCTCTGTGGGTCAGGAATCCAGATGGCTGCGGTACCAAGCTCGTCGCTGTACCAGCTCGTCCGAGCTCCGTCTCGATGCTGTTCGCTGATGATGACAATATCAGCGTTTTTCTCGAGACTGATCTGGGCAAGCAGGTCTTGCGCTGTCCTACTCCTATTTAGATTAGCCTGCAGGAAAATCACGGCAGGCGGCTAGACTTGGCCAGGGCCTCACGAAAGACCCTGCACACGCCCGATCCGGCTATGTGTGCCATCTCGGTGCCAGGGCACAAGAAGCACTTCGGACTAGACGTGCAGTCCGCCGCCTTGTGCGCCTCACCACCACATTTGTAGCACAAAGAGCTACGGTCGGGCCCTTGCAGGCTCGGCTCTCATGGCCGTATCCGAGGCACCTGAAGCAGCGCGTAACCTGCTCCCGGCGCCTCAGCCTGCAATTGACCCAACCTATGTGGATGCGTCCTGTCTCCAAGAGGCGTGCGGCTGACTTCTCCTCAATGGAGAACACAGCCATGCACTGCCCGGCCGCATTTGGTTTGGTGAGGCGCACCTCAACCTGCCCCTCGTGTTCCTGCAGCCTCGAGCGGAGGGCTTGCTGCACTTCCTCAATGGTTGTGCAGCTGTCTACGTCTCTGATCTCAAGGGTGACCCTGGGAGTCAGGACGCGGACACTGGCAGCCTCACCTATTGCATTTTTTAATGCATCGGTAAAGCTCCTTTTGCTCTCGATCGTAGGCTTTATAAGTTCAATGAGAACTTCGCCGCTCCTTGTCTTGCGAATGGCCTTGACGCCCATATCGCTTTTTGTTGGATCGACCTTGCTGCGGATCCCACCCAGGATATCCGCATAGGTCTTTCCCTCAGCTGGCTTCAGGGCGATCGCTTCAGACCGAGGTCGCCTGTGTGCCGGCTTTCTTGAGATGATGGGTGTAGGTGGGGCTTTTCCCGTCCCTTCACCATCCTTCTCCTGTTTCTGCTGCTGAGAAGACTTTTTTCTTTTCTTTGTCTTCTTCTGGACGACGGTCCATTCTTCGGCGGTCGGTTTTCCTGTGGCCGACCCCCCCTTCTTTTTTTTTGCTAATTTGGCACCCTCAGATGGTGCCAAAGGGGAAGCAGAGGCCTGCCTTTTGCTTCCCATGCCTCCTGTTGAGGCTGCAAAAGACGACAACTTTCTTCTCGCTTCGTTGCCGTCCCTATTTGCCTCCTCGAGGTGATCTATTATCGCTTCCAATTGTGGAAGCGCATTTTTCACGTCTTTGCTGACGTTTGTCTGCCGCGAAACGGCAGCTGTCATAATTTTAATGAGCGCACGCATCTCCTGCATGCGCTCCTCGCTCCTCCTTTCGGACTCTTCGATTATTCGTCGAAGTGTCGCCACATCCTCCTTCGTTGCTGTTGTGGTGCCCAGAGTGGGCGCCACAACAGCAGCATATGTTGGCGTCTTAGGCGCCTCCTTTTTCTCCTTACCTTCTTTTTTTGTTTGATTTGTATTCATATTGAGTAGTTTTCCTCCATTAAGACGGTTCGCCCATCATGGGAGCCCTACCGCAGTAGGGCTACTATCCCCGCCTGTATAAATTCCTAATTGCGTGTGCCGAAACCGAGAAGCGACTTGTCGGATGGTCGATCCTATCGGCGCATTTATTGAAGCTAATAAAAAGGTTACGGGATAGGCCCGCGCCATAATGATGCAAAAGGTTTAACGTCACCCCTATCGAGCGAGCAGTGCCGGGTCCGCCCCGACACCTGACCCGGACTTCAGGCTAGACGGTGTGCGATTTATCCTACGCAGCGTCGGATATAAGGAAATACTGACCAGGTAATCCTTCATTCCTGCGCCCAGACGTCCATGATTTCAACCCCGACATTGGCTCCAGACAGTAGGATCGTGAGCGGTTTTCCCAGATTAACATGTGGTTTCACGGGATCTTTGCCCTTCGCGGCCGAACACCGGAGGGACTTACGGTTACCCATATTACTTCCACAGAGGTGAGGTACTGACATCGCGTCCTACCCTGGTCGAGAGGCTACTACTCCTCCCTTGGCTAGTCTATCGGGAATATCCACCAGGCGCCGACCGCAGCCCCATTCACTCAGCATTCCATTCATTCTGAAGTGTGAGGGTGTCAGTGTCGTGCATGTGATTGTGGTGTGATCGGGAGAGGGCATGCGAAAAGTTCAGCGTCACCGCCGCATGCGCATTTGGGGCGATACCCCGATTAACGGGCCCCCGCATTCACTCTTTATCCATCCATACGGCATCAAGGAACCTGTCTAAGGTCCCCTGATGCTTTCGCTCCACACCGCGTCCTCACGCGCTTGAAGGTCACAGAGAAGCCGACATGGCGCGTGCGCCCGGAAAGCCCAGCACTAGGGAAAGCCCGTCTATATGGCTCCCATGGCGGCCATCCTGGCGGCGACAGCCCTACTCCTGGTAGAGTCCTTTCGGCTACTACCGTTGGCGGGCTGCAGGACGCGTCTGCTCCGTGCTTGGACTCATGCATTCATTTTGGCGAGACCCTGTCCTCCCGCGGAACACTCTCCCAGGACTCGGGTGTGTAGTGTACAGAGTCGCTGTAAAAGTGTTGTGTCATGTTGCTGTCCGTGTAATCCCTCCTCCTTTCTCATCCGGGCTTGGGACCGGCAATGGCGGAGTTAATAATAATAATAATAATAATAATAATAATAATAATAATAATAATAATGATGATAATCATTATTATTATTATACGGTTAAAATAACATTATTGTTATACAACATTTGTAGTTTGTCAATTGTTTTTGATAACAACAATAGCTATGATAATGGCAAACAACAATGAAATATAATATTGTTGTAATTAATAGTTTATTAATCGTATGGATTCTTCATTGTTATAAACCGATATTACAGCTGATAGTAATATTATCGATTATTATATGTAATTAGCTATAATAATAATAGTATGTAATAAAAATATAATATATGATAAATATATGATATATTAGTCATGGATACGTGACACCTCCCCCCCTATGTTCGATCGTGGAAGTGAAAGAATAGAGCTGTAACGATCGAATCCTCGGAAGAGGCAAATTGAGTCTATCATGAAGGTTTTGATGAAATATTGAAGATATCACGTTTTCATAACTTGTCGTAAATATTTACTCAATACACATATATGCAGTTAGTTACTTCGAAGATTCTGATTCCTAATAGGTCCTTTACACATGTAAATCAAGTGACCTCGCTGATAACATCTTTCGCAAGCTGCAGTCCATTTATATAAGATTTTACGAACTCCAAGACTTTTTGGGATCGCTTCTAATCCGTTTTGTTCACTAAAAACATAGTTTTTATTTAATTATTCTAATACTTTGCGCGCTGCGTCGTGTTTTGCGTGTTTTTTATTAGGAGATTGCTCGCTAGTACATGAATACGTAATACAATCTTTAATGACCGTACAATTGGCAATAAACGTAGGAACATTATTTAAATTTGTCGACGTAACTTCATAATTTGGTGGTGCGAAATTGTATTCAATGCTTAATTCGTTAATCAATTGTATAGGGCTAGCGACTGTGGCTGCATTTATTGTTCTGAACGAAACTTCCATTCTTTCTGAAACATACAGGAATATATTTTGCAGAAAAATGACTGTGTAAGATAATTATAACGAAAGTTTGTTGCGTTAGCATTTGAATATATTTGTAATAAAAGAGAAAAAAAAAAAAAAAAAAAAAAAAGAAGGGTGGCATGATTTTTTTTTAGAAGTGTGAAATGGACTTTTTTTTTTTTTTTTTTTTTTTTTTTTTTTATATATATATTTTTGTCATCGGAATTTTAATTTTCGAGTATTACAGTTGAGGCTTCTGAGTCATAATCTACTTCATTGGATTCAGAATCTGATTCTAAGTCGGATTCTGAGTCAGATTCCGAATCCGTGTTCAGAAGAGAATGAAATCGTTCCCTTAATGTAGCGGTACAAATTCGGCATTGACCTGCCCGTCGTTTGAAGAAATAAACGTCTTTTTGACAAACATAACATCTCATATCGTCGAGAAGTAGACAATTATTTCCACTTATTACGCTCGCAAAACGTTCGTAGTCGGAAATGTTAAACGTGTAACAATATAAACATAAGGCTTTTTTATTATTCATATTATATAATGCCTCATTGATCGGAGGTAGTTTGACACAGCAAAAGAAAGTATCAAATACATTTGGTGTTTGTTGTTCCCGTCCTGTTTGGGCTTTCTTCGCGATTTTGGGAACAGGTGTGTCGATTGGCAGCATTTTCCTGTGAGGAAGTACAAGGGCTGCGTCATTTTGGATATTTATATTTATTTTTTTTTTTTTTTTAGAGAAAGGAGAGAAATAATTTACTAGAATGTTATAAATCATGCCACTGACAAGGAATATGATTGAGGAAAGAAAAGAAAAAAAAAAAAATATCTAATTCATGCGTAGTACATAAGACAAATAATTTTCCCTATTTCTCCTTTTGCTATACATGCGTACCAAGATTTAATATAATGTCAAATTTCAATTTCTATTCCATTTCGTATTAGACTTTGATTGTCAAGAAATTTTTCAAGGCATTGATTGCATCGAAAGGCCGTGCAACAAATAGACAATAGTCTTTTATCGCAACAGAAACATACTGTATTGAATGGTTGTATATGTCCAATTGAGTGCCAAGCGTTTCGATGTTGATACCTTTGTTTTTCGTGATCTGACAATTTGGTTAGATAACAAATTTCGCAAATACGCATCGCTGAGAGAGTCTTATTGATATAAATAATTGAAATATGGGGTGCTAATCGAAAACATTTGGTGATAAATAATACGTTATATGTTTCTGGGAAATATTCTAGGCAAACACCATCAAAAGGTTTGTCATTTTCTGCTATTTCTTGTGGTGGCTTCATGGTCCTAAAAGGTTAAAGAAAAAAGAAAATAACAAAAATAAAATTGAATTTTGGTCTGAATTTATTCTTTACTTGATTTTTAATTGATGGAATCGAGCTTTCATTATCGTGAAAACAAGAAAATTAAATATGTAACAGAAATGATTTGCCTAAATATGTTTGAAATTGAATTTATTCAATTAAATCTGGCAGGTGGTATTTCCTTTTTATTTATCATTTTGTTTAAAATTTATTTAGTGAAAATGACCGTTACAATAGGCTATGGTTTTTTAGGTTTATTTATTCACTTAAGAATTTGAAGTGGTGACTCATATCTTGTACATGATCTGAGAGGGTCGTAAAATGCTTAGAAAGATTCCAGATCATGTCCGAAGCGTAGGTATTGAAGTGGTGGTTTCAAGTTGCCACAACTAAGAAGAAGAAGAAGAAGTGGTGGTTTATGCGTTGTACATGATTTGGAAGGGTCGTAAAATGTTTAGAAAGAGACCAGATTATGAGTTTTATAAAATTAAAATAAAAGAGAGGGAAAGTTTAGAGAAATGGAAATGGAAATGGTATTATCTAAGGGTGGAAAAAATCATCAGTCTGAATCTTAATTTTCTGAGTTGAAGATGGAATCGTTTGAAGAAAGTAATAATGAGCTTGTATTATCGGCTTCATTTTTTAATTCAGAGTATAATTTTTCGGATTTTGTTGATTTTGATATCCCCATGAGTAATGATCAAAGTTGCGAAAATGTCGTATTAAATTCAGATAATGTCGGTTGGGATAGTTTAGATTTAGATTTTTTTGAAGGTTTGGGTGATAATAGTTCTAATGTGAATGAAGTGGTATTTAATGTGATGGAAAGACAAGGTGGGACTGAATGTGGAGAACAGATTGAAAGTCAAGAACAAGTTGAAAGTGAAGTAGAAGTTAATAGTGAAAGACAAGTTGATCATACGTTTAGTAGTGATGTTCAAGTTGAAAATATTTCTGAACTTGATAATCTAATTGGTCAGCCGATGACCACGGATGGCCATGATTCACCGGACACTAGCGATGAGGCAGGAATTGAGGAATTGGTTGGTATTCCTCGATTTGAATTGAGACAGTGGTCCAGTGATGTGTGGAAAAGTGTGCCTCACAAAAATGTTTTTGTTATTAAAATAAAGGAAGGAACAGACCATTTTGGTCCTGGGTGGTGGGCTGACTTTCCTTTGGCACAACAAGATGTTTTGAGGGCAGAAGTTGTTTCGGAGTTTGGTTTTCCTTTACCTAAATGTAATAGAAGATTAGTTACAGAGTCCCAGATAGCACCTATTAAGTGAAATGACCATCCAAAAACAGTATACAGTGCATAACCATGAATTATGGTATCAATTATTAGTTTAGTGCCTCTAATTATAATGATTACACCTATAAAACCTGCGCTAACTGTACCGAAATTTGAAAATATTGTCCAAATTTTTATCCAGGTTGAGTGTGCGATTTTTTCCATAGTTTCTTCATCTAATAGATTTAATAATGAAACTCCCTGATTTAATGTAGATTGTCCCATAATTCCACGAGCTAGTGAATTTAAAATCATTGGTTTCTCCGCGGGAAACATTATATGGTCGCGTAATTTATTTAAATCTGATTGAGAATATATTCCACTTGTCGCAAGGTATGCTGGATTTGTGTATCGCCATGTGGGCTTAGTTAAGGGTTTCATTATTTCAGGTGGCAATGATTCGATCGGTTTTGGAAGTATTTTGTACCAAGCATCTCCTAAAAAATACATTATTGGAACAAAAGAGTTGCAATTGGTTTGCGTGCCTTTGTTTGTTAAAATATGAGTTCTTGGCGTGAGAAAAGATGTCTGATTTCCTCTGTATATCGGTAGATGTAAGTAACATTCTTCAGTTTTGCGGTATTTAACTTCGCTTGGAATACATTTTATTATATTTACAACTTCTCCAGCGATTATTGACATATAGCCTGGTCCTTTCATTAGGTGGTAAGCAAATTCATCTGGAGCTTGAGTGGCCAAAATTAGTGTATTTTTGAAAACTTGTTGTTCTAGTTTACATTTTTGAGTTAACACGTCATGGTATAATTTGTTCACTTCATTACGTATGTGCCGTTCGATATATATGAATTTCGAATTGATATATGTGAATAAATCCATATTTTGAACGAGTGGTTTTTTATTTTGAAGAATTGAGGTTCCTGGAGTAATTTCAAGTATTAGTAATTTAGGGTGTTCAGTTCTGATCATTAGAAGATTACAAACTGGATTTTTTGCTTTTTGAGTTAAAACAAAAGTTATATCTTGGGTAGTAAGTGAATATAGTATGTCTGTATTTGATGTACTGTTATCGTAAGTCTTATTTGCGAAACCTTCATATAATATTTCGTATTTATTAAAATTGCAAATGTCATCTGGTAAAGGATTCCAGAAGGTTTGTCCTCCTTCCATATCGACACAATGAGATTCGGAGAGTGAACATGTGACTCCTGATCGCAGGTGAATTTTGTTTGTATTCAGATTGACTGGAGTATAGTATTCTTGAAGTGTTACTTTTATCACACCTTGTACGATTACATTATTCCATGTACCAAAAGGGTCTGAATATTGAGTTCCAGCACAATCTCCATTCATAGCTAAGGATCCAGCAAGCAGTACGCTGTGATAAGATGTTTGATTAATTTTTAGATTTGAGATTTGTAAGTTTTGGCCCAAAGATATTATGCCTGATGAGTGTAGTATATCACATTTTTGATGTGAAAGTTCATGAATGTATTCACTTTGTCCATTAGTTACTGCTGAAATATGTGAATGCATTCCACAGTAAGATATAGTACGTCTAATGTCGATCTTGCATTGTCTGACTTGGGTCAGTGTAAAATCACTAATTTGTAAAAGTTGAATGTAAGTTGTTTCTATGTGTAACTTAGGTTCAGGTATATCGCATTCTCCTACCTCAAGTAGAGACAGTGTTGTTAAATTAAGTTGATTGGATCCACAGTCGTATCCGATGATTGCTTCTACTGTCATTCTCATCAATATGAGCATGATTAAGGTTGTCAGTTTTTTCTTTCCGGACCCCATGTCTAGAAAAGGAGTTTTCTAGTTAACAAATTTTTATTCACCTTTAGTAATAAGATTGATTTGTTCACTGATTTGTTATTCTTATTTGTATTGGGTATAATAAATACTTTTTGATACTTATTCGATGAGATCCAATATTTCTGCTAATAATCCTTGTCCAGATTGTCGTAAACTTAGTATAAAATTATGGTATGCTAGTGGGCCACGAGTTTTTATTGCGAGTATTATATCTTCTATTGTTGATGGATTTGTTAAATCATAAAGCCATAGTGGAATGTTATGATCATCTTGGTTAAAGATTTTATTTCTTATTAAAAATGGCCAAATTGTCACTATATCTATGTTGTTGACAATAAGATCGCAATATTTATCAATTTTCTTTCGGTGAATGGGATCCATTGAATAATTATATCTGAAAATAGTTTTCAATTTAGTCTTCTTTATTTAATCGTGCACGCTTCAATCGATTAATATGCACTACTTTTGGCTTATTTTTAATTTGAATTTTAACATTGCCTTTTCCTAAAACTTCTAAAATTTTATAAGGGCCGGAATATTGATTTTCAAGTTTCTTAGGTTTCGGACCACTTAGTAAAAATACTTCTTCATCGACATTGAAATTTTGTGGGCTTATTTTTCTATCGTAGTACTTTTTTGATTTCTCTTTTGCTGCAATAAGGTTATCTCTAGCAATTGCTCTTATTTCGTGAAGTCGGGTTACTAATTTAATCAAGTAATCATCATATGTTTCTAGTCTTTCGTGTTCTGCAAGGGGTTCGCTTGAAGGTTGTCTAGCTAATTTACCAAAAACTAATTCGTATGGAGTGCAACGAGTTCCTTCGTGAATACTTGTATTGTAAGAAAATGTAGCTAGTTCTATCCAGTCATCCCATTCAGAATTTTTACTAACAAATTGTTTTAAATATTCAGCAAGAACATGATGAGATCTTTCCAAAGACCCATTTGACTGTGGATGAAAAGCTGTTGTTTTAAATTGACGGATTCTAAATATTTTGGCTAATCTTCGGATAAGATTACTTAAGAAATTTTTACCTTGATCCGTAAGAATTGCTCTAGGTGATCCAAAAATGCATATAAATTTCTTTACAAGGGCATCTGCTATAGTACTTGCCAGGGAATTAGGGAGTGGTATTGCTAATGAGTATTTAGTAAAGTTATCTTGAATTGTTAATATATACTCATTTAATTTTTCTGTCACTGGCAATGGACCTACAATGTCCATAGAGACTTTTTCAAAAGCAGTTCCTGGAGTATCAGTTATTATCATAGGTTCTTTCGTTTTTACTCGTACAAGCTTTTTTAATTGGCATTTTAAACAAGTTTGAATATATTTTTGAATGTCTAGTTTCATATTTTGCCAATAATAATTTTGACGTATTCTACTGAATGTTTTAGTGACTCCTTTGTGTCCACCTAAGGTCGATGAGTGAGCTTCTTCGATTAGTTGAGATTGTTGTTCTTTAGTTGCATATTGTGTTATTCCATTACATATTATGATTTTTATTGGTGAGTCATAAAAAGCTAATTTTATGGTACTTAAAACTTCTTCCCATGGAATATTATTAATTTCGGGTGTTTTTGCTATACTAATTGTGCGTAATTTAAGGCTTTTTGCTTTTGAATGGAGTGAATAAATTGATAATTTAATATTCTTTAATGTATAACTTAAATTTTCTTTTAATTCAGATTCTATTGGTAATGCTAAGTGGTACTGTAATCCTCTACGAAATTCGTGTGCATGACCTACGCAAAGCTTTTTAATTGGGGTAACTCGTTACGTTTTAGTAAAATTTTAGAACCATTATCTCGTGGTTCGTTTTTGGTTGAAATAAAATAAGCATAATTGTCTTTACGCATTGTAAGTTGATCTCGACATTTGATTATATTGCGGTTTGTCTTTAAGTTTACGGCCGGTTGGTCCTTCTCAGCGGGGGGCGGTTCCGGTGACGGTCGATTTCCCTAAGTCTTCAGATACTATATTTTGAGATTGTGTGTCTAGGTCATTATTAAAGTCTTCATTATTTTTTTCTTCGGTATCTTCTAAATGATGATTTTTGTGTTGTAGAGAATTGTCTTCCATTAAAATATCGGAATCATCAGAAAAAGAATCTAAATTTGTGTTTTCTTTGATCAAAGGATTAAATTCATAATCTGAATCAATTGCATTTCCATCTTCTTCAAGATTATCATTTTCTTTTTCTTTTTGTTTCTTTTTCTGAGGTTTGTTCTTGATTAAAATTTTTGGTGTAACCTTTCTTGGTCTGCCTCTTTTTCTTCCAGATATAGGTACTGATATAGTTTTATTCTTGATAATTTTTCGTTTTTCTTTTCTTTCAGGAGGTTCGTTGTCGCTTTCTTCGTCTTTTTCTTCATTTGAGTCTGAAAAATCTTTATATCTTGGCTGCTTATATATTTTCATATTTTGTTTTTTTGCTTGATTTCGAGTCAATATTGCATTTATTTTTGACTCAAGTTTTGTATTTTGTTTTTGCTTCAGTTCTGATAATATATATGAGATTACCAAATTTTCGGTTTCGTCATCAGAGCTTGAATTTTGATTGGAGGATTGTTTTTCCTCGAATTTTGAAGAATTTGTGGCTACCGGAGATTCGGGCTCGCCATCAGAATTTTCGTCGTTAATAAATGTTTGTATTAAATAGAAAGGATTTGTATGTTTCTTAGAATTTGTAGATTTTGTAGATCTTGTTTTCGTTTCATAATTCTCTTCCTTATCATTTTCTTTGATGGAATATTTTGAATCATTATTGTTCTTAGATTCAGCGGTAATTGTTTTATTTTCATTTTCTTTAATATTTTCGACAGGATTTCGAGATAATGCATCAGCATTAACATTCGTTTTTCCTGCTTTATATACCACATCGAAGTCATATTCTGCTAACTTAAATCTCCATCTTGTTACTCGAGAACAAGGGTCTTTAGAGTTTTGGAACCATACTAATGGTTTATGGTCGGTTACTAGAGTAAATTGTCTGCCATAAAGGTAAGGTCGAAAGTGCTGAACTGAGTAAACTATGGCTAGTGCTTCTTTTTCATAAGTGTCGAATTTTCTTTCATTGTCACTAAGTGTACGAGAAGTATAAGCTATCGGTTTATCTTGTCCTATTTTTCCTTGAGAAAGTATGCCTCCTATCGCATATCCGGATGCGTCTGTAGTCAATATAAAAGGTTTGGAAAAATCGGGTCGCTGCAGTAATGGTTCTTCGCATAATTTTTGTTTTAAAGTATCGAATGCTACTTGCTGTTTTTTAGTCCAAACAAAAGGTGTGTCCTTTTTTAGAAGTTGTGTCAAGGGACTTGCAATTTTCGAGAAATTTTCTATAAATCTTCTGTAATAACCGGCTAAACCTAAAAATTGTTTGATATTCTTTTCATTTTTTGGTCTTGGGAATTCTTGTACAGATTTTATTTTTTTTGGGTCGGGTCTAACTCCGCTTTTGTCTATAATGTGACCTAAATAAGCTACTTCTGGTCTGAGAAATTCGCATTTATCAGGCTGTAAGTGTAAATTCGATTTTCTTAATCTATTCATGAGTTCATCAAATTTTGTTTCATGTTCTTCTAATGTGTCTGCATATAGAACAATATCATCTAAATAAACAAAAAGTTCGGTTCCTTGTAATCCCGTTAATACTATATCCATAAGTCTTTGGAATGTTGCTGGCGCATTTTTTAATCCAAAGGGCATTCTATCAAATTCGTAGTGTCCAAATGGAGTTGAAAAAGCTGTTTTATGTGAATCTTTAGGATCCATTGGAATATGATGGAATCCAGTGGCTAAATCAAAGACTGAGAAATATCGTGCGTTTCCTAATTGATCTAAAATGTCGATAATATTTGGTAATGGATAAGAATCTCCGATTGTTTTCTCATTTAATTTTCTGAAATCTAAAACCATTCTCCACTTTCTTTGACCATGCGAATCTAGTTTTTTAGGTACAATAAATACTGGTGTATTATAAGGTGATTGAGAAGGCTTAATTATTTTATTTTTTAAAAGTTCATTAACTTGTTTAGTGATTTCTTCTTTGTGTGCTGGTGGAAATCTATATTGTTTAGAGAAAATTGGTCGTTCATCTACTGTAGGAATTGAGTGCATAGCGGCATTAGTAGGTTCTAAAGGTTCATCTGGCATTTGGAATCTGTCTGAATGTTTAGTAATTAATTTTTTAACGTGCTCCAATTCTTCTTGATTTAGATGATCTAATCGGAGTAATTCTTTGATTTTTTTAACTCTATCTTCTGCTGTAATTGTATAAAATTGCGATGATATTTTTTCTGTGTTGTAGATAAATTTATCAATTAATTCTTCAGGGGATTTTTTGTTTGTAAAGGTGTTAATTTGGTATGAAGTTGGTTCAATTGGAGTATTATTTGATGTGATTTCTTCAAAATCTTCTAGCGTAACTATGGGAGTTTCTATTTCTATTGGTATGGAAAGTATGTTTGCTACTTTTATATAGGCCTTTCCACCATGATTTTTAACAATAGCATTTCCTGCGTATATTCCTTTTTTTAAAGATAGTAAAGGTATAAAGCCTTCTTCTTGATTTGCATTTGTAATTCTAATACAAAGAGTAGAAATTGATCTTGCTGGTAAAATCGCGGTTTCAGGATTTCGAAATGGATATTTATTATTATTTATTTCTAAACATTTTGAAATGTAATTAATGTTGACGTCATTATCAATAAAAAATTCAGATCCTAGTACTCCATCTTCATCTATTGGTACGATATTTGGTATTAAATTGAATATTGTAGGATATCCAAAGATGTTAAGTGTAATCTGACCTAATGTGTAGACTGGTACATTATTTATTCCCGTGAGACGCAAAATTTCTTTTTGGTTTATTTCTATATCGTTTTCTATTATATTCATTTTTATCAGATTTCGTCCTGCTCCTGTGTCTATCATCATACGTGCTGGGTGTTTTAGACCATTAGCTGATATCGTGATAGAAGGAATTGGGTTGTCTGAGTGTAAATTTATTTTTGTATTTATAATATTTTGATTTGAAGTGGGTGCTGTAGAAGATTTTAAATGGACTCCCTCATTGCACCCTGAGTGGGGAGGGGTTTGAAGTTTCCCTGGTTCTGTTTTTCAGCGCTTCTAGGTTGTTGTTGCTGTTTAAGTGATTCGTTGTATGCTCGACGTCGACATTCGTTAATTGTGTGACCTATTTTTTTACAATAATTACAATTTTTATTATTATTTATGTTTGGATAATTCTGCGGAGCATTTTGAAATTTTCTATCTCTATTAAAATTGCCAGTGTTTTGCTGTCTCCATAAACTTGGGTTGGGTGCAGACGATTGAGGTCTCCATTGACCCATATTTTCTCGGCGGGGGGTCCATTGACCTGCTTGAGACCCTCTGTTGAATGGTGGCTGTTGGTTGTTTTTATTGTATAAGTTCTGATGATTGGAAAGATTTCTTGAAGGCTGCCATGGTATCTTGTTATTGTTAATTAGTCTTTGTTGATTAGAACTTATTTGATTCAATTGCCTACATGTAGGAGCTATGTGTCCCTTTTTTCCACAAATTTGACAAAAAATTTCTTCCTGAGTTATATTTATCCTATTTCTATCTCGTTTTTCCGATGGTCCTATTAAATTATCTTCCTTCTGCTTGTATGGTGTACGTATGGATCGTAGTGCTGCGGTTGCCGAGATTTTTCTTTCCATTTCAAGAGCGTTGTTTACCGTATCTTTAAAATTATGTTCACCCTGTAATCTTGATTCAATTTCGGTTTTTAATCCTCGTAGAAAACAATCCCGAATATCGCTGTCAAGGGCTGCTTGAAAATTCACGTCTATCCTATCATTATTATTTGCTTTATGGGCATCTAATATTTTTTCTCCGAGTTCCCTAACACGAGTTGCGTAAGAAATTACTTTTTCACTATCCCATTGATAAATATTACCCAATTCACCTTGTAATTGATATACTGATTTGTTTAAGGAATAAACGCGTTTAGGACTATCTATAATATCTTCTACACTTCTATATTGTCCTCCACTGACACATTTTCTTGCTTCTCTTTTGACCTTTGTTTTTATTAATTTGGTTAAGTTTGATTCCGTCCCTGCAGGAAGCATATCTTTTGCTTCTCTACATCCTTCTATAAATTGATCCAGAGATATATTATCTCCTGTAAATATTGGTACAACTTCTAGTGCATCACGCAATGATACTACTTGATTATGAGCAACAGTTATAACTTGTGGGTTACTGGTAGTCATTTTATTTGAAATAGGCGAATAATCTTCTTTATATTGTTTAATTAGAGGTTTTAATAATTGTGGATCGTTAGAGATTGATTTCTCAGGATCCTCTGTTAATTTTTAAGGAGAATTATAATTCAAATCTTGATCTGAGTCGTTTGAAGATTCAGACAATTGTTCTTTATAATCTCTTATATTTGATGGCGTTAAAGTATAATCAAATTTATCAATAATAGTAGAATTACCGGTTAAATTTGAGGTATCAAAAATACTTTTATTAAATAATCCTGGATTTATTGAAATTGATTGATCGATTGAAGATGTACTTGAACTAATTATAATACTTGTGTCTTGATCGGAGATTCCCGATAATCCTAATTTTTGAGACGTTGAAACGCTAGTTCTATTTTTATCGTAAGGGCTATTTAAATTTTTGTTTATTTGTTTTTGTTCTTCAGCTAATGTTTTAGTTTTAGTTTCGAAGGCTTTCTTTCTATTCTCTTCTATAATTTCGACGAGTTTTGGATTACCTTTAGCCTGACTACGAGTAATAGTTTTTGATTTTAAATTATCTTCTTTATTTTCCACAGACATTTGAATTCAAATACATGACTTTATATAAAAGAGAGAAAACAAAAATGATCTAAATTGATTAATTTTGTGTTAAAACTTTCCAAAATTCATTATTTTTTTACGATTATTGTTATACTATATTCTATCAATTTAATCATATCAATGATTGAAAATCTGTCAAATATTTTTGAAATTATTGTAATGTAATATTCGTTTTCGATTTTTTTATAAAAGAAAATAATTTGAAGTATAATTCCAATAAGGCTATAATATATTTAAGATTTCGAAATATGGAGGCAAAAATATCTTTTATACTTGGTGAAATCTCGTACGCATTGTTTTTATTTGAAAGAGGCACTTGGGAGAAATATTCAAATATATATATAAAATGGTAAAAATTTGAATACAAAAAATTTGGGAGAATATGTGAAAAAAAAAATTTTTATAATAATTTTTGTCAATATTTTAAGCACTCACATAAAATTGCAGAATAAATAAAAAATGATCATGATTTTTGTATTCAATTTTTATAAAAGATAAAATATAACTGCTATCAACTTGTTAGCTTGTCATTGGTCTTGAAGTAATGATAGAGGAAAAGAAATTTTTTTTTTTTTAAATGTAATTATTTGGAAAGAAAAATCCAATTTAAGTTGAAATTTATTGGAAAAATTCATGTGTATTCAGAAGTTCATTGATTCGATTAAGAACAGAAGGGAAAAGAGGAAAAAGAAAAAAAACTCTCATAAAATTCATAAGGCTTGTTTGCCAACGGCCGATGCACCAAAATAATTAACTCTGTGACGTCCAATTTATAATTTAAAAAAATACCATACCTATCTAAAGCCTAGAGTTAATTGCCCTGTCTACGTTCCTCTATTTGTTGTAAATAATAAACAACTAACCGGGTTGAGGATAAGTCACATGAATTTAAGAAAGTTATTATTTAAGTAAATATTTATTTATAAATTAAAATATATATATATATTTTTAATAAAAACAACCCAAGCTACTTAGTTACGCTGATTGCAGTTTTCTCTTTTCTTTTGAAAATAGTTGTCTAACCTTTGTTATCAAGTCTCCGGATGAGGTGTGCTTAATATTTCCACGGGTAGCCTGGTCCAGTGCTGGCACTTCCACACTATAATCCCTTGATTTGCGGTGATTCCGGATTTTCACTTGCCACCGCTTGGATACTTGAGACTCAGAAGTGTTCACTTTTTAACAGACCGAACGGCGCGACGAATTAGGTGATTTTCCGTCTCTCACTGACTTGTTCGATTCTATTTTTAGACGGCGCGACGATTTAGGGTCTCGATTTACACTTGTACTGCAGCTCTCGGATTACTCCCTTTAGAGTTTCCATGCATCTGTTTATATAGGGATATGGTGTTTTAAGGCATTGCAACTCAGTCGGCCAATGCATTAGATTTTAGATCCGAGCATTTCAACAGGGGTTGGCGCTTCCATAAGAATCTTAGGTTTCAGTGTGTTGGGTTGACAGGCTGGGCTGGCTTTATTAGTGTGCGTTGGGAGTCACACCGATTTCCAATCTGTGTGATCATAGTAGGTGTATCGTCTTCTTCTTAGTGTAAGTGCTACATGCACTTTCTTACGGTGTAGCGTAGATGTGTCAACTGCATCAGTTAGGCTTAGTCGCAAGGGTTAATTTCATTACAATACAATTATCGTACAATGGGTGACAATTAATTAATTAACAATTTCAATTAACAATTATTATGTCATTACATTTAAACAATCTTCATTGTTTATACAAATATCTTGAATGATAGTTATAAACGAATATAGTTTATAAATCGTATATGATAACAGCAATAATAATAATAATAATAATAATAATAATAAGATGAATAATAATAATAATGATGATGATAATCATTATTATTATTATACGGTTAAAATAACATTATTGTTATACAACATTTGTAGTTTGTCAATTGTTTTTGATAACTACAATAGCTATGATAATGGCAAACAACAATGAAATATAATATTGTTGTAATTAATAGTTTATTAATCGTATGGATTCTTCATTGTTATAAACCGATATTACAGCTGATAGTAATATTATCGATTATTATGTGTAATTAGCTATAATAATAATAGTATGTAATAAAAATATAATATATGATAAATATATGATATATTAGTCATGGATACGTGACAATACTATCAATACTAATACCGGTAAAAAATCATGGATTTCATATTGTTTCTTTAATATTTACACTTTTCCCTTTTTACTATATTTGAATTTACCGCAACATTCTTTGTAATCAACCTAAGTAAATATGGCGGCTCAGCCGTCAATTGGGCACACGACTTTGCGGATTTTCTCATAGACCTTTTTAACTATCGGAAAGTTTAGTACGCATGCGCAAAATATATATATGAACTTCCTGTTTTTGCGATCATTTTTGCTTGCTGTATTACGCAGTGAAAATTGTTTTTATTAATTTTTAAAAGGAAATAACGAGGCTTCATCAATTATTTTTTAGTTAAAATGAATTCAAATAAAATAAAAAATAAGGGAGCATGTATGCGCTGCATGTACGATTTTTGTAAATTTTATATTTTATTTTTATTTAAAGAATTTAAAAATCCTTCTGTGGAAAAAAATGATACACGACTAGTGAACCTCCGATAATGTAGGCAGTGACAAAAATTTCAAACTCACTTAATTTATTTTGAAATAAACTCTTTTACTTCATACGATTTCCAAGACCATGTTTACAGTATAGAAAAGGACGTATTGAAAATAAAGAATTAAAGAAACATTTTAAAGAATGCAATGATTGTTTAAAATATGAAAATTGGGTCAAATCATGTGGTCGTTCAGATGATAAATTCAACTGTATTGATAAAGTTTCTTGGAGACATTATATATTATGTTCCTTACATTTTATGGGTAAAAGTGGGCCGACTGACGAATTTCCAGATCCTATCAAGTTTTCAGCAAAAGTTTCCAAACCTATGGTAAGAAAACTGTTTACACAACAAATATTATTCATTGTGTATTACATTATCAAATTTCAAAGCTTCATTTTTTTTGATTTTTTAAAACTGGAGTTTATAAGTATGTAAAAAATATATATGTACATAAAAAAATCTGTCCGTTCGCGGGCACATTCTCATCGCACGCAACTCGCAAGTTTGAGCGCGCCTGGGGCCCGCGATTCGACCGCGCTCGGTCTTGTGCTCTTCGCATACGTTTAACTTTATTTCTTATAATTTAATACTGAAGCTCAAACCAATTTAATGATATTAAAGATGATGTAAATTAGTCATTTTCTCAAATTCACTAAGTTTCTTTTTCAGATTAAGTGAAACAGGAAATTCAATTTACTTAAGGCTCTATCGGCCTTAAGGAACACATTCTCATCATGACACTCGCGCTTCGCGCTCGATTTTCTGTATGCATTTTTGTAACTTTTTAATAAATTACATGATTATTGATAAATGTATTTTCTTCCAAATATCTCAAAAAGGAAAAACAATCGTAGACTTTATTTAAGGAAACGATTTTGCAGAACACGCTTATTTCGTATCTCACATATTTTGGTGAAAAAAATCGATTTTTTTCAATATTAAAAATCAAAAAATTAAAATATACATCCTGTCGAGAAATTTCTCGATAAGAATGTGTAGACCTTATTTAGCCAAACAATTTTTCATCTAAAAGTTTTTTTTTTATCTTACATATTTTGTCTAAAAAATGGAATTTTTGAATTTTAATCGTATTTTTTGGAATTGAAACGAAAAATATATCTTTTATCAGAAACTGTGTGAGACAAAATTTGTAGATCTTTTTGAAACGAACAACATTGTATTCTTACGTTTTTTTCGTATTTCACATATTATTGTTAAAAAATTGAATTTTGGATTTTCAATGTTTTTTTTTAAATTAATAAGAAAAATATGCATCTTATGAAAAAATGTTACAATTCAAATTTGTAGGTCTTTATGTATTCAATAATATTGTATCATAACGTTTTTTCGTATCTCGTATAATTTAACTGGAAAATGGAATTTTGATATTGACTTTTTTCGAATTTGAATATGCTGTAACATTTCTAATTTTAATTTAATTAAAAAATGTTATGAGGATAATTTTTAGAGATTTACGAGCACTATCTAAAACCAGTATTGAAATTTTTGATTTTTTCAAAAAATTATTTTCAAAAACACAAAAGTAGTGCTCAACCCCTCAATTTTGATTGGATGTGGCTGGTTCACGAACTTGTCCTTACTTTTTCGGCTCCGATAAAGGGTACCAAAGCTCAATTCAATCTGATAATTCTATCGAGAGTTATGCCGCACACGACCTACAGACAGACAGACAGACAGACAGACACTTTCGTAAAAACCATTTTTTCTGACTCAGGGGGTCTCAAAACGTAAAGATTTGATGAAAATTTCGAAAGTTATTTTTCACATAAAACCAATACCTTCTCATCCATGATGAGAATGTAAAAATGATGTGGATTCCAATAGTTTATTAACGCAAAACAATGTAAGCGTATGTATTTGAATAATTAAAGGAAGTGCTAAAGAAATACTAATTTTCGTATAATACACATACATATTTTTTTATTGTAAGTTTCTAATAATGTAATGTGTATATAATATTTAATGGAAAATTGTGGAAGCAACTATGGAGAACGTGAATGAGAAGCAGAATTTTCTTGATTGTTTCAAGGATTTAAGTATGGTTGATAAAGAAGTGCAAACGGACTGCACATCGTTTTTTGGCATGGGAATTGGTGCAGAAGCTTATAAAGGAATTAATATGCATAATAAAAACATTATATTGGTCTTTCTGTAGGGTGCTAATACCAGTGAACGCACACAGTATTGATTTCCCTCGACAGTCTTTGAATCCTGCATATCAGTAACATGACCACTATCAAAATACATCCGACCTCGTCGTAAGGGTTTTGCTGTACTGTAGTCTGAATTTTCTACATTTAATTTATCTGCGGATATTGTTGCCTCACGAAAGTTTTTATGCTATTCTAAAACACAAGTTTCAATTAAATGTTGTTATATGCGGCCATAAAATTAAAATTTTTGAATTTCTTGGCCTGAAAAACGATTCCACTGTGTTGGAAAATCTGGTGGCTTTGTAGGCAGCTGCGCAATAATATTTCCTCTCTATTCATGCTCTTTTAAACTTAACCATGATCCTCCATCAATATTTGGATCTATGTCCGTTATTCCTTTTCTCATACATTCCTTCACTCTGTAATTACATTTTAAAATCAATATAACTCTTGACACTATTTTTTTCATATTATTTAAAGATATTTTTGTAATGCATTGTAACGTTTTTTTTTATATTTATAATAGTTTGAAATATTTTCTCCAATTCTCTTTTCATAATTCACTACATATTTCGTTCCAAAATAATTACACACCTTGAAATCCTGCCTTTTGCCTCAATTATTTATTCTAATGACAATAATATTAAAATTTCAGGATAAAAGAAACCTAGCCTACCAACCTGTTTACGAGTTCCGCCTTTTTCCCAGTTGTAGATTGCTTCCGACAACTTAACCATTGTTTAATTTCCCCGACGCTGTTTTCTTCTATTGTATTCTTTGCTAATTTTGCACCAGGTATTTCATTTTCATTTAATTGCACAGCAAAAAAGGGCAAAATTGCATTCATTTTGACAACTTATGATCGCAAGTTTCATACTGCGCGGAAAGTATCATGGCGAACGCACATGCGCAAATCAACTTCCGGTGCCCTCCAAGCTCCAATGTATTTCACCGTTGAGTGAAGATAGGTATAGAGGAGACATCGAGGGCGATTGAATGGCCCAAACATGGAGAATAGACATAAGGAGATCAAAGTAGTGTAACCAAAAAAAAGCACATTTTCCTCCGAAGTACGCAGTACAGAATCTTCCCGAGAGAGTCGCACGTGCGAGTACGGGCTGAAATGGCCGCTGCCGTGTCAACACGTCAACGCGAGCTACATAACCATGTACGTAACTTAAAATGAAAATAAATAATTAACATGCGATTGAAAATTTGTGCGTAAAAATTTTGCTATTAAAAAAGATGTGAAAATTTTGCTGATGGGAGGTTCAAGAATGGTTACGTGAAGTCGTGTATGAAGGCGTAAGGAAGGTAAGTCATTCAGTAGCAATTTTGAAGTGTCTAATTTAGCTTTATTTGCTTGATGAATGAAAGTGTTTTGAGACACGAGGGAGCGGGAAAATTAGAAGAAAATGTAAATGAAATTGTACATAATAATATCAAGTATGCGTTACGTTCATTTTCTCTTTTTGCATTATTTTGTATGTGTAAGAGGAAAAGAATAGTGAAGAAATGAGTTTTTGTGTAGAAAAGAATTAATTTACTGTTTTATTATTTGCAGTAGCAATGGCCAAAACGATAAAGTTCGACTTCAATTACCTGAATCAGAACCAACATTTGGTATGATGTTTACCGTCAAATCGTGAATGGGGAATTCTTAGAATGGATAATTTTCCTTACATTGCTTTTCAGAACATAGAAAATGGCAATACTAAGCGGAAAATAATAATTAGAAACAATTTAAATGTAGAAGTGTATCTGAAAAAGAAAGCGTGTCCTTGGATGAAAGTCGAAAAGCCGAAAAGTATTGAGGATATCAACATGATCCTATACCTTACAAATAAGATGACTTGTTAATTACGTAAGTGAATTTAAATTGTACAGGGTGGGCCATATAAAGTTTTAAATTTAAAAAGTCAATAAAAAAACGGCTTAATATTTTTCAAAGGTCTAACATTTATTTGAAAGGTTGTTTTATGAAATTTATTTGTGGAAAACAATTTCGGACAAATGACCACCACGGCTGAGTATACAGTAGCTTATCCGATCCACCCAATTTTGGAGTACTTTCTCGATGGTTTCAGGCCTTATGGCAGCAACAGCAGCTTGAATCTCGTACTTTAGATCTTGAATTGTTTCTGGATGGTTGGCAAGACTTGGACAATACTTGGTTCCAGCAGGACAATTCAAGATCTAAAGTACGAGATTCAAGCTGCTGTTGCTGCCATAAGGCCTGAAACCATCGAGAAAGTACTCCAAAATTGGGTGGATCGGATAAGCTACTGTAAACTCAGCCGTGGTGGTAATTTGTCCGAAATTGTTTTCCACAAATAAATTTCATAAAACAACCTTTCAAATAAATGTTAGACCTTTGAAAAATATCAAACCGTTTTTTTTTTATTGACTTTTTAAATTTAAAATTTTATATGGCCCACCCTGTATGTAGTATGAATTTGAATGTGCCAATTTGAAATGTGTGCCATAGTAATTTTCTGTATTTCATATGCTAAAGTTATAAAGTTATGGTTTGTAAAATTAAAAAATACTTGAGCGTATTCCGTTATTAAGAGGGAATGAGTTCTCAATTTGTTACAATATATGGAATACAGAAAATTGTGGCACATAAGTTTATAAACAGTGTGGATTTTGAATATGAATTGTAAATATGTGTAATGAAATTTTTTATTTTTGTTCTTCTTTTATACATTGACGTGGCATAATTATAAATTTTTATGTATATTTTTACTTCTTATTTTTTATACACATGTATTTATTTTTATATCTTAATTTCTATAGTTCTGATTATTCAGAAAACTTTTATTCTTTTACATCATGAATATCATGTATACAGTAAAGCATTTTAACTGAAGCTCATCTCACATAGAATTTTAAAGCCTTTAAGTTCATCAGGAAAGTTACGTTGATTTCGAAAGTTTTATTCAAATAAAAAGTGTGAACACAAAACGATAAAAACTTTATGGCCAAATTATAGCACAATTATAACGTTGTGCCCCGCAATTATGAGTTTTATGATTAATTTATTGTTATAAATTCTTTTTATGCCACTCTGTCATGTTAATTTTTTACACCTTAGATACGTATTACTAGTAATTCAGTTTCCATTGTGTATAGCGTGTTTATTGTGAATGACACTGTGAGACGCAAAAAAAATGTATTAAAATGAAGGTGTGAGTGTGAAAATAAAGGTAACAGTTGTGATGAAAATAGTTGTATTCTTTTTTTCTTTAAAAAAAAACATTTTTATTAAAACTTTCAATTTTCTTATAGACATTATAGACATTCAAAAGATAAAGAATGTAAATATGAAATATTAAACATGCATATTTACAACTCAGTGTCTTTCTTTCACTTTAGAATGTAAACCAATACAATTGTGAAACATAAACAACTTGAATAGGAAACATTCAAAATGCGTTGCAGTTCAAAGCTTTGCGTCTTTTCTGCATTTTTTTTATTTTTTTCGACAAGCATCGTTTATAAGGTTATATCGCTTTGTGATGAAGTGTGACCGCGTTATTAAATAAAAGCTAATGATTGACTTAGTGAACTTATGACTATGCTCAGAACATCCCACTTTTGGAATTTCACAATCATCGAGACTATCCAAGATGTGAAGAAACGTGTCACGATTCAATTGACCGCCAGCCAAAATATGTAAAATAACATTTTCGAGATTATCGGTCAATTTATATAAATCATCCGATGGATATTGCAGTCGTCCACGATTGCAAGCATCAATCAATTTATATCGTTGGTCGTCTCCTACTTTTCTTTGGTTTTGCACATTTGCGATGCAGTCTATACACTTTGTTAATGTTTTAGCTCGGAAAGCGACGTAACCGGCAACGAACCCTTGTACAAAGTCCGGTGATTTGCACAATCGGTGGTCATGATGTTTAATTTTCTCCAAAAATGTTGGAATGTGTTCTACAGCTGGGTCATCATCGGATATAATTGTGTCTAAAATTTCACACACATTTTCCTGATTTTTCTCTGTCTGTAGATCACGAAAATTCAGCATGGTATTCAAGATGTCAACGCCTTCAACATTGCTTCCTCTTCTAGGTTTGATAAGAGAGTAAACACTTAGAAGGCGATAAATTTGTGCAAACATCCGAGAGTCGGGATGGTCATTGGAGCTGCAAGCTTGCCTCACTAAGCCAAAAAATCGCTAAAAGTCCAAGTGAAAATCAATTTAAATTTAAAAAGTGGAGAAACATGTTTTTTTTCCTATAGAAATACTGTCAACTGCCACAAGCATTTCTATATTTTTGTAAATTTCCATAGCTCTAAAGCATCCTGATTTAATCGACTTGTCAACAGGTATGATAAGTTACATTTCTCCTTTAGAAAAGCAAACAGCTGTATAAGGTCGCGTTTAATGTAACTTTTAGTCCTGGGCACGTGCTATGACTTAAAAAGGGAATTCCATCTCTTTTTGCTCCTCCTTCCCATTCTCAAAGATATTGTAAAAAGTCAAATATGGCCTATACAAAAAAGAAATATAAATCCGAATAAATCTTTCTTTCAAGTGATTCAGTTAAATTTGAGATTTCGATTTCCGTAAGAAGTATTCAATATTTTGGTACTAACTTTATACCCATCTGAGTTTTCTTTCAGTGAATTTTCGGGTGTACGAGACATCATAGCCGTTATCAACTTTCTTATTCTTTCCATGAAAGTCCTCGTGCCTAACGAATCTCTTAATTCGTTGCTAATATTACTGTAGAGTTCCATGGCTCTATATACGGGTTCTGAAAAGAACTGGACATTTTTGATGTTTTAAAAAGTGAAATATATTCAATAGTATTGCAGGAATGGTAAAAAGTGTAAAAGTACATACGTAAAATGCCATCGGAACATTCATTTTTTGAAAATACTTTGGATCTACATGGTCAGGGGTTAACTTATAAGCCACTTTCATGTTGTAGAAATTTTTGTTCTCTACTTCCAGACCAGCTCTCCAATGCCTTTTTCGAATTATGCCATCAGGAGTCTGTAATGAAGTAATATATTTTAATGTACTCTTAATAAGATAAACAGTGATTACATTTAGTTAGAAGATAACCAAAATTTACCCAGGTTTCCTCTTTGGATACGATAAAGTTCCTGAGATTTTTGATTAAGTGGGGAAAATCCGATAAGAACCACAGTTGTACTTTCTCATCACAGGGGTGTTGACAAGATACGTTGTTTTCATGTATTCCAAACTGAGTCCACATTCCCCTGTTCCATTGAGCACCATCACTGATGATAGCGTCTACGTACAATCCGGCAGCATGCAGTAAATTTACACATTCTATGACTAGGTGACACAAAATTTTTCCCGTCGCACAGCCTTTGCTTAAGAAGCATCCAAGAGTCTGAACCCATTTTCCAGCAAACGGCTGAAACATGAAGACTAACGCATGATCTCCCAATTCCCTACTTTGATGCACTGGAGTGTGTTACTGTTACAAGTAAGACGAATAAAGCTTAATTCTTTTCTTTGATTCCAGGCCTCGCAGTACTTAATGAGTTTCAAAAGATAGTAAAAATCTCTGTATTTAGAAAAAGTAGCAAAAACTAATGTAGACTTTTATAAAAGTAAAACAATTGCCTTCAGTCTTGGTTTAAAAATGTACATTAAAAAACTCTTCTCTTTCAGACATTCAAAGACATTTAAATCAAAGCCGTACGAAGAATGCATTTTTTTAATGTATAAGTTCAAGGTTTGTAAGGTCGGAACAACTAATATCTTTCTCACAAGAATGTGTTCGTACAAACTTTTACTCTTAATTCTCATGAGAATGCATTCGTAAATCCAGCGTGTGTCATACCGTTTCCCTCGCGGATTCTTTACTTTTGCTGCTTCAAAACATGTACGAACCGCCTGCTGTTGTTCTGATGGCAATGAAGCAATATTTGTCTCAAGAATATCCTCCTTCATTCTAGAACACTTATTTTTTAAATGAATTATGCATTCTCTGAATTTGATAACCAGTATTACAAAGAAATAACCTCATTGCGTGAAAGGCATGAAAATATGGAAAATTGCGATTGTAAAGACAGAAATATTAAGGCAATACATACTTTTGCTTTCAAGCGCTTCATTTTGTCTTTCAATGACTGTAATATGTTTTGTTTCTTTTTCTTCGGTTCCTTGCCTCGTTTTTTCCTCCATGCTTCTTTGCGTATTGTTTTGCGTCGTAGTAGGCGACAAGGTACGCAGAATTCGCTTCTTGTGTTCGCTCCCAAGTATCGTACACAAGCCTCTGACCTATATTAATGTACACAATTGAGAGTTACATTTACGTAAATAGCAATATGATCTACACAAATAATTCATTATTTGTGTATTCTACCTTGTATTTTTCTTCACTCCAGGGCATGGCTTTATGGCATTTAAAACTTTTAAATTATGGGTCACATCTTCGAAAGAATTTATTTCTCTTATTCCTGGCAGGAATACTTGTGCTTCGTTCACATAAATCTAGATAAAAACGGAAATAGATGACGCCCGAAGAAAGACTTGATTAGCCATCAAACCTGATAATTCATTTATTTTACATAAAAAAAATCATTGCAATTAATTGCATCTAGTAATTATTTTGTCCACCTTAGTAGACATATCCATATCAGCAATCAGTTTCTTTGCACTGGACCCCAATTTATCCCACTGGCCAATTATTATTCTGTTTCGGTTGCATGGGAATACAACAACTGACCAATCGTTACGTAGCATCTTCTCAGCATCGTGTTGTAACTTTTTAAAATTATACTCATAAGCCTTCTCGTGTTTCTGCAGTCAGAAAAGTTGTAAATTATTCGTATTAAAGGAAATTCAAAATGAAAAAAAATCGTTTACTTACATGTGTTGCATTGCCAAACATTCGTTCAAAACAACGAGATTCATGTTAAGTAGAAGTTTTCGACTCTGAAGAGACAAAATCCTGCACGTCAATTTCCCGTACTGAATACGCATTTCCATTGCCAACGTTGAGAGAAGCGACCGTAGTATCCTAAAAAAAGTGAAAAATATTTTGTATTTTAGTTTCCTTAAAGTAATTATTAAAAGCAAGTTATACCTCTGAAGAGACAAAATCCTGCAAGTCAATTTCCCGTACTGAATACGGATTTTCATTGCCAACGTTGAGAGAAGCGACCGTAGCATCCTAAAAAAGTGCCAAATATTTTGTATTTCAGTTTCCTTAAAGTAATTAAAGTAGACTGAATTATCAAACTGAAAGAAGTCATTTTGTACCTTTACAAAGAAACCTTGCACATCATTCTCCTCCACTGGAACCGCAATTACCATGGAATTTTCGTCAACAGCATTTAATACGCGTGATATAAAGACATTATTCGCGGGATCTTTCAGAGCGATGCTGTGCTTCTCGAAATATCTATTCTATAATATATTTCAGTTGGTTAGAATTAAAAAAATAATAACCTACAAGTCATCATACCTTTTTCGGAATAGCATTTTGTTTTAAACTTATCCTTTCTTTAAGTATGCGACTAATTGTTCCATCTGGCATTTTAGTTTCAAAATACAATTCGATATCTTCTTCATTGAAATGTGTTTCGCAAAGACAATCACATTCTTGTAAAGGTTTTGACATGGCATCTTCCCATTTCTTCCTTAAATTCATATCCTGCAATAACACATTACAAATAATTGTAAAACAAAAGCATTACCATGCAATTTGATGAGATGTTGAGGATTGCTTTCTAATGCAAATTTTCCAATTTTGTAATTCAGTCTGATTCATTTTCATTAATCTTTACTTCAATTCTTTCATTCCCTACCTTCGGTACTTTAAACAATTTTCTAGGTCGAGCATTCTCCTTAGTGCCACTATATCGAGTATAATTGCAACCTGCGCATCTTCGATGCAATACTTTTTTCTGTTTACACGTCTGCAAATAAGTGTTACATCACAATATCACAATATATTTTCAGAAATATTACTTATATTTTTGTATTAATGACTTGCACGATTTGCCTTTTATACATTTAAAGCATTTAAACATGACATTAGGATATGTTCATACATATCATAAAATAGAGTTATTACCTGTCTCATATTGCACTTCAATCATTAAAGTTGCACTTTTCAACTCCCTTTTCTTTCACAAACGATAATTATGACGGTATACGTTACTAAAATATTTTTTTGCACCTTTCTCCATGAATATAAATAAACCGGGATACTGCAAACACGGTGGCGGCCATTTCAGCCCGTACTCGCACGTGCGACTCTCTCGGGAAGATTCCGTACTACTTACTTCGGAGAGAAATGTGCTCGTTTCCTGTGAGGTACATGCATTACAGTTTGGTCTCCTTATGTCTATTCTCCATGGGCCCAAACCTTGCGCGGAAAGGCGCCAAGGGTAGGTAAAGTTCCAAACCCGAACACCAGGATCGACACTTTCGAAAATCGCCAAAATCTCACGGATAAGAAGTAAGTTGTAGGAGTAAGGCCCAAACTTGTGTTGGTGAGTCTGCTGTATTCGTGATGGGTCAGGTAGTCCTCGTCAATTCAACCCTAGCTTGTCGACAAGATTTTACAAAATAGCTTTTTACCTCTTTTCCTTCTACTTCGCTCTTTACTAGTCTTTTCCTCAGATCGGATATATATATATATAAATAAAATAATATATAAAGTATTTTATATTATAAATTTTATAATAGAATATATATAAAAAATATTTTATATTATAAATGTTATAAAATAATATATGTATAAAATATTTTATATTTTAAATTTTATAATATAATATATATATAAAATATTTTATATTATAAATTTTGTATTATAATATATAAAAGAATATATATATAAATATTAAATATGTATAAAAGAACAATTTATTGAAAATAACGATTTTTTTTATATATTTATTAGATATTTATTGACAAATTGTTTTGAACATTCTTTCATTATCTTGATTAAAATAATGAAGATATAAAGAAAATGGAAATAAATGATCAATGATGATATTTTGAAAGTTTAATTTTCATACAATATAATTTTCGTTTATACAATACGGTTACAAAGTTAATATTACTCTATAGGGATACAATAGTAATTGTTTTTTTTTTAAATTTACAATTCTTAGAAAAATTAAAATTAAAACAAAGTATTGCTCTTAATATATAATAATTTGTTAGAGAATGTAAATGACCAGCTTCAGATCTGAAGTTATTTTATAGACTTTGAGAGTAAGATAGGCGAAAGGGCTCTTTTACGTCTATTTAACAGTTACTGTAAAGCAGCATCGTAATTATAAAGAACCATCTCTTCCATCGTCATTTTTTCAGATTATAAATCTCAAATCCACCTATCTGCAGGTGCAAAGTATAGGCGTTATGAAAGAATTTTTACAAAGGATTAATAAAATCTTAACTTAGTTTTCAGATCTACAGAATTATGACATGAATGAACATTATTATTTGTACAAATACATCAATATTTTTTATTGAATTTAAAAAATTTGATTGTAAACTAATTCCTGTAAATTATCTGACTTATTTCAATCAATTCAATTCACAATTTTTTTGGAAGTTATTAAATATTACAAACCAAAAATAAAAAAGGAATCATTTTAACTTTATTACTTGTTTACCAAACATTAAATTAAATAATTTTTCTCCGTTTCAGTGATGAAAAAACATTTTTAATCATAATTAAAAATTGCTGGAGACTCAAATCATTGATTTACGTAAATTCTGTCATTTGTTTTTTATTGAATAAATTCTATTTATTAAATTCCATTGAATCGACTAAATTAAGACAAATAATTTACAGGAACTAGTTTGCAATCAAATTTTTTTAAATCCAAAGAATAGTATATTACATTACAAGGGGCGAAACAGAGCGATTGCATGAGTGTGAAGTTTGCTCTGCCCGAGTGAAACGAGGGCTGCAATCACACGAAATGCTTTCGCTGTGTTTTGTTTCGAGTAATGTATACTATTTTTCATAGCAACTCTTTTGAGAATCTGATTGGCTGTAACTGTGGAGCGGGTTGAAACAGCGACATTCAACCCTAGGGTTGAAAATCGTAGTTTCAACCCGCTCTACAGGTACCAAAAATCGGATTTTCAAAGGAGGCGCTATGAAAAAATATTAATGCGTTCGTAAAAATAACAATATTCTTTCATGTCATAATTCTGTAGATCTAGAAACTAAGTTAAGATTTTATTGATCCTCTGTAAAAATCCTTTTATAATGCCTACACTTTGCACCTGCAGGTGCTTGGATTTGATATTTATAATCTGAAGAGATGACGATCGTCGAGATGGTTCTTTACAATTACGATACTGCCTGCCAGAAACTATGAAACTGTAAACCAGTGGTAAAGAAGCCTTTTTGCCTATCTTACTGTCAAAGTCTATAAAATAACTATTATTTAGAAGGCAAAGAAAAATACCTGAATTTTTCAATCATAAAAATTCATTTCAAGACTATTTTTCCTAATTGTCAGTAGCTACTAACTCTTCGAACAAAACAGTTGTGTCAAGCAAAAAAGTAAAAAATTTACGTGGAAGATTGAGATCCCAGTGAATGAATTGAAAGTGTGTTCAAATACAAAAAGTGTAAAAAAGAACTATGACGTGCAAATTCAAGAATTGCATGAGCAAGTATGGTGACACGAAAGGAGTATCATTTCATCGTTTCCCAGTTGATGACAAAAATTTGTAAGAATTTTTTTTTATTAAACATTAAACCATTTTATATTTTGTTAAAAATTTGCTTTTTTGAAAATTATATACAGTACCGGTCAGAATTGTCCGGCCACCTGTTTTCGATAATTGCTTAAATTATCCTAATTTGAATTATGTAAGTGAAAAAATTTGTTCTCTTAATTAAATTTAAAGCTACCAAAATTCTTTATAAAATGAGCCCAGCATGAATTTGTTTTGTTAAATTTTGAAGAAGTTATTGCAGAAATAGTCAAGATTTCAATGCTTTCTTAAATTTTAAATAACTTTCGAAGTAATCAACATTTTTTAATGTTCTTGGGCTCATTTTAGAGCTAAATTTCTACAAAATCGATCAAAATTCTTGGAATTGATGTGTAATTTTTTTCTTACATACTGCACGAGGATAAAGTTCAAATCAAAAAGTTGGAAAATTCCAATGTTGCTTTTGCCTAGAAAAACATTTTTATAAGATATATAAAACATATAATCATGAATTTTGTAACGAATATCCTTAAAATATATATTCATATGATCTTTATTATGATTTACCTACAGATAAAATGTTTTCGAAATTTCCCTACTTTTTTGTTACAATTTTAACTCCTTGCATTATGCAAGAAAAAATTTATAGATTTATAATGAAAATTTAATGTGATTCTGTAGAAACTTAGCTCTAAAATGAGCCCAAAAACATTAAAAAATGTTGATTACTTCGAAAGTTATTTAAAATTTAAGAAAGCATTGAAATCTTGACTATTTCTGCAATAACTTCTTCAAAATTTAACAAAACGAATTCATGCTGGGTTCATTTTATAAAGATATTAAATTTAATTTAATTTAATCATGAGAGAAAATTGTTGAGGAAGAGATTTATTGTGCTCGCCTAGCACTACTCAGCAGAACTTTTTTTTTCAAAATTCACATTTTTGGAAATTATATGTTTATGCAAATTTCCAAATTGACAAAAAAGTATTTATTTTTAAAAGGATGCGTCTGAGAAAAAATTGTTGAGAAAGAGATTTAATGAGCTCGCTTAGCAAAACTCAGAATAAGTTTTGTTTTTTCAAAAAAAGAAAATGGTGGTGCTGGTAAAAAAACGTTTTACAAAATTTCGGTCCTAATTTTTATTTTTTTCAAAAATTGCGGCAATATTCATTACAAACTTAGCGCAATTCAGCACAGCTTTTGTTTTTTTTTAAACAAAATGGCAGTGCTAACTTCCTGGACATAAAAGATCTTCTTTTAATTTATTTATGAAAAATCGGAATATAAAATAGTGGTGTGGTATCAAGCAAAAATTTTAATATTTTACGTAGCGGTGACGATTCACTTTTCGGTTTGGAAGACAAACAGTTACGTGATCGAAGAGTTTTTAAATTCAAAGACAAATATTGATGTATTTGTACAAATAATAATGTTAATTCATGTCATAATTCTGTAGATCTGAAAACTAAGTTAAGATTTTATTAATCCTTTGTAAAAATTCTTTCATAACGCCTATACTTTGCACCTGCAGATAGGTGGATTTGAGATTTATAATCTGAAAAAATGACGATGGAAGAGATGGTTCTTTATAATTACGATGCTGCTTTACAGTAACTGTTAAATAGACGTAAAAGAGCCCTTTCGCCTATCTTACTCTTAAAGTCTATAAAATAACTTCAGATCTGAAGCTGGTCATTTACATTCTCTAACAAATTATTATATATTAAGAGCAATACTTTGTTTTAATTTTAATTTTTCTAAGAATTGTAAATTTAAAAAAAAACAATTACTATTGTATCCCTATAGAGAATAATATTAACTTTGTAACCGTATTGTATAAACGAAAATTATATTGTATGAAAATTAAACTTTCAAAATATCATCATTGATCATTTATTTCCATTTTCTTTATATCTTCATTATTTTAATCAAGATAATGAAAGAATGTTCAAAACAATTTGTCAATAAATATTTAATAAATATAAAAAAAAATCGTTATTTTCAATAAATTGTTCTTTTATATATATTTAATATTTATATATATTCTTTTATATATTATAATACAAAATTTATGATATAAAATATTTTATATATATATTATATTATAAAATTTAAAATATTTTATACATATATTACTTTATAACATTTATAATATAAAATATTTTTTATATATATTCTATTATAAAATTTATAATATAAAATATTTTATATATATATTATATTATAAAATTTATAATATTTTATATATTATTTTATTTATATATATATATATATAAATATATATCCGATCTTAGGAAAAGACTAGTAAAGAGCGAAGTAGAAGGAAAAGAGGTAAAAAGCTATTTTGTAAAATCTTGTCGACTATAGCTAGGGTTGAATTGACGAGGACTACCTGACCCATCACGAATACAGCAGACTCACCAACACAAATTTGGGCCTTACTCCTACAACTTACTTCTTATCCGTGAGATTTTGGCGATTTTCGGAAGTGTCGATCCTGGTGTTCGGGTTTGGAACTTTACCTACCCCTAGCGTCTTTCACCGCAAGGTTTGAACCATTCTATCGCCCGCGATGTCTCCTCTATACCTATCTTCACTCAATGATTTCACTGTGACAAAGTTCTGGCTACGTAGTTCACATCGTGAAGTTCAATGGCGCCACCTCCGCCACTATGTCACGTCCGCGGTTGACAAGCGTGCGCCGACGCTGTCTGATTGGCTGACGTGATGGTTGCTTCGATTTAAAATTGCGCGGGTGATATTTGGTCGTCTATAAAGATAGGTTTCGGGGTTTATAGAAAATATATTATATAAATTAATACACTCTTAATTCGTTATTGAATTAATATCTTTAAACATTTATTTAAATTACTAAAACACACTTTAATAGATACAATTAAACGGGAACTCAACGTATTATTTTATAAGATTATTATAAAAGTTTTCAGTGACCGGCGCTAGTTTCTTCTACGAGAAGAAGAAAGTTATCTTACTGAAAACTGAATACCAACTACTGACTTAGCCAAAAAAGTGGAGGCGCGATCTCGGAACCTCAAGATTGAAATCCCCTCTCTATAAAGAATAAAAATTAGAAATGAAAAAGTTGGGGATGGTCCTCAACCAATGAGGGTGTTTTACAGTGACTTAGTATGCATGATTTTTATAGTCTTTCTGCAAATGAAAATCTCGTTGATTTCGTGACATTTCTATGTTCTCACGCACCCCACATGGACCATTTCACTAACCCTCTGGCCTAACGTTCCGAGAACTCGCATCCATGTGCACTTGAGAAAGGTCGTAAAAGTGCAGTTTTCTTGATTGATCTACGATTTCTAGGTTTCTAGTCTATAGATCTTGAACTGTGTTTAGACTTTTATTAAAATATTAAATCAAACATAACGAGTTTCTACAAGTTCTCTTGTTTTGGAGTTCTTGGTCCAAAGTTGTTACCAAAATATTTGATGGTCAAATAATTTACGTATTGCTCTTATGTTCTGAAAGAGGCCTTTGAATTTCTTTATGAGAATAAAATAATGCATTCAAAATTCTAATTTCACATCAAACTTTATGTTGTTTGAGATAATAAAATAGAGTGTTCTGGTTTTTAGAGATTTTCAGAATTGGAATAATTATTATTTCTCAAATTGGTTCAAAGAGTTCTGTTTAATATCAAAATAGGTTTATTATTTAGAATCGACTGTTTTTAAGTGGTCTCAAAATATAACCTTCTTGGAGAAAAGCTTCATTGAAGTAGTACTAATAAATTGGTTTTATATGAATTGGAGTCCTATTTGTTTTATAATTTATCATTTAATAAAAGTCTACAGTTTCAAGATCTGGTTTCAATCCCTTTTCCACTAAAATCTAAATTAGTTTATAAAAAGTACATGATTTGTAGAGAGTATTTCTTGTAGACCTGTTTAATTTATCTTAAATTAATTTCTTATTCTTAATTTGTATAAAGAATTTAGTAAAATAAATTCTTTTATAAGTACATGATTTGTAGCGGGCATTTCTTGAAGATCTGAAAAGTAAATATTAAAATAATAGCATAACATATTCTAAAAGCGAATATATTTCTCTTTTCTCTCAAGCAGGCATTTAATCTAACCTTCTCTGCATATGAAATAAGATTTCGAGTAATTAAACAATTATACAATAAGAGTTGTGATTAAAGTTCACCCGTTATTAATTAAAGGGAACAAAGAGTTCTGCATTACCAACCGTTAGGTTTAAGGTAGTTCGCGAATTCACAGATGAGCGCACCAGGTGCGATCATCACAACTAACAACGTTAAGCCTTCCCGTCACCGATATATGTGAGTGCATTTGTGTATGCAGACTTTTCGTGGTTTACGGCGTAGTTTTGTGTTGATGGTAGTTTTTATACGGATTTTGAAGCGAGTGATTATTCCAGGAGTATACAGAAGCTGCGTTTTTCAATTTTTCTTGAAGTAAGTGCACTTTACTTGAATTAATGTGCAATGAAAACCAAATTACAAATAGGATTGTAAAATTACTGCGTGTCACGTCTTGTTTCATTTGGTTTTCATTGCACATTAATTTAAGTAAAATGCATTTACTTCAAGAAAAATTGAAAAACGCAGCTTCTGTATACTCCTGGAATAATCACTCGCTTCAAAATTCGTATAAAAACTACAATTAACACAAAACTACGCCGTAAACCACGGAACGTCTGCATACACAAATGCACTCACATATATCGGTGACGGGAAGGCTTAACATTGTTAGTGGCGGAGGTGGCGCCATCGAACTTCACGATTTGAACTACGTAGCCAGAACTTTGTCACTGTAAAAACATTGGAGCTTCGAGGCAGTGTTCGCAGAACGTGGACGTAAACGGCCCCCACCATGGACCCTACCAGCTCATGGCTTCTTCCTCGCTCCACTGCCATAGGTTGGTTGAATGAGGAAGACACAATGAGCTCGAACCATCTATGGGGGGGCCGTTTACGTCCACGTTCTGCGAACACTGCTTGGAGGGTCTGACTGTAATGGTGCATTTATACCTCTGTCTGCCTGACCGGTGCGGACACCAAATACATGAGAGTAAAGGAGACAGACAGTGTAAAATTGGACAAAAAGAAAATGTCTGTCTCTTTTGCTCTTATGTATTCTCTGTCCGCACCGGTCAGGCAGACAGAGGTATAAATGCACCATAAGTTGTGACTGCGTCGGTACCCGATCTGTGCACACTGCACCAGAAACTTGCTTCCGTAAGTTATGGTGTCACTTTTTGGCATCACTGAGTCTTCAGACCTTTCGTATTGAAAATGTATGATGATGATTTTAAAACTGTTTCTTATCGGAAGTTTGGAAGAAAACTGAAGGATATTAATTGTATTCCAATCCTGCGGGATTTTAAATGTGAGGAAAATGGTACTGTCGACGATCTACTTCGGTTCGTAAAATTAATTCATCTGGATTCCTTCTTCATGTTATCTGAGCAGAAAGATGTGAATTACTGAGACCGTGCCCTAATTGGAATTTTGTAACGTACTTCGAAGTATGCACTTGGCATCAGAAAACGATGACTCCAAGATTATAATGCTTTTAATGTCATTGTGAAATTGTGTACTACTTTTTTCTACTAAATAAAAAAGGTAGAAATCGTATTTTTGTAATTAGAGACGATAATTTCTTTGCTGAGTATTTCGTACAACTGTAGAGAAGGTTAGTAATTGACTTCATAAAACACTTTAACAAAAAACTTCTGTAAATTTACCACTCTAAGTGTTGTGAGAAATCTAACACACTCTGAATATGGAGTTTTTATTGATAATCGTGATCTTACTTTGAGATTATTTATTTTTCCACAGCAGGCTTGTAAAATCAAACTGACTTGTAATTGTTGTAGGTTATGTGTTTTTAACCCAACAAGACGGTAAGTACCATAAGATTAAATTTAATGGGACATTTGAGAATGTTTAAAGTTGAGTTTAAATTTCCAAAACTTCTTAAATATTTCATTGGAACTTTTAATATTATCGTAGATGATAATTTTACACTAAAAATACGAAAATTTAACATTTGCTATTCGCGTTTACAATTATTACATAATTTCTATTTGATATGAATAAAATTTGTTTACTTTTGTTGAAATAGAACAAGGTATTTTGGATATCATGATTTAAAAATATACATTAATTATAATTCTGTGGCTGAATTCGAAATTTTCGCCACTGCCTACATTATCGGAGGATCATTAGTCGCTTAGCAGATAGGATACGTTGCCGACATGTGTCCTCGTAGACAATTTCAAACTTTTATATCGCATTAATGCAAATTAAATTCAAATTTATAGAACTTGAAATCTTTGAATTTATATTATTTATAATTATATAACGATCACTATAATTTAGCAATACGTTACAACATAAAAAACTTCAGCAAAGTAGAATTCCGTAATTTATAATTTTTTTTTTAATTTGAGATGTAATTACGTGGATTAGATAAGAGATACTCAAAAACAAAAATTCTTCAAAAACTAGGAAAATAACTAGTCTACCATCTAGCAACGTACAATTAATACTGTTTGCAGTTCACAAATAGTTTTTATTACAAGAAGAAGAAACATCAGCCAAGAAAAAATGCATTTGGTATAATATTATGCAAATTTTCCAAAAATATTAAAAAATAGGAGTTTCAGGTCCTTGAAACTTTTAGTTTCTTTATGTATCGAAAGAATAATCTATAAACAAGTAATAATATTTAAGGTCATGTAGTGATTGGCCTTAAAACTACCTGGTAAGAAGGTGTGCATTGAATGGCATTGAAATGTCAAGATTTGGAAAGAAACGGAATCGAAAATGAAACTTTGGATCGCATTTTAATTCCTAGCATTAAAAGGCATACAAAAGTTTCATTCTCGATTCCGTTTCTTTCCAGATTTTGAGATTTCAATGCTGTTCAATGCCCACCTTGTTACTGGGTTTGTCAAAACTCTGAATCTATGATGATTTATCCTTTTATACACTAGTAAGTCCTGCCTCTAGTACCTTGAGATGCGTTGATATTACAAAGATATACTTCAATGAAAACAAGAGTACACGCGTGATTCGTCGGATAAACGTGATTGAACACGAAGTATGCCGCAATTAAAAATTGTAAGGACTTGAAAAACTCCAAAAAACTGTGGGTTTTCTCTCCGTCAATTTCAAGCCAGTATTTCGTTTCTTTTTCCTATCTTATATGCTCCCGAATAGGATCTTCACTTGCATCTACAATGTGTAGCAAGCCTAATAATTTATGAATGAAGAAAAAAAACTTGTATATGTAGGTTGAGTTTTAAACACTAATCTTCCAGATTTAGTCAACTGTGTCCAATAAGTCAGAATATCCATATATATAAATTTGGTCCAAATTTGTTCATTTTTTGTATTTTGAGAGTTCGACCGGTTTCGAATTCTTGAAATTTTGAAATATAACGAAAAGTTTATATAAGAGACAAGACAAAGAATTTCGCTATACTAACCATGGATTAAAATGTAAGAATAAGTTACTGGAGGGAGAACATCTTCATCTTTCGTTTTATAGTGTACAAAAAGCATTGAATTAAAAAGTTATAAAGTATTCCTGTTATAACATAATCAGATGATATCCTGGCCATCTAAGAGATAATTTGAAATTCCTGCTTAGTCCTCAGTTTTCTTACGGAAATGTTTTCAATCACCACCCTCAAAAAATTACCAATTAAAAGGCATATAAGGAACACTTACAGAAAATCAAAATACTAAGGTGCCTGTCTGTTCATTGAAATGGGTGCGAATCACTTGCAATGTCGTGTACTCTTTTTTCTCTGGAGTGAGATTTTCTGGATCGTCGACTATTTTCTTATGAAATCTATAATTTAAGACTCCTTCCAATTTTGTTTCAAATCTAGTGACACAATTTTGGATACTGCACCTTGTTAATTTTTGAAAATGCCACAGAATGCATTCGTCATTCAAGAGGCAACTCCACTTTTCTCTGATTTCAGGGATCTTTGGTATCTTCTCTAATGAGTTGAAATAGAATCTTTATGTTCGATATGTTTCTTTTAAATCGCTTACTGTTATAGTTACCTTTTCTTCTGTTATGGAGGTATTAAAATCAATGCTATTGAACTCTAATCTTTGTTCTTCGTTACTCTCAGGTATTTCGTTTTCAGGTATTGATTCAGGTTGCCAAGGAACTGTTCTAGTTTTAAGCGATTTTACTAATTTCCAACTTTTGTCTTTGATGTGTAATTGATTATCTAAGTTTCTATTTCTTTTATGAGGATGGCCGAGGTAACTAATGCGATTTTTTATTTTCTCTCCGACACTGAAATATCCATTTTCTAATTGATTACCTATGTCATCCTTGTCTTCAAACGTCGACGGAAATTCAACCATAAATTAGATTGCTACATTTTTGTAGGCTTTTGAATCCAATTCCTTTCGATTAAACAGCATATCAGACACTACTGCGTCTTCTACTCGAGTGCAGGCTGTAGGATATTTTGTACCTCATAGGCACTGTTGCAGTTCAAAGGCAGACAATTCTAGTCAATTTTGTATTCAACCCAAGAAGAGAAACTATCTCGCTTTCGTCTAAAGTACGCTGTAATTTCGCCTTCATCCGAAATAACATTTGCTTCGGCAGGTTGTTCAAGAATAGGCACCTCAAAATAGGAAAAGTTTCAGCTCAATAAAGTTTTGGTCAATCCAAAGCTCTTGCTATTGAAGCAACATGAATACTTGGTTTTCCGTCGCGTAGTAGACAAGAACATTGTTGTCCTCTATTAAGCTTCTATCGTCTTCAAGGACGAGTGTTGAGCCGTTTATCTGCAACTCTTTGCTCGTCTTTTCAACAAGTGTGTCGTAGACATCGACCGTATCCAAAAGAGGGATATTAATTTTTTTTTTTTACTTACTGAGAAAACTTTAAACACCTGCATCTGAAACACTTGTAAAATGCAAATTATTATATTTAAATGGACAAATTCATATATAGTAATCTCTTTTGCATCATTGTCATACGTTATATGTGCACAGCAAAAAGATCTTTTGAACCCCAATATCCTTTTAAGGATATATCCTAGGCTCAAAAACAAGTCGCAAAGTCCTCTAGAAAAATATTGTCAGATGCAGAAACTATTTCCTTTTAATACTATACAGTAAAACTCCGTTTATCGCAACACCTTCCAATCAAATGCCTCCCGTTTATCGCAAAAACGGAGGGGTTCCCACTTCTTCGCCACCAGCTTGAACAACTGATTATCAGCACATGCGCCTAAACGAATAGTTTCACGCGCTTTCGCTGTTTATCATTGTTTACAGTCGTGTTCCAATAACCTCGAATGCGTTTTTTTATTGTCATTATATGTGCAATTATAAATGAGTGAAAACGTGGAACCGAACGATGGTACGTAAACGACTAGTACAAACAATACATTTTAATTACTTTGAAGCTTACATATTTCTCCCATAATTTTCGAAATCATGATTGAGTTTTTTTCAGTAGAAATATTCCCGCATTTTGTAAAACAATTGATTCGCAATTGGTAAAGCGATTGCTGTACTAGGCACAATTCATGCTATAATTTGTCATAATAATATACATTGAAATGTGAAAAATTTATATATTTTTCTGTAACATATAAAACACAAATATGTAGCAATATATACATAAACGATAGTTTGAAAAGAACTGCTAAATGAAGAATTTCAAAAACATTTATGCATTTCATGAGAAAAAAAATGTACCTCTCAAAATAAGTACGGATTCCAAAGACGCTTAAAAAAATGTAATGAAATCCTTTTAATAAATTAATAGCTACAAATAATTTCATATCTCCCTAATATACGAAAATTCATATAAATATATGCATCACAAATTTAAAAGTGAGGGGTATTCCCGCCTATCCTTAAGAATCACGTGACCACTCCTTCTACTAATAAGAGGGGGGGAAAAATGGTAAAGTTTATTGCGATAAATGGGAGAGATAAGGTGCAATAAACGGGAGTTGCGATAAACGGGTGTTGCGATAAACGGGGTTTTACTGTATTGCATTACAAGGAATGAAACAGCGATTACAACGAATGTGAAGTATATAGCCCTCGCTTTGCTCAGGCAGCAGACTTCACATTCGTTGAAACCGTTGTGTTTGGTTTCGAGTAATGCATATTATTTTTCATAGTGCCTTTTTGAAAATCTGATTTTCAGTACATGTAGAGCAGGTTGAAACATTAGAAGTTTTGACCGTAGGGTTGAAAATCCTCTCTTCCATCCCGTCTACAGTTAAATCAAATCAAATTCTCAAAAGAGTTGCTATAAACTATGAACTCATTTGACACATTATGCTAGAAGATATTTTGACTTGTTTTCTGCATAAAATCTACCCCTAAGAGGAATTACAGTTCTTGTAGGACACCATGTGTTACAAGAATGCATAATTAATGTATATTACTTACAATCCCATTGCAAATCCTGATCGTATATAGAGCATTGTTTTAAAATTCATGCTTGCTAGTCGTACAATATAAGTCAAAAGGTACAATTTTCAAAAATAATATTTGAATTTAACTGAGATGTACATACGATATTTACTGAAATATGAGTGTCCACGAAAATATTTTTTTAGTTACGTTGATGCATAAACGGCTATTACTTAGCTACTATGAATATCTTTTTGAGTTCAGTTTTATCGTAATATTGTAGAAAAAATCTCACTACTTATTCAACCAAGATTTAAGAAGAAAAGTTAAGAACATTCTTCACAAAGTAGAAAAAAGTCCAAGAAAACATTGCGTATTTTTATTAGTATCTATCGATGTCCCTTGTAATATATTTAATATTTCTCAGTAAAAGTTCATGTATCGGTAATAAAAATGTGAAACTGAGATTCATAAAACAATTCGATAAAGAGTTTTTCATTTCCTATTACCTTAAAGCTATAGGGTCAATTTTTGAGTTGTTTTCCATCGACGTAACGTCAATCGACATAACATCGATCGAAGTAACCAAACTTTATGGATTGTCAGAAAATAACAAAAAAAAAAAAAAAAAAATAGTACCCTTCTGAAAAAGTTTTGCCAAAAGGTAATTCAAGAATAGAGTTTTGGATCAACAATTTTGTTTTTTTACTTTAGAATATATTGAGATAAAAAAATAATATTATTTTAATAATGATGAGTGCAAAAAAAATAATTATTTTTACGTTTTTTCTATTTGATAATTATTTCATATCCAATTTTTCTTTATTCTTGAAAGTTTTATTTCATTCTCTTCCTCCTTTCAGGAGTAAATTTGAATTACAGGAAATTGAATAATGCGTGACGTCAAAAAGATATTCCGGTCCTCCAAATAAGTTTATAGCGTGAATACTTTAAAAAGTTCTTTTTTTGATGGTAATGAACCTACTTTGAACTGAAAGAAACAAATTTTTAAAAATTTCCGACAAAAATCTACTTATTTCAAAAGTGCCCGGTATTCGGAGAATTAACCATATACGGTAATTATTTTGAACTTTTTCTTCAATACTCTTTGAAATTTGGAGTAACTTGTTTTTTTTTTTACAAGCGTCCCATCTAGGACGTCAAAAAGTCCTTTGGAATCTGCACTCGGTGGAGGATTTTCCGAGGAGCTATTCACTCTCGAATAGATCCGATAATATCAGATAATTTTTTATTATTTGTAAAGATTGGCGATGATTTTTAGTAACTCGAATATTCGAGTAAATGACAAATAATTCTATCGACTCTGATATTGTGTAGTGCTTTGTAGTTAAAAGTACAAATAATTCAGTCATAATTTTTGTAGCTTCTGGAATGTCCGTTTTTGTCAACATGAAAATTTGCAGGCTCACTCTCTTCATTGACATAAAAAGGCTCCTTTTTCTGAACATAGAAAATCTTCTCATCATTTTCTGATAGTTTCTCGTGAAACGATTCTATTTTTTTGTTACACTCGTCTATAAATGCACTCTGCATAAGTGCACATTGTAATGACTTGGAGTATGGTATGTTTTACTACTAGTGAAGCAGCTGGAATAAGGGCATTGTATTCCATCTTTAGAATTGCTCAGATGATTCTTCACATATTTATTAAAAATGAGCCTGTCTGTACTTTTGAAACCACAATTTTTAACCTTGCAGTAGTTAACTGTTTTCCCAGTAACACGGCCATGTTTGTTGTAGACGTGATTTCTGAACTTGTCATAACACGAAAATGTTGTAATGTAATTTATATGCAAGTATGCTATATATAAGTTGGGCAATTTCCTGTGCAAACACTGATACTTATTGTATAAAGTAATGATGCGCAATTGGCAGTGAGAAATTCTGCATAAAAGCATTGTCAATAATTGGAAAAATGTAAATAGAGCAAGGTTTGATTGACACTAGTTGTGAGTCATTTGTTAAACGCCCACTACAGCTTTTGCGTTGACACACCTCTGACTGCAAGTGATATTTAATACTAACATGTAGTTTTGTGACTGATATACACAGGTACATGCAATCATTTTAAATTCCACTCGGTACTAAATATGTACCTATTAATAATTCTTATTATCTTTGTAATTTTACTGATTTTAAATGAAAACTAGCTAGGCGGATCACAAAAGTGGATATAATTTTTGACAGGTTCAGCGAAGGCAGCATCAGTATTTCTTAAAAACGAAATTATGAATTTTAGTTTTTAAAATACGTGTTTTTATAGAAAATTTGATTGCGCATATTTTTCTCCCAAGAAAGATAGTTGTACCATATCTCTTAGAGTTCTGGAAATACTTACAAAAAACTGATTTCTTGAGAATTTCAAATTTCAATATTTTTTTAATTTCAACTCGTTCTAAATAAGTTAATTTCCAATATTTTTTTATGAATTTGCAGAAGATATGAAGTAATGCGTCCTGAGAACTACAAACGAAAAAAAGTTTTTTATTGTCATTAAAAAAATAGCTGGGTCAGAATTTCTGAAACGGATCACCCGAATTGGATGAAAATCCAAATCTACTTCAAAATGTTTTTTACGAAAGTGTTTACCATTCCTGGCATAAACCTAAAGTGATTCCGTTCAAAAAATTTTTTTGTTTATAATATTAACAATTAAAGATTTTGTCACTTTTTTTGTAAAATTAATTCTGGCTGATCTAATTATCCGATTTTTATGTTTTTTATGACAATGGAATCGTCATTTAACATAGATTGACTATGATTTTTCCCGATTTGAAAACTTGAAATTTTATGTGAAATTTTAATAATTGTTTATAACAAATTGATAAACAAATGTCTTTTTCATCGGACTCGACTGGAAAAAAAAACCACATGTACTTCATTCAATTATCTTTCATATTCAGTTGAGAAAAAAAATCGCCCGCATTTTGGAACGATCCAATTCGGTCGACAACATATAGTCACGCGAGGTGCCAAAACTGTGCCGTTCGCTCGCGCGCATTTATTCTTCACCGTGCAAATGCTTCGTGCTATGTAAAAAGGATTTCTTGGGTGAATAAATAAACATAACAAAATACTTAGTTGGAACATTTAATGATGAATAAATAGAAGAAGAATGATATATAGTACAACATACTGAATTAAATGATTGATTTTACACATAATTCTGGTTAATGTAAGTGTTTGAAATATTTTAAAAATAATGTGTTGATTCTTCGGCTGATCGAAAACTAACAAATTAAGGTAAAAGCACCAACAGTTTTGGCACCTCGCGTGACTATATGTTGTCGACCGAATTGGATCGTTCCAAAATGCGGGCGATTTTTTTTCTCAACGGAATATGAAAGATAATTGAATGAAGTACATGTGGTTTTTTTTCCAGTCGAAATCCGATGAAGAAGACATTTGTTTATCAATTTGTTATAAACAATTATTAAAATTTCACATAAAATTCCAAGTTTTCAAATCGGGAAAAATCATAGTCAATCTATGTTAAATGACGATTCCATTGTCACAAAAAACATAAAAATCGGATAATTAGATCAGCCAGAATTAATTTTACAAAAAAAAGTGACAAAAATCTTTAATTGTTAATATTATAAACAAAAAAATTTTTTGAACGAAATCACTTTAGATTTATGTCAGGAATGGTAAACACTATCGTAAAAAATCATTTTGAAGTAGATTTGAATTTTCATCCAATTCAGGTGATCCGTTTCAGAAATTCTGACCCAGCTCTTAATTTTTATCGACAAAAAAGTTTTTCATTAGGGTTTGAACTAGCTTTTGGAAAGTGTTACTTTAATCGAATAGGTATGTAAGAAATGATTGATGTTTTACTGCGCCAACCTATCGTTTATTCACGCGCAAGCTGCAGCGTTATTAGCAGCCGTGAGTCGTACTTCCCCTAGAATGCGAGTTAAAGACATAATATATCCAAACAAAGAATATCATTCAATTTTAATGGGTATATTATTAAAAATACTTGTAAATGATCAAGAAATACAATATATAATTATATATTTAATCTTACTTTTTAATGTGACCCATGTAGCACATGGCCTTAATGACCGGAAAATATTTTTGCAAACCAAACAAATTACCTGCAATTTTCATCTTAGATTTTCAGTGAACATCCTTAAATTATACTATACAATTATGTTCTTAAATTAATTTTAAAAGTTCAGGATATATATAATTCAGTTTCAATTTTGTAAAATATAAATTCAATAGTGAAACCATAAATTATGGGTTGGAGATTACCTTTGGGAAATTAAAAATAGAAATCAGAATCCACACATTCGAGAATGATCATGATTTAAAGAAGAATGAAGCAGTTTAAATATAGTTGAAATTTTGTTCAAAACTCTAATGAAAATTGTAATTGTGCTTATTTTTAATATTAAAATTTAATTAATAATAATATAAGTTTTATTATAATTAGTAAGTATTTTAGGTAAAGATATTGAGATTTTATAATTGTCGTATGTTTGTAATTGTACTATTGGATCTATAACTTAATTCGTGCGGTTTGCTAAGAAATGGCGTAACTTGATTATTATTCCATCATTCCAATATTCCGAACATGCGTTGGAAAGCTACTGTCATTGTGCGTCTTTTTCAATATATGTCATTCATTTGAAGCGTAAACAACAATCATTTTTTTCACTCAAATATGGCGAACTTTGTGCCTGAAAAAGTGTTTTTGCGGGGAGTTCTTCTTCATTACTTTAATATGAAGAAAACTGTTGCCGAAAGTCATCGTATTTTGGTGGAAGTTTATGGTGAACATGCTGTAGTTGAGCGAACGTGCCAAAAGTGATCTGCACGATTTAAAAGTGGTGATTTTGGCTTGGAAGATGAAGAACGTCCTGGGCAGCCAAAAAAGTTTGAAGATGAAGAACTGGAAGCATTACTCGATGAAGATTGTTGCCAAATACAAGAAGAGCTCCCAGAATCTTTGGGAGTCACTCAAACAGGCTTTTTGAAACGTTTATAAGCAGCCGGATACATTCAAAAGCAAGGAAATTGGGTTCCACATGAACTAAAGCCGAGAGACGTTGAAAGGCGGTTTTGCATATCCGAAATGCTGCTGGAACGCCACAAAAAGAAGTCATTTTTGCATCGGATTGTTACTGGTGATAAAATATGGATCCATTACGAAAACTCCAAGGGCAAAAAATCATATGTGAAACCCGGCCAACCAGCTAAATCAACGGCAAAGCCGAATATCAATGGCGCGAAGGTAATGCTCTCTATTTGGCGGGATCAGAAGGGTGTGCTGTATTATGAGCTGCTAAAACCGGGTGAAACCATCAGTGGAGAACGCTACCGAACACAATTTATCCGTTTGAAGAGAGCAATAGCCGAAAAACGCCCGGAATATGCGACCAGACCAGTCCGATTAGCAGAACGAGGAGAAGTTCCAACTTTTCGAGTCGTTCAATGGTTCATAAATCGTCCATAAAACCCGATTCAAACTGTCGATGAGATTACATTGACTAGATACGTGTGGCGATCGGTGAAACGAGAGTTTTCAAAATTGCCGCTTAAGGCGAGGTGGAATTCCCATTCTTGCCGCCATTTTTGGCGGGAAATGTTTTGATCAATTTTTTAAATTGCATTCTCATTGGTAAATTTATGGATTTAAAAAAACATGCATTTTCATTCTCGCTGAAAATTTTCTAACCGGATAACTTTATGCCTCTGCAAACATTAATTTTAAAAAACATTGCGATTTCAAATATAAGGAGTGCTACGTAACAATATTTTTCTGCACCATTACATCACATCTTACATACACATTCTCTAAATGTACTATTGAATTTAGAACCTACAATTCTACAGAAGCACGTTATTTTGCGAATGCCAATAAATTTACTCTTCTCAATATTGCGAAGAAACTAACCCACTTTTTATATGGAAAATACACAGAATGCGGTTGCGTGCCTACAGCGCCAAGCGAAATTCTTCCACTCAGAGTTGTAAATTTACAAGCTTATTGAATTTTCTAACTTTCAAATGGTAATCGTCTATACACTTGAAGTTGTAATGTTATACAACAAAATCCCGTTATTTTACTATTACATCTAGTAAAATATTTCGCCTTCTTTACAGTGTATAATGACGATAGTTTCAGTTTACAAAAATTGCCAATATTGGTACATACTTTGCAGTATATACTTTCAAGTGTGCCTTCAGTATGCTTTAAAGTATATACTTTGTTGAAGTGCGCATTACACTATTTACAATTTTCTTCTACTGCGTTTATCATTACTATGCAATAATAATATCAAATATTAAACCACAAAATCGTCGTCTGTAATTATACTTATACAAAAATACAATTTCTACCTTCCTTATTTTGTAAGAAAATGTAGTACACAATTTTATCATAGTATTAAAAGCATTGCAAATTTGTATCTATCATACTATCGTTTTCTCATACGATGTGTATACTTCGGACCTCATTCAATTGAAATACTGCCTAAGGGCCGTATTCATAGTCCATACTTATTTTCAAGACGGCATCGAAAATAGTTTTTTTAGGCTCGCATTCACTATCATTAATAAAATTTCAAATCTTAATAATTGTTTGTCTCTTTCAAGTACCTCGAGTAAGCACGAGATAGGCAATTTTTGGGACCGGTCTTGAAAATAAGCATGGATTATAAACATGAGCATTAAATCCCTTAAGGAAAAATGTAGATGTTTCTTAAGATCAATCTTTTAAACTGGTCTTATACTGCAAATTATTGAATGAGCCTTGTCCCAAATTGACAACACCCATTCTAGACTTCACAGTGTTACCGTAAAGAGAGCAATGAAAAGGTTATGCAGTTGTCGAAAATACAACAAAATGTAGGGATATGTGCATTGAAGTGTCGAGCTTTGTGCGGAATAACTATGACAGAATTTGTAGAAACGGAATTGGTGAAAGGGGTCGACTATGGGTACAACTAAACCAAGCCCTGCACTTTACAAGGACCTAATACTTAAAGCTGCAGCTATAGTTTTTATATGTTTTTATATACGTTACAGAAGTTAATTTTCAAATTAATTAGTTGAGTTTTAAATTTTTGTCACTGCCTACAGTATCGGATGATCACTAGTCACGTATCAAATAAGATACGTTGCCGAAAGGTGTCCTCGTAGACAATTTCAAACTCTTATATCGCAAATAATGCAAATAAATTCAAGTTGTTGAAGAATTTGAAAATCTTTCTGTGGAAAAAAAACGCTTTCGACTACGCTTGAATTCGAGCCCAGGTCTTTCGATTGCTGGTCGACTGTTTTAACCACTGAGCTACACAGGCGTCCGACATCTCCTTCTCCACAGGAAGATCTCATTATATCGTCTTGTGGCACTGCCTTACGGCTATAATGATTTCAAATTAATTAGTTGAGTTTGAAATTTTTGTCACTGCCTACATTATCGGAGGATCACTAGTCGCGTATCAGATAGGATACGTTGCCGACAGGTATCCTTGTAGACAATTTCAATTTTTTCCAAAGAAAGATTTTAAATTCTTTAAATTTGAATTTAATTTGCATTTATTCTGTGGAAAAAAAGAAGCTTTGGACTGAGCTGGGATTCGAGCCCAGATCTTTCAATTTCTCGATTTCGATTACTTCGTCCAACACTAAGGGAATTGCTTTCACTAAAAATCTATGGGAAGAGATCTTATTTTCGAATTTATGCAGTAAAAAAGCATATTTCGAAGAAATTTTGTGGTGAAAATATTTTTTGCTATGCTAAAAGAATTAAACTAAATAATGAAATTACTCAATATATCCTATCACTAAACTGAGCGATTTGATTTGACGGGCTCAATCCTGCGAAACCAAACAGGTTCGACCGTCCGTAAATAAAGGTACCTCTCGCTCGAAAAATCGATTTTCTGTTTTTGTATTTATACTAATTGATCGTTTTTTAGTCGCAGCAAAATAAGTTTTGTTGTCAAAACAAAATTTGAAGCAAAGTCTTTATTCGAGATTCTTATTTGTTGTCAAAATCGCAGAGCACCTTTAAGGTCTACTAACTTAACCAACAGTTGTAAATAAACTGGTTGACAAATCATCTCAAAATTCTACGTGACAATTAAGTACATTGGTACCAACGAACGTACCAACGACTCGGACAGCAAAGTCCGCCCGAGACGCAGGACCTCAGGTGCAGGCCTCGATGCGATTTCTACTGGCCCTCCCCGTTGTTACGCTCTCGACGCTCATCGAGCTCTCTCGCCTTCATCACAAGTGTGACGAATGACTCGATGGGCATCCAGTTCCGCTCAGACTGGACCATGAGAGAGACCATCTTGTCAGGAGTGAGCTCGGCACCCACTGCCTGACCGAGGGCCTCCCTTGCCACACCCCATTTTGCGCAGACGAAGAGTGCGTGCTCTGCATTATTCGCAGGGAAATCGCAATAGCAACACATCTCCTCGTCTCTCTTCTTAAAGGGCCTCAAGTACGCGTTAAAACAGCCATGGCCTGAGAGCGCTTGCGCCAAATGAAAGCCGACTTCCCCGTGCTCTCTGTTCAGTCAGATGGCGAGCTTCTGGATCAGGCGGTAGGTCCATCTCCCGGTCTGCTCACGATGCCATCTCATCTGTTATTTCTCAACGAGTTTGTGCCTTCCATCCTTGCGTAGCTGAAAGGTCTCCTGCCTTTCCTCCGCCAATAAATCTATTGGCGGAACGCTCGCCAGGACCAACACAGCACTCGTCGAGACAGTTCTATATGCGATGACGCTCGTTCCATCAAGTAGGTCCATGCGCAGGAAATCGTCATACATGACGTTCCAAACGAGTGGAACCACCCACGACCCCTTGAGGGGCGCCACATGTCATCTCTTCTCTGAGAGACCATTTGTCGCCCTCGTATATCACCCACCTGTCGCTCAGATAGTCATCTATCATTCGCAACAGGTATTCTGGAATCTTTTTCCGCATCATCGCCTCGATGCAGATATTCCACCTCCCGGTATTGAACGCATTGCGTATGTCAATCCTGATCAATGCGCAGAATCCCTTACGCTTACCAGTTCCTTTTCTTGCATTTGTGGCGATGTGAACTACAGCTTGGACAGCGTCCACAGTGGACCTGTCCTTCCTGAATCCGAACTGTTTTTCCTAGAGACCGTTCTCCCTGACCAAGAGAGTCTGAAGCCGTTGTAGAATCAACTCCTCCAGAAGCTTCCCCATCGTATCCAACAGATATATTGGTCTATACGACGAGGCATTGCTTAGAGGTTTGTTGCCCTTTCTCAGCAGGACCAAACTCTGCTTCTTTCAGTCTACGAAGAACCTCCCCTCCCGAAGACAGGAATTAAAGGCTTCTAGGAGGATCTGCGGGTAAACCTCGATCACCTCTTTGAGGATTTCGTTTGGCACCCCGTCAAAACCCGACAGTGTATTTGCCTTGAGCCTTCCACCTGCTCTCTTTAAATCTTCGCGTCGAACCACGCAGGAACAGGAACTTGCGGCGAGGCATCGGGCAGTCGCGAGCGCCTTCTGCCTCGCGGAGCGCACAGTTGCCTCTAACCACCCAGCAGGGCAGACCCAACCAAGCCCATCAATGGTTGGTTCCTTGGAGGTGTTCTCGAAGTCTTTCCCTGTTAAGTCGTCTTATGTTCCAGGAGGGGCTCTTTCTTTTGCCGCCCCTACCCTTACCTATGGCTTGGCGCCGTTGTTTCAGGCAGGATTCGATGCACCGGTGGTCAGTCAAGATTGTCTCCTCGACAACCTATCAGTTGCCTATCCTTGAGGCGAGGAGAGGCGAGACGCGGCAATCGTGAGGTCAATTATTGACCCCCACGCTCCCATCTGAACGTATACTACTTGCCCTGATTTAAGACTATCAGGTCATTCCTGGTGACCATCTCGCCAACCAAGATTCCCCTCCTATCTAGGTGGGCCTCACCTCACTCGGGCGACTTACTATTAAAGTCACTCCTTATGAGGCACCGCCCGTCAGCCTCACTGAGGCATTCCTCAAGAAGGAGGATCTGGGTCTCGAAGACCTCGAAAGGATCGTTGGGGGAGAAGTATCAGCTGAACACACGCACACCCGCCACCTCCACCCAAACGAACCCCGCGTTGGACTCCATAAAATCCCCGACGCTCAAATCAGGGCTATAATCAAGGATGTCGGCCTTCCTTGATGCATCCTGATACCAGGCAGAATTTTCAGACTTATTCAGACTTATTAGTGAGCAGTATATCGGCCCCCCTCTCCCTGGCAGTCTGCATCAGAAGGTCCTGGGCATCCTTCCCCCTTCCGAGGTTGAGCTGCAGAAACTTTAATTCCTGCTTCTCAACCTCCGAAGCTCTTCCCGGAAGACCGGACAGGAGCCACCACCGGATACATGGACGATATCTTTGTCGCCCCTGTCTAAGCACGTCAGGAACCTTGGCGGCGCCGTTGTGCCGCATCTTCAACAGGCATTCTTCCTGGCGGGATTTCCACAGGTTCGGGACCTATGGCCGTAACCAAGGCACCTGAAGCATCGGGCGACTTCCGCATACTCGCGGATGCGGCACGCAACCCACCCGATCCTGATTTTTACCTAGCTGAAGCAGGCGCGTGTCGACTGCCTCAGCTAGCTACCACCTCGGCAGAGCTAGGCTCACATCAACCTCGCCTCCTCGTGGGCCGGGGAAGGCACCACTCGGCGACGAATAACTCCTAGTGTGATTCCATACGTAAACGATTGTTTGGACTGTTCTTGGTCACAGACTGCGGAGGCTTTGCAGTGTCCCCCAGGAGATTCCATGCACTGATTCATTCTGGGCCTAATTCAAGAGAGCGCCTGTCTATAGGTTCTTCTCTCACATTCGAAGGACACATATCACAGTCATGCGGCGCTGACATTCATTCAGTTCACTCATTAGTCGAAGACACTCGCAGACTCATTCTAAGCGCCGCTGCCTGGGGCATACATCCTTCTTCATGCATGGGGTTAGACGCGTCTATAGCGTCCCCCGCTTTCAACCTAGGATAGACCCGTTTATAGGACACCCCTCACGCAATGGGAAGATACCCGTCTTACAGACCCCTGCATTTGTTCACCGATTCATCGGGACACTAGAACCTCCATGGCCCTAGGGCCGTCTGTTAAGCCTCCCCACCCGCCATTTTTTGGCATAGCCAAAAGAAGGACTTCGTCAAGGTACCAGTCCAAGGGGAGGCATGGTTGTGTAGTTAGTATAAGCCATTGGCGGCCAAGCTCCGGTTGCCAGCTTAAGAGTCATGGTTGAAAACCGTCCAAAGCGACCAAAAAACGCAAATGTCAGCTGGTAAGGTTTTGGCCTCCGTATTTTAGGATGCGCACGGTATTTCATTCATCGATTACCTTAAGAAAGGAAGAACTATCAATAGCGAATATTAACACGTGGATCAATAAGTCCCGGGACTGACACATAGACGGCGTTGCCAACAAAAGTTCTGTATGGTTTTTCATGAGTACCAACCTTCAAAAAATACCTGTCAAAATTCCATGACGTTCTGATGTTTGGTCCACGAGTTACAGTGATTTCAGTGACGCTAGTCTTGATATTGTCAAAACAAAGGATGCGAAACAATTTCGTGTGTTTATTTACCATTGCTTTTTGATGAAAAAAAACACAGTGCAAGCTCAGCAATGGCTTGAAAAGTGCTACGGGGACTCTGCTCCATAAAAAAAACCATTTGTCGGTGGTATGCTGAGTTTGAAAGTGGTCGTACAGACACTGAAGATGCTGAACGCTCCGGCCGGCCAAATGAGGTAGTTACACCGGAAACCATCAAAAAAGTCCTCAAATCGTTTTCGAAAACCGTAAGTTAAAATTGCGTGAGATAGCTGACACCTTGAAGATATCATACGGCAGTGTGTACGCTATTTTGCATGAACATTTGTATATGAGGAAACTGTTATCAAAGTGGGTGCCACGTTTGCTCACGGTGGATCAAAAACGACAAAGTGTCGTTGATTCCGAGCGCTGTTTGGAATTGTTTCGCCGCAATAAACCGAGTTTTTTGCGTCGGTATGTGACAATGGACGAAACCTGGATCCATCACTACACTCCGGAGTCAAAGCGGTCGTCAGCCGAGTGAACTGCAGTCGGTGAGAAGCGTCCAAAGCGGCCAAAAACGCAAATGTGGGCCGGTAAGGTTATGGCGATCAATAGCGAACGTTACATTGGCCAATTGATGCGTTTGAAGAACGAAATCGGTGAGAAACGGCTCTAAATGAAGAAGAAAAAAGTGCTCTTTCACCAAGACAATGCGCCGTGTCACAAGTCGCTCGCTACCATGGCGAAATTGAATGAATTGAGCTTCGAATTGCTTCCGCACCCATCATATTCATCGGATCTGGCCCCCAGCGACTACTACCTGTTTGCAGACCTAAAAAGAATGCTCGAGGGAAAGAGATTTGGCTCCAATGGAGAAGTGAATGCAGACACTGGAGCGTATTTTGAGGCTAAAAATAAATCGTTTTACCAAAAAAGCATCGAAATGTTAAGAAGCGTTGGAATGAACTTCTTTAAAACGGTTAAGGAACATCTGAGATAAAGCAATACTTTTTTCACTCATTGTCAGAATTTCGTCAAGGATACGTGTTTAGAATACAGAAATATAAATCTTTTCAGATGTGCAAATATTGATTTTAATTCTTATCAACAAATGTAAATTGATTGTAGAATCAAACATATTAGACAAACAAAGCAAAACCTTATACTGCAGATGACAAAAAGCACTGGTCGACATTGAATTTAGCCTCTGATTATGAAGTTACCTACGGGATCGCGGAATCAGAGATTGTACTAGGGCAAGTTCGAGGCATTGTAACTAAATGAATGAAATAAAAAAATAAAGTGAAGTGTGTAAGGATTGGTGGATCAGGGTATCTTAATACCGTACACACGCAGAATAGAAACCTTCCAATAAGAGTCATATCTTTTCTGAAATGATGTATGGTCAGATGGTTGTACGAATTAAATGATTACGATAATGCTATGGTGAATGATGAAATCACTGACTTTGTGGAAATGCGTTTGAATACCGTACTTTCGAAGTTGATAAAATCAACAAAGTATATGTTAAGTATATATAAAATATAATTCTCAAATGACAGAAGGAAAAGTTTAGTTAAATAATTTTAACCACATTGTGCGCCATCTATTTGTGACCTATTTATTTATTAAATAAAATGAAAATGCGTAAATTTATTCACTTCTTTTGTCAATGTACATTTTATTCAGTTGATAGAAATTGCTACAAGTCAACTATGAAAAATAATATAATTGGTTTTGAGAGCACGAAGAGAATGTGGCTTGTTGATAACCTATCTTATTTTTATAGAGATGGGTTTACACAAACTGAAATTCCGGTAATGTAGGAATCTAGTCACGTGACCAGATAGGTCCATGGCCTTAATGGCGTGTACTGTTCCATGACACTAATTTGCATTGACTAAAGTTTCATTCGACGCATACAATAGGTCCATCCGACAGTAAATATCAAAATGATAGTGTAATTCAATGGGTCACAAATAGATGGCACATCCTTTACTTATCCTAATAGGAAATTTGAACGTGCACATTTTAAGTTAGAGCATAACAAATAAGTATCTTGACATGCTTGGGTTAAAGATCGCAGTGGACGATTTGAAGGCCAAAACAGACAGTAAGATAATAATATAGATATTATTCTGTTGAAGTCTTTAATTGAACGAACAGATTTTTGAGATTCTAATTTTCCTTGAAACTGATAATCATAATAATCTATAAAGTAATAATTAATATTATTTCAAGAGAAATCAGATTCTCAAAAACCAGTTCGATGAGTAACAAAAATAAACAGAATTCTTATCGAAAGCGTACTGCGGCGATTTACACATATCATTTTTTCTAGTAATTGTATAATAGTTTTAGTACATATAGTCTTATTCTTGCCCTGACATGTATTTGAAGAAACTGTGCAGGATATCTTATCTTATCTTATCCGACATAGTGGTTAAGCTATTTTGAATTTTTCAGTTTTAACTGCAGATTCCTATTCAGCGATCCCAAAAACCCACTTGTATCTTGATTTTTAAAAAACTAAACATTATACAAGTTTTTCAAAAATTTTTCCATTATAGTTAGCAGTCCTGGGACCAGTTTGATGCAGTTCTCCATTCGGTCCTATCCTGAGCGAGTCTTTTCATATCGTGTAAATGATGTATACATTATAAATGATCCATCACTTAAGATACACTTTTACCATCCAAAATTTCGATATTTTACAATTTCAAAACAATCATTCAATAAAAAAATTGTGCATAGGAAACCACACGAGAAATCACACCAGAAAAAGCATATATGAGCTGGGTTCAAATTACAATACAGCTTCCCGTATGGTTCCAATGTAGTATCCCACATAGCTTCGAATTTGACTTTGGTTAAAAAACAGAGAACTGCATTTCCTTGACAAAAGTTGATTGCTTACATCAGCGGTGGTTTATTATTGCTTTCCGCTGATCGCTACGGTGCTACATCTACATTTTGAATTTTTCAATTCCGATCCTAAATTCGTGATCAGTAACCCCAGAAACCCCTTCATACCCTATTTTATGAGATCGGTAACCCAAAGTCATCTGGACTTTTCTATTACGTATAGAATTTCTTATAATCTTATTGTTAGATTTTATTTTATTTTCTAGCACTGCAATAGCAGCTGTCGTCGACTTCAGAAAGTCTCCTTACAAGAAAATCATTAACGATGGTTTGACAACATCTTTGAATATTTTGAATTCAAATACTATTTCAGAAGTTATATGCTATGGATTAGGAAGTTTTAGTCGATATACATCTTCGAAACATCAATTGGCGTTTCTATTGACTATCAAGAATCAATATGAATGTACTGTCTTAACGTACGATCCTGTTTTTTCTAACACTGAAATAGAAGTACTGAAATCATTGGAAATAGACCTCATTGGCACTAATGAGGAAGGCAAGCATATTATTAATAGGAACAAAACAACGTTAGTTTTTATGCCACATTGTCCAAGCCGATTGTTAAACAACTTCTTATATTATAATTGGGGAACAAAATTGAAGAACTGCATTTTTCTCTGTAATAGTTGGTCTCAAGTCGTTGAGCAAAATTCACTTGAGATTTTGAAAAATACAGTGAATTATATTTTACGATTACGTAAATACGTAGTAGAAATTGAATTAAAAAACACATTTGAATTTATGGAAACATTTAGTGGAACATCTATTCACATTTTATCAGGACTAGATGAAGCTCCGTTGAATTTTTGGCATGAAAATGAAGAGCCTGTCTATCCAAATATACACAATGCAATTGTTCCTTGCATGTCCAGTTCTACTTAATTGAATATACTTTGTTAATTTTAATGGAAGATATTCTTAATCAAACTTTAAGGTAAGAAATTCAGAAAAATTAATTATATACAATATAACGTAAATTGATGAATTTTTATTAACTAAAAAATGCAATTAATTATACAGGGTCTAGACAAAAGTGTGCTCGTCTACCACGTGAAGAGACTAATAAAACTATTGATTTTTATTTTGATATCTCCGAACATGATCTCGGTTGAATAAGTGTAAAGAAGCTTATTACCTAGCTAATTATGTATCAATTAAGATTTCTCTGAATAGCGAACTTTAAGAATCGGTAATTAATGGGAGTTATCAATTAATGATACTAAATTGTTGAACGCAAAGGAAAAGTTGATAGCTAATGAAATGCATTTCCTTACCTGAAACCTGCTTTCTGACGAAATAATTTAAAAATTAATGCTAATTAATTAGTTGAGTTTGACAGCTACTTTGCTGAAATGGACAAAATTAATCGAAGAAGGAGGATAAACTTTAAATGAAAATAGGTAAACATACGGCGAGGTTATTCTAAGGCCGCAACAGTTTGTAGATAAGAGAAATGAAACCAGAATTTCTAGCTAATAATATTTCAACAAAACACTATTTCTTAAATTTAAAATGAAAATAACTAAATGAGATCTGGTTTAGTATAAGGAATGTCGATTTAAAGTTATCATTCAACGCTATAGTACAAATAAAAGGAGCTTCCCAAGTTTTTAATGTTAAAGAATCTTTAATGCAATGAAACATTGAAGAGAAAGTCTAGAATCACATTAAATTTCGATTAACCGCCATTCCAAATATTCGAGACAAACCGACCCGAGAGCGAACAATACTTAATACAATGTAAAATGAAGCGAGAGCTCTAGCGAATTATATAGGAAGCTAAGTAAGTTTTGAGACTCTCCGAGCATTTACACTACCTATATAACGTGCTGGAGTTCCGGAAAATACAGAGTGTTCTGGAACCAGCGCCACCCCACAATAATTCAAAAAATATAAGTTTTCACAAAAAATATTCGGCTTAAAGGAATTTACCTAATGGAAAATTTAGTACTCAGAAATGTACCTCGATTTGGGCTCTGTTTGGAGACAAATGATTTTTTGAAATGAGAAAGCCCAGTCTTGAGTCAAAAATTATCCAGCTAACTGAGAGAAGACTATGGATCCAGCCAACTAAAGCAAGACTAAATATTCAAGCCTACTAAGACAAGATTAGGTACAAGACCGGGACACGATCCAGCTAAGTGAGGCGAGACTAAGGGTTCGGCCAAGTAAGGCAAGAAGGCTACTGGTGCAGAAATTACAATAAATGTTCAAACTGTACACTATTAACAGTTTGGAGATGTGCAATCCGCTGATAGAAGTTGAACACAGCTCTCCTAATCCTTTGCCCATCATCTAAACCAGTTCCTTCCAATATTCGATTTTACAGTTCCTGTAAGTTTGCTGGTTTCGTCTTGTAGACCTTACTTTTCAGGTATACCCAGAAAAATAATCAATGGGTAGCATTCTATGAAGAATGGCCCAACTATGGCGTCACTTAAAATATCTGCCCATACGTTAACCTTTTGCGGATATTGGGTGTTTTTACCTAGCATCTAATGAGGATTTTTTCACCCCAGTATCTGCAATTGTGTCTGTTGATTCCGCCATTCAGGAAAAATGGTACATTTTCTGAAAAGAATATGTTTTATAGGAAGTTCAAATTGTCATCAGACCTTTCCTTCATAACGTAATTGTCTTAATTAAATTGCTACACTAAATGAATTTTGAAAGAATTGAATTTAATGATATTTTAATCAACAGCACCGTTGGATTCTGCATTGAGAAATGCATCTAAATCATATATTGCTTTTCATGAAAAAATTTTGATTAGAAAAATCTCAAAAACCTGATGCTCTGGGAAAAAATGGAGGCCAGATTCGGATTCAGCACAAAAGCTACTTTGAAAATGACATATCACATCCCATGAGCCCATAGGTCACTTTTGTTGACCAGTGTTATCAGTACACGGAGAAAAATAGTTGAAGTAATTTTACTCAACTCTGTCGATTAAACTTGGGACATAAGGACATTTGAACATCTGTTAAATCCTAGTCGGGTAAAATCAATTTGATATATACCTAATTCACCCAAAGTGAATAACAATAAGCGTTACATAGGGAATAGCAAGGAGTTGAGTAAAACGTTTTCGACGACAGGGCATCAAGATGCGTCAGTGGGTTAACATGAAATGTATAAGTATATCACCGACGCTTGAGGTGCTTCAAACCGTAGTTCGGTAAAATGAGCATCGGGCGTATTATTTAAACTGGCAATGGTATGGTTCTCTCAAATAAAAAAAAATTCTTACCTCGAGCCTGCCAATAGTCATCCGGTACATACATAAACAACTTACAAATACATTCACACCATTCAGACGTAGCCAATCACATATCAAATTACAAATACACTTAAACATATAACCTTACATATATAAACTTAATAACTACACTTATATATAGTACGATACGCTTTCGTCGAATCACGCACACGCTCGCTTACAATTCTGAGATATAAAACTTGGAACTTTGTTATATAGTGACTGCATGAGTTATTCAGAGCTTGTGAGAGTAAGTGCCGTCAATACAATTTTTTAGCCGTGAGGTTGGCTTTAATTTTGAAAGTACCGCTTTAAAGATACGATAGCTTTTTTAGAGCAGGTCGTCTTCGTAGGGCAAAAGGCGTATTTAATGAACGCAGCAACTATCAGAAATATATGTTTATTTATGGAGCTTTTCAAGAATATAGCAAATTTTTGGATTTATATTTTGAGATACCGTGGGGTTTCACTCAAACGGGTTATCCTCAACTACTAATATTGTATTATTCCGAATCCCTACCCACCAACGCTGGAGTAGACATCGTCTGATCCGAAACAACCCCCAGAACAAAAACCCTGGTCTCACCCTCCATCGTGATTTCTTGATCTGACTAACTGGACATCCCGTATTTATTCTAGATGGTAAAACGAAGGGTTTTGTTTTCTTGATGCTAAATTCGATGACGAGCTGAAATTTGTCTCTTGTCTCGGTGCAACATCACATTCTAGCGTCTTAATAGGTATCTCTATTTCTCGCTGCATTAGATCGCTCACGCTGCATTTACTCGACGTCGCGTCTTGCCAATTTATCTTCAGGACTATGTTACGTCCGAAAACGCACAAATGTACATCATGTGAAATGATGTTCGCTTTTAGGTCAACGCCCGCGCGCTATAACCTAGGGAACGACCTAGCGTGATTACAGGTTTCAGCAACAACCTCAATCATAGGAAAATTCGCCTTCAGCTAAGAGAATAATTTAACGCTATCTGTAGATTCGTGATTAGTTTTCTCAAGACCAAGAGTCAATTCACCAATCAAATATATCACCTATCCCAAATGCCCTGCTAAAGCATTTGACTTAACTAAACTGATGCAAACCAATGTGTGAAAATGCTTGGCACTAAATTCGGTATAAATGAATAAAGAAAAGTTGATATTGAACCATGTCGTCTCCGATTGAATCAGTGCAAACCAATATTGGAATGGTTAGCACTAAATTCAGTATGAAGAAATAAATGAAACGTTCGATATTAAAGTGTATTATTCGCTTGAATCAGTGCAAACCAATATTGGAACGGTTAGCACTAGATTCAGATTAGATGTATGAAGAACTATTTGATATAAAATGTTTCATTTGATTGAACCAGTGCAAACCAATATTGGAACGGTTAGCACTAAATTCAGATTAGATGAATGAAGAACTATTTGATATAAAATGTTATATTCGATTGAATCAGTGCAAATCAATTATTGGAACAGTTAGCACTTGATTCTCTATAGAAGGATAAAGAAATATTCGATATAAAACCTTTTATTCAATTGAATTAGTGCAAACCAATTATTGGAACGGTTAGCACTGGATTCAGATTAGATGAAGAACTATTTGATAAAAATGTTATATTCGACAGAATCAGTGCAAACCAATTATTGGAACGGTTAGCACTAGATTCAGATTAAATGAATAAAGAACTATTTGATAAAAATGTTATATTCAATTGAATTAGTGCAAACCAATATTGGAACGTTTAGCACTAGATTCAGATTAGATGTATGAAGAACTATTTGATACAAAATGTTTCATTTGATTGAATCAGTGCAAACCAATATTGGAACGGTTAGCACTAAATTCAAATTAGATGAATGAAGAACTATTTGATATAAAATGTTATATTCGATTGAATCAGTGCAAATCAATTATTGGAACAGTTAGCACTTGATTCTCTATAGAAGGATAAAGAAATATTCGATAAAAACCTTTTATTCAATTGAATTAGTGCAAACTAATTATTGGAACGGTTAGCACTGGATTCAGATTAGATGAAGAACTATTTGATAAAAATGTTATATTCGACAGAATCAGTGCAAACCAATTATTGGAACGGTTAGCACTAGATTCAGATTAAATGAATAAAGAACTATTTGATAAAAATGTTATATTCTATTGAATTAGTGCAAACCAATTATTGGAATGGTTAACACTAAATTCAGTATAAATGGATAAGGAAATGGAAAAACTTCAGATTTAACTTAAAATTTGTATGGTTTTCAACTCAGAATTTGAAAAATAAAACCTTATAAGTTTGAAAGGACAATTAAATAATCTTGACTTACTTGTGAATTTATATTTTTATTGATTGGACGAAAAAGTACAGCGCGTTGCCTTCGAAATTCTTGAATTTGTTTCACTAACTGTCGGCTGACAGTTTTACAAAATTGAACTAAAACTTGCAGGATTTAACGAGGGATGAGAGCTCAAGTCGAACTGACTTTTCATGAAAATTGTCGCCGTATTTATATGGTTTTTTCACCATAAGTAAGACGGAGTGAGTATGAGGATGTAGGCTTCGATCCAGGTGACCCATAATCACTTCCCATTTACAAAATTTAAATCTAATTTGATTTTCTATTCTTTCGATTTCTTGTTTGTTAAGTTCTATTTTAATTTCAACTTAAGTATTTAGAAGAAAATTCTAAAATCTGTAGTCATTCTAAATGCAGTGCCTTGAGTTTGGAAAAGCGACCCTTCCTGTATATTTGACATTTTATTGCTCTCTGCACTCCAGGTCAGTTGCATACGAATGCTCATTTCCTGTATATACTGGATTAGAATTTTCTCACGAATTACTATTTTCTATTTGCTACTTAAAAATAAAAATAAAAATAAAATATCTAAGATTGGCCCGGATCATTAAGTTGCTGTTAATTATCTTCTTCTCCTGCTTTATCTTATACCTCCAGATCCCGAACTTCATCTCTCCATTTACCCTTTGGATCAGTCTCATCTAATCGAAATATTAACTCTGCTTCGCGCCGTGTCGCCGATAATGCGCATTGTCTCAGCACTCCTTTTAGCTGAGCGAGAATTAGTGTGTGATTTTCCATTTAGTACTAAAGACGATGGACACCAGTCGCTCGAAAGCCTGTTGCAACGCGGAGCTTCTCTCTGTCTAAATACAATCCTTAAAGTTTCTTTATACTCGTGGCACACAGAACAGCAGTGTATAACGTCGCGGCACAAAGTACACCGACGCCGTCGTTGCACACAACGGTACGACACGTTACCATAATTGTTCTTCGCGGCACACAGCTCTGCGTATACCCTCGTTAGGGTTCAATATCCCATCTCTGAAAATAGTGGCTGAGTGTGCTTAATAACTTCATGACAATTGGTTGATTTTATCAAGTACATGCGCCAAAACTACGTTTAGACTTTCTATTTCTCTAATTTGCAGACCTTTGTTTTTTGCTTATTCTATTTTCTATAATATTATATTATATTTTCTATTGAAATTTGAGATTAGGGAAAAACTCTTTCGCCAGTTGGCACTATATTACTGGTGGGCATTTTGTGACATAAGAAAGTAGAGGGACCAGGGGAACGAGGCTTCCAGCTAATGGTTTCTACGCCTCTCACTTTTCTCTCATCATCTCGGGTTCTCGGAGATCTCGCTCATCTCCCTTCGCTTGGAGAACCCGCTGTGCAGCATAACTGAATTTTACTTTTCTGAATTTCAAGAGTTTTCCAGAATTGTAGTATGTTAAACGCAAAGCCGTTTAAATCAAAAAAATTTCTGAATTTGACTTTTCTGAATTGTACTCTATTCGAAGAACTTGAAGCATGGGTACTATATTTTGATGAATTTAATTGAAAGTGTAATACATTTCAAATAGTTAAATCAAGAGTTTACCGTTTTAGTTCACTATTAAACCTTCGTAGATATACGTGTCACAAAAGGGACATGATGAAATTTTCAAGTGGAATATTTCCATTGGAATAAATTGTTATAAATAAACAATCGCTAAACAAATTGCTGCAAAATCTATTGGAACATAAAATAGGATCCCCAAAGAGTATTTTAGAATATTGAGACATTTTTGAAAACCATTTTCATGAAAAAATAAGTGCCTGGACTTTTTGGTCCACGTGTTCCCACGGTGCCAGTAAAAATACGTGTACCTGCAAAAGGTTAAGGTGGCTTCGGTGTTTTTGAAAAAAATTACAGATTGCTCTGAAACTTAGAGATTATCTTAATAAAACATGCTAGATTCATTTGGAAAAAAGAAATACCGTGGTTGACGATGTTATTGCCGAAAAAATCGCTACCGAAAAATGGTCAGTTTAACACGTAGTCTTATGGGATTCCTCATCAAAATCGGCGAAACTCCGGAACAAAATCACAAGTCCCCATAAATCAAATATATAATAGTACTTTCGATTTCGAGGAATCTATTAGTATTATAAAAACAAAGGGTTGACGACTTCAATCAAGAGAAAATTGCGAGAAAAGTACAGAATATAAAAAACCGCCTCGAGGTTAATCTAATAAATTTATACTATCGCTTTTTTCAGGGGACATTTCCGCGATTTCTTACCCTTCTACTCAGATGTAAACATAATACATATGATTATTAAAAAAATAAGTAGCAATGAGCATTAATGTAACACGTGCCCCCACGGTGCCCCTCACTTCATACGACACTTCCACACTCATGTATTATCATTTTCCATGATTTTTATTAAAAATTACTTTGATTACGCGATGATTCATGTGGTGTAATGCTTCGTCATTTTTGTATAAGCCATATCATCTACTTTAAGGAAATGACAAGGAAAACTGAAAATTTTCATCGCTACAGCTTCGTGTACAAGAAACAAAAATCCAAAATTTCAAAAGTCCCAAAAAGTCGAAATTTCCAAAAAACGGAATCAAAAATTTCATTGAGTTTACAAATTATTTTGTGGAAGGTACGTTTCGGATTGCAAAATGTTGTTTCGTTAATGTTATTTTCCTGAGCCAGTTCCTCATTTGATTGTGCTGATCCTCATTTAAGCAAGCTGGTACAAGTTTGGCAGTCTTTGATCGGTGTTGATTCTTGTAGATTCTTACAAACGCGCCCAGTCACGAAGTAGAGAAGGCAATTATTTTCCGAAGGTTTGATGTTTTCAGAAGCTCTTAAATAATAATGTTCAGAAAAAATTACATCAAGAACATTCCAGTTGTCACTTGCAACAACATCATCAAGCTTGTTCCTTAATCCTTCGATGAAGCTCAGTTGCCTATACTCCGCTGGCCGCGAATAAACAGCTTTGATAACAGGCAAAGTGATGACTGAGGCTTTCCTTTTGCCCTAAATCCGACAATTACCATACTTGGAGGGCGTAGGCATAAGTGTACTGTACATATTTAATATTTTGTATACTTGTAAAGCTGTCAGTGTAGCTGGGTGGTCGTTACTTCCTGTAGCTAACCGGATGCACCTAAAAAATCGCTGAAAATCCATCATTTATTTATTTATTGTGCTGTAAATGAAGTCTAAATTCTATCTTGATAGTCGGAATTTCCTGATCTCAATCCTTTATCACTCGGTCATATATTCATCGCGTCAAATATCCTGTCCATCCATTCACAGAAACCTGCGGTGCTTCCACAATCTTTAAAATCTTCGCGAAAATTGCGGTAAGTGCGTAACGCTCAACCGATAGATTTACTCAACACCTGTAATTTCTGACATGAGTAATGACTTTCTTGAAGCTTTTCATCGAATTTGCGTAGAAATCCAACTCTTTTAGCTCCAGAATAGCGAGTTTTATTTGTTACTGGAATTATAAATTGCGAGTAAAAACAGCTTAGGAGTAAAATTACTGTATTAGAATGACTTTAATCTAGAATTTGCTCAATCAGAAAGACATTAATCGAGAGTTCACTGTATTGAATTGAACCCAATTTTTGGTTTCTTCATAAGAAGTGAAGTGCTGCTCAGCCAGGCCATGAGCCATCGACTGGAACAGGTGGTAGTCCGAAGGAGCAATGTCTGGCGAATACGGCGGGTGGGGTAGGACGTCCCAGTTAAGTGGTTCCAAAGTTTCCTTGACGACTATAGTAACATGTGGCCGTGTGTTGTCTTGCTGAAAGATCACTTTGTCATGTCTTTTGGCATATTGGGGGCGTTTTAACTTTAATGCTCAGCTCAATTGCATCAATTGTTGTTGGAAACGTTCCGCAGTGATGGTTTCGTGAGGCTGGAGTAGCACAGCATTAGCTTCTTGCCACTCTTGAAACGCCGGAACCAATACTCACATGTTTTTATTGCTGGAGCTTGTTCCCCATACGTTTCACATAACAATCGATGTCCTTCAGCTGCACTTTCCTTCAAGTTGAAGCAAAAAAGCAGCGCTTTCCACAAATGTTGTTTTGTTGGCAAAAAAGTTGACATGTTTAGAGCATAAAGAAGGCGTGTTGTTTACACTTCAGCAAAATGACACATACTGATTATTAGAGGAAAATGGTGACGTTTTAACATGAATATAGTTACAAGATGGACCGATGCGATTTAATAATAGTTACACCATCTTTTGTCAATCCCTCAAAATTTATTTGTACACCTAATACTTGAATCGAGATTTCACTCTATTAGAATGACTTGAATAGAATCTTTACTGCATTTAAAGAACTTGAGTAAAGATTTCAATGTATTCGAAGTACTTTAATCAAGACTATACTGTATCATGATAAACTAAATCGAGACTCGTGTATTTTAAGGACTCGATTCAGAAAGTCACTGCATCCAAAAGCTTAGGATGACTTGTATCGAGAATGCATTGTATTTGTATGACTTAATTTTTGAAAAAATTTGTGTTAGATGATTCAAAAGTGTTCTGAAAAAATGATACTTGCACGGCGAAGCAAACTTTCATGGAAGTTGAAGTATTCTAATTGAAATGATTCACCGTGAGCTTAGGGCAAAGGGGTATGGGATGTACATTGTCTACTTCGTACAACTTTTTGATGCACTACCAGTCTATTGAAGCTTCGTTTGGATTTATCTGTGAAAGGAAACTGACAGTTAATACGTGTGTATAAGTATATTTTTTCTTTAAATTATTATATTTATCTTAAGACGACATTTCGCTAAACGATTTCTGATTCTCTTCATCAGATGTAGGCATCAGAAAAATTCGGAAAAATTCGGAAATTAAAGTTAGGAATGTTAAAATCGTATATGTCGTATTTTCGCAATTTTTTTTAAGAAATATTTTTCTTTCTTTTTTGTCCATAGCCTTCTCTAAATATTTACAGCTGACGCATTGTTCTCCACTCTCTAATTTAAGATGACATTTATTGTGTCTTAACGTTCTTTCAGAATCTTTAAACGAAACGCTTGTTGTCTCAGTAGCTGATGTTACTTCGCATCCTCTACATATTATCAATTCATTAGCGATTCCTAAGATATTAGATAATTCGTTGATTGTCTGAATATGCGCTTCTGTCAGTCCTAATCTGCTAATGTGAAGTGGACGATTCATCAAACAAAAGTGGAAGGACAGGTCTTTGTAAACCGTGATTTGCTTCAAAATTGACAGCCCATATCCGGATTTTGAAACCTTTAAAACTGCAAGTGTAACAATTTACCATAAACATCCCTTCTACCTTCGTATGCTACTGGCACCACGACTCTGACACTTGAAATTTTTCTTTTCGTTTCAATTTGTCGAAAATAACATAACTTTTTGTCAGAGTAAATGATAAAATTGAATGAAAATATAGTATAATATTGGATAAAAGAGAGTTTCGAGTGTTAATCAAACATTGCCTATTTTGAGAGCAAAGACGAATCATTCTACAAAGTAGCATTTCAAATACCAAATATTATGAATCTCTATTAAAAAAATTTAGAGTACGAAAAAATGATATTATGATTACTAAGTTGTCTAAAAATAATTCTAATAAGTCGAACAATGAATATTATAATATCCTGGAAAGAATATTTAAAAAATCCATATTATAAATATAAACTTGTTAGAAATATGGTGCCTCGCAGAAAAAATTGAAACTTTCATTCTCGGTTTTTCATATAATTCCTTTCAGAATGTCACGTATCCATGACAGTTATATCATATATTATAATTATATAATACTATCATGCTATTATATCATATAACACGTTTTATTGTTGTTATAAATATTGTTGCTAGATACATCTAATTGTTTTCATAAATAATTTCACTATTACTATTAACTATATATCAATAAACAATTGATTTTATTGATAAAATATTAATTACAATAAATATTACCTTTTATTATTATTTACTATTGTTAATAATAACAATTAACGAAATGCAACAAATGTTATATAACAACAATATTACTTCAACCTTTGTATTTCAAATTATTATTAATCACTGTTATTATTAATATTTTATATTGTTATTAAGAATAATTGTCAAAATGCAACAAACATTAAATAATAACAATGTTACTTCAATTTTTGTATTTGCAATAATTATCAATCACTATTATTATAATTATTTCATATTATTATTAAAAGTTCAAACAAATATTATATAATAATAATGTTACTTCAAATTTTATAATAATAATGTTTATAATAATTATCATTATTGTTAATATTCTTATTTGATGTTAATCAACGATCAGCAATTAATTATAAAATACGTTCTTTTTAATAACTAATCAAATCACTATTATTATTATTATTATGTTATTTTATAAACAAAAACAATGTTTAAATATAAAGATTAATAGAATTATAAACAAATCATAAGCACCATTTATGCACAACAATTGTATTCTAATTACTCTATTACTTACATATGTATACAAACAATGTCATTGACCCTTGCGACTAAGTCTATCTAAAAACCTGGTGGCATGGGTTTACATAGCCCTTGAGAAGATGTGAGTACACCCACACCACGAAAGCATGACCTACACGGACTTGGAAAATCGGTGTGAGTCCCTAAGCTCACCAACTCAGCACACCAGCAAACTGGCCCATAGTCTCAACTCAACACACTGACACCTAAGATTCTAATGGACTTCGAAAAAGCTATTGAAACCATGAAACTCAAATTCCCATACTTTCTACCTACGAGTTGAAACTACAGACGACAATATAAGCTAGGCTGCAAAGCCTAAAGAGCAGTCTAAGGGAGCATAAGATCGAGCAACATCATTAGGACCGGTTTTTCGTCGCCGTACCGTAATAAATCTCTGTGGCCGTAATTTCCACGTGCTCGGAAAAACTAATCTATTAACAACGGACTAAATTTCTATAACATTGGATTCAGTGCCATTGTCATCGAGGTATCAAACAAGGATACCCATTAAACAAAGGATTAACCTGCCACTGTAGGTCAACAAGGGTAATTAGGGGAGGTACCCGATTACCAGAGGATCAACAGAACCTGAAGGATTATCGTTTTCAAGAGGCCTCCTCATCAAGAACATTCGGTAAGTCAAAATAACATTGTTTTTATTAAAGTTCTCTTTTCTTTTTGAGCCCTTTAGACTCACGGTGTGTTTTTCTTTAAGGTTGGACCAATCAGACTCGACCAACCAAAGGAAAACAGCCTGCAACCAACAATTAAAAGTCGCTTGGGTCAAAATAAAATTTATATTTTTTATAATAAATTATTATTAACATCAATTGTAATTTGATTCATTTGGCTTGTCCTCTATCCGGTTAATTGTTAATTTTAACAATAAACAGAGGAACATAGTTAGGGTAATTGGCTCTAGACTTTAGATAGGAAATATATATATTATAATTTAAAACTTAGGACGTCACAATGTCGTTAGAGTACTTTCGTCGTTTTCCGATTTACTTCGTAGAATCGATCCAAGTCTGTCCAACTGAGTAGTAGCTTATAATCGAGATTTCTTTCGGAATATGGCAAGCGAGAATAGCCGAGAGACTTTAGGCGTTAGGAATTTGTTTAGTTATGTAGATATAGGCAGGGTTAGAGGGTTCAAACCCAAAAGTGATTCTAAAATTTAATTCAAGCGTGTGTGATTATAAATAGTGTGGCATAGCTTACTTAAATATGTGAACATAAATAAGGTATCATAATAATATTTGAACAACTTTTTCTGTGAAAAAAGGAGCACTTCCACTCCGCTGGGTATCGAGCCCAGGACCTTTCGATTGCCGGTCGAATGCTCTATCATCTGAGCTACGGAGGTTCCACAAAACTTTTCTCACAAAATCTATTTACGCCAATTTGGCTACGGATATATCAAAAACTATATACAAATTTTTCCAAATCATTTCAGTCGATTATGTCGATAATTAGAAGAGTGTATCACTCACCATGATAACCGAACTCACCATATCGACCTTATCAACCTGTGATTTGGAATTAATGTCATTTAAGACCAGATGGAATTTTTCAATATATATTTGAACAACTTTTTAGCGTAATGTATTTCAAGATATCGTTTTATATATTTTTTAGCAATAAACTTCGCTGATGAGGAATTCTATTTGAGTCGAAACGTTTAAATGGATATAGACTTTGTTATTGCTAGAGGACTCACTATAATAAAGAACCCTGGAAAAAGGAGTTTAAATGTATTCAATTACATCAGTTACATCACCATAAAAAATGCAATAGAGTTGTGTTCCAAAGTATGCTATCGGGAGCAGTGCACCATAACGTTGCGCAATATTGCATGCGTGATTTTTATTTTTTTTCACATTGTTCCACTCCTTCAAAAAATTATACAAAAATATGTGATATAAAGGATATTCTAAGGAATTTTCACGTAAAATATGAATGTGGTCACTCCGGAACATAACCTCGAAAAAAAAAATTTGAAAAATTCAAAAAAAATTTTTAGCTACAATTGTTTTCAAAAATTAAAATTTTTTTTTTTAATAGCCTCATTAGTGTCTACAAAATATATTTGTCCATCAAAATTGTTCAAGCTGTTTTCAAGAGAAACCACTTTTTAAATTTTTCTTTCCCCTTCCGTAACTCTCAAAGAAATGAATTTCTAGTGTTATCATTGTGAGAAATTTTACTTAACATGGATGCGAACCTATAACAGAAATTTCAAGTTAATACGTGCGGGTGCAGATTTTTTATGTTTCTAGATTTTAATTTTGCGTAATTCCCTCATAATAGAGACCCTAGAGCGGGTTTTGATCGTTACCGTAAGTTACCACATTAATTTAGAGTAGTTTTTGTAAAATTACATAACTTACGATAGCTTACCGATTTGTGCCACGTTACGGATCGTAAGTCGCAAGGTGCTCCAAGACTGCGAAAATTGCGTCAATTTTTTATTTTTTATTCAGAATTAATTAGTTTATACGACCCCAATGTCAAAAGCATCGTTTGAGACTCGCCGTGTGAGGAAACCAGTATCTGAAAACAGCGCTACGTCGGATGCATGATCCAAGAGCGAGAAGTACGAAGAAACGTTTGCAGCCAAAGTAATGGTGTACATTCGTCGAGGAGACCAATTAGAGGACTTAAGGCTCAAGGCACGTACCAGATACGAGTACGGGCTGGAACATGCATATCTTCGGCTAACGACGCAACCCTGTTTCAGGTATCAGGCAAGTTCCAGTTACGAAAAGGGCTTAGAGCAAGCCCTGGAGCACTTTCAGGGAGTATCCCCCCCCCCTAACTTGGATAGAGCGGTCGGGCCTAGAGAGTGTCACGACCCCCCCCCCCCCTCCCACCATTCATTTTGTCAAGGGATTGATGTGGGATCCTTCATGTTAAGATTGTGTTGGTTAAGGCAAGCATCTATATCCCCTCTCAAAATAAGTGACCGCCCCTATTAATTTACAATTTGGTAGTTATTATGAGCGCGAATTCCCCCTTATGTTAGGCACCTTCCCAGGATTCTATTAATTTTATATCTTATGTGTGACATCTCCACACCATGTTAAGTACCTCCCGTTTGCTTTTAAATTTTTTTGTTTAATCATTCAGTAGTCAATGTATGCTCACAAGTGTACACCACCTGTCAAGGATTTGTTATTAATAAATTGCCTTATTTGATTTTAATGAATTGAGACGAGCTTTATTTCAGGTTGTTAACAACTACCTCCTCTACCTTTATCCAGACTACGGGGCAGAGTTAGCAGCACGGTCGGTATTTTCCGCGGTGGGACGTTTCGATGTTAGTTTTGGGTTTTGTGATATTACAGCTTCTTTTGAGTTTATTTTAGATATTTAGTAACTTTCCGGTTTTTGTTAAGATAAAGTGTGTCATTTTCGATCTAGCCCAAGAAAGGCCTGGCGTCCGGCGAATATTATTGAGCGGATTTCTTAGGTTGGTTTCATTTCCAGCCTTAAGGAGGGTGCTGGGTAAACGTCGAAATGTTGGCTGAGTGATTTATTTATTCTAAATTCTAATAAAAAAAGGACGAAAGAAAGAAAAAGAAGGAAGGGATGTTGGATGGTTAATTTCTGTTTTTGTTTAACCTGTTTGTTTAGAAATCCATTTTGGTCCAAATTCGGTCGCTTCTGCTTTTTTGGGTTCAGATCTTTTAAAACAGTTTTAAATCGCTTGAAAGTTCTAATTACAAGGAGAATGGTAAGGTCGTTGCGTGAAGCCAGGGAAAAAATCTCAGCGCATAAGGGCTTACTGCTACAGTCGTGTATTTCCATTCCTAACGACGAGTCAAAGGGAAATTATAAAATGAAGAATTTATCAGTAATTTTATCAAGTTTTTTGTACCATTATAAGCAAAAGTTGATCACAAACTAATGTTTTTAATAGCCAAGAAACAAAGCTTTTGTAACTTTTATCCTCAAAATCTATGTTTTTAAATTTTTTTCTCGGGTATGCAACTTTCCTCGCTGTTTCTTTCGCGCGCTGTTCCTCTGAAAATTTTTTTTATGGGGATGAATATTTTTTTCAAAGCGCTCTTTCCACGATTCAATAGGGCTCAGGGGTAATTCGAATTTAAATTCTCGTTTTTTCTCTTTTTTTCTTGAATTAAATGTGTTGAATAGATATATAAATTCCATATAGTTGATTTTTTAACATGGCTTATGATTTTCATTCTATGAAATTCAAAATAGCGGACCCAATATCGTGGACCCTAAAGTCCAAATTCAACCGGTTATCTAAAAAGTAGGTATCTATGAGTCGGAAAGAAAGTTTTCAAGCAAAAGTTGTAGCCAGATGATTAATGAACAAAATGGCACAAATCCGATTCCGAAAAAATAATTTTGTTATGAAATATGATATTGTTAATAAAAAAATCGACCTTTTTTTTATTTCAATCGTGTAGCCGCAAATAAACAATTTACAATGTTGGCTTCTACAAAATCGATAGTCCACCTATATGCCAACATTGAAAATTTCAAGTTTCCCCGATTCATATTTTTTAAAGTATGAAATTTTTAATGTAACAAAAATGTCTCTGTTTCGAATGGCTAGAACGTAAGCGAGCTTTGAATAGGATGCCGTCTATAAAGTCTAAATCTGTTCCATATTTGCGGTAGTCAATATGTATTGTTTCTGCAGAAACTTAGAACTCGAAATTTCCCGTTTCATTCAAGTAATCTGCATAGTATCTCCTTGTTATTTTTATTTGATAGGTACCACATGTATACAAATGAAGCTGGGAGTCGTCCAGTCGGGGAAAGAAATCTATCTCATGAACCTCAATGCGTCGGAAGGACGACTTTCGTGCATTGGGGTTTTCTTCTTGAACTCATAGGGAAAGGGGATTGTCTTTATTCGAAAAACTCAGCATTCGCAGAGTAATCAGTTTGTCCAATTCAGATGTAGTCGGTGGTTTGAATGTCATGTTTAGTAAGTCACAAGGAATTCAGAAATCCTTAAGCATATGGGGCAAAATTCGTCAAGTGTACCCGCCTAAAAACTTTTTGTCTCCGATTTCCTTGAAAGTCCGCGAAATTATTGTCCTAGTGAACCTTTTTTAATTCCCCTAAGAGAACGTCTCTAGTACGACGGGTTGTCAGTATACAGGGGCTCGAATTTTCAACCTTTTACGGCGCACGCTGATACTCAATTAACCATAACTTCTACAAAAGTTATCCAAATTAATATTTTTATGGAGGTCTTAGAAACATTTTTTCATCAGCTTTACGCTGAAAGCAATGGTTTTAGATTTAAAAAAAAATTATTTGAACTTCATTTTTTAATTTTAAACATATTTTTGAGTTGTTCTTCAAGTGCGGCCGTTAATTTTCTATCAAAAATTATGTTTAAAAAAAAGTTTGACGTTTTTTCCCTTTAAAATGAGCCATGGTCGAATGTGGGGCGAAAGAAATTGGTGGAGATATATAACATTCCTTGCGCGCGGCTTCTGCCTCGCGAGCGTCCATGCTTCAAGTTCAGAATGTACGGTTTCTAGTCGACTACAAACTGCATTTTTTAACCAAATAATTATTATCGTCATAAATGATTTTCCCGGATAATAATTTTTATTATTTATTGGACAAGTAAAATCCACTTTTATGTCGATACTTCATTTCTAAGACTTTAGAGAGAATTTGAAAAACCCGCCGAAAAAATTAGTACACATATTTGACCTTTAGATGGATGTCTTCGATACCTTTCTCGGAACAAAACTCATTGTCAGTTATTATAATTGCCAATTATTTTTCGATGAGAAATTGCTTTTATGCGATTTAGCTTCGGCTTATTTCGACGTCATAATACTGCAGGTTTGTACTTTCCCGTATATTATTTATTCTCATTTACTTTTCTTATTATTCAAAATAGACATAGTATTACTTGAATACTATGTTTCGAACACTTACCCACCTTCCGTGGTTGGACTCGCATTGTTATTCAGTGCCCCAACTTAGCTTTTTGTTCTGCATAATTTTCAATCATGCCAAGAAGAACCATCTTGGGTCGTCGTTGTTACAATCCTTTTTCTAAGGAAAATCACAAGCTTGATCCGTGCAGTTTAAGAACAATTTCTGCAACTCTTCAAAAAAAGTATCCCAGTATACCCATCGATGCGAAACTGTGTGTGTATTGCAGAAAAGTAATTTCTCAACTTGCATTGCTATCCTCTTTGTATTCTCATACTGATCTAACAATTGAAGATGCTTCAGTGATTAACGATAATTCACCTCCTATTCTCGAGAATGATATTTTAATGGAAGACGACGATATCTTTGCCGATCCTTCGACATCCAAGTTTGAAAAATCTAAAACTGATTGTTCTGGTGAAAATCATTACGCCGGAATGGAAGTTCTTGAACAAATGAAAGAAAAATTTCAAAAATCTGCAAGTAATTCAGAAAAAGTGTTACTTTTAACTCTTGCTTCGAAATCTTGGGGCCGCAGAAGATTGGCTAAAGAATTTGGTGCTTCTGAACGCCAAACTAGAAAGGCTAAGAAATTAGTAGCTGAGAATGGTATTTTAACTTCTCCTAATTTCAAAAAAGGTAAAACTTTAGATTCCAAGATTTCGTTTCCGTAAAAAAAGATGATGGCTCCCGTGAGTACGTTCAAAAAAAGTTAATTCTGTGCAATCTTTCTGAATTATATGCAAATTTTGAGGCTCAGCATCCTACAGTTAAAATTTACTTATCAAAATTATCTCAGCTTAGACCCCGAAATTGCATACTCGGTGGAGCCAATGGTACGCATACTGTTTGTGTTTGTCTCCATCATGAAAACGTTAATCTACTGCTAGATGCTGTAGTTTTAAAAAAACCAACCTGCGAAAATTTTTCCCCCATTAAGACTTATCATGATGCTATGAACAGGATTATGTGTAGCGTTCCGACTTCAGAATGCTACTTGAATAAATGCACAGCGTGTCCTGGTACAAGCGCACTTAAGGACTTTATAACATCAGTTCTTGCAGACCAGTGTATTAACACAGTAGAATTCCAGACTTGGCAACCAACTGACAGAAGTACGCTACGCACGGAAATAACAGACGCAGAAGATTTTGCTGTACAGATTTGCGAACACTTGCTTAAGCTTAAACCTCACTCTTTTACACCCAAAAAACAGTCGTATTTCTTCAAAAATCTTAAGGACACACTAAAAGAAGGAGAATTTCTTATCCTTTGTGATTTCGCTGAAAACTATGCCTTTGTAGTCCACAATTGCAGCTTAGTCATTTCATTGGAACAATGATCAAGCTACCATTTTTACAGTGGTAATTTATTATAAAGAGGACAACATTCTAAAGCACCGCAGTCTTGCTATGTTATCAGACTGTTTTACTCATGACACAATTGCTGTGTACGAATTTCAAAAAATTATTACACACTATTTGAAAGAGAATTTTCAACTCATTCTTTCGTTCTCTCTGCTGAATTGACTCTCATGTTGAAAAAATATTGGTCATCATTAGAATGTGATGTTTTTCCGAAAAAAACTGAGAGGCAAAGAAGAAAGAGAAGTGCACATACACTATAATAAGCAAATTATTTGACTCAATTTTCGATGTGAGAGGCGAGGAGACTCACACTAAAAATCACCCCGAATTACAAATTAACTTTTATTTTTAATTTCGTAACAGCCAAAAATAACAGTTTTACGAACAAATTATACAAAGTAAAATTAAATAAGTTCCCAATGGACGGTACATCGTGATCGTGGCGCCTAGCTGCACTGCGACGCAGAAGCCGCGCGCAAGGAGTGTTATATATCCACCAATTTCTTTCGCCCCACTTCCGACCATGGCTCATTTTAAAGGGAAAAAGTCAAACTTTTGTTTAAACTTAATTTTTGATAGAAAATTAACGGCTGCACTTGGAGAAAAACTCAAAAATATGTTTAAAATTAAAAAATGAAGTTCAAATAATTTTTTTTTAAATCTAAAACCATTGCTTTCAGCGTAAAGCTGATGAAAAAACGTTTCTAAGACCTCCATAAAAATATTAATTTGGATAACTTTTGTAGAAGTTATGGTTAAATGAGTATCAGCGTGCGCGGTAAAAGGTTGAAAATTCGAGCCCCTGTATACTGACAACCCGTCGTACTAGAGACGTTCTCTTAGGGGAATTAAAAAAGGTTCACTAGGACAATAATTTCGCGGCCTTTCAAGGAAATCGGAGACAAAAAGTTTTTTTGAATGATCTTGTCAAAATACTGAAATGTTTTCTTGATTCTGCCCTTCGGGACTTCAACAACATAACGATTTTTCGTCACAAATTGAGATTGATTTGCTTGAGAAGTAGTCAGAGGAGCTGTTGGAGTATCTGACAAATGTGGCATTTTTGGCACGAATCCTTTTTCCGATATTTTGAAAGGGGAATCTCGAAAGCCACGATCGACTAGGAAAACGACTCCAGCCTTAAATCTAGACGAAATATTTGTATCTAACAGTTCATTTAGTATAGTTGCATCATTTTTATTTCCTGGATAGGGCCCGAAAACAGCTCGCATGTAACCGTCAGTGAACACAGCCATCATTCTTGTGACCGGAGTACGTGTCTCGTTGAAAAAATAAGTTGTTGCTTTTTTGTATCAGGTGTACAAATAAGTTTCCGCCGTTTTTTTAATCAAAAAGTGGATATTTATCGTGAAAGAACGGAACCTTATGTTTTATTAGAAGTATTGTCCATCGTATTGTTCTTCTTGCGTTTTGCACGAATCTTGATCCAATAATGCTTCTAATTCTGCGTCTTTGCACACTTTCTGCCTCCCGCTACGTTCTTTGTCTTCGATGTCAAATTCACCGTTCTCAAACTTTGGAAACCACTCACGACAACTTCTCTCACTTGAGGCAGCCTCACTATTTGTTTCTATAAGCAATCGATGCGTCTCAGCTGTAGACTTTTCCAAATTGAAGAAGTAAATCAAAATTTTCCGCAAATGACGCTTATTCGGCTCAAAACTTTACATTTTCGCACCAAAAAGAATATATTATACTGATAAACATTCACTAATATTCACTAATATTTCATGGTCATGTTGTTTATAGATGTCCAACCTTACGACAGTAACGTTTTACATCTGCCAATTTCAACCAAAACTTACTGCTGACGCTAACTTTTGTCAAACGGCGGAAACTTATTTATTCACCGGATATAAATATATACGTTTTATCTAACAGAAGAATGATGCGAACACCTATGTGTACATGTAATCGTCTAGCTATTTTCGTCTGGTGGGATACTAGTTGATGCCGGTCGGAATCAAGGCAGAGATATTCATCGCAAAACGTTTTTGATAAGACTTGCCTGATTTGATCGCAGTACGTACTTGCTGTTTGCCGAGTAATACTCCAACGTGAGGTAAGTTCGCTATATGTATATGCTCAGCGAAGATGGGATAAGAAAACGCCATTTGCAAATTCAGGATGATGACCATATAGTTGTCCATTTTCCACGCATTGCAGTAGATACTGCAACTGTTTTTTATTAAGAACTATTTCAAACTTTAAGACATTATCTGACATGTTAGAAAAGTGTACGGCTTGAGACTTGAATATGTTGTTTCTTTCGCTCATCACAATGTTCTTCATTGAAGCCAAACATGATGCTACTTCTTCGGCGTTCACTGAAACAGGAAGGTGAGAAATTGCAAAATCATCTGGAACCTTAAAGGAATCGCCTTCTCCATGATGAGAACAGAAGCGTCCACTATAAGGAACGTATACATTATTTGTTTGAATGAATATTTCAAGGCATTCTTCTCTGGAGAGCCGTCTTAGAACTCTCCTTTCGCAACCAAATACACATTTATTGTGGAATTTTTGGGTACCAATAAATGGTAGAGTGATACTCTGACTTCTAGTGTCAGTCTCGTCGACAGTAGCAGGGAGTTCATTGTCAGGTAAAGACCTCTTCGATCTTTTTCTATCTAAATACCATTGTTTACAGAAGAATAGATCATCCATTTGATGATACTCGGAGCGAGTCCTTTCCTCCAGGGATCGTCCACACATGATTTGGATCCAGAGCGTCAGAAATCTGGATCTGTACTCTTATGAAAGTATACTTGATAGCGGAAACTGCTATACAACCAAATGATAGGTGAATCGTGTCATCAGCTTGGGATACCACTCAAAATATTTTAATCGAATACGTAGAAAGAAACAAATGAAGGTCGTACAACACAATACAACACAATAATGCGTAAATCGTGTCACCAGTTTGGGTTAGCAAATTCAAAATATTCTGGTCGAATACGCGTACGGTACACATGAACACTTCAAGAGATGCTGTTATTCTTCTGATGTTAGATGTTCATTTTTTGGTTTCTACCTTCTCGATTAGAATACTTTAAGCGCGCTAACCCAGACTGTTGACGCTATTTACGTAATATTTAGTTGTATTGCGATTGTCGCTATTCCATTTTGATGTACAATCTTCGCTTGTTCCATTCTACGTATCCAAGTATATGTTATAATAGTACAAAACCAAATCGAAAACTTCTGTAACATCAATATTGAATTTCTATGTTCCCAGTACCCCACAACGAAATAAATGTCACTTTCCCCTCTAAAGTAGACCCAAAAACAATTTTTTGGTGCGTATTCACTTTACACTCGCAGACTAAAAATGGACTATTTTTAATATCCTCCTTTGATAATAGTCAAAAAGTTAAAAAATAACAAAGATAAATAGGAACTTGAAACAAAAATGAAATTTTTAAAAAGTCAATCTGTGAAGGAGAAAAAAAAGTGACATTTTGTTACTTTTGGTGCAATACAGGATTTCAAAACTTTATCCTGGTTCCTTTTCTATACTTGAACTGCTTCTTACGGTGTTCTGCATATTCTTTTATCTGAGTTTTAGTAGATAAAAATGACGGAATGCAATGTAATTCAGAATTCATTCGAAAATGCTTAACTTTGTTGATGTTTTCTTTTCAGATGACTGCCAAAATGAGCAATGAATTGAAACTCATGCGTTTACTTATACGCCAAATGAAAGACATTTCACAGTGGAAAACTGTAAAAGATAAAAGGATGGTACAGTATATATTAAATGAAACACACATCTACAAGGAAACTTCACAAATGCTTTGCAAAGCTCGTAAAGAATTAAAAACACTTGCTGATAACTATTCACTCTATCTTTCCTCACAGCAAAAATACCAGGAAATTCAAAAACATTTTGCTGGCAAGGGTGAACGATGTGTTCAAGAAATTGCTGCTTCAGTAGGTTTTAAATTACCTAATAATCCAAAGTGAATGGTTTGCACTTTCCTTTTCATGTAGTAGTATGTTTTGATAATATAATTTGATGATGTAATTGTATTGAATAAAGTAGAGCTATGTTGGCACATTGATTTTTAATAAATATTTGATTCTTTGTCATGAACAGCGTGTCTTCATGGTATGTGATTCAGATCATTATTTTTTTCTGCGAATTCATTATGTGTACTACTGACCAAGATACTAAGAATGGTCTTCATTGAGGCTCATCTATACAGCAACAGGTGTCAGTGCAACAAATTTCTGGTGAGATAGATGTTTCAGTATCCGAACGCTTATGGAATGAGAATGAATTCCTTGAATTCTTAGTGTACGTATTTCCAATTCAAAATAAAAAAGAAGAAGTAGAAGTTACTTATCTCTTTGGAATACTGGTCAGTAAAGATAAATTTCTGTTTGCCGGAGGGTATACAACAACTTTTTTAGGGTAATTTGGGGACGCTGAATCTAAAAATGACTATCATTTTGCTGAATCAGCTCTTGTTTTTGTAATATTGCACAGAACCCGTTTTTCATGATTAGGTAGTATTCTGCCAATTTTTATTCCATTACGTTGCAATTTTATTACAATAAAAAAAGAGAGCTACAAATCCAGTAAATTTTCATGATTGCCAAATTTGTGCAAAAATATCGAGTTTTGTTCGTTCAATTATGATTTTCGCCGGGAATAACTTTATGAATGATTATAAAAGAAGTTGGTTTGCAATCAATGAGGGTAAAATAAAAAGAAGAAAATTCTTCGTTATGCAGAATTTGTAATGGGTAAAAAAAAATAGTAATAACAATGGTTTTAGTTAATACATTAATTTTTTTACATTACGAATGGTCTTTGGTTGAAGTATTTGATTTTAAAAAATACATGAATTTGATTGTTTCCATATCGAAAAAACGCTTTTTTTGCAATGTCGAAATCTTATAGACGCTGTACAGGACTCTCCTAGGACGGGTCTAGGCATAACTATTAAAACCAAAAAACCCCTCTCTCATCACCAGGGTGACGAATGACTCGATAAGCATCAGAAGGTTCTGGGCTTCCTTCCCTCTCCCGAGGTTGAGTTGTAGGAACTTCACTTTCCACCCCTCAACCTCCGGAGCTCCGTCCTGAATGTTGGACAAGAACCGCTCCCCGAAGCATGGGCAAGACCTTTTTCGCCCCTCTCAGCGCAACTCAGGCACCGAGGAGGAGCCTTGCACTCCTTGGCCACGTGTGACGCGCCCCCACACCTTCAGCAGGCATCCTTCCTGCCTGGAAGCGTGCAGCCACGCGACACATGGCCATATCCCTGGCACGTGAAGCACCGGGCAACCTCGACATGCTCTCGGATACGGCAGTTCACCGACCCTACCCTCAGCCTACCGAGCCCGAGCAAGCTCCGGGCGTCCGCCTCGGTTAAATGGACCACCGCAGTCTGCACATCGCCAAAGCGTTTATACAGCCTCCACTGGTCCCCGAGGTCTGGCTTGCCCAGTGCGATGCATAGCGCGGCAACAACCTCTTCTCTTGTGACTGTCTCGTCGAGATCCCTAACTTCAAGGGACCTCTTCGAGACCAAAGATTTAACTTCGGCCTTCTCCCCGACCGCCTGGTCGAGCGCCGTTTCGAAGGTCGAGACGTCACCCCCCTTTTTGAGTACCAGGAGGATCTCCTCCCTCCTGGTTCTCCGAATGGAGAGAACTTCCGCTCCTGCATTTTGGGGGTTTACCTTCGCCTTCATAGCTTTCAGGATATCGGCGTAGGACTCTCCATCCCTTGCCGACACCCTGATAGCGTCACCCGACCTGGCGGCCGGAGAACGCCTCGTCAACTTCTCCTTTGTTTTAGGTTCCTGCGCAGAGGGCACAGGAACCTCTTCCTTCTTCTCCTCTTGTTTTTTTTTCTTTTTTTTCTTTTCCACCAGCTGCCATTTCCAATCCTTTTTTGGGGTCTGGCCTCTGGTGGCCGCAGCGTAAGAGGGTGATATACCACCCTCCCCTTTCTTGGGAAGCTGATCTTCGTAGGGAGAAGGAGTAACCCTCTTCTCCCCCTTTGTCAGCTTTTTTGGGGTATCTCCCAGAGACGCAGAGCGCAGTCTCCGGAAGATACACATCTTTTTTGAGGCGGGTTTGGGATTCCAGCTTTTTCTGGATTTCCACCCCGCTTTCTAGAAGGCATTTATGGGTGTTGAACATTCCTCTCAACACCTCTGTGGCCTCGTTCGCGCTGTCCTTCACGTAGCCAGGGTTATTTCTCAGCATACCCTGCTGGATAACGCTCAGAGCCCTGGCCAAGACATCCTTTTTTTTGCATGACACATCACCTCGGTGGAGCTAGACTCACAGCAGCCTCGCCTCCTCGTGGGCCGGGGAAGACACCACTCAGCGACGAAGTACTCCCAGTGGGATGCCATACGGAAACGATCGTTTGGACTGTTCTTGGTCACAGACTGCGGAGGCTTTGCAGGCTTTGCAGTGTCCACCAGGAGATACCATTTGCTCTTAGCCTGATTCAAGAGAGAGACCGTCTATAGGTCCTCCTCTCACATTCGAAGGACACATATCACAGTCATGCGGCGCTGACATTCATTCAGTTCACTCATTCCTCACAGGCACTCGCAGACTTATTCTCAGCTCCAATACCTGGGGCGTACATCCTTCTCCATGCATGCGGATAGACGCGTTTATAGCGTCCCCCGCTTTCGACCTGGGATAGACCCGTTTATAGGACACCCTTCACGCAATAGGAAGATGCCCGTCTATAGAGCCCCCTGCATTTGTTCACTGATTCATCGGGACACTACAACCTCCATGACCCGAGGGCCGTCTGCTAAGCCTCCCCACCCGTTCTTTTTTGGCATAGCCAAGAGAAGAACTTCGTCAAAGTACCAGTCCGAGAGGAGGAAACAATCTCTTGCTTATTCTTTGCATTAAAGCCCTTTATGAATGTGGTATTACAGAAATAACAATCCACATCATGATTTTGCGGTTTATTCCAAAGCATTGGTGCACAAAAATTTAGATTTGGATGATTTCCTTGACTTGCAGACCACAGTTTGTCCTGTTTTAATCGCGACGGTAAGTGTTTGTCTTTGATTTGTTGGTGTATAAAGACCACAAACGAAACAGAAAAAATTGGGATTATTCTTACACCTACACGACATTTTCTCAGCTTATTTCAACTCAAGAAAAAGAACAATTAAATTAAATTCCTAATCTAACACATCGTGGCACGGTGCATTGTCTTGATGAAAGATGATTTTTTTCTTCTTCATGTGCGGTCGTTTTTTGCGATTTCGTCCTTCAAACGCACCAATAACTCAATGTAATAGTCGCTGTTGATATATTTTCCCTTTTCAAGGTAGTCGATGTAAATTATACCGTGCGCTTCCCAAAAAACTGACGCCATGACTTTGCCAGCTGACTGTTGCGTTTTCGAACGCTTCGGACGGCTTTCACCGGCTGCAAGCCACTCAGCTGACTGCCGCTTCGACTCCGGAGTGAAATGATAGATCCATGTTTCGTCCATTGTCACATACTGGTCAAGAAATCCTGTTTATTGCGAGTAAACAGTGACAAACAGCTCTCTAAATCGTCGACTCGTTGTTGCTTTTCTTCCATTGTCAGCAAACGCGGCACCCATTTGGAAACGACCTTTTTCGTGCCCAATTTTTCGTTTAAAATCGTAGACGCACTTCCAGTTGATATGTTCACCATCTTAGCAATCTCACGGACTTTCAGTTTGCGGTTGTCCATCACGATTTTCAAAACTTGCTCAATATTTTCCGGAGTTACTGCTTCATTTGGCCTACCCTAGCGTTTCGCATCATCTGTATCAGTGCGACCGCGTTTGAAATCAGCATACCACCAGCAAATCGTTGTTTTCGACGGAGCACACTCCGGATAACATTTTTCAAGCCATTGTTGAGCTTGCACGGTATTTTTTCCCATTAAATAGCAATGTTTCATCGACACACGAAATTCGTTTTTGTCAATTTTGTACACAAATGTAAAAGTAGCGTCACTTTCACCACAGTAGCTTTGCTGTTTATGGTCTGATTGACGTGAACGTCAGACACGTGTCATTTACAGGTAAGTTCTTTTGAAAAACGAAGTGGATTTGATATTACTATCACCATCTGTGGGTTAGTACCGGGACTTATTGAACGATGTGTTATATGTACAGACTTTATATCTACTGATACAAAACGGTAAACACAAATACGTTTACCTTATATCTAATGAATTAAATCTAATAACACAAAAACACAAATTGTAGAAACCCGACGAAGGAAAGAAAAAAAAACGTATTCACTATGATTGAAGACAAGTATCGCCGAAGAGTGAACAATGTAGTTGATCGTCTTATACTTCACATATGCATGGATTTTAGAAATGAATACAATGTGAGTGATCGTCTTATGTTTTATAACTGTATGAAATTCAGAAACAAATGAAAATGTGTGTGAGCGTCTTATGTTACTTGATTATGAATTTCATACAGTTCTAAAATATATAACGATTACATCGCATCACGATCTGATAAAAAAAACATCTTCGCTCAAGAAAACGCCGAACATTTTAATATGGATAAATCAAGATCTGATGCCCAGTACAGCATTTAGTACAAGTTTTCGAAAATCGAAAAGAAGGGAACGCATTTTTCAAAACATTTCAGAAACGGATTAAACGAATTTAAATTTGTTTCCAGATAATTATTCTTCATGAAAAAAACAAAAAAATCGACCTATTGTTTATTAAAAAAAAGTAAATATATCCTGAATCACAGAACACTGAAATTTCAGTACATTTTTAGCACTTTTTTCCAGTCTTTTAAGAATTTTTCAAACTCTCCTGCTGACCCATTTGAGAAGGTATCACTTGATACTATTGGAAAATTGCCCACAACCCCAAACGGAAAAAGACACATTCTCACGATGCAAGATAATTTTGGCAAATACTGCATTGCAGTTCCCATACCGTATTTAAAAACGACCACTATTGCTCACGCGGTTGCGACAACTCTCGCCTCCCAATATGGTAGATACATTATAACAGATAGGGGAGGGAGTTTTATAAGCAAATTAATGAAACTTTTAGAAAGATTATTTAACATTGAATAATTAACTACTTGCGAATATCGACCACAAATTAAGGGATCTTTTGAAAGAAGCCACATTGTATTGACGGATTACATAAAGTATAAAGCTGGTGATTATGACGATTGGAATCGATTGCTCTTTTTTGCCATGTTCGCATATAACACCTCAGTACATGAGCTAACCATTTTCACACCCTACGAGTTAGTTTTCGGGCGAGTCGCTAAGACACCCAACTCATTCCCTCAGGTTACGGAACTGGAAACCTATGGATCCTACTTGCGCTACCTAATAGTGAGGATATCTGAAATCCAGAAATTTAGAATTTAATTCCATCAAAAGGAGATCATGGAAGGAATTCAAGCTTCAGAGATCTTTATGGAATAATCTGACATGTCGACTGAGGGCGTTAAATCTACCTCCAGGGGACATGACGAAAACAAGTATTGAAATCCTCGAGCATCTTATGCAGGTGCATTTTCCAGGATCGAAGTTGGGTGACTTACTGGGAGGGTAAGTACAAGAGCGACACTCTCTTAGAGGACTAGTGCCTAGAGCTGATAGGGATCATTAAACGGTAGCTTCTCGAATTGTTACATGTTCAAAGAACAGGTGGGTTATTTCACAATTTGACTCATATGTAACTGCTGGGAGTGATGGCATATTCCTAGCGATGATACAGGACTGGGTAGAGGCCCTAGTAAGCCCATTGTGTAGCATATATAGGTTTTGTTTAGCAGTGGGATAAATTCTTGAAGAAAGAAAGAAGTCGTCAGGCAAGAGTGCCTACTATAAGATCAAATCCTTCAGACCGATTAGCGCAATATCGTTTATGCTGAAAACTTATAGAATATAGTGGATCTCCATATGAAGGAAAAAAATTCTAGTTTAACGCGTTCACTTCCCGTATCCAAAAAGTGTTACGGGTAGACAATGTGCCCGAGCACAGCAGGATGAAACTAATCTGGGTCCCTGGATACGATAAAATAGATCAGAACAAGAAGTCAGATGGGCTAGCAGGAGATTGGGTCCAAAAGACCCTCTTCGGTCCGGAACCGCACTGGGAAATCTCATATGCATCCGCGAAAATACCATGGAAATATGGTTACGCCGCGAACATGAGAACTACTAGAGTGAGCCCAAGGGAATGTCCCACTCCATAACATTCATCAGTAAACCATGTTCACAGAGATCTAGGGAACTTTTGAAAGTAGATAGGAAGTGGATGGAAATGGCAGTGGGAATGCTAACTAGGCACTGCCGGTTGCGAGAGCACTTAACTAAGATAGGGATCGAAAGTGGCTGCATTGTCAAACCTGTAAATATCACGAGAAAACGGCATATCATATACTGTGCCATTGTAATATGTTAGTGGGACCTAGTAAATTGGTACTAGGGAACGAATTACTTCCTGGAACCAAATGACTTTAGATATTCCTCTTGCGGCTACATACATCACTATGGCAAAAACTAGTCTCATCGGGCATGGGTGAACTCCTAGAACAGGCGACAGGGCGCGTACTAGGGGTGCGGATAGAGAGGTCCTGTACTAAGGGATTCTGCTAAATAAGGATACAAACTAAATAAGCAGTCGCGGGCAATGTTTCACGGATAGTAGCATGGTAACAGAAAGTGATGTCTTCTACGGTGTCTCCAGGAAACCAGTTCGCCTCTTGGGGTAATAAGAATAATATGGATAATATGGAGAGAAATTATTTAAATGAAAATATGTGCCAGGAAATTGGAAAGTAACGGTGGATTCCGATTGCTTCGATGGCCTGATAGGCGGCAAAAAGACAGTCTGTACGGGATGCTTCAGATTGCGATGAAACGCATTTCCATGATTAAGGAAATGGTCCAAACGATGGATGAATTTTGTAGGATAAATAAATTGAATTTATTTGAATAATAACATTAATCAATATTATAAAGTTATGAAGATAAATTACCAGAATCTAAATACCAATTAATGCATATAAGTATGGCACGGGCAAATGGTAGAAATAACAAATGAGAGAGAAACAAAAGAGTGAGAGGGGTGGGGGGGGTCGGTACCTTTATACATATATATCCTTCAAATATCCTTGCTAATGGTCCACAAAAGTATAAATCTTTAGTAAAAGAATCCCCACAGGTGTGACTGCGACGAAGTGGTGAGTAGCATTCCAACAGGAGTGACAAGGACGGAGTGTGTATCACACTGGTGCGACGAAGACACAATAACTATTCTTTTGTCACTGAGTCTAAGATCCTTCCAAGGATAGCAAAATGGACCACGGTGAATTTATGACTGGTTAACTGCACTGAACGCGTACTTCACGTTGTGATTCCTTTCAAGTTTTTAGAAATTTTCCGCGCTTAATTCTGCTCACAAGACTAGTTTTATCCTTGGCGGCGTGTCCTTTTTATATTATATTTTTTGGTGATGTCACGCATTGCGCAGTCTCCCGCTATGTGTGACGTAGTTATACCTCTCTTTTCAATAGGTGGTTTTCTCTCTTTTTTAGTAATTTCCCCAGATTTTTCTCTAGACCTAGCCTGTGCCTATAGTACATTCTAATACGTCGCGGGACGTGACACCTCCCCTCCTAGTTCGAGTGCGGGGGTGAATCATCCGCGATCGAATCTTCGGCAGAAGAATACATTGGTTAAAGTTTCTAAAGATATATTGCATTTTTATCTTGATAAATGTTGCCCTTATTAATTTTTGTTTTACAGTTTGTATCAGTTGTTACATACATGTATTTTTTAATATAATCATAAAATTTTTTTTTTTTATTGTAATACACAGTTATTGAATGATGTAAACTTAATATTAGAATACGATTACATATGTGAACTGTTGTTAGAAATAATCTAAATTTTGAATACACGTTAATTATGTATAACATATATTTTAAATCTAATAGTATTGAATATTGAAGACTATTTTTTATATTTTTTATTTCGTGAAGGGTTGCGTCAGTTTTGAGCTAAATGTCCTCTTTGGAAACACCTTCCACAAGAGTTGGTCCATTTTTGCAAAATTTTTTTACTGATTTTATCACTCATTTTGGAAATTTTGTGTCCCGGGATTAAGCTTTTTTCTTCTATTACTTCTAAAAATACGTATCTTGTGGAAAGCATTTCCAAGAGTTTAGTTGCTGCAGTTTGCTTTGCAAACTTCTTTTGAGGGGCTGGTTCCCCAATACAAAAAAAAGATAGAAAAAGGAGAAATGACCAACCCCGGACTATGTAGAATTGTACTCCAAATTTATTATTCTTGATAACGTTTCGATGACTAAATGTCATCCTCTTCAGATCGTCATAATTATTCGAATTGAAAATTCTTTTACTCTATATAAAATAAAAACGAATTTGTAAAAATGTTAACATTAATGAATACATAAAGTTAATCAATAAATAAATATTTTTTCAAAATTACCTGTCATTACAACATAACATTTACAGATACATCACAAAAATTTCGAAGATGTCAAATAAAACCGTAGTCAGAAACTTTCCATAATGTTTCAAATTTTGAAGTAAGAAACATCATTGGAAATTATGTCACTATTAATAATTAAAACAAATTGTAGTTAAATTTATAAAGTCCAATTGACATTTGTAATATGAATTTCATTTTACACATTCTTCTTAACTAATTTTTTTCACTATTTTACAAAAATGTTGAAAATATATTAATATTCTCAGATTAAATGGCATCATTATACCAACCCTAGCGGACCCGGTTAAGAGAACGGTCATAGAATACTCTGATCGTTCTCTGACTGTTCTCTGACCTCGCATTATTATGACTAAGAACGATACAAAAAAATTTAAGGCATTCCAATTATGATTCCATGGCACAGTCGGAGAACGGTCAGAGTATTCTATGACCGTTCTCTCAACTGGGTCCGCTAGAGAACGATCAGATACTACTAAGCATTTAAACTTCAAATAACGGAATAATAGTGAACAAAATTGATAACAGTACCGTAGCAATAGGAATTATCGAAATACAAATTTAATAGAATATAGAATCAATATTTTTGTTTAATACGTTTGTTTAAATAATTGTTTTATATTATATGATATTATCCCAATCAAAATCATGTTGAGATCCTGCATCACTTTTATCGTTTATTCTGTGTTTCGTAACCACATTATGGTATTTTTCATTTAGATTAATATTTTTCTTATGTTCTTCACATCTGTCACGTTCTGTGACCATTAACATTTATTTATAATATTATCATTTTTTATTCTGAATAAAACATGCAGAAAACATATGTATTGGAAATTATTAATTATACGAAATAAAATGTACAATACTAAAATTGTAATAGGGAGAGAGAGATAGTAAGTTTATAAATAGACAACGGTTATGAATGAATCGTCGAAACCCTTACAAAGGTGTGAACGAGGAAACCCCATCGGAATGCGCTGAGTAAACAAGAATATCGACCGGGGCAGCAAAACAGGGAAATTAAAAGTTTAGTTGCTTTGAAAAGAAGGAACGTCGGGGAAACCAGAGGAGAAAAACTATTCGAATATATTCTTCCCCTTTTTCTCCTTCAATATGCGAAAAAGCCAAGCAGATCAGCCACGTGCGAAGTACGAGGAAGGGTCAACCAGAGGTTGGTAAAAATATCCAGGGCAAACCAACTATCAATTGAAAAATGGCGACCAGGATCACAATCGATCGAAAATTGCCCATAAAAGCAAGTGCGAATCCACAAATCTTCAGTTTCCGTCGGGAAATCTTAAGCTTCGGAAGTCTCATTCTTCAGTTCAGTTGCTTGTCAGTTGTCTTCAGTTGTCTTCAGTTGCCGTCGGGAAATCTTAAGCTTCGGAACTCTCAGTCTTCAGTTCAGTTGTTCGTCAGTTGTCTTCAGTTGTCTTCAGTTGCCGTCGGGAAATCTTAGGATCCGGAACTCACCCTCGAAACCCAGTGTTCAACAGTTCTCATCGCAGAGTCGGTCTCCCAAAAAAAAGTCTTCAAGTGTTCGTAAATTGTTGTCGGTTTTCTTCAACCTTGTGCACCACTCAAGTTCCTTCAAGGAGAATCTACAGTACTCTGGTAGATTTCTTCAACCAATCGTCAGCATTTTCCTTCGACGTATCAAGTGGTCGAATTATTCACCTAAGGAAAATTTTATACACACTCCCCAAGTTCGTGGAAATACCGGAGTGTTCCAATTGTGACGTTGCAAGATTTTTTTGGAATATCAGTGGTTCCAGAGTGGATTAAACTACAAGTAAGTCGTTAACATTTACCCCAGGAGGAATTTCTAGATATCTCTCTTTCTCTCTCTCTCGAGTTTTTTCATGTACAAGCAGTGAATAAAAGTTAATAATTGTAAATTCGTTGAATATTTATTTGTTGTTAGCTTCCCTCACCCTGTTTCGGTTTAGAAATTCTTTGGATTTCTTCACCGATCAAAAACGAGGGTAATCAATTTAATAATAGTGAAAGGTGAGTGACAGGACGTTACATACCCCTTTTACTATTTTTGGTGCATCGGCCGGGAAACACAAAAGCTAACTAACAATAAAGCAAAAAAATTAATATATTTAATTATACCTAACTTTCTAGTGAATTTATTTGAAAGATATATAGATATTTTTTGAAAAGAGAGAGATTTTACCCACATATAGAAATTCCTTCTTCAATCAAATATAAGTGTTTTATAAATATAAATAAAAAATATGAATTATACTGAAAGTGAGAAAAGGTGTTTAGTGTCAAAAAATTGAAATTTTAATAAATGGAAAAGAAATGAATAAATATTTTCCATGAAATATTTAATTAAAAATTTCTTCACAATTCTTGAATAAATTTTTTTTTTAAATAAATCTTTTTTTTCATTATGCGAAATTTAATTAAAATTTTTCGCAAACACAACACACCTAACAACCGAGAGAGCGTTCTGTGGGCGGGCAGGGTCTCGCCGAGGTGAACGCATGAGTCCTAGCACGGAGCAGACGCGTCCTGCAGCCCACCAACGGTAGTAGCCGCAAGGAATCTGCCAGAAGTAGGGCTGTCGCCGTCAGGATGGCTGCCAAGGGAGCTCTATAGACGGGCTTTTCCCTACTGATGGGCCTGCCGGGCGCACGTGCCACGACGGTTGTTCTGCGACTTTCAGGTGCATGAGGACGCGGTGTGGAGTGAAAGCATCAGGGGACCTTGAACAGGTCTCTTGATGCCGAATGAACGTACACGGAGTGAATGCGGGGGGCCCCTTAATCGGGGTATCGCCCCAAATGCGTATGCGGCGATGACGCTGAACTTCCCGCGTGCGCTCTTGCGGTCACACCACAATCACATGCACGACACCGACACCCACACACACCAGAATGAATGGGACGCTGAGTGAATGTGGCTGCGGCCGGCGCCTGGTGGATATTCCCGATAGACTAGCCAAGGGAGGAGTAGTAGCCTTTCGACCAGGGTAGGACGCGATGTCATTACCTCACCTCTGTGGAAGTAATATGGGTAACCGTAAGTCCCTCCGTTGTTCGACCACGAAGGGCAAAGATCCCGTGAATCCACATGTTAATCTGGGAAAACCGCTCACGATCCTACTTTCTGGAGCCAATGTCTGGGTTGAAATCATGGACGTCCGGGCGCAGGAATGAAGGATTACCTGGTGAGTATTTCCTTATATCCGACGCTGCGTAGGATAAATCGCACACCGTCTAGCCTGAAGTTCGGGTCAGGTGTCGGGGCGGACACGGCACCGCTCGCTCGATAGGGGTGACGTTAAACCTTTAGCATCATTATGGCGCGGGCCTAGCCCGTAACCTTTTTGCTAGCTTCATTTAATGTGCCGATAGGATCGACCTTCCGATAAGCCGCTTCTCGATTTCGGCGCATATAACTAGGGATCTATACAGGCGGGGATAGTAGCCCTACTGCGGTATGGCTCCCATGATGGGCGAACCGTCTTGAGACACGAGGAAAATAAATATGAACTCAGATAAAAATAAAGGAGGTGGAGAGGTGACGGCGCCAGATGCGCACTCACACACTCCTACAGGAGCTGAGGGATGGCAAGACGTCCTTCAGCTCCTGAAGGAGCAAAATGAAAAAATGGAAAAGTTAGCCAGGGCCCTCAGCGTTATACAACAGGGAATGCTGAGGAATAATCCTGGCTTCGTTAAAGACTCGGTGAACGAGGCAACTGAGGTGTTGAGCGGTATGCTCAACACCCACAAGTGCCTCCTGGAGAGCGGGGTGAAATTCCAGAAGAAAATGGAATCTCACCCCGCTATGAAGAAATTGGAGATCTTCCAGAGACCACGTTCGGCGTCTCTGGGAGATACCCCAAAAAATCAGGCGAAGGGCGAAAAAAGATCTGCGCCCACTCCCCCTCTGGAAAAAACTCCCAAGAGGGGGAAGGGTGGCTCTTCGCCCTCCTATGCCGAGGTGGCCACGAGCCAGCCCCCAAATAAAGAAGGGTACTGGCATGTGGTCACAAAAAAAGAAAAAAAAAGAAAAAAAAGGAGAAAAGGGCGGAGGACCCTGCCCAAAAAGCGCAGGGGACCACCGCCATTCCCAAGTCGAAGCGCTCCACGCCCGCCAGGTCGGGCGACGCCATCAAGGTGTTGGCGAAGGACGGCCAGTCCTACGCCGACATCTTGAGGGAAATGAAGGCGAAGGTCGACCCCCGGAAGGCAGGACTTGAGGTCCTGTCTATCCGGAGGACCGGGAAGGAAGAAGTCCTTCTGGTCCTTGAAAAGGGAGGAGACGTTTCGGCCTTCCGAAAGGAGCTCGACCTGGCGGTCGAGGAAAGGGCGCAAATTTCAGCCCTGGACTCGACGAGGTCCCTCGAAATTAGGGACCTCGACGAGACCGTTGAAAAAGAAGAGGTTGAGTCTGCCCTGTGCTTGGCATTGGGCAGACCAGCTTTTGAGGAGTCCTGCAGGCTCTTCACCCGCTTTGGTGGGGTGAAGGCTGCAGTGATTCGGCTAGCTGAGGCAGACGCCGCGCGTCTGCTTCAGCTAGGTAAGTTGAGGATCGGGTGGGTAGAGTGCCGCATTCGCGAGCACCGGGAAGTCGCCCGCTGCTTCAGGTGCCTTGGGTACGGCCACGGGTCCCGGGGCTGCAGCAACCCCGTCAGGAAAAACGCCTGTTGGAGATGCGGCGCCACGGGACACTTGGCCAGGACTTGTAAGGTGCCACCAAGGTGCCTGTCATGCGCAGACAGGGTCGACAAAGATGTCGCCCATGTGTCGGGGAGCGGCTCCTGCCCGGTCTTCCGGGAAGAGCTTCGAAGGTTGAGAGGCAGGAATTGAAGTTCCTGCAGCTCTACCTCGGAAGGGGGAAGGATGCCCAGGACCTCCTGATGCAGACTGCCAGGGAGAGGCCGGCTGATGTGCTGCTCATTAGTGAGCATAACAAGTGGTCCGATAACTCTGCTTGGTATCAGGATGCATCAAGGAGGGCCGGCATCCTTGTTTGTAACCCTGATTTGGGCGTCGGGGACTTCCTAGAGACCGACGCAGGGTTCGTCTGGGTGGGGGTGGCGGGTGTGCGTGTGTACAGCTGCTATTTCTCCCCCGGCGATCCCTTCGATGTCTTTGAGACCCAGATCCTCCTCCTTGAGGAAAGCCTCCGTGAGGCCATCGGGCGATCCCTCATAGGGGGTGACTTCAACAGTAAGTCGCCCGAGTGGGGTGAAGCCCGCCTAGATAGGAGGGGGGGAATCTTGGCTGGCGAGATGGTCGCTAGGAACGAACTGATCGTCTTGAATCAGGGCGGGGAATTTACGTTCAGACGAGGAGCGGGGCGGTCAATAATTGATCTCACAGTTGCCGCACCTCGCTTCGCCTCAAGGATAAGCGACTGGTCGGTGCTAGAGGTAATAATCTTGAGTGACCACCGGTGCATCGAATTTACAATAGAACAACGGTGTCAGGCGGTGGATAAGGGCAGGGGCGGCGAAGGAAGGAGCCCCTCTTGGAACACGAGACGACTCAGCAGGGAAAGACTTCGCGAACACCTCGAAGAAACCAGGCTCATCGATGAGCTTGGTTGGGTCTGCCCTGCTAGGACGTTTGAAGCTGCTGTGCGCTCGGTGAGGCAGAAGGTGGTCGTGGCTTGTGACTACTCGATGCCTCGACGTAAGCGCAGGCAAGCCAAGGGTTCGATGTACTGGTGGAACGACCAGTTGGCAGCCCTGCGTCGTAAATGCCTCGCAGCGCGGCGAAAATTCACCCGTTCAAAGGGGGATGCTACGCTGCACGAGGCATGGAAAGGGGCAAAAACAGCTTTGAGGCGAGGCATAAAGAAAAGCCGACTTCAATGCTGGAAAGACTTGATCGGTGAGGTCGAGAAGGATCCATGGGGTCTCGCCTTCAAAATAGTCACCAATAGATTGGTGACTAGAAGAAAGACCCCGGACCTGGATAATCCCGATCGAGTCAAGTACATTGTGCGAAGCTTGTTTCCACACGTGGAGCCGTTCCAAAGACAGGGCCGAAGTTCCTGCGTGGTCCGGCGCGAAGAACTCTTCACTCTCGAAGAACTAAAGAGAGCGGGTGGAAGGCTTAAGGCAAATACAGCGCCGGGTATCGAAGGGGTGCCGAACGAGATCCTCAAAGAGGTGATCGGGGCATACCCAGAGATCCTCCTAGAAGCCTTTAACTCCTGTCTTCGGGATGGGAGGTTCTTCGCAGATTGGAAGGAGCAGAGGTTGGTCCTGCTGAGGAAGGGCAACAAACCTCTAGGGGTTTCCTCGTCTTATAGACCAATATGCTTATTGGATACGATGGGGAAACTTCTGGAGGAGTTGGTTTTACAGCGGCTTCAGGCTCTCTTGGTCAGGGAGAACGGGCTCTCGGAAAACCAGTTCGGATTCAGGAAAGGCAGGTCCACTGTGGATGCCATCCAAGCTGTGGTTAACATCGCCACAAATGCAAGAAAAGGAACTGGTAAGCGTAAGGGATTCTGTGCGTTGATTAGCATTGACATACGCAATGCGTTCAATGCCGCGAGATGGGACATCTGCATCGAGGCAATGATGCGGAAAAAGGTTCCAGACTACCTGTTGCGAATGATGGATGACTATCTGAGCGACAGGTGGGTGATATACGAGGGCGACAAATGGTCTCTCAAAGAAGAGATGACATGTGGCGCTCCTCAAGGGTCGCGGGTGGGTCCACTCGTTTGGAACATCATGTACGATGACTTTCTGCACATGGACCTGCCTGCTGGAACGAGCATCGTCGGCTTCGCGGATGACGCACTTGTCGTGTGCGCCGCTGACGACGTCAGAATCCTAGAGCTGAGGATCAATGAAAGTCTGTGGCGAGCAAAGCGCTGGTTGGATGGCAGAGGCCTTAAAATGGCCCCTGAGAAAACCGAGGCTTTGCTCGTTACGGACAGGAGATCCGTCCAATATCCGAGCATCGTTCTCGGAGAGCATGAAGTCGAGTGGAAAACAAGCATTAAGTACCTGGGGGTGCAGCTGGATCGTAGGCTTAGCTTTGACGAACACCTAAAGATCGCAGCTGCCAAAGCCATCCAATGTGGAGCTCCAGTCTGAACGGTTCTGGACGCTCATCGAGTCATTCGTCACACTTGTGATGAAGACGAGAGAACTTGATGGGCGTCGAGAGCGAAACAACGGGGAGGGCTAGTAGAAATCGCATCGGGGCCTGCACCCGCGGTCCTGCGTCTCGGGTAGACTTGACTGTCCGCGTCGTTCGGGGGAGGAATTTGTTTGTTTCTCCCCTGGGTGGCGCGGCTAGTCGGTTATCCTAGTGGGCGTGTGGCCGCGGGTGGAAGTTCCGAGCGAACGGATGACGGAAGAGTCGTACACGACTTTAATAGAACCAACCACCCGTGAAGTTTAAAGCCGAAAAGAAAAAAAAAAAAAAAAAAAAAGCTGGAAAAATATAAATCATTGTTATACTAAGTAATAGCAGATCTTATAACTGACAAAGGTTGAACAAATTATAACAAATTAACTTAAAAGCTTTTAGAAACTATTAGTCAGATCGATAACCATTAGCGCATTCGCAAATTGGGCTATGATGTGCGATTCACCAAAAGGTTGCCAAGGCAACACCCAACCACCCACTGATTACGAATTTTGGAAAATACTAAATGAATCAATAACTACTTATTAACTGGGCCATGATGCGCGATTCACCATAAGGTTGCCAAGGTAACACCCAACCACCCATCGATTATAAATTGGCGGAATTCAATCACGGAGAGTCAGTCTGATTTTTACCATCGCAGTGTCAGTCTGATTTTTACCATCGCAGTCGTCAGTCTGATCTTCACCACCGAACTTACAACTATACATCGAGACCACGTGCTGATACTACTCCGCGACGATAGCAATCAGTATCTTTCCCAAGTATTAATAATATCGGAACGAGTAAATCCGGAATCATCATCGGAAAATTGGATTAATTGAAGTTATCAGTGCGGAAGTACCTGCAACCCCTCAGACTCCGTCGGCCTGGTTTCACAGCTGGAACCTTTTCCGCTTTGGGAAGCTTAACAACCCAGCCACCTGCAGCGGCGCGCGGCTGTGTACCTGGCGGATCGTGCCCCATCGAATTCAAAACCTAACACCACAGACAAATTCAGGTAAGGTCTTTATCTTTTATCCTTTATTTTACTCTTGTATCGAATTGTTAAAGTTTGCGTTTCTTCTCCAGGAACCCGGAAGGAAGAAGAAGATTCCTGCAGTTTGTCAATTTGCTCTGACTAAAATTGTATAATTTATTAATAACCTTCAATCAGTTAGTTGTCAGTTGCTGCTCTTATTACAAGTCATATATTTGTCTTTAATTCTTGTGTGTAAAAATATATATGTGTGTTTAACATTTATTTCTAATATATTAATTTATTGACTGACCTTTTGTTCCCGTTCCCTTAGTTTGAAACCTTGTGTTTCATAAATGAAACGGGAGAGTGTAAAATTTAAATTGAATTGGGTCTTTTTAATCCTTAGGGACGTAACAGAGTTCAATCAATTATTTTTGGTGCATCGGCTGGGAAACACTCAAAAGGTCATTTAAAATTTTGTATGTAATAAAAGGTTAATAGATATTTTCTTTTTATATATCACAGAACACATATAAAATATATATATGTACAATCTTGTTGAAATGTAATTGAAATTTATTCAAATAAAATTCTTCATAAGTGAATTTATAAATTTTTGTGGCAATCAGGACTCTTCTTCTATATTCTTTTACAGAGTGTTAAAAAAAATATGCAAATTTATTCATTCATTTTGATAAAAATCTCACCTCATGTCAGATAAAAATATAAATTTAAATTTGCAAAGAACTACGCGTAGCAAATCTAAGGTACTTGCGGAAGCTGAAAATTTATCAAAAGAAAAATAAAAAGACGCATTCAGTACTATTTCGAAATTAGTACATAGTCCACCCTTAAAACCGGCTTCTACTGAAACATTAGGAACAAGTAATCAAAATTTTTCGGAAATTTTTTACGAATCTTTGACCAATGATAATAATCAAGATCCCATTTTAAATCTTCCCAGTATAGGAAACGATCATCCGAATAAAATTAATCTTAATCCAGCACCCTCACATAAGAAAATTAATTTTCAAATTAAAGGTTCTCCTTCTTTAGAGTATCTTAAAGAATATCAAGACAATAATAGTATAATCAGTTCTAGCGTATTTAGTAAAAGCAAATCTTTAACGGAAAATAGTGAAACGTGTGAACCTGTAAACTCTACGGTCATTCCTGCTGACACCTCTCTGGCTGCAATCGATATACGCCCCTTATTACCCCCGGAAAAACCTTCTGCACCTGGTTTCGACGAGTGCGGTATACATTTTGAGACGGAAAATCAATCTGAAAGTCCTAATATTTGTAATTTAAATTCTGTCAACCTTGATCCATTAATTCAATTAAATATGAATATTCCTAATAATCAGCAAGTTTCTCTTCGCGACGCATTAGAAATCGTTCCTTTTTTTGATGGACGAAGTGTACCGCTAGTTCATTTCATAGAAGGCTGTGAGGAAGAAAAACAAATGTTACCACCTATTCCTGCAGTTGAACAAAATTTAGTGAAGATGATTAGAAGTAAAATTATTGGAGAAGCCAGAAAATGCATTTACGGAATGGCATTCGGAAAGGTAGATGAATTAATAAATAGATTGAAGAAAATGTATTCGCCATCAAAAACTGTTTATCAATTGCAAGGGGAATTAGGAAGTATATACATGTGGGAAAGAGAAAGTGTTTTATCATATGCTACACGAATCAAAGAAATCGTGGATCAAATTTATGATGCACATAGAATTAATAATGATGGACAATTAGATGAAACATTTAAAGCAGGTTTAGAAAAAGATTTAATACAATGTTTTTTACGTGGTTTAAGGCCAGAAATAAAAATTCTAGTAGAGCAAGGTGAGGTATTTAAAGATGTGACAAATAACGCTATCGAAGTTGAACGTAGATTAAATGCAGCTGCTGATTTACGAAAGGGCAATATTTTCAAACAAAAACCTGACGAATTAGACGAAAACACTAGGTCAAATAGACAGGAGCCAAAATCAATAAGGGTAAATTATACTCAAGGGGAAGTCATAATCTGTCAATTATGTAACAAAAGAGGTCACACTGCATCTGCTTGCCGCTCTTTAGCTAATACCAATGTGTACACTAAAAACCCCCATAATAGAGTATTCAACCGGTTTTCACCCCAACAAAATATGAGACAAACAAACCAATTTTGGGGAAACCGACAGAGACCATTTATGAGACCTCAATGGCAATCACAGGAATTTTCACAAGATCCTAGACGATTCCAGCAAAATAATAAAGTAATGTGGGAACCACCCCCATCACAAAATAATTATTTTAAAAAAGAGAATTTTAACCCTCCGTTTGATTTTGCACAAAATATGAGTAATATAATTTGCAATTACTGCAAAAAACCAGGACACATGATTAAAGATTGTCGACGTAGAGAATATAATAATAAATTTCGAGAACGACAGACTTCTCAGCAACCATTAGGAAACTCGGAAAACAGGCAAGACCTCCCCAGAACAGGTGCGATGGGGCAGGCGTCAACATCCCAGAATTAAAAGCACCTAAATTAAATGACGAAAGGCCTACAGAAACCTCGGTAACGAAATTTTATTTCAGTAAAGGAAATTCCATACCCTCAATAATAATCAATACTCATGGTCTTAAAAATCCTGTGCGCATGATGATTGATACAGGTGCAGGATTGAATCTATTAAAAGAAAATATGCTTGAACCATCCACTCCTGTGGATACTCTCTGTGCATGACTCTAGGTCACATTTCAACGTCTCATGAACATCACATTGTCAGGGCTTACTGGTACAGATTTATTCGTTTATGTAGATGATATCGATATTTATGCAGATTCATTAGAGGAACACCAGCAAAAATTTGATAAATTAATGGATCGTTTGCGTTCAGCAAATTTACAATTACAGCCAGACAAATGCGAATTTTTACGACCAGAAATAACATATCTAGGACATATTATAAATAAAAATGGCATATTAGCTGATCCGAAGAAAATTTCTGCAGTAAAAAATTTTCCTATCCCTAAAAATATAAAAAATATAAAACAATTTCTAGGTCTAGCTGGTTACTATCGCCGATTCATAGAAGGATTTTCAAAAAAATCAACACCTTTGACTCAGCTATTGAAAAAGGATGTACCCTTTAAATGGACAGATAGACAACAGACTGCTTTTGATATTTTAAAAGACGAATTTTGCAAGGAACCTTTATTGCAAAGACCTGATTTTGACAAACCGTTTATACTTACAACCGATGCTTCAGGTTTTGCGATAGGCGCAATTTTATCTCAGGGAGAAATCGGAAAAGACAAACCCATAGCTTATGCATCCAGATCTTTGAATACTCACGAAGTAAAATACGACACATATAATAAAGAAGCACTTGCGATTTTATATTTTGTGACATATTTCAGGCATTATTTATATGGAAGAAAATTTAAAATTGTCACAGATCATAAACCTCTAATCTGGTTTCAAAGTTCAAAAGATCCATGTTCGCGTGTAACTCGAATTCAAAAACTTAAGCGACATCTGTAAACAAATAAAAACTGAATTGTCTACAAATCATGGAAAATCTGAAAAATTTAATGTCGTGACAAGAGGAAACCTTCGAAACCAGAAAAATCAGGAAGAAATTCAAACTCAAGTAAGTAAAAAGGGTAATGAAGATCGGGAAATTGAAGACGAATTACAAGCTCAATTATATCTGCAAGGACAAAGAAGTCAAACGAATGGAAGAATTTTACGAAGTCATAAAATTCAGAAAAATAAAAAAGGAGATGAAAATTTACAAAGTCGGGAAAAATTGTATCAAGAGGAATCAGAAGTTGAAGAAAACGAAAGAAATCAAAAAAATTATTCTAATTTTGTAGAAAATGAGTCTGAAAAATTTAATCACGAATCTCCAGTTCTAGGAAAAAGAAAGTGAGGTAGGCCAAAGAAAATTCAAATCAGTGTACAAGAGATAAAACGAAAAAGAGGAAGGCCTCGGAAAATAATCAATAATGTTGAATCAGCAAGGTCACTTACACGAGTTAAACAGAGAAGAAAGCTTAATGAAAATGAAAAATTTCAGGAAGATGAGTCGGATCCAGAATATTTAAAAGAAACATATTCAGATGAATTCAATGATGAAAATTCAATTATTTCAGACGAATCAAGGGATGAAGACTTTCAGGGAAACTTTTTTGAAAATAAAAATCATGCGTCGCAAGAAAGCGAATCAGCAGAAGATTATTTTAATAATGATGAAGAATTTGATTTTCCAGTAACACAAGAAAATGCAGAAACGACAGATGATGAAATTCGGATCAATAATCACGACCAGCGTCCCCCTCGGAAGCCCCCTTTCCCTATTCCACCTGATGACTTACCCCAATCTAGTATGACTGAAAACGTAAACAGGTGGCGTAACGTTGTAGAATGTAAGGATCAAATGATTATGAGAAAGGATAACTATGTTTATTTTTTATCAACTGATGGCATTCCAAGAGATAATGGTTCAAAAAGTTTAGAAAAACGAAATGAATTACCTCAATTTAAAAATCTTATTCTAGGAGAGGCAAAAGAAATGCGAAGTGGAAATTTTTATCATATTGCATTGCCTATTGAATCAGAATCTGGTGAAGGACTTTCAGGAATATTAGAAAATATCAAAAATGTAATTCAATCTTTACATGATCTGGCAAAGCACTTAGAATTACGTCCAATTAGCATTTCGAAAACATCTCACATCAAACATATTGATTGGCAAGAAATTTTAACTATTATAAAAAATACTTTTTCAAACGCTTCAATTAAAATAATTATTTGCAATGGAATTACTCAATTCGCAAATACAGAGCAACGAAATTCCCTCATTGAAGAGGCACATTCTTCAGCTTTAGGCGGATACAAGAGAGTTACAAAAACATACAATAGAATTCGACAAAAATACTTTTGGGAAAATATGAAATTGGATATTCAAAAATATATTCAAGTTTGTTTACAATGTCAACTTAAAAAATTAGTACGAGTAAAAACTAAGAATCCAATGGTAATTACAGATACTCCAGGTTTTGCATTTGAAAAAATATGTATGGATATCGTTGGACCATTACCAGTCACTAAGTCTGGAAATGAGTGTATATTAACAATCCAAGACAATCTTACTAAATATTCTTTAGCTATACCACTACCTAATCAACAAGCCAGTACAATAACCGATGCTTTTGTGAAAAGATTTATATGCATTTTTGGATCACCCAAGGGAATTTTAAGTGATCAAGGGACAAATTTTTTAAGCAATCTTTTGAGACGTTTAGCAAAGCGTTTTCGAATTCGTCAGTTTAAAACAACCTCTTTTCATCCTCAGTCAAATGGATCCTTAGAAAGATCACATTATGTCTTGGACGAATATCTTAAACAATTTGTTGACAAAAATGCTGAATGGGATGATTGGTTAGAATTAGCCACATTTTCTTATAATACAAGCATTCATGAAGGAACAAAATGCACTCCCTACGAATTAGTTTTTGGTAAGCTAGCAAGGTAACCATCTAGCGAACCTCTTTTACCACATGAAAAATTGGAAACATATGATGATTATTTAATAAATTTAATTACAAAATTACACGACATTCAAAGTTTTGCAAGGAAAAATTTAATTAATGCAAAAATTAAATCCAAAACCTATTATGATCAAAAGATAAACCCACAAGATTTCAAAATCGGAGATAATGTATATATATTGAATGGACCTAAACCAAAAAGGTTTGGAGATCAATACTCAGGACCGTATGAAGTATTAGAAATATTAGGGAAAGGAAATATAAAAATTCTCATTCAAAATAAGCCAAAAATAGTTAATATCAATCGACTTAGACTATCATATATTTCTCCAAAAGAATGTACCAAGAGAAGAAAGCAATAAATTAATCCTTTATTACAGGTCACTATGGAACAAAAACATCGCCAATGCATCGATAGGTTGTGCAATTTAATCGTAAAATATGTTAATATAAAAACATTATCGCCATATTTGTTTATGAATAGAATATTCAATTATGATAGCTCAAATTCACCTCAAAACTAAAGACAAAATAAATTATTCAAAAATGTCTTAAATGTGGATTCTCTTCAGATAGATTCAAATAATCTCTCGCTAACCAAGCATGCACTATGACTTAAAATTTCGGGATTTCAATTTGAATGTTTAAATTTCAGTACTGATATAACCTATGTTATTGTTCCAGGTCAAGAGCTAGAAGTGATATGATCCTGTATCTGCAACTAAACTTTATTTTCTTATATCTTTATATTTTTCAGCAAAGATTAAATCCTTACATACTAATACACCTTTTTACCGCTCCTGGACTTTTTTATGAACAACTAACGACAGCTCGACTTAAAACAGACAAATGTAATATCATGGCATACATGAATATTGATCAGATTTTACAAATTGAATCTTACATTATACAAATTTTTGACGAACTGACAGACAAAAATCGTGAAACCTCGACTGCAATATCAAACATCCCTTATCTAATGTTTGAACTTCCCTCCACATTTTCCTTCACTCTTTCCTATTCTTTTCTACTAGTTTCATTTTCCACTAACGTTTTTTCTTTCTCTAAATTTTCTTTCTATTTCAACAATATCTTAAATTATTTCTTATAAATTTTTAATATAATTATTAATAACGAGTTTCAACCTATTAAATAGAAAATGTGTAATATTTTAGGGACTCACTACTTTACAATAAGGAAATCAGGATTTTCGAAGTTAAAAATGGGAACTAAATCAAGCAATTGTCCAACCATGAAGCTAAACAACATAAGTATAGAATATGATTTTTCTAAGCCAAAGTACACTTTTCAAAATATAGGCTTTCAAACTCCTAGATTTCAAGCAACATGCACAATTGAGAAAAATTCCGATATATTTATATGTACAGGAAATACTGCGAATACTAAAAAACAGGCAAAATATAACGTATCAGGAAAAATGTATTTAAGTTTAAAAAGAAAATATGGATTTAGCGATGAAACAATTCCTCACGATAATAATCATAAACGTATAGTATTATATAAGTCGACAAATAGTTGCGAAAGATGTTATTCGCGGTATCATATAACGGAATTTTGCAATGAACCTAAGCGTAACAAAAATGATGTCTAATTATTGTATGGAAAAAGATCACAAATAAAATGAAAATAAAAAATTAATATATATGCGTCAAAAATAGATTACTGATAGAAAAATGCACTCTTATTCAATATACATAATTTAACCTAGAAATAGATAAGTAACCGATCGAATAAGAGAGGTTGAACCTCGTTAAAAAGTTTAAAAAAAAAATCAATGCATTTATTTAGTTAACTAATTAGGATATATATATATATATATATATTACAAAAGGAAAAAGAAACAAAATAAGAGATTCATGTGAAAATAATTAAGTTTTCATATAATAAAGTAAGCTTGTGTGGAATATTGAATATTGACCTGGAAAATGTTAATAAAATTTTTTTTTTAAATGTGTGTGTGTTGAGTGTATTTATCAACTTTATTAAGCATATTCTTGTCTTGTACGTAACGTAAAATCCTAGGCAAATAATTCGTCTTAAAATAAAAAACACCGAATAACCATTTCAAACTGCATCTGCTCTTAAACGTAGATTTCCAATGTAAACTGATGATATCTCGAACTAAAAGCATTTATGGTGGCATTTCCCTTACTATTGATTTTAAGGAAATTTAATAAACTTAATATTTAAACAGTATTTGAACATGGTGTTTTACCCCATATTTCGAATTTTGCGGGGGAGGTGTCACATCCATGCGACGTATAAATATATATGCATAATAGTAATAAGATTCAACGGTAACGTGATATACTCCCCAAAAATAGGAGTAAAAAACTAAGTTTTACCAACAAATTTTTTTTTCAAATAACTAATAAAAGTCGAACATAGTAATTTCATCCCCATGATTCGACCTTTGGGAGGGAGGTGTCACGTCCCCGTGACAATTAATAGAAATATTATACGTTTATTATAAAAATTAAGCGAGTAAACCATTGTATTAAAAGTATAAACAGCTGGAAAAATATAAATAATTGTTATACTAAGTAATAGCAGATCTTATAACTGACAAAGGTTGAACAAATTATAACAAATTAACTTAAAAGCTTTTAGAAACTATTAGTGCGATCGATAACCATTAGCACATTCGCAAATTGGGCCATGATGTGTGATTCACCATAAGGTTGCTAAGGCAACACCTAAACACCCACTGATTACGAATTTTGGAAAATACTAAATGGATCAATAACTACTTATTAACTGGGCCATGATGCGCGATTCACCATAAGGTTGCCAAGGTAACACCCAACCACCCATCGATTATAAATTGGCGGAATTCAATCACGGAGAGTCAGTCTGATTTTTACCATCGCAGTGGCCGTCTGATTTTTACTATCTCAGTCTCAGTCTGATTTTTACCATCGCAGTGACAGTCTGATTTTTACCATCGCGGTCGTCAGTCTGATCTTCACCACCGAACTTACAACTATACATCGAGACCACGTGCTGATACTACTCCGCGACGGTAGCAATCAGTATCTTTCCCAAGTATTAATAATATCGGAACGAGTAAATCCGGAATCATCATCGGAAAATTGGATTAATTGAAGTTATCAGTGCGGAAGTACTTGCAACCCCTCAGATTCCGTCGGCCTGGTTTCACAGCTGGAACCTTTTCCGCTTTGGGCAGCTTAACAACCCAGCCACCTGCAGCGGCGCCTGGCTGTGTACCTGGCAGATCGCGCCCCATCAAATTCAAAACCTAACACCACAGACAAATTCAGGTAAGGTCTTCATCTTTTATCCTTTATTTTACTCTTGTATCGAATTGTTAAAGTTTGGGTTTCTTCTCCAGGAACCCGGAAGGAAGAAGAAGATTCCTGCAGTTTGCCAATTTGCTCTGACTAAAATTGTATAATTTATCTAATAACCTTCAATCAGTTAGTTGTCAGTTGCTGCTCTTATTACAAGTCATATATTTGTCTTTAATTCTTGTGTGTAAAAATATATATGTGTGTTTAACATTTATTTCTAATATATTAATTTATTGAGTGACATTTTGTTCCCGTTCCCTTAGTTTGAAACCTTGTGTTTCATGAATAAAACGGGAGAGTGTAAATATAAATTGAATTGGGTCTGTTTAATCCTTCGGGACGTAACATTAATAAACATTTTACGCAAATTTTATATAAATTTTGTTCGTAAATTTAAATAAATCTTTTCTGTGCAAAAATTTAAACAAAACTTTTCGAAAAAACTATAAATAAATCCTTTCGGAAATTTCAAAAAAATTTTTTCCAATTTTATTTTAGCAAATATATATATATATATATATATATATATATAAATAAATTAATAAATCAAATCTTATTACAAAACAACATTTTATTTTTTATTTTTATTTTTCGAATTTCTGCAAGTGCACAGATTATTCAGGCCTTGGGCTTGAGTCATCCTTGTCTAATCTGGTACTGCAAGAATTCATCATTTGTTAAATAAGATTAAATTAAAGTTTTAAACAGGAAAAATAGAGCACACGAAACCATAAGTCCTCTTTGGATTCGTCGAACGGTCACCATCATTTGGGTGAGGCAAACCTCGAAGTGCTTGCATTTTACTGTTTTAACTTGTATTTTTTCTTTGTTAACAAAAAAAACTGACACCTTCAATTTCTTGACGATTATCAGAATTTTGTAAATTACATGAATTAAGAAGGAAGTTGTGCTTGAGTCAGGCATGATTAATTTTGTATTGCAAAAATTCTGATTTTCGACTATCGTGATTTCTGTGAGTCATATAATTACCCAAGATTCTGTGCTTGAGTCTAGCTTGGCTAATTTTTTACCACAGAAAGATCGAATAATTGAAACCACAAAATAGGATATTAGAATAAAAATTTATTTTTATTGATTTTTATTCCTGTGACTGAAATTTGTTTTGGGATATAGCTTTTCACTTTGTGGGAAGTTATATTAAACAGCGATCAGCGAATTGCGCGCTCAGCTATCCCCAAACTAGAGTTTCAGAAGCAGATTAAGAATTAATTTAATAAATTTTGTATCTGAAGTTTCGATTACTGTAATCAAAAATTTGTTTAAGGATATAGCTTTTCACTTTCATGGAAGGTTATATTAAAAAGCGATCAGCGAATTGCGCGCTCAGCTATCCTTAAATTAGTTTTTAAATTTTAGAATTGCAATTTTTCCTATAAAATTACACAAGTACACTATACATCAAATTTATGTAACAAAATATTTGTTTAGAAATCATAATTAAACAAAACTTTCAATAAATCAACAACTGAAATAAATTCTATAAATAAAAAATAAAATACTTATATCTGTAAATTTGTTTAAATATATATATATATATATATATATATATATATACAATATCAAAATATACATAACTCATATTTTGTACAATACTGTATTTCTACATGTCTTCACCCCCAGTTAGATATACTCTTAAACGCTCCCGAGCAGGAAAACATATAGATGAGTGGAAACTACCAACTTGTGAAATAGGAGAAATAAAAAACGACGTTGAATTTTCCGATTTATTTGAGCAATTGTTAGAGAAAAGAAGCAATTATATAAAAAACAAACTTTTGCGTAATTTAGAAAAGGAAAAGGATACAAAAAGCGAATTTGTACCAGAAAACTTTGAATCGAAAAATCCCGAACCTGAATTAATATTGACTGAAAATAAAATTTCTGAATATCTACCCCCAATTATCGAAACTTTAAATATTTTCTCTGATTCGGAACCTGAAGCAAACTCGAGTCACTTTGTTCCTAATAAAGATAAAATATCAAGTATTGAGGGTATCAGTGTTACGTCCCGAGCAAAAGGCGAGGGTAGGTTGGATTTTTGGATGTAAGGGAAGAGGATAGCTGATTATATAAGGTTGGTAAGGCCTGATAATTTATTTTTGTTTGTGGGTACGTTGTCACTTGTCAGGTCTATGGGCCCTGAGTTGCTCACAATGATAATAAAACACTGAATTTACGAATATATAAGGTAATTTATTATAAATTAATATGTTGTTGCACAAGTTTTCATAAAATGATACTTAGTTGGTAACTTATACTACTTCCCAAGATGAGAAGGCGATGTTGTGAGTTTTATGCGGTTATGAGCCAAATATACAGGTTTTGAGATGCCTATATATGTAACTTCCGCAGTTTATTGTGGACGTTTTACGCTAATATACTAGGTTTTGAGATGCCTAGGTATACAACTCACGCCCCACATAAATATAATAAGTTTTGAGATGCTTATTTATATTTATGTTATGAGTTTTATGCGGTTATGAGCCAAATATACAGGTTTTGAGATGCCTATATATGTAACTTCCGCAGTTTATTGTGGACGTTTTACGCTAATATACTAGGTTTTGAGATGCCTAGGTATACAACTCACGCTCCACATTCAGCGTTATAGTTAATATAATAAGTTTTGAGATGCTTATTTATATTTATATAACTTACTTGCCTACCTCTTAAATTAGAGGGCAAAAGAGAGAATTGTCGTTTATTACTCCTGTTATTGCAAGTCAACGCGCACAAATCCTTGCAGGATAGTTGAGTTTCGTTTGAGTCTCCGTGAGGTAGCAAAACAACGATAAATTTTGCAGGAGGTGTGGTGTAAGGGATGCAAGTCCACCGGCAACTGATGTGATCAATTATCCGCTTACGTATCTTGTTGAGTACACGAGAAATGAATCAAACATGCACTTGTTAACAAGATAGGTTAGTTCGTCCCGATTTCAGGATTAAATCACTATTAACCGACACGACTAAATACGACGATAAACGTAATCCAAAGGAACTATCTAGCACTACGGTTTCCGGACTTGCACCACTTAAGGACCAAGGATTTTATTTACCAAGTACCGAATGTTGAGTTGCTCATAGAAATCCAATGAGACTTACGTTTATCGAAGGGTCTGCTCACGACGTTGAATTACCGGTCCAGACCTAACAACCGTACAACTGTTCGGAACTTAATGACAAACCTCCAGAGGTGAATCTGGGGTATATATACTAATGGTGCTTCTATTAGTGGGAGCAGATCAACGTAAATCGGTGGCACGGCACGTTCGAATCGTAAATCGGTGGCACGGCACGTTCGAATCGCAAATCGGTGGCAAGGCACGTACGAATTGCGAATCGGTGGCCAGGCACGATCTCTGCAAGGGTTCATGAGTTCATCTCTTCTATTGCCCAATTTTATATCTAGTTTCCAAATAAATGCATTTATAATTACTCATTTCTGCATTTATTTGTTTACAATTTTTGTTACTTATTTTATGAAGTATGATCATTAATTGGTTGCCAATGATCAGTCAATCGATTTCTTATCTATGATCCATAATCAATGATCGATTTTTATTCATTGATCGTGATCGACTCATCGGCAATCAATACGTAATGGCGATAATATTGATCAATACTATTTTACTACCCAAAATATTAATAATAGTTATGGTGTTATGTTGATACATAATTAATATTAACATAATAATGATTATAATATTTAGTCATTATAATTAGTGAGGCTGTGCCGATAACTTCTCATTCTCTCATTAGGTTATTAGCACAGCGTTACTACTTTATCGGCACGCGGTGTGAGTTACTGACTCATTACCACGGGTGTAATTACCATATAGACAGGGCGCTGTTCTTCTTCATCTCTTATTACCATATGTCAAACCGATTCGTCGACGTGAGGTATACATAGGTTTACCTCATGCGCACAGCTACCCGGTCCATATGATAATTTATCATAGGAACACTCTTATACTTGAATGATGTCTTCCTCGTTATCCTCGGTGTTTGGCGCATTGCCCTTGCACAGGGGCAATATAAAATTTTAAAAGTTACTGGGATGTAACATCAGCATATCCTCAGATTCAGGATCTGAAACAGAAATTGAGGAACCCAATTTTGCGTAGAATAAAATTTTTTTACCCAAAATAACAAATATTTGCAGTTTAGGAAAAAATAAAGTTAAATTGATTAAAGAATTTTAGACTTAGAAAAAATTGTACCGAAATAAGAATACAATAACAAGTCATTTTCTAGAAATAATTAATATTCAAAATACCAATGTCGATTCCGCCACGAGATATAAGTAAAAAGGGTACTGTAACTCGTAGTCAAACAAGGAAAAATCCAAGTTTAGCAAAAGAAGTTGAGGAAAGTTCCCCAGTACCACATAAACCAAAACGAAAAACTCGAGAAGGAAATTTACAATATTCCGAATCTTCAAGTAAGTTAGATCAAACTGATCTTTTAGATATTAGCATAGGAAGTATTCATGACGCTGAAACTAGTACTTTAAACAAATCAATTATTTGCACAAAAAACCCTAAGAGTCCATTTGTTGATAAATTAAAAACTTTTATCAAACGCAATAATAGTATAATTATTGCAGGAGATCAGTATAACGATACACCACAAATTAACCCTTTATTTGACGATACCATAGGGGATATAACACTCAGAGAAAAATCAATAATTGAAAGCATTACAGCAAAGTCAACCCTGTGTGATAGAACTTTATGCCCAGATCAATTTGGTGATATTTCTGTTAATTTAGAGGTAGGATCAATAAATAATTGTGTATCTCAGCTTTAATTGATATTAGAATAATAATACAGTATAAATATATTGTAAGTTACGTATGATTAATTTGATACATGTAGATACTTATTCTCATCTATATTCCATAGCGAGATGCGTTCTTGCGTGGGCGACATGACCGACTTGATTCTGCGCACGCTCTCAATCCTCCCACTAGTTTTAACGCTGCGCGCGCACACTCAGTTCGCTCATATATATATATATATGCGTACAACATACGAATTACGTACATTCTCAACAATTTAAAATAATAAAATTCTCACTACACCTCAAAACAGATACGAATCACTAGATCCATTTGAAACAAAATCACAACTAAATAGGACTCCAGAATCTTTCAATCAAACAACAATATTTAAAAATCCAAATCTAGAATTTGAACAAGTTCAAGAAACTTTACCAAATAAAATCAATCAAATTATTCTTGACGACTCTGTAAATATTGACCAGGCTCTTGATTCGCTAAAATCGCCACACCCGTATTCAACCTCTAGGAGGTCTAATAAAGAAATTTTAGCAAATAATTTACCAAATAATCTACCAATACAATCCATCGAAATGATGAATTTACCTAAAAATCAACAAGTATCTCTACGAGATGCTTTAGAGATTGTTCCATATTTTGACGGATCAAGCAAAGTGCCATTAACCATTTTTATTGAGGCTTGCAAGGAAGCCAAAGAAATGGTCCCAAATGCAGAAGCAAATTTGGTCATAAACAAAATAATAATGGTAAGGAAGCTGCTGAATTCGAAAGAAATCTGGAAAGAGACGCGATCGATTGTTTTCTCCGAGGCCTAAAACCAGAATTAGAGATACCAATAGGAACAGCCAATAAATTTGACGAAATTGTAGAAAGAGCAATACGAGAAGAAAGAAATTTAACAGCCAGTATCGAACTGCGAAGAGGAAATAGACAACATTCACTAGTCCAAGAAGTTGAGAAATCATCATATAATAGTCGAGATTTTGCAAAAACAAATAAAATAAATTTAGAACGAGAGGATCCAATAAAATGTCAAATCTGTCAGAAAATAGGCCACATAGCAGCAACCTGTTTTCAATATGTTCAACAGTTAATAAATAAAAATTCACAGAGCAATCAGTTTAGAAATAACTTGACTAGACAAAATAATCAATACCAGAGAAATATGCAAGGTCAGGGAACGCAGTGGAGACCCCCACAGAGATACCAGGTGCAAAGCCTAAATCAACAAGGTAGTAGAAACAACTATAGAGATATAAATAGCTTCCCATCCCACACTAATTTTTCCCAAGGAAACAGATTTAATCAAAACACAAACTTTAATCGAAATACCCAGAATATGTATCGCAATTTTAATCAAAATCCGAATTTCAACAGAAATTTCAATAGAAATTTCAACCAAGGACAAAATTTCAACCAAGGTCAAAATTTTAATCTAGATCAAAATCAAGGTAGGAATTTCTATCAAAACCCCCATTTTAATCAAAGACCAAATTTTAATATGAACTATAATGAAAATAGTAATCAAAATCCAAATTTTAATCAAAAACTAAATCAAGGTCAAAATTTTGAAGTTATTTGCTACTCGTGCAATACACCAGGACATACATCTAGGAATTGTAGCAAACAAATAAATATGAATCAACAATTACAACAACAACAACAACCACCACAACAGCATGAATTTAATCAACAGGAAAACTTCAATGCCCTTCCCGGCTTGAATGAACAATTAAATGCACCTAATTTCAGTGAAAATAAAACTGAAAAAGTTAATATAAGCACAAGTAATACAATTCCTCGAAAAACAATTTTCAGCAGAAGAACTAAGAAATCCTATTGACGTAGAAAATATTGAACATAATTATATAAATAATAAGACTAGTATTGAAGTAAATTTAGTTAAACCAAGAAATGCAAAATGCATATCTGATTTAGAATATAAGGAAAAAGTACTAGTAATAGATCTAGCATGCCATGAAGAAATAAACTATGATAATTTTGAAGAAGATATTGAGGAGTATAATTGCGAAGAAACTGAACAATTTATAAATAAAAAAAATTATTTAAGAATAGGAATAATCCAGGAAATTATGATGAATTAAAATATAAGAACATTGAAGACGAAAATATAACCACTGATAATTCTGGAGGAAGCGAACAAATACCGATAAATGATGAGAACTTAATTAAGGATATTAAAAATAAGGAATTTAATGCTATAAAATATGAAGATTTTGAAAAACGAAAAACTTGTAAAGATTTTGAAAATGTTGGACAATTAAACGAAGAAACTTTATTTAGGAATGTTGGTAATAAAAAACGTTATTACGAGTATATTAATGAGGGAAAAATTGATAGGAATAATACTAAAGAATTATTAAATGAAGAATATTTACTGATAAATGATGAAGACAATGATGAAAAATGTTGTATTAAATTGAATATTAAGGATATAAAAAAAGGAGCAGTTCATGAAAATAATGAAAAAACTATTGAACAATTGGACGAAGAAGATATATTTAACATAATTAATAAAAAATTGATTAATGTAAAAATGAATAAAATGAAAAATGAGGAAAATGGAAACACTTTTTACAAATTGATCGATGAAAGAAATATTTCGGAAACATTTGTTTCGCAATTTTTGAAATGTGTCATGGATTCAATTCCAGTTTTATTAGAAAATAAAAATAAATGCTATGCTATGCAAACAAGGAGTCAGTTAAAAAATTCAAGAAATATAAGTATGGATAAAAATGAAGATTATATGAAAAATAAATTATTAAAAAATGTTGAAGTAACAAATAAAGTAAAAAAGAAAAGTGGAAGGCCACGAAAAATTATTCAAGAAGTAAAATTACAGGAAAAAATTAAAAGGAGAGGTAGACCCAGAAAATGTATAAATAAATCACCTAAGATTAGTAAAAAACCTAAATTTGCGGAATCAGAAGACGAATTCGATTCTGATCGAGATAATGATATTAAGCAAAAGCCAAAAGCAAATAAAAAGAAGAAATATTTTAAGGAAAATGAAGATGAAGCATTAAATGAAGGAAGTAATTTTGACACAAATTCTGATTTGTCAAGTGAAGACGAAAAATAAGAAATCCAGGAAAATTTTCAAAATGTAGAACATGAAAAAGAAAACGAACAACCGGATATACTAGAAATAAAAAATTCTGAAAACTCTGATGATTGCGATTTTACAGAAGAAAGACCACCCCCAGAGCCACCCCCTGATCAACCTTCAACATCCGGATTGTTTAAGACACAGAAAAATATAATTGAATGCCGGGACCAATTAACGATGAGAAAAGATAATTATGCGTATTTTGTAAGCAATAAAGGAGAACCTTGTGATATAGGCTCTAAAGTTTTGGAAAAATCTGGAAAATTACCTAAATTTAAAAATTTACAAAAAGGAATAGTCCAAAAATTACGTAAGGGAAATCAATACCATTTTATACTTCCAATCGAAGACGAATTTAAAGCAAGTCTAGGAGAAACGACTAAAGATATTAAACTAGCGATTTATTCTCTTCATTCCATGGTAAAAGAATTAAATATTAAATTAATTAGTATTTCGAAATCACCACACATTAACAATGTTTTGTGGAAAGAAATTTTAGCTACAATAAAAATAGCATTTTTGGATTCAACAATTAAAATAATAATTTGTATTGGTATCACACAATACCCTACAAAAAAACAAAGAAGCCAATTAATTGAAGAAGCTCATTCATCTGCTATAGGAGGACATAAAGGAGTAACAAAAACTTATAATAGAATCAGACAAAGATATTATTGGGGAAATATGAGATTGGATATACAAAAATAGATACAACTCTGTTTACAATGTCAACTTAAAAAACTTGTTCGGGTCAAAACAAAGAACCCTATGATAATTACTGATACCCCAGGAACTGCATTCGAGAAAATATCAATGGATATCGTTGGAAAGTTACCAATAACTTCGGCGCAAAACCAATATATACTCACAATTCAGGATAATTTTACTAAATACTCTTTAGCAATGCCACTCCCTAATCATCAAGCTGGAACAATAGCAGATGCTTTTGTTAAGAAATTTATTTGCATATATGGCTCACCAAAAGCAGTTTTAATAGATCAAGGAGCAGATTTTCCAAGCAATTTAATGAGAAAAATGGCAAAGCGATTTCGTATACGTCAGTTTAAAACTACTGCCTATCATCCTCAATCAAATGGATCATTGGAAAGATCTCACCACGTTCTTAAAGAATATCTTAAACAATTTATTGAAAATAATGCAGAATGGGATGACTGGATTGAAATAGCAATGTTTTCATATAACACGAGTGTTCACGAAGGAACGAAATGCACACCTTATGAATTAGTCTTTGGAAAATTAGCACGTTTACCATCTAGCGATCCTTTACCAGAACATGAAAAAATGGAAACTTATGATATGTACATGACCAAATTGATTACAAAACTACATGAAATGCGTGGAATAGCAAGACAAAATTTAATAGCAGCTAAACAAAAATCAAAGGAATACTATGACAGAAAAATTAATCCACAAAATTTTAAAATCGGAGATAGTGTATTTTTACTGGAAGGTGGAGAACTAAGGAAATTCGAAAATCAATACTCAGGACCATACGAAGTACTTGAAATATTAGGCAAAGGAAACATAAAAATTTCAATTAAAAATAAACCTATAATCGTTAATATTAATAGACTCAGACTTTCATACATAACCCCACCAACAACCAATCAAAGTAAAAAGAATTAGAATTAAATAAAAAATGATTGCAGATCACAATGAAACTAAAACATCGCCAACGCATTGATTTATTATGTGATTTAATCGTTCGCCAAGTTGATATGAAAGCATTATGGCCATACTTATTTATAAATGGAATATTTAACTACGACGATTGCAATGTACCAAATTGGTCTCAAGATACAACAAATCCAGAAATGATGACATTATTTTTTCATAAGTTTCTAACTTACGGGGATTTTAACGTTGATATAAAAATCATTTTCACATCATATTGTAGAGTAAGGAATCAAAAAGTAATAGTTACAGGAAATATAGCAATAATAACTGAGAATGAAGCAGAACTTGAACAAATAAAATTAATACAAGAACTTTACGACCTTTTCGAAGACAAATGTGAAGATTCAATAGCAAAAAAACTAAACTCTAAAATAAAGGTAGTTTATAAACTATATCTCAAACAATTGTTCAAAGAAAACAGCGAAAACAAAAAAGCCAACAATTTTCAGACAATTTTTAAACCTCTTTGCATAATTAAAATATCACCCATGGATTTATTTTAACAAATTAATTTTATTTCAGGTTACATACTAATACAATCTATTTTTCTTGTTTTAGGAGGACATAGCCATCCGAGAAGCATTATATATGAAAGATACTTTATTCTTTTCGTAATTAAAGTTCGTAATTAAATGTCTAAAATTTTGTTCAATTAGTCAGTTTTCACAATTATTATATAAAAACTATTTTGATCATGTTGCCGGTCTTTATCTTCAAGCCCTGCACAAAGTAAAACGCTATTGATGAAGAAATACTAATAATAAACACAATCAAAATGAAAATGACTAATTCTTCTTCTCCTAGCTCTTTTTATAATATAATTATTCTTCACGTTTTTGATAAATTTATGAATGCTTTCCATATACATAATTTGCTTGCATCATGAAATTCTCTCGTGTAGGGGAGAAGCGGCGAAATTGGCGCACCTAATAGAAAGTGCGAGTTTAAAAAGAAAGTATATGACTAAAAATTATGAAAAAATATTTATTTAATAGCTGGATATCTTTTATATACTTTCCAATGGATAAAGATTGCATTGAAAATTATTAAAGCAGGTTTTTATTCAGATTTCCGAAGGACTGCACCTGTGTCAATTTACCCGCCATGTCGGGTAAATTGACGCACTAATATTATAATCTTCTCTTGCCACGTATTAGTTATATTTTCATAGATTTAGAATTACATTTCAGTAGCAAAGGTTGATGAAAAGAGGTAGTTATAATTTGAAACTAAATTTGAGATAGTATATCAAGATATGTGAAGTTTTTTATACCTTTATTCACATAAACCAGCCAAAGTTAAAATATATTTTATATTTGTACAATAAAATACTGGCAATTGTGGATATTTAAGTGAATATTCAAATTGAAATCATTTTTATAGAGAATTATTTGAATTTGTAATCAGAAGTATATACAATTATTAACTTTAGAAGACTTATAAATAATAGAAACAATCAATCAAAAATACAAATTTTTTACTTACATTGCTTTCACATCTTAAAATCGAGAAAAGTTTTAAAACACTGTCAGACTGCAAATTAATTATTAAAAATCGCTTTTAAAATGCCTTAATACCTCAAACTTAAAAAAAAATTTAACTACTGATTGTTCAAATGAATATAACCTTACAAAGTCGTTACATCAGTTTTGCGAACCACATTACCTCCCATGTCACAAAAAATCTTAAGAAAAAGATTAGCAGAAAAGTCCAGCAACATTCAAATGTATACATCTATATATTAATAATTGTGTACTTTCTATCTTCTTTATATTTTCAATCATAAACATCCGAGCACTTGACTTCAGTCACCGGTTTCCAGAAACACAACACGTGTGCCAACTTCGCCTCTGATTTGAATCTCGTATGCGCCAATTTTGCCGCAAGTGTATCGTTCATTAGTTAAATACTTTTTACGTAAAATGCTTATTTTTTCATACAAATATTCTATCCTAATCGTAAGATTAAATATCAAAGATTATAAAATCGTTGCATTAATCTAATTCACCTTGAATTACTATTATTTAACGATTTAACTCAATGGCTTCGAACATAACCATTATGCCAAAAAACGATTAATCGCAATAAAACTGCATTAAGCAATTAGATTTTTATAATGTTTTCTATCAAATACATATCATACAAGAATGCGCACGATAGAACTATTTTTATTTTTTGTTATGTTATCATTTTCTGAAAAATAGGGTGCGCCAATTTAGACGACGCGCCAATTTCGCCGCTTCTCCCCTACTATGATAATTATCGATGCCGAAAATTTTCCTAAAATTTTCTTAAGATAATATACTCCCTTCTGCTATGGAAGCGAACATGTTCTATATATTTAGAAAAGTACTTTTTAAATCTTCATTGAATTTAAAGTTTTTCGTTAAAGTAAATCTTATCCATGATATTCTAAAGCAGAAGGTTCTCTAAAATAAAATACAAGGTATCTGTCACGTAATTTGAATATAAAGAACAAGAAAAGTTATTAACCACTTTAGACGAAGTTAAAATGATATACAAAGTAAGCTTGACATACGATTTTAAAGGTTAAAATATTAAGATTATTCAATGTGTAAAATTTTTAGTAATATACCAAAATTTATGGCTATATGTACTATTGAAAGATAAAAAAAAAGAGTTTAAGCATAGTTCAGCATAAAAGTTACTAGAATTTTGTTATAAAGACTATTCAGCGAACAAACAGAGCCCGTAAATGAATTGAAAAAATCTATAGAAAGCGATTTCAAAAAAGTTATATAAGTGGACCAGCACATGTGAAAGATGCTATCAAAGAGGTCATAAACCAGTAATTGTACTGCTCCGAAGCGAAATAAAAAATTCATAGAATAAATTTCAACTTATACATTATAAATAAATTTGAAAAGAATTTTGTAACCAAATATATGATATCACGCGATGTGACACATTGCTAAGAAAATATAAAAATTGAATGAATAAAAATAAAATGAGTTTAAACACATCGATTTTATCATCATGTTTAAACAAAAGGGGGGAGGTGTCACGTCCCGTAACTATCATGATTGAAATTGGAAAATGGAGAGTTTTTCTAGTCATATGTTCTGATCAATAATTAACCTACATAAGGGTATATTGGAAGAAATTAATTTAAACATTACCTAAATAAATATTGACTATAGCTTAATATTATTTCAGTGTAAGAATGTATTATAAAAATATTCAATGTTGCATATGAGTATTTATATCACCAAAAAATAATAATAATGAAAGATGTGCTAATTAGTGTCAAAAATGTATGTAAACAAAATTCACAGAAAAAATTCAACGCGATAAGTACATACCTTTTAAAATAGGTAAATTTTTAATAAAAATATGTGAATTATTTAATAAAAAGATGTAATAATGTATGTGTACGTATGCAAATTCACTTATGAAAAACGATAATGAAACAAATTATGAAAAGAATGAAAAAACTTTATGTATGTAATAAATATTTTCCTCTGTTTTCAAAATAAAATGGACGTTACATGTATTATATTCACATATATTAATATATGCATTAATTAGCATATACGTATTTACTGTTTTATAAACAAGGATAAATGTTAAATATGACAAATAGTGTATGTCTAACTACATAAATTCATTCAAGGATAAAGTTAAATACTTATGTTACTTAATATTATATTCAGAATTTTTTCTCTTATCGTAATTTTCGAATTACGTTCATCTATATCAATATTTATGTAGTAGTCAGTGCTTCACGAACAAACTAAATGTTTAATTGAAACATTTCTAGAGTTTACAAAATAATGTGTGTGATTATATAAAAAGGAAAATGAAATAAAACAAAAAATCATAAATGAAAAATATTTATGTGTGTAATGGATGTTCTCAAAAAAAAAATATATATATATATGAAAAAAAGGTAATCATAGTTGTTTAAATTATATTCAGCTATAATAAGTATGTGTCCATTGCTTTACGTATTCCTGCTGTATCAATTAAAATAAAGTGTAAAAGGAAAATATATAAATAACAAAATAATAATCATATATGTTTCAAATGTTAAAAAGATTCTGATGGACGTTTTGAATTATATTCATTTTAAAAATATTTGTCGTTTTATATATGTATCACGAACAGTAACAATGATAATCGAAATGTATCACAATTCTGTAAGAAAAACAAACCTCAATATCTGCGAAAGTTTGTACATGGTCATTTCATCCCCATGTCCAAACTAAGGGGGGAGGTGTCACGTCCTGTGACCATTAACATTTATTTATAATATTATAATTTTTTATTCTGAATAAAACATGCAGAAAAGATATGTATTGGAAATTATTAATTATACGAAATAAAATGTACAATACTAAAATTGTAACAAGAATATCGACCGGGGCAGCAAAACAGGGGAATTAAAAGTTTAGTTGCTTTGAAAAGAAGGAACGTCGAGGAAACCAGAGGAGAAAAACTATTCGAATATTCTTCCCCTTTTTCTCCTTCAATATGCGAAAAAGCCAAGCAGATCAGCCACGTGCGAAGGTCGAGGAAGGGTCAACCAGAGGTTGGTAAAAATATCCAGGGCAAACCAACTATCGATTGAAAAATGGCGACCAGGATCACAATCGATCGAAAATTGCCCATAAAAGCAAGTGCGAATCCACAAATCTTCAGTTTCCGTCGGGAAATCTTAAGCTTCGGAAGTCTCATTCTTCAGTTCAGTTGCTTGTCAGTTGTCTTCAGTTGTCTTCAGTTGCCGTCGGGAAATCTTAAGCTTCGGAACTCTCAGTCTTCAGTTCAGTTGTTTGTCAGTTGTCTTCGGTTGTCTTCAGTTGCCGTCGGGAAATCTTAGGATCCGGAACTCACCCTCGAAACCCAGTGTTCAACAGTTCTCATCGCAGAGTCGGTCTCCCAAAAAAAAGTCTTCAAGTGCTCGTGAATTGTTGTCGGTTTTCTTCAACCTTGTGCACCACTCAAGTTCCTTCAAGGAGAATCTACAGTACTCTGGTAGATTTCTTCAACCAATCGTCAGCATTTTCCTTCGCCGTATCAAGTGGTCCAGTTATTCACCTAAGGCAAATTTTATACACACTCCCCAAGTTTGTGGAAATACCGGAGTGTTCCAATTGTGACGTTGCAAGATTTTTTTTTGGAATATCAGTGGTTCCAGAGTGGATTAAACTACAAGTAAGTCGTTAACATTTAACCCAGGATGAATTCCTAGATCTTTAAAAATAAAAGAATTTTTTACTTGTGATTTTGGAGATAGTAAGGACTCCTTAAAAATGTTTGCAAATGTCTTAGACATATTGTAAGTGGGAGTGTTTATTAGTGAGACTACAGGATGAAGAGGAAAATTCTCTTTGTAAATTTTGGGCAAACCATATATTCTTGGAAAATTAGTGTTATTTAAAGAAAAATCTTTTTATATTTTTTCCCAAGAAATCCTTAACTCTCCAATTTTCTAAAAGTTAACAAGTATTTTTTTTCAACAGTTTGAGAGGATTATAATTTATTTTTTTGTAAGTTGAATTATCATTAACTAGTTGTAACATTCTTTTATTACAGTCTGAACGATTTAAGATCACTGTAATATTTCCTTTATCAGCATGTGTAATAAAAATATCACTGTTATTTTGAAAAATAATTTTGTTTCTTTCAAACTTTGTCCAATGATTTTATCTATTGCAGAAATATTTTGAGATTTTAAAAAAAAATTAGAAGAAGTGTTTAAAAGTTTATGTCTAAGTTCTTCTCTGTCTTTCTCTTTTTTAATTTTTATCATATTTGATTCTATATCCTTAACAATTTCAAAAACCATATCCTTTTTTTAATTAAAAACGAAGAACTAAAATCTTTTATGTGCCTCCGGCGCGGGAACTCGTTTTTCCGTTACAGCTGAGAGTAACGGAATGTTGTGTATTCCGTTACAGAGGAATATAATGTAAAAATTGAACTGCGCATGCGCATATAGTCTTACAGCGGAGCAGAATCTTATTCTTGTTCTTCTTCTTCTTCTTCGTACAGCGTGAGCACCCTACTGAAAAAGCCTTGTACATTTGAACTGCGCATGCTCTATTACAACAAGCTACTACTACACAAGATCGATAAAATCAAAATGGCCCGGACTAGTCGCAAAATATCAAGTGTCATGACTAGCGCCGCAAACAACTACAATACTAGATGAGATTCGAGTGGACGCATAAAAACTCGTATCCGCACCGAAGTCACATAAAATAGAATACGTGCCAATGCACACAATTCGGGAAATTACGAGACTCGCGACAATGCTCGCAGGACTGATCGCGCCTCGGCTTCGATCTCCTGCGAGCATTGTCGCTCGTCACGCAATAACCCTCATTGTGCGCCTAGGCATATAATATACTATTCCTAATCTTAAAACATCATTCACTTTTTCAGGAATTTGAACATCAGAACAATTAACAATCCAAGGATCATTATATTCCTTGTTTTTAAATGATTTAATATTGGAGTTTTCTTTATGTTTATTTAATTGTACAATAAATTCTATTTGTTGGCTACATTTTAAACTTGACAATTTTTTGACCATTGAAAAAGGTACGGCCACGTGTCCCGGGGCTGCAGCAACCCCGACAGGAAAAACGCCTGTTGAAGATGCGGCGCCACGGGACACTTGGCCAGGAGTTGTAAGGGGCCACCAAGGTGCCTGACATGCGTGGAAAGGGGTGACAAAGATGTCGCCCATGTATCAGGGAGCGGCTCCTGCCCGGTCTTCCGGGAACAGCTTCGGAAGTTGAGAGGCAGGAATTGAAGTTCCTGCAGCTCAACATCGGAAGGGGGAAGGATGCCCAGGACCTCCTGATGCAGACTGCCAGGGAGAGGGGGGCCGATGTACTGCTCATTAGTGAGCAGTACAAGTGGTCCGAAAACTCTGCTTGGTATCAGGATGCATCAAGGAGGGCCGGCATCCTTGTTTGTAACCCTGATTTGGGCGTCGAGGACTTCCTGGAGACCGACGCGGGGTTCGTTTGGGTGGAGGTGGCGGGTGTACGTGTGTACAGCTGCTATTTCTCCCCCGGCGATCCCTTCGATGTCTTTGAGACCCAGATCCTCCTCCTTGAGGAAAGCCTCTGCGAGGCCATCAGGCAATCCCTCATAGGGGGTGACTTCAACAGTAAGTCACCCGAGTGGGGTGAGGCCCGCCTAGATAGGAGGGGAATCTTGGTTGGTGAGATGGTCGTTAGGATCGACCTGATCGTCTTGAATCAGGGCGGGGAATTCACGTTCAGACGAGGAGCGGGGGGGGGGGGGTCAATAATTGATCTCACGATTGCCGCACCTCGCCTCGCTTCAAGGATAAGCGACTGGTCGGTCTTCGAGGTAATAACCTTGATTGATCACCGGTGCATCGAATTTATTCTAGAACAACGGTGTCTAGCGGTAGATAAGGGTAGGGGCGGCGAAGGAAGGAGCCCCTCCTGGAATACGAGACGAATCAGCAGGGAAAGACTTCGCGAACACCTCGAAGAAACCAGGCTCACTGATGAGCTTGGTTGGGTCTGCCCTGCTCGTTCGTTTGAGGCTGCTGTGCGCTCGGCGAGGCAGGAGATGGTCGCGGCATGTGACTACTCAATGCCTCGACGGCGGCACGAGCGTACCGGGGACTCAATGTACTGGGGGAACGACCAGTTGTCTGTCCTGCGTCGGGAATGCCTCACAGCGCGGCGGAGATTCACCCGCTCAAAGGGTGATCCTCTGCTGCAGGAGGCATGGAAAAATGCAAAATCAGCTCTGAGGCAAGGCATAAAGAAAAGCCGACTTCAGTGCTGGAAAGACTTGATCGGTGAGGTCGATAAGGACCCATGGGGTCTCGCCTTCAAAATAGTCACCAAGAGACTGGTGACTAGAAGAAAGACCCCGGGCCTGGATAATCCCGATCGAGTCAAGTACATCGTGCAAAGCTTGTTTCCGTATGTAGAGCCGTTCCAAAGACAGGACTGAAGCTCCTGCGTGGTCCGGCGCGAAGAACTCTTCACTCTCGGAGAACTAAAGAGAGCGACTGGAAGACTCAAGGCAAACACAGCGCCGGGGATCGACGGGTTGCCGAACGAGATCCTCAAAGAGGTGATCGGGGCATACCCGGAGATGTTCCTAGAAGTCTTTAACGCCTGTCTTCGGGAGGGGAGATTCTTCGCAGACTGGAAGGAGCAGAGGTTGGTCCTGCTGAGGAAGGGCAGCAAACCTCTAGGGGATGCCTCATCGTATAGAGCAATATGTCTATTGGATACAAAGGGGAAACTTCTGGAGAAAATGATCCTACAAAGACTACAGGGTCACATGGTCCGCGAGAATGGTCTCTCGGAAAACCAGTTTGGCTTTCGGAAAGGCAGGTCCACAGTTGACGCCATCCAGGCAGTGATGGACATCGCCACTAAAGCAAGAAGAGGAACTGGTAAGCATAAGGGATCCTGCGCGTTGATCAGCATTGACATACGCAATGCGTTCAATACCGCGAGATGGAACATCTGCATCGAGGCGATGGTGTGGAGAAAGGTTTCAGACTACCTGTTGCGAATGATAGATGACTATCTGAGTGACAGGTGGGTGATATATGAGGGTGACAAATGGTCTCTCAAGAAAGAGATGACATGTGTCACCCCTCAAGGCTCGCGGGTGGGTCCACTCGTTTGGAATGTCATGTACGACGATTTCCTGCGCATGGGCCTGCCTGCTGGATCAAGCATCATCGGCTTCGCGGACCACGCACTTGTCGTGTGCGCTGCTGATAACGTCGGAATTATGGAGCTGAGGATCAATGATACTCTGTGGCGGGCAAAGCGTTGGTTAGATAGCAGAGGCCTGAAAATGGCCCCTGAGAAGACCGAGGCTTTGCTGGTCACAGACAGGAGATCCTTCCAATATCCGAAAATCTTTCTCGGGGAACATGAGATTGAGGGGAAAAAGAGCATTAAGTACCTGGGTTTGCAGTTGGATCGAAGACCTAGCTTTGACGAACACCTGCAGATCGCGACTGCCAAAGCCATCCAATGTGGGGCCGCCCTGACTCGGCTCATGCCCAACATTGGTGGACCCAGGGAAGCTAAGAGAAGGCTGGTGGCGAGCGTGGTAAACTCGAAGCTGCTTTATGCAGCTCCGATCTGGATAGTGCCCTTAACAACCATGCTATCCTGAAGAGGCTGTTCTCGGCACAGAGAGGTATGGTGATGAGAATTGTCTCAGCATACCGAACTGTGTCGACGAGTGCTGTGCTGGTTCTGGCGAGCGTCCCGCCAATTAACTTATTATTATTGGCAGACTCGTCGAGAAATGGCAGACGAGATGGCATGGTGACCAATCCGGGAGATGGACACACCGCCTAATCCCGGAGCTCACCACCTGGCTGGATAGAAAGCACTTTCAAGTCGTCTTTTACCTGGCGCAAGCGCTTTCAGGCCATGGCTGCTTTAATGCGTACCTGAAGCGCTTTAAGAAGAGAGACGTCAAGTCGTGTAGCTACTGCGGATCCCTTGTGGACAATGCAGAGCACACACTCTTTTTCTGTGCCAGGTGGGGCGTGGCAAGAGAGGCTGTCGGTTCAGGAAGTGGGCGCACAACTCACCCCTGACACGATGATGTCTCTCATGCTCCAGTCTGAATGGAAATGGATGCTTATCGAGTCATTCATCACCCTGGTGATGAAGACGAGGGAGCTCGATGGGCGTGTAGAGCGCGGCAACAACGAGGGCCAGTAGAAATCGCATCGGGACTTGCACCTGCGGTCCTGCGCCCTGGGCGTACTTGGCTGTCCGCGTCGACCTGGGGAGAAATCTTCTTGTTCCTCCCCAGGTTGGCGCGGCTAGTCGCTTTGCCAAACGGGCGTGTGGCCGCGAATGGACGTTCCAGGCGAACGGATGACGGAAGAGTCGTACGCGACTTTAAGCTGGAACCAACCACCCGTGAAGTTTAAAGCCGAAAGGCGGTTCCGCGGGTGGTGTTTTGGTTCGAGAGAGGGGGTTTTGGTTTTAACAGGTATGCCTAGACCCGTCCTAGGAGAGTCCTGTACAACGTCTATAAAAGATTTCGCCATTTTTCCTCCTCACCAAAAAAAAAAAAACCCAAAGTTTCAGATTTTTTCATGCATTATTTAAAAATATATGGGATAAACAACAACAAAAAATACGTTTTTGTTGTTTTTCAATTATTTAAAATTGAATCTAGGAAAAAAATCTGAAAAAATTACACAAACGTATCATTAGATGCCCGATGTAGAAACATTTTTCGGAAAAATTTTTACTCCGAAGTTGATAACAAAAATTTTTTTTTTAAAACATAATAATTTTTTGAAAACGCCATTTTTGAAAAATCTGAAAAAATTCATAGTAATAGCCCCAAGTATTACGCAAATTTTAGGTATATAATCAAGGTGCGCACTCGAAAATTGCTCGAAATATGAATTTTTTTGTAAAGTGATGCGCGTAGAATCACGATATTCGTTGCGTCGAGCGCAACTTTTACTAGTGCTGAATACTGCCTACTTTCTCGAGAAAGTTATTATCAAAAAGTGATGGGAAGTGATTAATTATTGTTTTATGATTGCTTTATACTCATAATATATAAATACTGTAATGAGTTTTATGATTATATATAAATTATCAAAAAAATAATTTTCTTCATTATCATGAAAATAAATTTGTTCGTGAAAAACCGACGAATAAATGTTTTACGTAAGAAAATATGTAGAGTGGTTTTTTTTTGTACGTTGATAAGAATGTGAGGAATCGCAAGGACTCTGATTTTTCGTCAATATTATTGTCTTTGAGGGATTCTTGGAATCGGAACGTACCTAGAAGCCGTGAGAAGGAAGATTTTGCGAGTCATTCACCGATTTCTGATGATTTTAACAATTGAGAAAAAAAACATAAATGCTAGGCGGAACAAATCTCTTTTTTTCCATCCTTCTTCTAAAAATTCATCTTTTATACAATTTGTAGCCAATTTTATACTCAGTACAGTTAGTTACCTAGATATCACCCGAGCGAACTGGCTGAAAGCTAGCTTTACGCTGTAGCGTAAAGCTATCGTAAAGCTGTCGTCAAGCTATCGTAAAGTAGCATTATAACTCATGAATGAGGCAAAATAGATATTCAATATGTTTTTATCCTTGTTCTACGTTAAAAATAACATATCATGAAAGCTAATACTTATTGCTTGTATCTCTGTACAATCTCTGTAGGAAGATATATTAGATGTGAAATGAATTTATGGCTTTTTTTTTTATTTTCTACATGAGTTACTAGGAAACGCAGGCGCCTACTAATACATATGAACATAATGTGTTAGTATAGTACGATGACCTTATTTATCAATTTCAGACGGCAGCGTCAAAAGTCCTTGTAAAAACCGACCCGGTTCATCTAATTCTATTTTGTCTGTGCTACCAATACACTCTTCAAAAAATTGTTGTAGATTAACAGCACTGCTTTTAGGGCTATTTATGAAAGCTGTCAAAGCAATCCTCCATAGTAGTGGCTCTTTGTCACTAGAGCAATCCAAAAGCAGAAGAATCAATCTCTGCAAATTTATCCATTCATGCTGCATTATACATGACCGTACTTGAGATGTAGCAAAAGACTGAGAGAAACCAGCAACACATGCATTTCTTCTTTTTATGGTGTTGATAGATGAAGTACAGTACTTAGCCATCCTTTCGTACTTATCTGCATCATATTTAAGTAGCTTTTCACTACAGACTTCTTGAGCTTTCAAGAGATCCATTGCTTCATACTGAAAAAAAGTAGGACGTCTTAATTGTCTACTCTTTAATATTATTTTTATACTCATAAAGGGCATAGCAGCATAGGTATGTATGCGCTGCCCTGCTCGGATCTGTTTGAGATTTTTACAATAAATTGTCATTGACAAAAGAATAAATTTTCCAGAAGACTATATATGGGAATAATTTTTATGGGAATTATGGGGCTTAGAAGATAAATCAAAAAATTAGTTTTTCTCGAGAACGGCTAAACCGATTTCGGTGAATAAAAAATATGTTATGGGTCTCAGTGATAGAATGTTAGAATCAATTTATGAAATAATTTTCGCAAATAGAACCATTCAATAATATTTATTCAATTTTTTGGAAATCTTTTTTTATCTGGTGTGCTTTTTGAACATTATCCATCAAAATTTCCAATTCATCTTAAATAACATATCCAATATTTGGAACGATGGGAAGGGTAGAATATAGTTGGGAAAATCTCGAACCTCGAGCCTACTCCGTGCGCTGAACGCCACATTCTAGGGAAGTCTAGCGTTACAATATTTGTTTTGTCACTTCAAGTGGTTCTGCGATCTTTACTTGTTTTTTCGTCTATCGGTTCGTTTTTCATGTTCATTTTTTATTCTGTCGAAGGTGCTAGTTAGATATACAATTCTTCCCATTGCATAATTAAACACTTCACTCTAAATTGTTCCCATAATTACACTTTTGACACTTAAACTTTTCATGCAGTCGTCACATGTTTTTTCATCCATCGGTTCGTTTTTCATAGTTTTTTGTTTTTCTATCAAAGGTAGATCTATGTATATTATTTTTTCCGTTAAACAGTCTAATACCGCGAGTGGGTCAGTCGGTTCTCATAGTATGAGGAAAGGCATCAAATGAGTTGAATTCAATCTCGTCACTCTTCACAAAGTGTACAAATGCTGTGTAAAGTATGAGTAAGACTGTTGGATGCTGCTCACATATTACAGCAATAGTATACTATTTGGCCCATGCAACGTACCTGTTCAAGATTATGAAGCCAACTGAAATTTATAGCAGAATGGTTCAGCAGGATAGCATGTTGCCCGTAATTGAGAAGGCTCACAATAATCAAGCACTCACTATTATTAAGCACCCCGGTTCGTGAGAGGCGAGGTGACTCACGATAATCAAGCATCCCATAACAAGGGGTCTGAAATTGTACTCTCATAAACATTATTTCTCTGATATAATCTTTTGAGAAAGTCATTCTTACATTAATGGAAACTTATGGTGAAAATCTCGACCAAATCCGAGCGCAGGTAGCAGATACATGCTTTTTCTGCAATGTCTTTTGCTTTTGAAACATCTACTTAAAAGTTGCTCTTTCTATGCCCCCCCCCCCCCCACCACCACCACCACCAGCGGACCCTGTCAGAGAATACTCTGATCGTTTTCTGGTCTCGCATTATTATGGCTGAGAAAAGTAAAAAAACATTTAAGTCTTCGCAAATATGATACTACGATCAAATTTGAATAAGAAGGTGTAGGGATAAATACAATAATTTTATGTTTTAGCAACAAAAGTTAGAAAAGCATCATGTTCCTGTCATTGAAGGGAGTGCAGTGGTTCACCATTTGCGGAACGTCCGCACCACCAAGATTGGCTATTGGTAGAAGTGAGGTCAAAGTAGTTGTGTCTCACTCAACCAATAGTCAACCTTGACGGTGGAGACGTTCCGCCAATTATGAACCACAACCATAACAGGTATAAGATGGTTTTCTAGTTTTAATCACTACAAAATGAAATTATTGTATTCATTCCTACACCTTCTATTCCAAATTTCGCCACAAAATCATAATTGCAATGCTTCAAATGTTTTTTACCGTTGTTAGCCATAATAATGCGAGGTCAGAGAACGGTCAGAGAATACTCTGACCGTTCTCTTAACTGGGTCCGCTAGGGCCTTAATAGTGTGTGAAATGATACTTTTTGATACAGTTTGTAAAAAAGGTTTCTTTATCTCAGAACACGCACTTTTGTGTGTCTCTATGACGGCTATAGTCGTCAAACTCAGCTGACTGGTTAAGATAAAATTTTGCTACTGTCAATGCAATTTTTTTGGTAGAATGTTGCAAAAAATAGCGTGTGATATATGTGCGTACTTATATCAAAAATAATTATTTTTAATGAAAGCCGATGATACTCTTTTGAGCAAAATTACACTGGTCTACACAACACAACATCGATTTCGAAACGGATTTTGATTTTTTCCAAGTGATCAGCATAGATTTTCTAAGGACATGACGTAGCTTGATTTCTCAATTTGTTTCTGCAGACAATAATATATAAACAGTGCAAGAAAATTCTTTACATGTACGGTAAGAATAATAGATTATAACAAATAATTCATGAATAATAATAATTACTAGAAGGTGGATGTAAGAGTCTTTATCTAATAAAAATTTTCACAAAGTTTCGTTGGACATAAGCCATATATTTCAGCTCATGAGGTAATTTTATTTATTAACGCTAAAAATTAAAAAAACATAATACCTGTCATTGAAGGCAGTGCAGTGGTTCACCTTTTGTGGAACGTCTCCACGGTTAAAGCTGACCATTGGTTGGAGTGAGACACAACTATACTTTCATCTCATTCTAACAAATAGTCAATCCTGACGGTGAAGACATGGAAAGTGATGAACCACTGCACTGCCTTTAATGACAGGTATTATGTATTTTTTTTCATTTTTAGCGTTAATAAATAAAATTATCGCATATTTCAATTACCAGTTAACGTTATTTTTAACGTAGAATAAGGATAAAAACATTTTGAATATTTATTTTGCCTCATTCATGAGTTATAATGCTACTTTACGATAGCTTTACGCTACAGCGTAAAGCTAGCGTTCAGCCAGTTCGCTAGGGCTAGTTAGAAAACGGAGCATAAGCATCAAAACGAAGGATAAAGATCGTTGTATTGTACCAGATTGTAAAATTATAGCAGACAAAAATTTAACGATGTAATCTCATACTATCCCAAAGCCAAACCGACGACATGTACAAAACCAAAATATATTTGGCAACATAGAAAAAGTGGATCACTTAAATGCATATTGGAAAATTACTCTTAAGATAAATAAAGTGTCTCCAAAAATGAAAGTGTGTTCATTATGTTTCGAGAAAGATTACTTTATTTTACCACGTAAGCTAATGTTTACAAACATTTTAGGTTAGCTTAGAAATTTTGCAAATTGTGTAAAGTTATCCATTGATAAACACTATTGCAGGTGTTAAAACAAAAAGGAAATTTTTTTAAAAACACGCAGTTTCTTCATGCAATTTACCAGGAGCCTCGAAAAATAAATTGACCCATTAAAGACGAAAATCGTTTATTTTTCAACATGCTTTTGTACCTAAATTTGTTGTCTGTAACAGAGTAATGAATATATGAAGGTCAGTGTTTATTATTATATATTTTCAAATATGCTCTAACAGAATACAGGCTATGATTCGAGAACTTTCAACTAGAAAATTAAATATGGCGGCTTTTGAATAATAAAATATGAAAAAATTGTACTTTTTAAATATTTTTGGACTGAAATTATACGAAAATTTTGAATATCCCTCAACCATCGGTGAAAAAAATTGTTGAAGTTCAACAGGAAATTTTTTCATAGTCATGTTGAAGACTTCCCCCTCCAAAATGGCGGCTGGATTGTGAAAATGTCCTGAAAATGCGAGTTTTTTGCTATTACCCTGCCGGGACGCGTGAGCGGAATTGTTACCGAATTGGGTATCATTTTGGTAACGATTAGGTAACATTTCAGTAATAAGACTGCAAACTAAACAAATAGCGCAAAATCAACACTTGAAATGTTGATAGTATGATTCTTTGTTGAAATTGAACAACTAAATTTAACAATAAAAAACGATAAAGATGTCGAATTTAAATTTTAATTCTGGAAAATTAATATGCAGTCGACAGAACAGTCTTGAAAATTATTATTTACAGAACTTTATTTCAATACATATGTGCTACTAACAGTGAACTTGGAGTCGCCTTCACCAGAAGTGAAAATTCGACATCGTGTTTTTTCAATTTCCTACACTGAGAGACTTTTTGTTTCAATAAATGATAAAATTGAATGAAAGTTTAGTATAATATTGCTTTAAACTGGGGAAAGCCGAGCTTTTGTTACACTTACTCAGTATTTTAAATACCAAATATTATGAATCTTCATTTGAAAACTTTAGAGTACGAAAAAATGATATTAAGATTACTAAGATTTCTAAAAATAATGCTAATAAGACGAACAATTAATATTATATCCTGGAAAGCATATTTGAGAAATTCATATTATAAACGAATGAATCGTTTCAGAATGTCATCCGAGTGCTTCCGACGTTTTCCGATTGGCTTCGTAGACTCTATCCAAGTCTGTCCAACTCAGTAGTGGCTTATAAGCGAGATTTCTTTCGGAATATGGCAAGCGAGAATAGCCACGAGGCTTTACGCGTTAGGAATGCGTTTAGTTATTTAGATATAGGTAGGATTAGAGGATTCGAACCCAAAAGCGATTCTGAAATTTAATTCAAGCGCGTGCGATTATAAATAGTGTATCATTGCGTACTTAAATATGTGAACATAAATAAGTTATGATACTAATATTTGTGTATGTGTGAATGTTTTGATTTTTGCTGCTCGTCGCTAGGTTTCTGGCAAGTTCATATTCATAACATGAATTTCTCAAATATGCTTTCTAGGTAATAATATTCATTGTTCGACTTATTATATTTATATTTAGAAATTTTGGTAATCATTACATCATTTTTTCGTACTCTAAAGTTTTCGAATGGAGATTCATAATATTTAGTATTTAAAATACTAATGTTTCTTCTACACGTTTTAAAGCCTGTTATGACTTTATAGAATTTCGATGCCATAATATGAAGAAGTGTAATAAATGCTCGGCTTTCCCCATTTTAAAACAATATTATACAGACTTTCATTCAATTTTATCATTTACTCTAACGAAACGTCTCACAGTGTAGGAAATAGAAAAAATACAATGTCGAATTTTTACTTCTGGTGAAGGCGGTTTCAAATTCACTGTTAGTAGTACATATGGGGCATAATTTCTCAAGTGATACCACGCCAAGAAACGAAGTCGTCCCATCGGGCTTAAAGTTTGGCTAATTGGAGTCCTATTTGATGGTACTACCTACAAAAAAATGCTTTTCGTTTTGACAAATATTTGCTGAAATGATGAGGGGGGGGGGGGGGGCAAAATTTTACTTCATATGTTTCTTCAGTTTTTTTCGTGATCTTTCAACTGGTTGTAACCATTTTTGAAAAATTTTTGAAGATTTTTGAAAATCAAAATTTGACCTCCTTTTCGAAAATAAAAAATAAATTTGACTTTTTCTCCAATTTGGACCCATTTTTTTTTAAAAATCATCTAGTTGAAAAGCTGAGATTTTTTCCTATAAAATAGCAAAACTTCAGGATGGTTTTTTTTGTTTTCGAGCAATTGTGCGATGAATAACCGGATGCTCCGCCGGAGCTGAGGCCGCGCGACCGTTCGCTATCGTTTTCACGCCGCGGAACCCGTAGAACACCCTCAAGCTAATCTTTTACATTACATAATGTCATACGCGATTAGTGTAACTGCTCTCTGCATTTACAGAATTGGGACTATCATTGTTAAGTTAAAATTACAATGCCTGAATTACAGTTTAGTGTAAGATTAATTTGGGATATGTTTTGAAAATTAAATCTATTGAATTTATATCTAGTTATTGAATGTGTAGGAAAGTGTTTTTTTTGTCTACCTGGGTGAATTATTAATAAATAAAAATTAATAAATAATTTCTCGAAAACAAAAAAAAACATCCTGAAATTTTGCTATTTTATAGTAAAAAATCTCAGCTTTTTAACCAGATGATTTAAAAAAAATTAAAATGGGTCCAAATTTGAAAAAAAAGTGAAATTTATTTTTGATTATTGATTTTCCAGAATTAAAATTAGAATTCGACATCGTGTTTTCTCTATTTTCTACAGCCGAAAAATAAAATTATCGATTTTTATTGTTGAATTTAGTTGTTCAATTTCAACACAGAATCATACTAGCAACATTTTAAGTGTTTATTCTGCGCTATTTGTTCAGTTTGCTGTCTTAATACTGGAATGTTACCCAATCGATATCGAAATGATATCCAATTCGCTAACAGTTCCGCTCACGCGCCCTGGCAGGGTATTAGCAAAAACTCGCATTCCAGGACATTTTTACGTTCCAGCCGCCATTTTGGAAGGGAAAGTCATTAACATGAATATTGAAAGATTTCCTGTTGAACTTCAACAATTTTGTTCACCGATGGTTAAGGGATATTTCAAATTTTTGTGCGATTTCAATCCGAAAACAAATCATAAACATTGACAATGTACAATTTTTTCTTATTTCATTATACAAAAGCTGCTATAATTAATTTCTTAGTAGGAAATTCTCGAATCTGAACCCGGATTCTGTTAGAGCACACTTGAAAATATAAGAAACACTGACTTTCATACATTCATTACTCTGTTACAGGAACACCGTCGACGGCTGACATAGCCAGACGGTAGCTGCTGACCGATGTCTAGTATCCTTGGATCAGGTACCGTCGTGTTGCTTCGCCTCAAGCGTGCTTCTGAAATCACCTGGATGCGCCGCATGACCGTCTGGATCGGGCCAGAAGTATTTGGTTTGCCGGCCACAAGGACTCCGTCACTCGCCGCTCCACCGCTCTCTGCCACCTTTCGAAGCATAGAACGTATCTGAAAAGGAAAATGTTATCCATGAACTCGTCAGTAATCAAACCCGAAATACGAAAATGAAAACAATATATGTGGCGTGGTATCAAGAAACTGAACTAACGGCCTCGAAAATCGATTATGGGGTTTTGAACATTTATGATACTTAAGGACATTATTTTTCAAATAAGTCACATCTCAGGTTTCCAAAAATTTTTTTTTAGAGAAATTGGGGCTTGAAAGTAAGACTGCTTCGAAATTTTGGCATCTTTCCATCAGTAAAAGCTGGTTAGCTTGACCTTCTTCACACTATTCCAAATGTTTGCTAATGAGGTTGTGGTATTGTGTGTTTAATTTGATATTATTTCTGTGTTGTTCTCTTCAAATTCTTGAAGGCCATTTTTGAACCTATGTATACCATTTCCCACAACTGCAAGCAAACCTATACACAACATTGCATTTTCCTCCAACTTTATGAAAGTCTTTGTCCAACCTTATGAATTTATCGATTTTTGAATTCATTCTGAACATAAGATTTAGATCCATGTCACTAAATAACCGTTTTCTATTTTTTGAAAAATTAGTTAATATGGTATTGAGATTACTGTTTTTTTTTTTCATAACAATCGTCATTAAAATTGAGAAGGATTATTATGGTTATTTATCGTTACTTTTATGAATTTAGAATAGTAATTATTTATTGAAAAATATTGACGTACCTACCTCAAGTTAGCAGAATGAAATTTGTCATCAAATAATAGGATTGTTAAATCAACTAAATTCTTAATCATATTAAACTTTGTGGTGTAATAGAAGTCCTGAATGGAAACTTAAAATTCTGCTATGATAAACTTTTACAACACTAACTAGTAGAAATACTAAAATCAGCATTTCTGACGACTTGTATAATCTAAAATGGTAAAAAATTTCTTTCTCAGTCTCTCAAGTAAATTGCAATCTTCTATGGTAGCATGTATTGTACTATTCTATACTATTCTGTGTTAGCAACGTACGTGTTGCTGTACGCTGGCATAATGCGCCACGCTCAAAATATTTCACCGTGTGTCCCTGAAGTATGATTAAATATACATAATTGATGATACATAAATAGACATCATTATAAATATAAAAAAACTCACTCGTAAATGAAGTTCTAAATTTCATTAACTGCATTTTGGAGTTAATTTAAAACACTTTAGCGTGTTTTAATTGTTGAATAATTTGATAGCAGGCTTTATCTAAATTAAACAAAAAATTTCTATTCCATTAACTATTGAATAAGTTTGAAGAACATAGTTCACCTTAGAAACATTAGTTGTTAATCACAAATTTGAAGGTACATGTGACACTCGAGAATTGTAGAAGGCTCATGCAAAACATTTGGTCTAGTTTTTACGTGTTTATGTCTAAAATTTATAAAATCTTTTTTTGAAAATTAAGAATATGGTAGAGAGAGTGAAGACAGACTGGATAGACTAATTTTGGTTGTATTAATGGAAAAAGAAAGTTTAAAAAAAATTAATTTCATCGTCGTGAAAAATAGGATTGTTGCTTTTAATCAAAATACCCTTGCCTCAATTTGAAATACAGTTTAATTCCAAACTCAAATAAGGACGAAATTTGAGTATCACGACATAGAAAAAACACAAATGGATTAAAGTAATTAAAAGTAAGGCATTCACCCGGGTTCTCCACGGGTCTGTGCAACATGACATGCCTGCTGAATTTGCAGCACGGCTAATAAAACCCTTAATGAGGAGGCCATGGTCAATCTGCGTTGCGATATCTTACGCCTTCTGCCCCCCCCCCCCCCCTTGTGCTAAAAAATGTTTTTATGCCCTAGGAAACCGAGAAGAAGCCGAAGGCGAAGAGTTAATCCATCCTGGCCCATGCTGTCAATTATTTTCGTTTTTTTTACAATCACTTCCAGCTCACACAAACCACAGAATATATCTTTTCATCTCCCCTTGGACTGTTACCTTGACGAAGTCCTTCTCTTGGCTATGCCAAAAAAGGACGGGTGGGGAGGCTTAGCAGACGGCCCTCGGGCCATGGAGGTATGACTGTGATATGTGTCCTTTGAATGCGAGAGAAGAACTTATAGATGGACTCTCTCTTTAATGCGGCTCAGAATGAACTGGTGTATGGAATCTCCTGGGGGACACTGCAAAGCCTCCGCAGTCTGTGACCAAGAACAGTGCAAACGATCGTTTCCGTATGGCATCCCATTGGGAGTGCTTCGTCGCTGAGTGGTGTCTTCCACGACCCACGAGGAGGCGAGGCTGCTGTGAGTCTAACTCCACCGAAGTGGTGTGTCATGCGAGATCAGGAGCCAGCCCCTTCGGAACCTTGATCAGGTAGTGTGTATTGAACACACGTGTCGGAGCCTGTGTTGCTTCGAGCAAGTCCGGTCTGTCCGTGTATTCCAGGACCGGCTAAGCGGAGGTTGGGCCTCAGGGAACTGGGGTAACTATTCCGAACCGCTCCTCTACGCACGATACGCTAGTAAACAAAATTCATGGATTTAAAGGAAAAACCGGTGGGGAAAGTGGTCTTGGGTGGTTCTCCAGGAGCTGAGGGATGGAAGGACGTCCTTCAGCTCCTGAGGAAGCTAAAAGAAAAAATGGAGAAATTGACCAGGGCTCTCAGCTTCATCCAGCAGGGTATGCTGAGAAATAACCCTGGCCATGTTAAAGACAGCGTGAACGAGGCTACAGAGGTGTTGAGCGATATGCTCAACATCCATAAGTGTCTTCTAGAAAGTGGGGTGGAATCCCAGAAGAGGCCGGAATCACACTCCGCCTCGAAAAGGATGGGTATCTTTCGGAGAACCCGCTCTGCGTCTCTGGGAGATACCCCAAAAAAGCTCACAAAGGGGGAGAAGAGGGTTGCACCCCCCCCCCCCCCCCCAGGATCGGACTCTCAAAAAAGGGAAGGGCAGCACATCGCTCACCTACGCTGCGGCCATCAGAGGCCAGACCCCACAGAAGGATGAAGAATGGCAGCTGGTGGAAAAAACAAAAAAAGGAAAAGAAGAAGGAAAAAAAGGTTCAAGTGCCCTCTGCACAGGACCCTAATGAGAATGGGAAGTGTCCGAGGCGCTCTCCGGCCACCAAGTCGGGCGACGCTATCATGGCGTCGGCGAAGGATGATGAGGCCTACGCCGAGATCCTGAAAGCTATGCAGGCGAAGGTAAACCCCCAAAATGCAGGAGCGGAGGTCCTCTCCATCCGGAGAACTAGGAGGGAGGAGATCCTCCTGGTCCTCAAAAAAGGGGGTGACGTCTCAGCCATCAAGAAGGCGCTCGAACAGGCGGTCGGGGAGAAGGCCGAAGTTAAATCTATGGTCTCAAAGAGGTCCCTTGAAGTTAGGGACCTCGACGAGACCGTCACAAGGAAGAGGTTGTTGCCGCGCTATGAATCGCACTGGGCAAGCAATAACAATCACATAAATAATTTTTTGATTAATTTCGTTAATTGATTATCACAAAAAATGTCATTCCCACAATAATTAAAGTGAAACTACTTTTTTTCTAAGAGTAAACTGCCGATTGAGTCATTTTTTAATAGAAATTATTATTAAAAATCTATATTATTTATGCTTGATAACATTGAAGTTTAGAAATGCCTTCGAAGACAATTATGAACCACTTCTGATCCACAAAATTATTCTATCCGTGACAAAAACTCATGAGATGATAATTCGTCTATAAAAATGTTTATTATGTTACGTGACAACTACGTAAATACTTACTTTGATCGAATGATCCTCGCTTGGGTATGAGGATAAGAGAGTGGAAGACAGAATGATTATTAAAATAATGCAAATATAATTTATTTAAATAATTGTACGGAGAAAAAATCTCTTCCTATTGAAGCACCGAACTTAACGTGCGAAATTGGTATGAGCTTCTACCACTATTGGCATGAAGTCATGCATTTTTAGCATGGAATGTCTTATACTATAAAAGAAACAAGCGCATGCCATTATTTCTAGTGTCATATGCTGTCAGAGCAATGTTCTCGCCTGACTATGGTTGTAATTTATTTTTTGTCAAAAATCAGTTTTATTTCTCAATTTACTCTCCTTTTAGCTCGATACAAGTCCAACGAACATTCAACTTTTCTATGCCTTGCAAATAATACGATTTGTCAAACCCTCCTAAATACTCTTCTGTTTCCCATTCAAATTCCTCGTTTGACTCAAAACGCCTACCACACAGCCATCTGTTGAGGTTTTGGAACAGATAATAGTCGAAGGGGGCCAGATCTGGAGAATACGGTGGATGAAGAAGCGATTCGAAACCTAATTCATGCTTTTTTGTTTCTGCAATGTTCGATGAGTGACATACTGTATTATCATCATGAAAAAGGTTTTTTTCTCCTTCAAATGTGGCCGTTTCTGCCTGATTTCGTGAACTAATCCATTCAATAATGCAGTACAATATGCTTCAGTAATCGCCCTTCCTTCATCAAGTTTAACCCACTGTTTTAACCATTCACGTGATTCCGGAGTATAGTGGTGGATCTATGTCTCATCCATCGTCACAAATTTACGCGAAAACTCTTTCGGATTGCGGTTAAAATAGGCCACATTTTACTCCGAAGTGATCACACAAATGCGTTTTTGGTTGATTGTGAGCAATCGCGGTACCCTTCTTGCACAGGGCTTTCTCATGCACAAATGTGTATGCAAGATATTGACCAGACTCTCAGTTGAGATGGATGCGATCTCAGCTATCTCACGCTATCTCACATTCGGGTCATTCAAAACAATAACATGGCTGTTATTGATCATTTATGGTGTAGTGATCTCATTTGAACGACCTGGACTAGGTAGTATGGTTTCTGTATCCGTGCAACCACAAAGAAATCCGGTAAACCTCTTCTGGACGATTCCATACGACGGAGCAGAGTCCGAATGATGTTTATCGAGCTTGGACTTGGTTTCCGATCAGGGTTTTCCACGCAAAAAGTAGTCTTCAATCAACACACGAAATTGATTTATTTCGATCTTTGAAAAATATTTAGAGGTTGGTTGCTTTCAGACACTCTAACTTGTAAGCTAATAAATGGATTTGGCTCAAATATGCACAGAAGAGATTTGAAGAATGGAACTTGTTAACAATGATAGCCGTTTTGTTATTAATGACGACCTCTCATCAAAATAACACGTCAATATCAAACACCCTAGTAAAAGAATCAAGCGCATGCCATGATTGCTAGTGTCATATGCTGTTAGAGCAATGTTTCTTGCGAAAATGGTTCGACCTTCGCCTTACTATGATTGCAAGAAAACTCATCCTGTTTCAATAAGTGATCATAAAATTCCATTGTTGATTTTATGATATTATAAGAAGTATTGTTTTTTGTGAGAGGCAAGAGGACTTACTATCAAAAACATCTTGAGTAGTTTTATTCATAAAATTTCATTGTTGATTTAATTAAATTATAAGAGATATTGTTTTACGGGAGAGGCAAGGGGACTAAGTATTCAAAAGCACACCGAGGTGATTTAATTCTTAGAATTCTACAACCTATTTTCTTCTCTTACTTTTGCTGCATCTCAAAAAGGTTTTAAAGTAGACTTTTTGTTAAGGATTGGTGTTCATTTCCATCTTTTGTGGATTAGGCCAACAGGGGATACCACGTAAAAAACGCACCTTCAACTCTACCCCCGCGATGGCGTGGAAAAGAATTTGATTCGAATTTGTTACAAGACTTTTTAAACTTCTTGTGATTTTATAAATATTTTTCGCCCTTTTATCATTCTAAAATTAATAACTAAAATTAATTTCTCATATCAGGTAAGCTTGAAAGAAAATAAAAACTTAAGCGCCACCTTTGTGCGTGGCCAATTCGGCCCTGCCTCAACGAAGGAGGCTAGCAACAAACCGGCCGAGAACCGTGATCGTCGATTAAAATTCAACTCAGATAGGATTGAATTTTTTTTTTTAAATTCCTCACGTGCTGTATAATTTTCAGAAGGTCAAAAAAATATTTGTTGGGCATCACTAAACCTGGAATTTCATAAGCTTTCCAACTGTTTTTTTTTTTTTAATGCCTTATCTCTTTTTTTTTCACCGAGATATCGTGGTTCGAAGTCAGCAGTGATTTTTAATAGCGCTCACAAGCACCGTGCGCACAATTTCCGACGGTACTGTAGATAATAAACGCGTCAATTTCTGTAATTGGATTCGTAGAAAAATGCGGGCAGATGTCTCATTTTTGGGTCATATGCTTTCTTCTGATGAAGCTAACTTCGCAAATAAGGGAAATGTGAATAGCCATAATATGCATTATTTGGCAAATGAGAATCCTCGATGGATGAGGACTGTACCATTTCAACATCCGTGGTCCGTTAATTGTTGGTGCGGCATTGTCAGCGATCACGTCATTGGTCCATATTGTTTTGAAGATCGCTTGACTGGGCAAGTTTACGCAAACTTTCTGCAAAACGTACTGCCTCAATTAATGGAAGACGTGCCCTTGCATGTTCGCATGAAAATGTGGATGCAACACGACGGTGCACCACCTCATCATGCTGTGTTCAAGACAAGTAATGAATGAGATTTTTGACGAAAAGTGGATAGGACGACATGAAAGAAAGAATACGCCGAGCATGTACCGAAATTACACCACAAATGTTGGCTGAAGTTAGACGGTCTTTTCATCAGCAAATTAAGAAGTGCTTAGAAATCGTAGGTCATCACTTCGAGCATCTTCTGTAGGTAGACCCAAACCAAGGTTAGTGGATCCTTTGAAAGTGATTATTCCGATATGTTTCGATTTTTTGACTATTTTCATACTTTGCGTGACTCGAATGACGTTGTGTTCTAGGTCGCTGAATTCGTCGTAAAATCGGTAATAATTTCATCGCAAAAGAAATACATGGTTCCATTTAAAAAAGTGGAGTTGACCTTGACGTAACTTCAGCGCCTCCACCGATAAAAGATTAGTGTGGTCTAGTATGACGGCCTTCTTGAACACTGAAACTTTTGTCTGAAACATTTTTGGATATGATCAATAGTTTGAGTGCTAACGCTCTGTAACACTTTACGTGCCTCACCCTGTATATATTTTTTTCACCGTAAACACTTATTGACTTTTGAATGTTACTGACAAATTATATTTAAAGTATTCGAATCATTCTAAAAATTTTACAAAATTTGTCAGGTATTTATTTTGGGCAATGTTTTTTAAAATATATGAGAAGTGTAGTTTTTTAAATTAAATATCTCATAAATTATAATTTGGCGTCCCTTTTTCTCTTTTCTTGCACGGAGTGAGGAAAAACATAACTTTACCGGGTCCAAAAATTCAAATAGTGACAGCCCAACATTTCTACGAATTTAGCAAATCTTTTAGTACAATTCACCGCTTTGTTGTAAGCATAACAGTGATTGCAGAACGTGGCAGATTGCGGCCCTCACCATAGATTCCTCGAGCTCATGGCTTAAAAATTCACTCCACCGCCATAGGTTAATTTTTTCTTCTTCTTGCTCGTGTCCATAGGTTAGTTGAATGAGAGAGACGCAATGAGCTCGAGGTATCTATGGAAGGGGCCGCCAGCTTCCACGTTCTGGGACCACTGAAGCATAATATATTTGGTGATAACCATTATCAAAATGCCTCTTAAATTAATAAAATAATAAATATTCTTCAGAATTTTATTTTTAACAGGCATTTCCGTAATATTTATTGATAAAACTGTTATTTGAAAAAAAAATGCGTTAATTGTACTCAAATATCTGTTAATTTTACAAAAATATTATGATTTTACAGCATTAACTCATGGACTCAGTGAATGTGACAAATTATCTTTCTTCGCAATGTATTCTATTTGAAAGAACTTATTGAAAAATTTTGTTTCATAAAAAAAGATTTTAAAGCTTTAAAACAAATTTTTCAGTTTAATTCAAAGTCAATAAATATTCAATGCTTAAAATCGAAATATTAAGTAACAGATTTTCAAGCTCTGGGAATCAACTGCTTTAGTAAGAAATTTTCTCTCTCTATAAACAATTTCAAATTTCAAATTAAGAGTCTGCAGATAGGTCACTAAAACTTGGGATGAAAATACTTGTATTATACAGTTTACTTTGAAGCTTTAAAACCTTTTTACAATGTTACAAGATGAGCCAAATTTAGCATTACAAAAAGAAAAAGTCACTCACCTGAAATAAACTTCTGGAAGAAGTCTCAAGATTAAAAAAAGGTTTAAGCACTTAAAAAATAATGTCATTGTGGAATTTCAAGTCCTCCTATGTTCAAACTTACAAGACAATAGAACAATAATAGACCAATTTTGAGCTTTGTCAGTCGAAGCTTTGTTTGTAAATTTGTAGATTTTATAAATAAGTTGAATATTTATGAATTTTTTAAACGTTCTAACATTTAAAAAATATCTAATCACAAAATTATGTGCTAAGTATTTTACATGGAGAAGAAACAAACATTTGAACTAATGAGTCCATAAGATCTTGTAAAATCGTGACCAGATCTAAACACTTGAAAAAAATTTTCATGTAAAATTTGAAAGCAATAAATACTTATGTGGTCATATGCAAATATCACAGAACACATTTTTTAGCTTTTTAATTCATCTCCTTTTATTAGAAAATTTTTCCTTTCCGAAAGGCAATTCATTTTTTGAGTGAAAAGTCTGTGATTAGGCTGCAAAAAAATGAGATTAAAATATGTCTAACATAAAATTGAGAATGTAATATTTAAACTTAAGTTTCAGTTTGTATCTTCTTAATGATAAATAACTCGCTATTTGAAAATTTTTTAAATGTACAAAATTGGTAAGAAGTATGGAAATTCGAAATTTCTAATTTAAACTTTCATTTAAAAAGTTCAAATATTTTCAATTTATATATAGATTCAAATCATAAATATTCATTAATTTTAAATTTCCGTTTTAAAATTATTTTGAGACTCTCAAAATGATTCCACAATTTTTTGAAATCTTATAGATGTTTATTTTAGAGAAAAATGTATTGAAATATCGAAAAAAGAAGTATTCCTGTAACTACATATTCCGTAAATTTGAAATTGTCGTCTGCTTCGCGCTTCTTTTGTACGGAGTCGAGAGAAACACATTTCTCAAATTCGACTCGATAAACGACAGCCTGAAATCTAAAACTTGGAACAGTTACAAACGCATGCATTGTAACGAAGAAGCGAGGAGAATAAGGGGAAATGGAACGAGTTGTTCTTGCATGCGAGAGCGATGAGGAAGGAAAAAAGTCAACGTGCACCGTCTTCTCTCCCTACTCGCTTCACATGGACAGGCAGGCTGAGTGAGACACTGCGTAGGTTTTAGATCTGTGGTCTCTGCATGCCGCGTTTGGATGTGTGAGGATCCACACGGGTCAGTGGTGGGGGCCGAAAGCGTTCACGTTCTGCGAACGCTGCATTGCATGCATTATTTCATGGATACCAAAACAAATGTAGAATCAAGCATTGAAAAAGATTGTTCTTTTCAATTGCTTTTAGTGTAAGCCTTCTTATCAGGATTACTTGGTGATTTCCACGATGCTCTATTCTCTAAGCAAAATGTAGTGTTCCCAAAACCCGATTACTTTTTGTACTAATAATTTGGTTATTTTTTAAAAATGGGGAAAATATTTCAGGAGACGAAGATCTAACAAAAAAATAGAAGTGAGTTAAAAATAAAGTTAATTTGATGTAAAAAAAAAAAAAAAAAAAAAAAAAAAAAATTGAGCAGAATGCCTCTAATAAGAACTGACTCACGTGCACCTTAAACTCTGTGTCAGTAGACCAGTGTAGAATATACTATAATATAAGAGAAATAAATAATCAAATTATATTTACAACACTTCTCTTTCCAGATGTATACGCAGAGATTTCCGTTTTATCCTTTAGTGAATTTGGCATAATAGTTTAAAATATAGCACAAAGTGCATAATACAGTAGTACCTCTCTTTTCTTCTTTCTTAATGGTTTCTTGTTCCTGGGAACAAATGGCTAAAACATTTCATAAAGCAAGAAGACTATAGACAGGAGTCAGCAGGAGAACGAAAATCGGATCGTATGTGGCGTCGGGGTGGGCCATGGATCAACCGGGTCATGTGACCAAATTTATAGGCTAATCGAATCATGTAAGACAACCTTTATGTTTCTAATATATTAACTTGAAAATTTAAGGCACGTAATAAAAGGCGGTAAGGATCGTCTGTTAAGTTCATTTTAGTAAACATTTTACAAAAAGTTTATTTTTGAGAATATAAAAATGGGAGTTATCAGCAATTACAGCTCTGTAACGCTATTTCCACAGGAAATGAAATATCGCTCTGAATTCTCGAAACATAAATAAGAAAGCACTAAAGGAGGAATTACACCTTTGCATGCAGGTTTTATGCATGCAGGTTACCATGGTAACAAATTAGTGGGAAAGAAACAGGAAAATTGTCGGTCTCTTTCTCTCTTATATGTTACCATGGTAACCTGCAAGCATAATGCCTGCATGCAAAGGTGTAATTCCTCCTTAAGACAGGTTTATTTGGTGCCGAAAATCGAAATAAATATAAAAATTATTTTATTGAAGTGATAACATTACAACGAAAAAGGCAAAATTTTTGGAAGCACTACCTATTAATACCTGGTGCATGATCCTGCACAACAGGGTCATTAAAAATGAATTTTCAGTTTTTTTTTATAACTCTTAATATATGAATATAAAAAAAGTTCCTGTGGAGTATTGTTTTAGCAACCTGGTGCATGATCCTAGACAACGGGGTCATTGAAAATGCATTTTTAGTTGTTTTTATAACACGTAATATATGAATATAAAAAAAGTTCCAGTAGATTATTATTTTAGCGACCTGGTGCATGATCCTGCACAACAGGGTCATTAAAAATGCATTTTCAGTTGTTTTTATAACTCTTAATATATGAATATAAAAAAAGTTCCTGTGGAGTATTGTTTTAGCAACCTGGCGCATGATCCTAGACAACGGGGTCATTGAAAATGCAATAGAATTTATTTTTGTATTCATTAATGTTCAAATATAATTATTAACTTTCCCAGTTATAGTTTTAATAAAGTTTTCAGTTGTACTTCACTTTTCAAAATACTTCTCAAAGAATTTACTCTAAGTGCCATCTATTGTTTAATTTCAAAATTACACATTTCTCCACTACCGACATTTACCCATTTTGTCAAGTGTTAGTCTCTCTATTATGAAAATAATAAGCGATCAAGAAGTGTAGCCTGAAGTTGACAGTTTCTGGGAGAAAAAAACCAGAGATGAGTTGGAAGATTGCTAAAGTAATGTATTTAATTTCGAGTGATTTTCTGCAGCGCGCCCTATTGCGAAATGCTCTTGGGAACTAAAATGAAAGGTTCATGCTACTACTTGAAGGGTAAAACAGAGCTACTGTTTATCACTTCTGCAGCGCCCCCAATTGCGTACAGCTTTTTCGGATCTTTTTCGAACTAAAATTAAAGTTCCGCGCTGTTATAATAATATGTGGGAGCACACACAATGAAGCGCGTCATGTCAGTGTATCCCCACTAACTCGCTTCGATTTCACGCTGTCGGTTGTCAAGTTAAAATCAGAAATTGTATTTTTATGTGTCTCAGCCGCGGAAACTCGTTTTTCCGTTACAGCTGAGAGTAAAGCAATGTTGTATATTCCGTTACAAAGGAATACAATGTAGAAATTGAACTGCGCATGTGCATTATAGTCTTACAGCGGAACGCAATCTATTTCTTATTCTTCTTCTGCTCACTTCTTCTTCGTACAGCGTTAGCACTGAAAACTGACTACTACACAAGACCGATAAAATCAAAATGGCCGGGACTAGTCGCCAATTTGCGCCCGCTTCGTACAACTAGCGCAGCAAACAACTACAATAAGTACTAGATTAAATTCCAATGTATGCATAAAAACTCGTATCCGCACCACAGTCACATAAAATAGAATATGTGCCAATGCACACAATTCGGGACATTGCGAGACTCGCGACAATGCTCGCAGGACTGATCGCGCCTCGGATTCGTCTCGGCTTTGCCTCAGCTACGTCTTGGCTACGCCTCGACTACGCATCGGCTACGCCTCGACTATGCCTCACCTACGCCTCGACTACGCCTTGGCTTCGATCTCCTGCAAACATTGTCGCTCGTCACGCAATCACCCTCATTGTGTGCCTAGGCACATAATATACTATTCTCGACTTCATGCAAAGGAGGCGCGAAATAGACGCAGAATTCAAAATTACGGAATATAACATTAAAAAAATTACACTTTTTTCTATATACTTTGAAAAATATTGATCTGAAATAAGTATCTAAAAGATTTTGTGAAATTTTAAGATGATTTAAATACTTAAAAAATAATTTTTTAATGAAATTTAAAGTCAATAAATGCTTAAAGATTCGAAACAAAATATCGATTTCAGCATTTTTTCTTTAAATTATGTAGAGAATATTTTATAATAAGATATCATTCAAGATGAAATACAAGTTTCAAAAATGAAGGGTTTGAACATTTTTGTAATAGGTAACATCTTTGGTATGAAAATTTCGATAAATAAATGTAAATGAAGTTTTTGCTGATTTCAGGTAGTTCATCCACAAAAATTAGACTTCAGGCAAAAATAGATAAATTTTTTTTCAAGAATAGCAATATTATTATTGAAGAGATCATTTGGAAGAAAAGAGATTAGTTTCCAAGAAAAAAATTAAAACATAAAAAAATAATGCATTTAACAAATTTTATTTTTACCCGGACTAGTTTTCTTATCGCTTCATACCAAATTTTAGAAAATGATGTGATTTTGTGAAATCACGGATAATTTTTTTAAGAAAAAGGCTTTCTACAACTTAACCGTTTCCATTTTTTGAAAATTATAATAAATTCTTTAATGGCTAAAAGCATTAGAAATAAAATTTCCAAAACAAAATTCTTGTAAAAAAATTACTGAATTTGGTAAAAACTTATTCATTTTAGAAATATGGAAACGGCTAGGTTGTATTAGGTCTTTTTCCTGAAAAAACGATTCTTGATTTATTTGAATCACATCATTTTTTTTTTAATTTGGTTTGAAGCGATAAGAAAAAAAGTCGGGGTAAAAATAAAATTTGTTAAATTTATTTTTTCTTATGCTTCAAATATTTTTCTTGGAAATTAATCTCTTTTCTTTGAAATGATCTCTTCAATAATAATTTTTCTATTTTTGGAAGCAAAATTATCTTTTTTTACCTAAGACATATGGCAATTTCAATAGATGAATGTAAATGAAGTGTTTGCTGATTTAAGAAAATACATAAATTATATGTGAATTTACACCTCAAACTTTTCTTGATATGAAGCTAAGTCGACAAACGGTTACTAAAAAATAAAATACATTGAATACAATTTTTTGGAATTTAACATCTTTTACATGACAATTCGTATGTATACATATATATAAACTACCATCGGAAATTACAGATTGACCTGGAGTTTCAACTTTCGTCAAAGTGTTTTATTTTATAGAAAGATATTACAAAAGAAATTTGAATTTAGATTTAGATTTCAAAAGGTTTTTTCAGTATGTCTTCATAGTGATTTCTTAACCTAATCAAAATATTTTTAGAAATTCTTTTCTGGATTCTATCTTGGGGTTGAACAGAATTCAAAAGAGTCATGCAATTTTTAAAATATGTAGCTTCTTCAAGAAGTTTTTAAAAATCGATGTATATCATATTTTAATAAATTTAGAAATTTTTATCAAAATATTGATAGTTTGGATTTTTTGATTTCTTCAAATGAATGTAGTACAATCATCATCTGAAATTTGATGATTTTTCATTACCATCTTTGATTCTAGAGCAGAATCTAGCAGAAAAATTCCAAAAACATCTTAATTAGTTAGAAAAATACTATGAAAACTTACCTTTGAAATGAGACTACAGACTTTTGAAAATGCTAATTAATTTTAGAGTTATATTAATATTATTAAGAAAGGTCTAAATTTGATGTCTTTTAGATTCTCATCATATGAGAATTAAAGTTTTGGTTTATGCGAAAAATCATTTTCGGAATTTTCGTCAAATCTTTACGTTTTGAGATCCCTTGAGTCAGAAAAAACGGTTTTTACGAAAGTGTCTGTCTGTCTGTCTGTCCGTCTGCAGTAGTAATAGGTCATATACTCGATAACTCTGGATAGAAAAAAATTGTCGGATTGAATTGAGCTTATGCATACATTATCGCAGCTGAAAAAGTAAAGACAAGTTCGTTAACCAGCTACATCCGACAAAAATTGGCAAAATAGGAGCATTTTTTGTGTTTTTGAAAAAAACTTTATGAAAAAATCAAAATTTTTAAGACTGGTTTCTGATAATTCTCGTAAATCTCTACTAATTATCCTGATAATATTTTGCAATTAAAATAAATTTAAGAAAGTTACAGTATATTAAAACTTGAAAAAAGTCAATATCCATTTTCCAGTTAAATTATACGAGATATGAATAAAAGTTATGATAAAAAGTGGTTTACTACATAAAGATCTATAAGAGTAATAACTGTAAAGTGAGATGTTTGATGACATGTCTGCTATTATATTGACCCAAAATTCACAGAATTTTTGTTAATTTCTCATTTTTTTGGCATTGGGTAAGCCTCTTTTTATTTTCTTCTATTAATATTATCAATGCTACTTACGATAAAAAACGCAAAAAAAGAGAGAAGGCAAACGTTTCGGCCATATATGGGCCCTCTTCAGTGCCATAAATTAAAAGATTAATTCAAATTTTTCGTAAAAGATAAAAATGTAGAAGATAGTTAAAATAAGGATAATAATGAAACTCAAAAACTTATCTCATTGCTTGCAATTCAAAATGAAGAAGTCCAGTAAGCAACAACACGAATTGGAAAAAATATGTAGAATTCACTGTATATAGAAAACCGGATAAAATGAACGAAAAACTTAGAAATTTGTAAACAGGCCAGAATTTTTGTTTGTTTTTTTTTTTCCTTTATAAAGAACGGATGACCATTTCTTCGAACGTTATATTATTATATCATATATAGGTTTGGTTTCGTCGGTCTTAGGGTCAATAAAGCAACATTAAAGAAAAATTATTGAATCAATTTATATCAATAAAAATATTAATATTTCAATAAATTGTAAGGCTGAAATTATGAATATTAATCGAATTTGCCATGGCATTATTTAACATATGATTTTCAAGTTTGTGTTCTCAAGCTTTAGCACGTTGGTGAATTTAATTCAATTTATCGCGTATCTTCGTCTCTCTATCCTACAGTTTGCGTTGCTTCATCGGATTGCACTTACACACCGTATTATAATGTAATTTTAAATTATTGAAGCCCTCAATCTTTGAGGCATTAATTTTAATAACATTTTCAAGAATAAGACTGAACCTTCATGTGCGCTTTCGTTTTTTTGTAATTTATGTAAGTACTTATTTATTATATCAACACAACATATAAAATAGTTCTCTTTGGAAAAAGAAATTTGATGGTAAATTGATTTGTTCAATTTTTAGTGACATATATATTCCTTGAAAAAGACCCGCAGTGAGGTTGAAACATAGGAGAATTTTTGACCAAATATAATGAAGGAGTTTTTTATAGAATGTTGTTTTATTGACCGCAAGACCGACGAAACCAAACCTATATGATATAAAGATCTACAAGTTTGAACTGCAACATTTTTTCATAAGATGTATATTTTTCTTTTTAATTAAAAAAAAATACCATTGAAAATCCGAAATTCAATTTTTTAACTAAAATATGTGAAATACGAAAAAAAACGTAAGAATGGTAAATTGTTCGTTTCAATAATATATACAAATATTTTCAGATATAGTTTCTAATAAAACGTATATTTTTCATTATAATTTAAAAAAATACGATTAAAATTCAAAAATTCCATTATTTGAACAAAATATGTAACATACGAAAAAAACGTTGAGATAGAAAATTATTTGCCTAAATGAGGTCTACAAATTCTCAGTAGGACATTGTTTGACAAGATATATATTTCATGTTTTGGTTTTAAAAAATACAATATTGAAAATAAAAAATTCCATTTTTGAACCAAAATATGTGTGATACAAAATAAGCGATAATACAAAAAATCGTTTTCTCTAAAAGAGTCTATGAATTCTCCTCCTTTTTTAAATATTTGGAAGAAAATAGATTTTTTGTAATCTTGTAAATTATTAGAAAGTTACAGAAATGTATACAGAAAATCGAGCGCGAAGCGCAAGTTTCATGATAAGAATGTGTTCTTTAAGGCTGATAGAGCTTGAAGTAAATTGAATTTCTTTTTTCATTTGAAATCAAAAACAAATTTAGTAACTTTGAGAAAATGTAATTCACATCGATAATATTATAAAATTGACTTGAACTTAAGTATCAAATTACAAGTAATAAATTTAAATAATAATGAAACAGGACTTATATCGACCCTTAGTATTAGTATTCAAATATTGTTCATGTTCTTAGTTGGCTTTAGGGTCCGAAGAATATAAGACCGAGTGCGACGATCGAATCACGCGCCCCAGGCGCGCTCAAACTTGCAAGCGACGCGCGCGATGAGAATATAGCCCCTACAAATACGCGTGCGAAGAGCGTCAAAGTAGCGCCATATTTCGACTCCGGTGTGCCCACGAAGCGGGCAGATTTATTGTAGTATATTTTAACAAAATTAATATTATACTCTTAACTTGAGCTTATTAGAAGCAAAACTATGTTAACTTTTATTTTAGCATCATGAAAAAATGTTAACCTTTTATTATAAAAATTAAGTTACTTTAACAATAGCTTAAATAACATATGAACCTCTAATTTCCGATGGAAGTGTCTGTGTAAAGAAAGGTTTTAAATATTACAAAAAAAGCATAAATTGTATTTGAATTCGCATGCGATCTTGCACTTTGAGATTTATTCGGTGTGAAGTAAATTTGACAAATCATTACTATAAAGTAAAATACTTGAAAAAACATTTTCAAAATATTTAATATTTTTACACGAATGTACATACAGTCGACCGGCAATCGAAATACCCGGGCTCGAATCCCGGTGCATTCGAAAACGTCTTTTTTCCACAGAAAGATTTTCAAATTCTTTAAACTTAAGTATGTAACTATGAACGTATTAATATGTTTAATGTTTTTAAATTATTCAATGTTTTATTAAAACAATTAAAATAGTAAATTGTAATGACCCTTGATTTAATTTATAATAGACTTCTTCATTTATGGACCCTAAAGCCAATGCAATTTATTAAAACATTTTGAATTCAAAATAATTCTGAATGTTTGAGTATAAAAGGTTTAAATATTTGAAAAATACATAAATTATATCAAAATTAGCACACGAAATCGTACACTAACTTTAATTTGGTATGAAGTAAAATTGAAAATAAATCCTTTAGAATAAAACATTTTGAAAAAACTTTCAGAATACATAACATATTATAAATGAAAATTTCAATATATAAGTATAAATAAAAGGTTTGATTATTCAAAAGTAAAATATATTATATCTAATATTTTATCGAACAGCACACTTTAAGATTTCATTGGTATGGGGATACACATTTTTAAAATTACACGACTTTTTGTAACATGTTCAACCCCAGCATATAGAATCCAGAAAAGACTTCCTAAAAATATTTTAATTAGGTTAAAAAATCACTATGAAGACATACTAAAAAAAATCTTTTAAAATTTTAATTTTTTTACATACTTATTAATTTCCATCAAAGAGATCTAAATTAAAATTTCTTTCGTAATATCTTTCTATAAAATAAATCACTTTAACGAAAGTTGAAACTCCAGGTCAACCTCTGTAATTTCCGATGGTAGTTTATATATATATACAAATTGTCATGTAGAAGATGTAAATTCCAAAAAATGTTATAGTTACAAAGCTTCAAAATTTTGTAATTAAAATTTTAATATAAAACTTTAAGCATTTATTGACCTTGAATTCCATTGGAAAATTTGTTGTTTACTGTTCAAATCTTCCTCCGTTTTCAGAAGAACAGACAAATTAAAAATTACAAAATATTTCATTAAAAAAATTTAACACGTCCATATGATCTTGTCATATTGTAACAAGATTTGAACACTTCGGACAAAAATTTGTATGTAAAATTTAATATCGATAAATATTTACATGTTCATATGAAGATATTAATGAACACATATTTTAGCTTCTTAATTTATCCACATCTGTTAGAAAATTTTTCCTTTCCATAGACCATTTCATTTTTTTAATGAAAAGTCTGTGCTTAGGCTACAAAAATGTGAGATGAAAATATTGCTAACATAAAACTGAGAATGTAAATTTTAAACTTGAAATTTATGTTTATCTCTTCTTAATAGAAAATATCTCTCTAACTAAAAAGTTTTTAAATGCACAAAATTGATAAGAAATATGGAAATTTGAATAGGAAAATATATATTGATTCAAATTTGGAACATTTATTGGCATCAAATTTTACTGAAAGTTTATTTTTGAAGTGTTCAAATGCTTATAAAATTTCACACGATATTTCAGATTTTTATTTTAGGCAGATTTTATCCAAAAATATCGGAAAAAAAAGTGTTGATTCTTAAATAACATATTTCGTAAATTTGAAATTGTCGTCTGCTTCGCGTCTCTTTTGCACGGTTTCGACAGAAATACACAATTCTCAATTCCGACTCGATAACCGAAAGCGTGAAATCTAAAAATAGCATTGCATAAAGGAAGCGAGGAGAATAAGGAGAAGTGGGACGTGTCGTTCTCGCGTGCAAGAGCGACGAAGAAGAAACAAGATATGATATGATGTTGAACATTTGGGCGTATAATATGATGAGTTTGATTTTGAATTTTTTATTGATTTTAATATCAGAAGCTTATTGGTAGTCATTATACATTAATTAATTAATTATAATATTAAATTATAATTAATTATTAAATATTATATTATAATTATATTATAATTAAATATAATTTAATAATAAATTATTAAATTTTAATTAATAAATGAATAAATTTAAAAATCAAGTATTAAATTTTAATGAATAAATAAATTTTAATTTTAATCAATCATTTTAATAAATGAATATAAATAATATTGAAACATATATTCACATTAGACTCCCTTTCTAGAAAGCTGAATTTCGGAATTATAAAAAATTAAAATAACAAGGATTGTCTAGTTTGTATGTTTACTCTAATTTACAATCTGAATCAATTTCCTCAGCAAATAAGTACTTGTAATAATGTTTCTTCAAATTGAATTGAATTTATTGTTCATTATTTACATTTTTTCGTATTATGTACATAGAAATATATCCGGAACAGAATACAGGAGTACGTGAAAAAAATCCTGTATTGAAATAATAGTGATTCATACCTATAAATTTAAATGAATTTGGGTCAATATAATAGTAGAAATGTTATCAAACATGTCACTTTGATTTTCCTAATTAAAATTTTTTAATTTTTTGAAAATTAAAAATATTCAGAACAAAATTAAGTATAACATTTTTAAATATAATTTCAATTTTATATAAAATTCATAATATTTTAATTCAATTTTTATCATTATACATACTATTTTCTTTAGGTACACGGAGAAACTCTTTATATCAACTTCTACTATAGTATTTTTCAATTTAGGGAAAAACGTATCACTAAGACCTTTTGTCATAAAAAATACTAAACTTTAGGAGAATGATATAAAACTATAGCATAGTTCATAACAAATTTTAATATAATTCAGACTAAAGTTTCATATCATTCTTCTAAAGTTTAGTATTTTTTTTTAACAAAAAGTATTAGAGTGATACATTTTTCACTAAATTGAAAAATACTTTAGTAAAAATTGATATAAAAAGTTTTTTTGTGTACTATGCTATTAATTGAAAGTGCAAGTTGTATTGACCTTTGGTCTTAAATACTGGTTTATTGTTGGAAGAGATTGACTTTCTGGTCGAAAATGATGAAGTTAATATGAAGCTGACATTTTGGCTCAAATCGGAGCCCTTATTAGTGATTTTTATTAAAACCTGTTAAAACCTAAAAATACACAGAAAAAGTAGGAAACTATTACAATTGTCATATAAAAAAGTTACGTCAATTTAACAACCGAATTTTTCTGTATATTTTCATAATTTAATAAAAATACCCTGATGAGGGTTCCGATCTAAGCTGAAATGTCAGATTGATATTAATTTTATCATTTATGGACCTCCAAGCAAATATTTTCCAAAAATATACTACTATTAATTTCTACTTACACGCAGAAAAAAGATCAGTAAAATTTACAGGAAGTTCGGTACTTATTTGGACAACATAACTTTTTAGTAAATTTTACAAGAAGTTGAGTTCAATCAACAGATTTTCTGTACAATTCACTTAACGTACAGTACAATCAACTTAACTCGGATTTTTTCGTATCACTCAACTTCTGGTGAAATTTATTGAAAAGTCATGTTGTCCAAATAAGTACCGAACTTCCTGTAAAATTTACTGATCTTTTCTCTGCGTGTATATCTCAATATGGTATTCAAATTAATCGATTAATTATTAAAAAAAAAAATACAATAATAGAAAAATATTTTTTAAACCCTTTTACAGACAATTTCAAAACAGCATTTGAGAAGAGATATCAAAACATTGAAATAAGACGATAATCTTAGAAATTATAGACTTTTTATACCTTTGTAAAAAACAAGATTCAGATATACTTTCAACTTAAAATTTTCGCATAAAATGTCTTATTTTTTTATATATTTTTATATATATTATATTATATATAGAGTATAGAACAGAACTTAAAATTATTAGCAAGCATATTCCGCTCAAAAATGAAACAAATAGCATCTATGTGACAAATTTCATTATACAGAAATTCTCGATGAAATAATCAATGAAAAAAGTTCGTCAAAATATCTCTGTTTAAATATTCTACACTCAACATTACTTGATTGAAATTAAAACAATAGGAATAAATTAAGTTAAATTTATATTTAAGACTATTAATGTACTGAATAATAAACCAGCAATATTTTTATGAATTTTTTTCATTATTTTAATGGAAAGAAAGAAATATATATTATGTATTCGCAAAGAAAGACTCTAACCAAAAAGAAAATTATTCAAACCATAGAAAATATGTTCTCGAAATTGGAAGTTCTGATATTTTGATATTGGAAGATATTGCGAGTTGTTTTATTGAATAATGAAAATATTTTAAGTTACGATGGAATAAATATAAGAATTGTTATTCATAAACCATATTTATACTTTCTAATACATAAATGCAGTAATATCGTATGAAATTTAATACTTTTATTTTTTACTCAATTTTTTTGATTTTTTAATTTAATTTCCCCGACACTCCAAGTTGATTAAAATTATTGTCAAAAGAATTTATTCACTTACTTTCATTTTTAAATTTTTACCAAACTTTATTAAATTTATAGTTGAGGAAAAGAATTTGCAAAATAAAATAAAGAGGGTATAGAAGTGGTTTGGATTATAATTATAATTATTTTAAAATAATTTATTAAATATATATGAATTGCAAGAATATATATATAGATTTATTTAGATTTATTGTAGATTTATTAGAACCGCATCATTTTTAAAAAGGGCATAACCGGGTTTCTATGTGAAATCGGCCTTGAAACCAAATCAAATTTCGCATCGACTATATGGAAGAGGTTGAGCAAGAGATGATTTTGCCAAATTTTCAGATCATAATTCGCCATTTTGAATGAGTAGTGATGGATTTTACCATTTTCGTTTATTGCGTTTATAAGCTAAACTAATCATAGGAAAATTTTGAAAAAAATCAGGATTGTTTTTTCCAATAAAAAATACATTTGTGAATTTTTGCAGATTTTTTTATGCATAATTCGTGATGCAAAAAATTGCGAAAATTTTTACACACAATTTTATTCATGTTTGATTTGCGCGGGTACTCTTTTGAATTATGCTATTCATTAGCTACCTATTGATAATTAAAACAGAATTTTTGCAGATTTTTGCATTGTGTGGATGGGGGTGAAAAAAAATAAAAACCGTCAAAATACACATTCTTTCAACATCTTATTATTAAAGCACTTTTTATAATAATAGTAGACTAATGAAAAAAAATTGTTATTTGCTAATAAACCTCTAACACGGTTTACTGCTGAAATTTTTGCAAAATATTTTGCGAATATTGGTTGTTGCGAAAAATCGAAATTTTTACATGCATTCTGAACAAATGGTTGATTGGGATTATTTGCAAGTCGAAATAGTGTTGCGAAAAATACCTTTTCGTATTCTTGAATATTTTTCGAATATACAGGTGAAATTAATTTCTCTTTGTTAAAAATAACATACTCATTTTTCCACACAAGACATGAAAAATACCCTCAAATCGTCCTTCAGTTAGTTAACATCTTGAAATTTTAATGAACACAAATGATAAGAAAAGCTCGTAAATTAAATAAGTAATTATCTTGGATTTCTGGATAACAAACAATTTTCAGCAGTTATTTTGCATTACATTACTTACTTTTTCGTTACATTTCTTTATGAAGTTTTGCCCGTTAAAAAATTTAGTCCGTTCAAAAACTTTTCGTTTTGAATCAAAGTGATATATAATATGTAAATTGGTTTTCCTACAAAAGTATATTTTTTTGCCATCGAGTTTTTACAAATATAGACGGTTAATTGTACTTTCATAGCACTTCATACTCCATAAGTGGCTGAATATTTGCCAAGCATAGATATTTTTTTCAATTATAAATTATTCATCATCGCATTCATTTTCGCAACACTCTTTCGACTTGCGAATAATCACAATCAACTGTTTGTTCACAATGCATTTAAAAATTTCGATTTTTCGCAACAAACAAAATTACAAAATCTTTTGTAACAATTTCAGCAGTAAACCGTCTTGGAGATTAATTACCAAATACAATTTTTTTTCATTTGTCTACTATTATTATAAAAAGTGCTTTAATAATAAGATGGAAGAATGTGTATTTTGACGGTTTTTATTTTTTTTCACCCCCATCCACACCTTGCAAAAATCTGCAAAAATTCTGTTTTAATTGTCGATAGGTAACTAATGAATAGCATAATTCAAAAGAGTGGTCGCGCAAATCAAACATGAATAAAATTGTGTGCAAAAATTTTCGCAATTTCTTGTATCACGAATTATGCATAAAAAAATCTGCAAAAATTCACAAATGTATCTTTTATTGGAAAAAACAATCCTGATTTTTTTCAAAATTTTCCTATGATTAGTTTAGCTAAAAAACGCAAAAAACGAAAATGGTCAAATATAGTCGATGCGAAATTTGATTTGGTTTCAAGGCCGATTTCACATAGAAACCCGGTTATGCCCTTTGGCTCGAAACGATAAGAAAATAAGTTTGGGCAAAAATAAAATTTATTAATAAAATTATTTTTTTGTATTTCAAATTTTTTTCATGAAAAATAATCTTTTCTCTTTCAAATTAGCCCTTCAATAATAATATTGCTATTCCTGAAAGCAAAATTATCTATTTTTGCCTGAGGTCTAATTTTCGTGAATGAACTACCTTAATACAATTACTTTAATACCTAGATAAAATTTCAAGTGTTTATCTTTTTAACTTTTCTCCCGAAGAATTCGAGAAAATGTTATAGCTTTTTGACCCAACAAGGTAGAAATCCCCCTTAACTTGGAACATGAATAAAATTTGGGGTAATAAATGAGCTCGATCAGCCTGAGGATTTATTTAGATAGGCATCCTAAAATATTAAAAAGTGGATAAAAATTATGAAATTTCCACACCTAAAAGAAGTCCCTAAAAATCATGCTTTAACTAAGTACAAGATCTCGAATCTGTAAATTACCTATTCATATAATTGAATATGTATGAAATTGAAAAATATTATTTAGTTTTTCAAAATGTGTTTCGGTTCTCATCGGAGCCCTCATCAGAGATTTATTTTTCAAATAAAAAATGCATGATAAAAAGTTGTTAACTTAGGATTTCTTTGTTGGAAATTTTTAAAAATCAACATAGTTTTACATGCGAGACAATAAGAAACTTGACATTGTTTCGAAAAAAGAGGTTGAAAGAATTCAACAATTTTAAAAATATTTCTTTGGTATAAAATAATTGTAAATAATTTTAAATTAATAGGTTGAGTTCGAAATTTTTCCACTGAGACTTGGGCTCAAATCCCAGTGCAGTCGAAAGCGTCTTTTTTCCACACAAAGAATTCAAATTCTTCAAATTGAAAATAATGTTGTGGGATATAATTACTTGGTTTCATATCGATGAAAGGACTTAATGATAATTTTAGGCAGCTTTTTACAAGTTTTCTTTCTCAAATGTTGATTTTTAAAAATTTCCATCAAAGAAATCTTAAGTTAGTAACTTTTTATTATGCATTTTTTATTTTAAAAATAAATCTCTGATAAGGGCTTCGATCAGAACAAAAACTTCTATAAGTGCGTAAATCTAAGTTTTTATTTACTTTGGAACCTAGAGCCAAGTATCAACAACACATATCTTCAATTAAAATACTTTTAAAAATTCACTTTTAAATATTTTGGATCTTAATTATTAATTTAATATAATTTAAAAGTTCGACACTTATTTAGAAATTATTTTTTATTCGTAATTATTCGTCAAGCTGTCAAATTTGACATTCCTAACCTTAAAAGTCTTTGAAAAGAATTTTTGGCTCTGCTTTATCCAAACGTTATCGACATTTCTTTGCTGGGTTTGATTTGGCTTGGTAGTACGATGAGGGCAGCACTTCTATATGGCGGAAAAAGTGGTTAGCTATATATATATCGTTTCCCCACTCTGACGCCCTGCACCGCATCTAGGTTTATAATATCTTTGGGTATTCCTTCAACTACTCGATTGCAGCGCTGCCCAAGCGGTCACTTTCGAAACTACTACTCGTCACGATAAGGGAACATCCCCCACCACGGGAGTTGCCAGACCTGTCTATATTACGGTGGTCACGAAGGAATAATAAGGAGACCTATCTCCATGTAAGCGATTTGGCTGGAGCAACGGCACTGTAAGTGCCCGGCTTGTAAGTTGGAAGTAGTGGAAAGGAGTGCGCAAGTGCGCAGTTGTCCTCTTCTTACTCACGGGAAAATGTGCGAGTGAGACGAATTTGTCAAATTGATCTAAGCCACAGTGGTTATGTTGATTGATTTTTTGATAATTTTCAAGCGGCAGATATTTGTTCAATTTCAATTTAATTTAAAAAAAAAAAGTTGTTATCTCAGGACTCCTATAAAGCTAAAGGAGTGCATTATAAAATTGGTAAGTATATATTGAAATTATGGTATTTGCTATTACTTCGTAAATCATGTGTAAATTAATGTTTAATAGTTTTTTCCTTTAAAGGTGAGGGAATTTAATCCGAGAAATTTTCAAGATTTTGAAGATCGCATATAATATAATAAATTTTTTTCTTAGCAATGTCGTGTCGCATACCGGCTTGCATAACCTCTCTGGCTTAGATCAATTTGACAAATTCGTCTCACTCGCACATTTTCCCGTGAGTAAGAAGAGGACAACTGCGCACTCCTTTCCACTACTTCCAACTTACAAGCCGGGCACTTCCCGTGCCGTTGCTCCTGCCACATTCGGAAAAGTTTCCCATGGCAGTTTGGTCTCCTTATTATTCCTTTGTGACGGTGGTATCGCGTCATGAAAGAGAGAGGAAAATAGGTAGACCAATTCGATTCTCTTTCTTCTTTTATTTGGAGGATGCCTTCCGACTAGGCTTGCCTACTCTATATATAAAGGCGCAGCGCTATCATGGTACATTTATACCTCTGTCTGCCTGACCGGGGCGGACAGAAAGTACATAAGAGTAAATAAAGGGGACAGACAGTGTAAAATGGGACAAAAAGAAAACTTCTGTCTTTCTTGCTCTTATGTACTTTCTGTCAGCACCGGTCAGGCAGACAGAGGTATAAATGTACCATGATAGCGCTGCGCCATTATATATGTGATGATCGCACCTGCGCGCTCATCTTATTTACGGGTTGCGAATCAACTACATGAATTGAGCGTTCATAAACTCATCTTAAAACTCCTTCTTCGGTACGTATGTAATTGTACGCAACGAAGGAGAACCGCGCGAAAATTCCTTTTCGCTTTTATTGAAATATTTGAAATTGGCAGAATGAATATTAAATTTTAATAATCAAAGAAACTTTTAATATCAAGTATTGCTATAAATTTCTTAGCTTTAATTGTAAAATGACAAGGACTGGTCGTCATCACTAGACACATATAGACACGTGTAACAATCTCAGATTTCGTGAGATTGCAAACAGAACAATAAAAAAGCTTTTTATTTAGTTGAAATTTAACAGAACCAGTTGACATTCATAGAAAATAATAACCAGACCAGCCTTGTCACTTGAAATAATTTAATTCAATAACTTAATTTCAGATTGACAGGTTGTTTGGAAACCTTTGAGGAAATGCTTCAATATAGTAATAAATAAGAATTATTTAAGAACCTTTTCTTGTTCTAAACCATGGAGAAATCGTTCTGGAAATTTTGGGAAAAATATCTGGTGAGCAATAAATTCTACATTTATTGCCCCTTTAAAAAAATTATTTATTTTACGAGTTTTCAACTCCACTGGATTCCCTAAAAACTATTATATTTCATTTTAAATATAAATAAACACAAAATCTCTAGCACGATCGTTAAAATGTGAATTCTGTATAAGTATCTGTCAACCCTTAAATGATGTAACACCACAGTTACTTGACCAGAGACGGAGCCTTAGAGTCAAAACAGACATTGTAATTTGACACCCTTAAGTGGCTACAGTTGAGATGCTGAGAACGCACGTGGGACCGTCACCTACTATTGGACTATGCTGTAACTGTCCTCACAGTCTTGGGGTAGAACTTTTATCCTATCAAAACTGTCGAAACCCCTAAAACTCAAAAATGAACCAATTAGATTAATTATCAACGCCCTGAAGCTCAAGTAATCAAGTGGGGACCTTTTGGCAAAAAGAGCCTGAAGATCCCTCTCTGGTCAGACCTTTTTCGAAATTTTAATCGACAAGACTTTTTGTATAGTTCGCACTCGCGTGAGTTTTTGAAATAAATAAAGAGTTAAATTTTTTTTAAACTCTTATAAATTACACTCCGTCGTGTATCTTTATAGGCCGACCGAAGGCTTAGACTACAAGTCCGCGCTCAATCTTACCCGCCTTTAAATCGACCTTTCGATTCGATTATTAACGAGTCCTGTGATTGGATCATCACATATAGGAACGGCATCTGACTGCTGTGCAAATGAAAATGAGCGTATCTGCAGAGGAGCCAACTTTAGACTGGAAGCATAAAACCAGTATGATATACCATACTCATATTTTAACGAGTTTTTTGAAACTTGAAGTAGCTGCTTACATAAAAAACACTGCCTTTTTAGATTTTACAAAAAGAAAGACGTATTTTTATAATTTTCAGTGAGAATTTGCAGTTACGCTAACCTACAATTTCAACTACTTGGATTGGAAATATACCGTATCTGCTACAAAAGTTTTAAACAACAGTAAATCACTCAGTATCATCAGAAAAGGCGATACGGGGTCCCTAACACCTTCCAGCGGCGCCCTTAGACTGGTTACCCTAGCGAACTAGCTGACCGCTAGCTTTACGCTGTAGCGTAAAGCTATCGTAAAGTAGCATTATAATTCATGAATGAGGCAATATCAGCCCTATCCAACTCCTCCGTTTTTGCATGGAACGCGTCTGTAAATATATGACCCCCAGATGATAGTTCCTTAAAAGCCCGACTGAGGGCGCAGTTGCGCTTCAGCCTGACTTTAACATTGGTTCATATGGAATAATGTTACAAAGAATTTAAAAAATCATCTTTATCAATAAAAAATACTCATGAAACTATCACAATAAATTGACAAACATATAATAAGAATTTTCAGCCAAACAAATTTTGATAGATAATGATAGGAATGGAGAGAAAACATTTTAAACGCAGTCGCGCTTCAGCCTTTCTTTTTAACATTGTTTCTTATGGAATAATTTTACAAACAATTTAAAAAATTATATTCTTAAATAAAAAAATCTGCCCGCTTCGCGGGCACATTCTCATCGCGCGCTTCGCTCGCAAGTTTCAGAGCGCCTAGGGCGCGCGATTCGATCGTCGCGCTTCGCGCTCCGAAATACTCGATCGTCGCGCTGCGCGCTCCGGAATTTTTGAACGTCGCGCTTCGCGCTCCGTTCTTTCTGGACCTCGCGCTTCGCGCTCGGTCTTATGCTCTTCGCATACATTTAAGTTTATTTCTTATATTTTGATACTGAAGCTCAAACCAATTTTATAATAATATTACAGATGATGTGAATTACACATTTTCTCAAAGTCACTGAATTTCTTTTTGAATTTAAGTGAAACAGGAAATTCAATTTACTTAAGGCTCTATCGGCCTTAAGGAAAACATTCTCATCATGACACTCGCGCTTCGCGCTCGATTTTCTGTATACATTTCAGTAACTTTTTAATAAATTACATGATTAAAATAATTTATTTTCTTCCAAATCTCTCAAAAAGAAAAAACAATCGTAGACTTTATTTAAGGAAACGATTTTGCAGAACAACGCTTATTTCGTATCTCACATATTTTGGTGAAAAAAATCGAATTTTTTCAATATTAAAAATCAAAACATAAAATATACATCCTGTCCCGAAATTTCTTTATCAGAATTTGTAGACCTCATTTAGGCAAACAATTTTCCATCTAAATGTTTTTTTTTGCATCTCACATATTTTGTCTAAAAAATGGAATTTTTTCATTTTTATCGTATTTTTTGGAATTGAAACGAAAAATATATCTTTTATCAGAAACTGTGTCAGACAAAATTTGTAGATCTTTTTGAAACGAACAACTTTGTATTCTTACGTTTTTTTGGTATTTCCAATATTATTGTTAAAAAATTGAATTTTGGATTTTCAATAGTTGTTTTTTTAATTAAAAAGAAAAATATGCATCTTATGAAAAAATGTTATAATTCAAATTTGTAGGTCTTTATGTATTCAATAATATTGTGTCATAACGTTTTTTCGTATCTCGTATAATTTAACTGGAAAATGGAATTTTGATATTGACTTTTTTCGAATTTGAATATGCTGTAACATTTCTAATTTTGATTTAATCAAAAAATGTTATTAGGATAATTTTTAGAGATTTATGAGCACTATCAAAAACCAGGATTGGAATTTTTGATTTTTTCAAAAAATTATTTTCAAAAACACAAAAGTAGTGCTCCATCCCTCAATTTTGATTGGATGTGGCTGGTTAACGAACTTGTCCTTACTTTTTCGGCTCCGATAAAGTGTACCAAAGCTCAATTCAATCTGATAATTCTATCGAGAGTTATGCCGCACACGACCTACAGACAGACAGACAGACAGACACTTTCGTAAAAACCATTTTTTCTGACTCAGGGGGTCTCAAAACGTAAAGATTTGATGAAAATTTTGAAAGTCATTTTTCACATAAAACCAATACTTTCTCATCCATGATGAGAATGTAAAAATATTTTTGAAAATATTATAATAAATTAACATTAAAACATTAAAACTTACAGCAAAAAAAAATTGTAATAGATACTGATAGCAAAGGAGAAAACAATTTTGAATACATATATTTATATAGCTTTCCATAGTGTATTAAAGTTGATAAGGTCCTCGGGGATGGTATAGGAAGTGGGAGAGGGACGCTTATGCTAGGTGGGTGACGGCTGGGTTCCAGCGACAGAGTGTAGCGTGAGAGAGAGAGTGCGTGGTAAAGGAAGAGGGAGCCGACTGGGTTGCCAGTGGCTGTAGTGAAGTGAGTGTGGGTATCGACTGGGTGCCAGCGACAGAGTAGTGAGAGAGTGAGTCGGCTGGTTTCCAGCGACTGTGTAGAGAGTGTGAGGGAGAGCGAGTGTGTATGTCGGCTGGATACCAGCGACAGTGTAGATAGCGAGAGAGAGAGTGGGTGTATGTCGGCTGGGTGCCAGCGACGGTGGGGTGAGCGAGAAAGAGTGTGTGTGTCGACTGGATGCCAGCGACAGTGTAGGGGGAGAGAGAGAGTGTGTATGTCGGCTGGGTGCCAGCGACAGTGTAGAGAGCGAGGGAGAGAGAGTGAGAGACCGACTGGGATACCAGCGGCTCAAATGCAGCGAGAGAGAGTCCGTAGTCTAGAGGTTGAAGGTTCTTGTAGGCGGCGAGTGGAGATATCCCGGGATCGGAGTCGGGCGCAAGAAATGGCACCGGAGAAGTCGGTACATCGTAGGACTTTATTTTTACTATATTCAACTACACTTAATTTTGCACTAAGTCGAAATAGTAGGGGTTAGCGGAGGTCGGACGACGTTGACTGTCGTCGTAGTCCAGGGAAGCTGCCCTGGACTGAACTCTCACTCCAACGTCCCGAGGCCCTTTTTATAGGGATGGAAAAATCGGGGAGAAGTGTCGTAGTGGAAGGAGTATGGTTTTTTCTACATAGTTTTCGAGTACCGATAGTCCTTCCCCTTGCAAGTTCACTGACCACTTGGAGGGAGGTAATGTTGCTGTCCCTCTCACTCCTGTGGCCAGCATCGTTTCGTCCTTTTCTTCCCAATTCGTAGCGATTGATTGGGAAGGGGTAGGCGTTGAGAGAAGTGCTGTCCTCTCTGCTTTTTCTTGCCTTTCCCGGCTTTCACTTTTCTAGCTTGCAGTGAGTGAAGGCCATTCTTAGGCAAGGGAGGTGGGACGATAGAAGGGAAGGCACTCGCATCTGGTCGGCCAGTTGCAGTGGTGCGACAAGGACGGGGCTTTTCCGATGTTAGTGCGTGTGTCGGAAAAGGACGCATGGCCGTACCCTTCTAACAGTACCACTTTTCCAGAGCCTCGAGTCGTTTTTCCAGAGTGAATTTCGGACAAGCGTCTTCTAATGGTAGGAAAGTGTGATGGTTTTCTACCATTACTATATACGGCTTAAGGCGCGTATATCAAAGTGTTATAATAATTGAATTGATAATAATTTCCAATTAATTAACAAAGCAATTATTATTATAGTCAGCTACCTATTACTTTGTATGTAAATTTATTTCTAAACTTCATTTTGAAGTGAATTGCTTTGTTAATTAATTGGAAATTATTATCAATTCAAATTATTATAACGCTTTGATATACTATGGAAAGCTATATATATATATATATATATTCAAAATTGTTTTCTCCATTGCTATCAGTATCTATTAAAAATTTTTTTTGCTGTAAATTTTTAATATGATATGTCTGTTAATTTATTATGATATTTTCATAAATATTTTTTTATTATAGAATATAATTTTTTAAATTGTTTATAATATTATTCCATACGAAACAACCCGGTAAGAAAGTATGGATTAAATTAGATAGGAATGTTTCTATTCAATTCAATACCGTTTTTGAAAATTGCGTTTCAATCCAGAAGAGTATTGAAGACGTAAAAGAAATGGATTGAAATGAATCCACCAACATAATCGGGATTAAAATGGAGTAAAAAGTACCGCTTTCGTGGAACGGAATTGAACAGAATTACCCTCAAAAAAGAAAGAAAAAAATTTATTTATGTTAAGTTTATACGTCATTTTAATTCATAAATTGAATTTATTCTCAATTATGTATAATTTTGGATTGATTAAATCAATGTACATTTAATTTTTACAAGAGTTTCTCATTTTCATTTTTTGTCATATTTAGTAAACATAACGTTCATTGTATTATTTGATAAATTTATTTAAGATATATTAATTGCATATTTATTATTTCTCAATTGCATTTTTAAGGGAATTTATCTAAATTATTTAGAAAAAATTTGCAAAATAGTTAATTACAATTCAAACTCCTGCCATTACAGTGGTCAAACCGAATTAAATTGACTTCAATTTTAGACGAGAAACAACAAAATTAGTTTGTCCACATATCCACTCACAGGATGAAATTAAAATGACTTCAACTTCTTAGGTTATCCTACGTAATTAAATTGAATTACTTTCTTTCACACGTTGACTCATAAAAACGAATTAAGATGTCTTTAATATTATAAGTATCTTTGCGAGATTAAACAGAATCAACTTGACTTCAAATCTTTCACCCTTGACAGAATTAAAACGTGTTCATTCTTCGTCGCAGGATTCAATGGAATTGAAACGAGCACAAACGTAGCACGCTAAAATGAATTGAAGTGTTTACGTTCAAAAACGGTATTGCTTTGGATTAAAAGTGTTGGAAAATCGCCCATATTTAAACTACTTTTAATTCAATTTAATCCATACCTTCTTACCGGAAATGTTAAAAAGTCAGGCTGAAGCGCGACTGCGTTTAAAATTTATTTTCTCCATTCCTATCATTATATTTAAAATTTTTTTTTGATGAAAATTTGAATTATATGTTTGTTAATTTATTGTGATAGTTCCATATGTATTTTTTACTGATAAATATAATTCTTTAAATTATTTGTAACATTATCCCATAAGAAACAATGTTAAAGTCAGGCTGAAGCGCAACTGCGCCCTCAGTTGAGATTTTAAGGAACTACCATGTGGGGGTCACATATTTACGGACATCTTTTAGACAGTTGGATAGGGCTGGGCAAAATAAATATTCAAAATGTTTTTATCCTTATTCTACGTTAAAAATAACGTTAAAAGGTAATGGACATATGCAATAATTTTATTTGTAACGCTAAAAATTAAAACATAATACCTGTCATTGAAGGCAGTGCAGTGGTTCACCTTTTGTGGAACGTCTCCACGGTTAAAGTTGACCATTAGTTGGAGTGAGACACAACTATACTTTCATCTCACTCTAACAAATAGTCAATCCTGACGTTGAAGACATGGAAAGTGATGAATCACTGCACTGCCTTTAATGACAGGTATTATGTTTTTTTTTTAAATTATTAGCGTTAATAAATAAAATTATTGCATATTTCAATGACCAGTTAACGTTATTTTTAACGTAGAATAAGGATAAAAACATTTTGAATATTTATTTTGCCTCATTCATGAGTTATAATGCTACTTTACGATACATTAAGATTTCTCGGCATACGTCGCTATATTGAATTTTAGTTCCGATTAGTGGTTTCATATTTTAGAGGGCGCGCGAGTACTGCGCCAGCTAAGAATCCTTTAGGCAAGGATGGGACAATGTTCCCCCACTGAGCCCTCCGCAACGACAATTGGATCGGAAGTGACGTCATACGCATTCTTGATCGTCTAAAACAACAACACTGTTTGAGGTTAGTTTTAGGAGCGAATACACTTTCCCGTACTAGTGTTGTAAATTTACCTGTGTGTTTTCCTTCAATCTGTAATGACGTTTTTTAATAGTAAAAGCAAGGATAGCAGGGGTCGCATGGGTATGCATCAGCCCGTATTTCACGAATCTAACTTGACTCCGTTAATGTCACGAATTGTATTCTTAAGTTGATTGACCGAATACTCACGGGTGGCGCTAACTGTAACATCACTCCGGTTTTTCAGTTGTTCTTTATGGGACAGGTGACGGTTTTTAATTAATTTTTCAATAAGAGAAGAAAATAAATATAGCAAAACCTGAAAAAAAAGAGTGACGTGCAGATTTAAATAATTTTATTTATATGTTCGATTTGAAGAGCTATTAACTCGCTAAAACCTACTTGTAAATAGATTAATAAAGACAAACGTCAGAATTATAAATATGAGATTTTGAATAAATTTCATATTTATTTATATCCATTTGCATTATTTGCGATATAAGAGTTTGAAATTGTCTACGAAGACACCTGTCGACAACGTATCCTATCTGATACGCGACTAATGATCCTGCGATAATGTAGGCAGTGACAAAAATTTCAAAATCAACTAATTAATTTGAAATCATTGTTCATATTATACTGTTTTTATTAATGTTGGTTAACTATTTTAAAAATATAAATTAATAGTCACCTTATTTTATATTCTATATTCTTTAATTATTCATAATGATTTTCAACTAATTACAGCTCTTATCGACTTGGTTTGTTATTCAGAATTTTTCATTTTTTAAGGTAAGTTTGCCTAAAAAAATATAAATGCAGTGATATATAGACAATTAGATGTGAAAATTTAAGAAAAAGTTATGATCTATCTATCTTTCTCTTTCATGACGCGATACGCATGCGCTAACGACTTGATAAAAATACGCAACCTAACCTGTCACAGATTCTCTAACGATCGGACGCTTCCACTTACACGCAGTCTGCACAGATCTGATACCGACGCAGTCACAACTACAAAAGCAGCTTCTGTCAGTGAGAAGTGAGTAAGGAAAGGCGGTGGCGCGCGCTGCCTCTCTTTCTTCCTCGTCGCTCTTGCACGCGAGAACGGCTCGTCCCACTTGTCCTTTTTCTCCTCGCTTCCTCCTTGCAATGCTATTTTTAGATTTCACGCTTTCGGTATTTCGGATATCGAGTCGAAATTGAGAATTGTATTTCTCTGGACTCCGCACAAAAGAGGCGCGAAGCAGACGACAATTTCAAACTTTCAGTAAAATTTGATGCCAATAAATGTTCAATATTTAAATCAATATATATTTTTCTATTTAAATTTCCATACATCTAATCAATTTAGTACATTTAAAACATTTTCAGTAAGAAAGATATATTCTATTAAGAAAATATTAACATAAAATTCAAGTTTAAAATTTACATTCTCAGTTTTATGTTAGAAATATTTTTATTTTACACTTTTTTAGCCTAAGCATAGACTTTTCATTCAAAAAATGAAATTCTCTACATAAAGGAAAATTTTTTTAATAGAAGTGGATAAATTAAAAAACTAAAATATGTGTTCATTCCTATCTTCACATGAACATGTAAATATTTACCGATATTCTTGTTAATTTGAAGGAAGTTTTGAACACTAAATGAAGAATTTTTCAATGAAATTTTAGGTCAATTAATGCTTAAAGTTTCATATATAGATATTAATTACAACATTTGAAGAATTTGAAAATCTTTCTGTGGAAAAAATGACGCTTTCGACTGCGCTGGGATTCGAGCCCAGGTCTTTCGATTGCCGGTCGTCCGGCAATCGAAAGACCTGGGCTCGAATCCCAGCGCAGTCGAAAGCGTCATTTTTTCCACAGAAAGATTTTCAAATTCTTTAAATATTGAATTTATTTGCATTATTTGCGATATAAGAGTTTGAAATTGTCTACGAGGACACCGGTCGACAACGTATCCTATCTGATACGCGACTAGTGATCCTCCGATAATGTAGGCAGTGACAAAAATTTCAAACTCAACTAATTAATTTGAAATTAATTACAACATTTTTCAGTTTTATGAATTAAGCACTTGATTTAGAAAATACTTTAATTTTGTACAGCATTTACTTTTTTGAAATAAAAATCTGTGTTTGGGCAGCATAAAATTAGGTTTAAATGTAAATTCAAATCTGGTAAAAATATTTTCATTTCATACCTAAGAAACATGACATTAAACTTTAAGCATTTATTGACTTAAAATTTCATTGCAAGATTCTTTGATTAGTTTTCAAATCTCTCAATAATTTTGTAAAAGCAGCGAAGTGTAAAATTTTACGCAATATTTAATTTAAATAATTGCACTTATTTTTCTAATATTTTAAAAAACACTTGCCTATGAAATAAAGATTTATAAGATTTTGTAAGATTAATAAATTTTTGCCTGTTTTTATCATGAATTTATGAATGTGGAGCTTTAACCGTACTTTAATGTGTCTTATTTTTAAATAAAATATTTTTTCACGTAATTTTAAAATTGGAAGAGTCAATTTACACAAGTAAACATTTGTCAACTGATATCCTGATTTAAGATTTGAACATTTATTAAGTTCATCATATTACTGAAAATTTATTTTTGAAGTATTCAAATTTCCCTTTATTTTTACAAGATCTTTGAGACGTTTATTTAAGGCAAATAGGTTTTGAGTTTGAAATCTGCATTTAAAATTTTTTAATAAAAGTATTTTCATCTTAATTTTTTTTAACCTCTGTGGAGACTTTTAATTTGAAAATTGAGATGCTTTATAGAGAAGAAAAATTGTGTTATTAAAGTAGTTGATTCCCAGAGCTTGAAAATATTTTACTTAATATTTCTATTTCAAACATTGAATATTTATTGACTTTGATTTAAACTAAAAAATTTGCATTGAAGTTGTAATATCTTTTTACAATTTTACAAGATGAGCTAAATTTATAATTACAAATGTTTTCATTAAAACAAGAAATAGTCACTCACCTCAAATAAACCTCGGGAAGAAATCTCAAAATTGAAGAAAGGTTTAAGTACTTAGAAAATAACGTTATTCTGAAATTTTATGTCGTCTTATATTTAAACTTACATTTAAAAAATATTGTAACAGAGAATTATGTGTTAAGTATTTTCCATTAAGAAGAGATAAAAGTATGACATAATAAGTTTTAAATCTACATTTTTAGTTTTATGGTGAAAGAATTGTTTTCTTCCTTTTTTGTGGCCTAAGCACAGATTTTGAATTCCAAATATAAAAATGTTCTACAGAGCTGAATTACTTTTAAAATCAAGTAGTCATTTACAATGATAATTACAAAGCTTCAAACTTTTGTAATGAAAATCTTCATTTACAACTTTAAGCATTTAATGACATTGAATTCCATTGGAAATTTTTTTGTTTACTGTTCAAATCTTGATAGGATTTGAGATGAGCAGACAAATTAAAAATTATAAAATATTTCATTTAAAAGATTGAACTCGTCCATATGATCTTGTCAAATTGTAACAAGATTTAAACACTTGGAACAAAAAATTTCATGTAAAATTTGATATCGGTAAATATTTACATGTTCATGTGAAGATAGGAATGAACACATATTTTAGTTTTTTAATTTATCCACTTCTATTAAAAAAATTTTCCTTTATGTAGAGAATTTCATTTTTTGAATGAAAAGTCTATGCTTAGGCTAAAAAAGTGTAAAATAAAAATATTTCTAACATAAAACTGAGAATGTAAATTTTAAACTTGAATTTTATGTTAATCTTTTCTTAATAGAATATATCTTTCTTACTGAAAATGTTTTAAATGTACTAAATTGATTAGATGTATGGAAATTTAAATAGAAAAATATATATTGATTTAAATATTGAACATTTATTGGCATCAAATTTTACTGAAAGTTTGAAACTGTCGTCTGCTTCGCACCTCTTTTGTGCGGAGTCCAGAGAAATACAATTCTCAATTTCGACTCGATATCCGAAATACCGAAAGCGTGAAATCTAAAAATAGCATTGCAAGGAGGAAGCGAGGAGAAAAAGGACAAGTGGGACGAGCCGTTCTCGCGTGCAAGAGCGACGAGGAAGAAAGAGGGGCAGCGCGCGCCACCGCCTTTCCCTACTCACTTCTCACTGACAGGAGCTGCTTTTGTAGTTGTGACTGCGTCGGTATCAGATCTGTGCACACTGCCAGAGATGAGTTGGGAGATTGCTAAAGTAATGTATTTGATTTCGAGTGATTTTCCGCAGCGCGCCCTATTGCGAAATGCTCTTGGGAACTAAAATGAAAGGTTCATGCTACTACTTGAAGGGTAAAACAGAGCTACTGTTTATCACTTTTGCAGCGCCCCCAATTGCGTACAGCTTTTTCGGATCTTTTTCGAACTAAAATTAAAGGTCCGCGCTGTTATAATAACATGTGGGAGCACACACAATGAAGCGCGTCATGTCAGTGTATCCCCACTAACTTGCTTCGATTTCACGCTGTCGGTTGTCGAGTTAAAATCAGAAATTGTATTTTTCTCGACTTCATGCAAAGGAGGCGCGAAATAGACTCAGAATTCAAAATTACGGAATATAACATTAAAAAAATTACACTTTTTTTCTATATACTTTAAAAAATATTGATCTGAAATAAGTATCTAAAAGATTTTGTGAAATTTTAAGATGATTTAAATACTTGAAAAATAATTTTTTAATGAAATTTAAAATCAATAAATGCTTAAAGATTCGAAATAAAAAATATCGATTTCAGCATTTTTTTTTAAATTATGTAGAGAATATTTTATAATAAGATATCATTCAAGATGAAATACAAGTTTAAAAAAATGAAGGGTTTGAACATTTTTGTAATAGGTAACATCTTTGGCATGAAAATTTCGATAAATAAATGTAAATGAAGTTTTTGCTGATGTCAGGTAGTTCATCCACAAAAATTAGACTTCAGGCAAAAATAGATACATTTTTTCAAGAATAGCAATATTATTATTGAAGAGATCATTTGGAAGAAAAGAGATTAGTTTGCAAGAAAAAAAATTAAAACATAAAAAAATAATTCATTTAACAAATTTTATTTTTACCCGGACTTGATTTCTTATCGCTTCATACAAAATTTTAGAAATTATAATAAATTCTTTAATGGCTAAAAGCATTAAAAATAAAATTTCCAAAACAAAATTCTTGTAAAAAAATTACTGAATTTGGTAAAAACTTATTCATTTTAGAAATATGGAAACGGCTAGGTTGTATTATGTCTTTTTCCTGAAAAAACGATTCTTGATTTATTTGAATCACATCATTTTTTTTTAAATTTGGTTTGAAGCGATAAGAAAAAATGTCGGGGTAAAAATAAAATTTGTTAAATTTATTTTTTCTTATGCTTCAAATATTTTTCTTGGAAATTAATCTCTTTTCTTTGAAATGATCTCTTCAATAATAATTTTTCTATTTTTGGAAGCAAAATTGTCTTTTCTTACCTAAGACATATGGCAATTTCAATAGATGAATATAAATGAAGTGTTTGCTGATTTAAGAAAATACATAAATTGTATGTGAATTTACACCTCAAACTTTTCTTGATATGAAGCTAAGTCGACAAACGGTTGCTAAAAAATAAAATACATTGAATACAATTTTTTGGAATTTAACATCTTTTACATGACAATTCGTATGTATACATATATAAACTACCATCGGAAATTACAGATTGACCTGGAGTTTCAACTTTCGTCAAAGTGTTTTATTTTATAAAAAGATAAAGGGTTTCCCAATAAGGGTGATATGTTTTGAAATTGAAAAAAAACACTGAATATTCATTCGGAATTGATCGAAATCTTTTTTATTATATTGGATATTCTATGCCATTTATGATTTAAACAATATATCGGCCAAATGTCCCCCGAGACTTGAGCCGAAAATGCGCCTCATCAGAAAAGATGATTTTTTGATGAAAATTGGGATCATTTTCAATTGATTCCAGGAGTCCAATCCGCGAACTCCCGACGCAAACGATGGTCATTAGGCTTCAGTTCTTGGGCCAGAATCATCTTATAGGGATGCAGGCCAAGATCCAATCGCAAAATACGCCAGGTAGTCATCCTGGACAGGCCCAATTCCTGAGATCGGCGTGGCACGGACAATTCACGGTTTTCCTCGATACTGGCCTGTACGGCGGCTATATTCTGTGTAGAACGTGCGGTACGCATACGATTTTTAGGCTTAGTATCCAATAGAGTAAATTCACTCACCAACTTATCGATTATTTGACGAATTGAGAGCGCGGATGGAGCAGAATGACGACCATATTTTGCACGATATGCTCTTTGAACACCGACAAAACTTCTCGAATTTTGATAAAATAATTGGACAATTTCCAAACGTTGTGGAAGCTTGAAACTACTCATGATTAAATGGCAAACCTTACTGATGACAACTGACAGCAGACGTCAAAAATTTCAGTTCAAATGAGCCCGATAGGGACATTCAAAATCATATCACCCCTATTGGGAAATTTTAATTTTAATTTTAAAGAAATTTTAATTTAGATTTAGATTTCAAAAGGTTTTTTCAGTATGTCTTCATAGTGATTTCTTAACCTAATCAAAATATTTTTAGAAATTCTTTTCTGGATTCTATCTTGGGGTTGAACAGAATTCAAAAAAGTCATGCAATTTTTAAAATATGTAGCTTCTTCAAGAAGTTTTTAAAAATCGACGTATATCATATTTTAATAAATTTAGAAATTTTTTATCAAAATATTGATAGATTGGATTTTTTGAATTCTTCAAATGAATGTAGTACAATCATCATTTGAAATTTGATGATTTTTCATTACCATCTTTGATTCTAGAGCAGAATCTAGCAGAAAAATTCCAAAAAACATCTTAATTAGTTAGAAAAATAATATGCAAACTTACCTTTGAAATGAGACTACAGACTTTTGACAATGTTAATTAATTTTAGAGTTATTAATATTATTAAGAAAGATCTAAATTTGATGTCTTCTAGATTCTCATCATATGAGAATTAAGGTTTTGGTTTTATGTGAAAAATAATTTTCGGAATTTTCGTCAAATCTTTACGTTTTGAAATCCCCTGAGTCAGAAAAAACGGTTTTTCGAAAGTGTCTGTCTGTCTGTCTGTCTGTCCGTCTGCAGTAGTAATAGGTCATATACTCGATAACTCTGGATAGAAAAAAATTGTCGGATTGAATTGAGCTTATGCATACATTATCGCAGCTGAAAAAGTAAAGACAAGTTCGTTAACCAGCTACATCCGACAAAAATTGTCAAAATAGGAGCATTTTTTGTGTTTTTGAAAAAAACTTTATGAAAAAACCAAAACTTTTAAGACTGGTTTCTGATAATTCTCGTAAATCTCTACTAATTATCCTCATAATATTTTGCAATTAAAATAAATTTAAGAAAGTTACAGTATATTAAAACTTGAAAAAAGTCAATATCCATTTTCCAGTTAAATTATACGAGATACGAATAAAAGTTATGATAAAAAATGGTTTACTATATACAGATCTACAACAGTAATAACTGTAAAGTGACATGTTTGATGACATGTCTGCTATTATATTGACCCAAAATTCACAGAATTTTTGTTAATTTCTCATTTTTTTGGCATTGGGTCAGCCTCTTTTTATTTTCTTCTATTAATATTATCAATGCTACCTACGATAAAAAACGCAAAAAAAGAGAGAAGTTAAACGTTTCGGCCACATATGGGGGCCCTCTTCAGTGCCATAAATTAAAAGATTAATTCAAAATTTTCGTAAAAGATAAAAATGTAGAAGATAGTTAAAATAAGGATAATAATGAAACTCAAAATCTTATCTCATTGCTTGCAATTCAAAATGAAGAAGTCCAGTAAGCAACAACACGAATTGGAAAAAATATGTAGAATTCACTGTATATAGAAAACCGGATAAAATGAACGAAAAACTTAGAAATTTGTAAACAACAGGCTAGAATTTTTGTTTGTTTTTTTCCTTTATAAAGAACGGATGACCATTTCTTCGACCGTTATATTATTATATCATATATAGGTTTGGTTTCGTCGGTCTTAGGGTCAATAAAACAACATTAAAGAAAAATTATTGAATCAATTTATATCAATAAAAATATTATTATTTCAATAAATTGTAAGGCTGAAATTATGAATATTAATCGAATTTGCCATGGCATTATTTAACATATGATTTTCAAGTTTGTATTCTCAAGCTTTAGCACGCTTTTCATTCACGGAGAAACTTTTTATATCAATTTTTACTATAGTATTTTTCAATTTAGGGAAAGACGTATCACTTTGAGGATTTTTGTTAGTAAAAATACTAAACTTTATTATAATGATATGAAACTTCAGCATAGTCCATAGCAAATTTTACTATAGTTTATACTAAAGTTTCATATCATTATTATAAAGTTTAGTATTGTTACTAACAAAAATTCTCAATGTGATACGTTTTTCCCTAAATTGAAAAATACTATAGTAAAAATTGATATAAAAAGTTTCTCCGTGTTGGTGAATTTAATTCAATTTATCGTATCTTCGTCTCTCTATCCTAAAGTTTGCGTTGCTTCATCGGATTGTACACACCGTATTATAATGTAATTTAAAATTATTGAAGCCCTCAATCTTTGAGGCTTTAATTTTAATAACATTTTCAAGAATAAGACTGAATCTTCATGTGTGTTTTCGTTTTTTTGTAATTTATGTAAGTACTTATTTATTATATCAACACAACATATAAAATAGTTCTCTTTGGAAAAAGAATTTTGATGGTAAATTGATTTGTTCAATTTTTAGTGACATATATATTCCTTGAAAAAGACCCGCAGTGAGGTTGAAACATAGGAGAATTTTTGACCAAATATAATGAAGGAGTTTTTTATAGAATGTTGTTTTATTGACCGCAAGACCGACGAAACCAAACCTATATGATATAAAGATCTACAAGTTTGAACTGCAACATTTTTTCATAAGATGTATATTTTTCTTTTTAATTAAAAAAAAAAATACCATTGAAAATCCGAAATTCAATTTTTTAACTAAAATATGTGAAATACGAAAAAAACGTAAGAATGGAAAATTGTTCGTTTCAATAATATATACAAAATTTAAAGAATTTGAAAATCTTTCTGTGGAAAAAATGACGCTTTCGACTGCGCTGGGATTCGAGCCCAGGTCTTTCGATTGCCGGTCGACTGCTCTATCGAAAGACCTGGGCTCGGGCTCGAATCCCAGCGCAGTCGAAAGCGTCATTTTTTCCACAGAAAGATTTTCAAATTCTTTAAATATTGAATTTATTTGCATTATTTGCGATATAAGAGTTTGAAATTGTCTACGAGGACACCTGTCGACAACGTATCCTATCTGATACGCGACTAGTGATCCTCCGATAATGTAGGCAGTGACAAAAAATTTCAAACTCAACTAATTAATATATACAAATGTTTTCAGATATAGTTTCTAATAAAACGTATATTTTTCATTATAATTTTAAAAAATACGATTAAAATTCAAAAATTCCATTATTTGAACAAAATATGTAACATACGAAAAAAACGTTGAGCTAGAAAATTATTTGCCTAAATGAGGTCTACAAATTCTCAGTAGGACATTTTTTGACAAGATATATATTTCATGTTTTGGTTTTAAAAAATACAATATTGAAAATAAAAAATTCCATTTTTGAACCAAAATATGTGTGATACAAAATAAGCGATAATACAAAAATTCGTTTTCTCTAAAAGAGTCTATGAATTCTCCTCCTTTTTTAAATATTTGGAAGAAAATAGATTTTTTGTAATCTTTTAAATTATTAGAAAGTTACAGAAATGTATACAGAAAATCAAGCGCGAAGCGCAAGTTTCATGATAAGAATGTGTTCTTTAAGGCTGATAGAGCTTTAAGTAAATTGAATTTCTTTTTTCATTTGAAATCAAAAACAAATTTAGTAACTTTGAGAAAATGTAATTCACATCGATAATATTATAAAATTGACTTGAACTTAAGTATCAAATTACAAGTAATAAATTTAAATAATAATGAAACAGGACTTATATCGACCCTTAGTATTAATATTCAAATATTGTTCATGTTCTTAGTTGGCTTTACGGTCCGAAGAATATAAGACCGAGTGCGACGATCGAATCGCGCGCCCCAGGCGCGCTCAAACTTGCAAGCGAAGCGCGCCATGAGAATGTGCCCTCGAAGCGGGCAGATTTTTTGCAGTATATTTTTACAAAATTGATATTATGCTCTTAACTTGGGATTATTAGAAGCAAAACTGTGTTAACTTTTATTTTAGCATCATGAAAAAATGTTAACCTTTTATTATAAAAATTAAGTTACTTTAACAATAGCTTAAATAACATATGAACCTCTAATTTCCGATGGAAGTGTCTGTGTAAAGAAAGATTTTAAATATTACAAAAAAAGCATAAATTGTATTTGAATTCGCATGCGATCTTGCACTTTGAGATTTATTCGGTGTGAAGTAAATTCGACAAATCATTACTATAAAGTAAAATACTTGAAAAAACATTTTCAAAAATATTTAATATTTTTACACGAATGTACATACAGTCGACCGGCAATCGAAATACCCGGGCTTGAAACCCGGTGCATTCGAAAACGTCTTTTTTCCACAGAAAGATTTTAAATTCTTTTAAACTTAAGTATGTAACTATGAACGTATTAATATGTTTAATGTTTTTAAATTATTCAATGTTTTATTAAAAGAATTAAAATAGTAAATTGTAATGACCCTTGATTTAATTTATAATAGACTTCTTCATTTATGGACCCTAAAGCCAATGCAATTTATTAAAACATTTTGAATTCAAAATAATACTGAATGTTTGAGTATAAAAGGTTTAAATATTTGAAAAATACATAAATTATATCAAAATTAGCACACGAAATCGTACACTAACTTTAATTTGGTATGAAGTAAAATTGAAAATAAATCCTTTAGAATAAAACATTTTGAAAAAACTTTCAGAATACATAACATATTATAAATGAAAATTTCAATATATAAGTATAAATAAAAGGTTTGATTATTCAAAAGTAAAATATATTATATCTAATATTTTATCGAACAGCACACTTTAAGATTTCATTGGTATGGGGATACACATTTTTAAAATTACACGACTTTTTGTAACATGTTCAACCCCAGCATATAGAATCCAGAAAAGACTTTCTAAAAATATTTTAATTAGGTATACATATACATACTTATATACATACTTATTAATTTCCTTCAAAGAGATCTAAATTAAAATTTCTTTTGTAATATCTTTCTATAAAATAAATCACTTTAACGAAAGTTGAAACTCCAGGTCAACCTCTGTAATTTCCGATGGTAGTTTATATATATATATATATATATATATATATATACACAAATTGTCATGTAGAAGATGTAAATTCCAAAAAATGTTATAGTTACAAAGCTTAAAAATTTTGTAATTAAAATTTTAATATAAAACTTTAAGCATTTATTGACCTTGAATTCCATTGGAAAATTTGTTGTTTACTGTTCAAATCTTCCTCCGATTTCAGAAGAACAGACAAATTAAAAATTACAAAATATTTCATTAAAAAAATTGAACTCGTCCATATGATCTTGTCATATTGTAACAAGATTTGAACACTTCGGACAAAAATTTTTATGTAAAATTTAATATCGATAAATATTTACATGTTCATATGAAGATATTAATGAACACATATTTTAGCTTCTTAATTTATCCACATCTGTTAGAAAATTTTTCCTTTCCATAGACCATTTCATTTTTTTAATGATTAGTCTGTGCTTAGGCTACAAAAATGTGAGATGAAAATATTGCTAACATAAAACTGAGAATGTAAATTTTAAACTTGAATTTTATGTTTATCTCTTCTTAATAGAAAATATTTCTCTAACTAAAAAGTTTTTAAATGCACAAAATTGATAAGAAGTATGGAAATTTGAATAGGAAAATATATATTGATTCAAATTTGGAACATTTATTGGCATCAAATTTTACTGAAAGTTTATTTTTGAAGTGTTTAAATGCTTATAAAATTTTACACGATATTTCAGATTTTTATTTTAGGCAGATTTTTTCCAAAATATCTGAAAAAAAGTGTTGTCTCTTAAATAACATATTTCGTAAATTTGAAATTGTCGTCTGCTTCGCGCCTCTTTTGCACGGTTTCGACAGAAATACACAATTCTCAATTCCGACTCGATAACCGAAATACCGAAAGCGTGAAATCTAAAAATAGCATTGCATGAAGGAAGCGAGGAGAATAAGGAGAAGTGGGACGTGTCGTTCTCGCGTGCAAGAGCGACGAGGAAGAAACAAGGGCACCGCGCGCCGCTGCCCCTCCATAGAAATTCTGATGGTAAATCATTTCTGGATTTTCTAACTTTCATTATTTACCGACGCGCAAAGTACACCTTTTGCGCAACGCGTTCAGAGGGCGCGTTTATCAGCCCACTTTTGTGAAATTCTCTTATTCCATTACTTTAGCAATATCCCAACTCATCTATGACACTGCTTACACGCGCCCCTATACGCTTTGTGCGTGACTGCAGCGCCATAGCATGAGTGAACTAAAGGAGGCTATTCAAGAGCTATTACAATGTATTATAATGGGGCTTAGTTATAAAAATGTTTATTATCTATAAAAAAAAAACAATTCAATTCTCTTTAAAATTCAATTGTTTTTCCTAGTGAAGTATTTGTGTGAAATCAGCAGTAAAAAGTAAGTATTATTCATAACAAAAATGATATAGAAACCAGTAAATATAAGGTTAAGTTAATGACAGATCAAAACAGACATCACACCGTGATGAAAAATTTCTACAAACAGTATTATTGAAGGCTGAAGAATTTTATTTAAAAAATTATTTAAATGCTTTATATAAGGCTGTGATTGCCGAAGTACTCAATGATGAAAATAATACTGAAAATTTAGAAAACTGTGAAAGTTTAAGTAATAATAAATATGAAGAGATATTAATTAACCGAAGTTTTACTGGAACTGACATCAGCAATACTTTAAACAAATAATATAGCTTCTATGACTTTAAGTTTAGGTGTATGTTAAGTTAAATAAATATATTTAAACGTTTGTTACACATACTTTATTCCAAAATATTTTTTTAAGAGTCGAAGAATTTATGTTACAAAATTCATTAATATTAAATCAAATAATAAATTATGATAAATTAGATGAATACATTTTACAATTATTACTTGTTACAGCATAAAAAATATATACTGCAGCTATCCACTTATTCCTTTGATTTATTTTCCATTTAGACGTTGGAAATTTGTAAAATTTACACTCACTTTTCCTGCATGTATTTTTACAATTCACAGCCCAACAACTTCGGTGCTTTATTTTAGCTATATTTTTAAAATTAAAACCAAATTTAGATTTGCATGTGTATTTTGATTGCTCGGAAATATAAAACAGCCTCCTTTAACGCCAAAATTATCTACTGCGTACGCTGGCGTCGATCTGACTCTCCCTACCATGACATCGCACGGAGCGTATTGCGTGCCTACTCTATCTATAATAACTCTATGGTTTCAAGGCAGTCAAATACAGTCCATGTAGTAGGCCTATTATAATATTTTTAAAAAAGTTTGAAAAGGTTATTCAAAAAGAAAAACATTAGTACTAATTACTTCCCTTTGAAACAGCTGTCTTTTCTTGCGACGCAATGAACGATAAAAAGAATAAGAAACTTAAAATTCATCAATGGAACAAAAATGGTCTTCTGGAAAAAAACATTATCACACAACTTCAAAACCGCTATGATACTGTAAGTACAGCAATGCATTATTTATTTTTGTCACGAAAATTTAGATTTTCTTTTAACAACAGCTAGGGATATGCATTACGTCAGACCGAATCTGGCATGCTTCGAAAAATGCTTTCAATTTCATTCCATTTAAAATATCTAATTATATTCATTGTGTGTAATAAAAATCCATAAATTACTATGAATAAGTAAAGTTGATTAAATTGTGAAAATATCAAGTGAGTTAATGTTTTCTTCTTTTGCTCATTCATATTATGTCCATCAAAAATATGTAAAAAGAATCTATAGAATACAAATAATATGTTTGTTAATCTATTTAATTTTTATGAAAAAAGCAGTTTATTTTGTTAGTTATAGTACAAATATTTTGTTTCTTGAAATTGATTTATGTTATGCTATAAGAATGACGTTCAATCACAAATTGATGTGTTGTTGAGGGGTTAATAACTTATTTTACAGATCGATGAAATGAAAATAACGAAATTTTCGGAATTACCTTTATCATCACAATCTCAAAAAGGCTTAAAGGAATGTGGATTCACAATTTTGACCGACATTCAACGGCAAGGTATTGGCCTAGCATTACGAGGTTTTGATATTCTTGGTGCGGCTAAAACTGGCAGTGGAAAGACATTAGCATTTTTGATTCCGGTAAGCTTTTTTCATATATTGTAATAATGCAATTATTCCAGAGTAATAATTCTTAAGTGAAAAATAAAGGTTTTTATTCATTGGTAATGTAACGTCGATCTTTTTTGGTAAAATTCTATAACGAGGCTCAGTTATATAGAGGGCATAGAAAAAGTATGAGACCTCCTAGATAACTGTTATTATGCATTTGATCGAAAATGTGCTGTGGAAAAAAATTGGTTGGTTTAAAAAAATATATCAAATGCAGGTTATTTATTATTTATAATGAACATTGGGTTATGCAGGCCTCACAGACCGGTCCCTATATCCCCTATTGTCCTCTATGTTCAGTTGAGGTCCCTAAAATCCCCTATTTTCAAGATTTGGTCCCTAAAGTACCTTATTTTCAGCCATTAGTGTACATTTTTTAAAATTTGTATACAATTCTTCATTTTCTTCGATTTTGATTCTCAGTTTTTGTAACACCATAAATACTGAAAATTCTTTTAGGCTGTGGTAAATAATTATAATCTGTTTTACGATGTAATGATATATATCAACAAGCCTGATCTTCATAATAATAGGTAAAACCACCGCAATAATGATATAAATATCATTCGGGATTTAAAAGGCCTGAGAATTTAAAAAGAAGTCCATAGTTGTAACCTTTACAGTAGTATTCTTTTAGTAATTTATTTAAACTTAGAATTAAGTCAAGAAAATTCATATTGTGTTATTAGAAATATACTTATTAATGAAAAGACTTAAAATTTAAAGAAATAACACTCATACTTAATAGCTTTAAATTACATTAGTTATATAGATATGAGGGGATTTCGTCGAAAGTAATCGTAAGGATACTAAATGTAGCAAATGAGATTGCTTATAAGTACCTTTCTTTAACCAAAGTATAAAACATCTAAAAAAAAGGAAATTATGTTGAGAGTTAATTGAAATTTAATTTAATTAGAATTGCATACATAGTCATGATATGTAGGTAATTCCCTATTTGATATTAAGAATACTCAAGTCCCAAAATTTGTGAAGTGCAGTTGTGTACGAAAATATGAATACAGTAAAACCCCGTTTATCTTAACACCTTCCAATCGAATGCCTCCCGTTTATCGCAAATACGGAGGGGCTCCCACTCCTCCACTACCAGCCTGACCAACTGGTTGTCGGCGTATGCGCCTCGACAAGTAGTTTCGCGCGCGTCCGCTGTTTATCACAAATTTAAAAGTGAGAGGCATTCCCACCTATCCTTTAGAATCACGTGACCTCTCTTACTAATAGGAGGGGGAAAAATGGTAGAGTTTATTGCGATAAACGGTACAGACAAGTTGCAATAAACGGGAGTTTGCAATAGACGGGTGTTGCGATAAACGAGGTTTCACTTTATATTTATTACTTACTAAAATAAAAAGTATTACTTCTTTATTTACCTTTTATTAAGAGTTTATTCTTTTCATAACTTTCTTTCATACCTAATTTTTGTTAAAAAAATGTACCCTATGGACGTAAAAAAGGTCCCTATGAGCGAGAAAAAAGGTCCCTATACACCCTATTTTATCCCAATCGGACTGTGAGGCCTGGTTATGTCAAAATAAGTGTGTGGCCAGGAAACGAAAAAGGAAAAAAATTTAAAAATTATCCGAGGGTATTACAATCCCTCAGTTTGTAACTATTAGCATACTAAATTATATAAGAAATAAAAATCACTGATGAGGACTCCGATTAGAGTCGAAACGTTTGAAAGTATGTAACTTCTTGAGTTATCATTTCTGGACCCTAAAGCCAATTATTAACAACAAAATCGTATGAAATTATTATTTAAGGGTCGATACAAGTCCTATTTTATGAATAATATAGCTAACTATAGCAAATAAGAAGTAATTCAGCAAATTAAGGCAAGACCAGACATTCATCTAGATGATTAGGGCAAGATTATTCGCAGTGATGTGCATTAGTCGAATTTAACCGACTAATTTTCGATTCGGCTCAGCTGAGAAATGAGTCGAATTGAATTCGATTTGAGCAAGCGCTGAGTCGAATGTCGGATTTTCGACAACCGACTTAAACGTGAGTCGCTTTCCGACATTCGAATACGAGCAAGCGCTGAGTCGAATGTCGGATTTTCGACAACCGACTTAAACGTGAGTCGCTTTCCGACATTCGAATACGAGCAAGCGCTGAGTCAAATGTCGGATTTTCGACAACCGACTATTGAAATGTAAATAAATACAGTAATGCTTTTTATATGTAAAGGAAAATTTGAGGTTATGAAAAACAAAAAGCACTAAAATTCCACAAATAGAAAATTTAAATCTCGCATTCTTTTTTCTAAAACGTATAATATTTTATTGGACAAAACTGTTAAAACTTTTGCTTACATTTACAACTCTGAAGGTTCTTGGATTTTGATGAAATTTATATATGTTGGTGGGCATCAAAAAGTAAGCAACCCGTATTTTTTTATCGTTTGAAAAATATCTCTAAGGGGTAATAACAACCCCTGAAGTTCACCCCTAAAATTGACTTTTATCAATTTTAACATAAACTAGTAAATATTTTCGTGTTAAATCAATTGCATGAATTAGCCTAATAACGTGCAATTAGTTTGACAAAGAAATATTGACTACTTTACGTTAAAATTGATAAAAGTCATGTTTAGAGGTGAACTTATTAAATAGTGACTTATTGATCAATTTGCATGCAATTTTATAGGCAAATAAGTCCAAATCAAAACTAAAACAAGCTTGAAAATAATAAAAGTTTTTGATTTGCCAGCTTGTTGATAACTATGTTTTTTATTTATAATACTATGCGTTCTCTTTAATCATTTGAATCCTAAGGTTTTGTATTGTTGACTTTGTTTTTCAAGTGAACATTAAGAATGTAACCAAGAGGTGTCAAATCTGTTGACCTAGGTGGCCACTTGATATTATGTCATCTTTCTATCCTGGTTACTTACCTAATAATTATATTTAAAATCTTCCTTATTCTTGAACAGTAAAGAAATCTGAATGATTTCGAAATTGTAACAGGATGAGGGTAACCAACAATAAAAAGAGGGAAGTCAGGTATACTAAGTTACTTTTATTTGACATATGATTAGTACAACGTGAAAACTCTAGTATAGACAAATAAACTAATCTTGATTTTTATGTTGAAGAGTCCGATAATCCGATTGTTAATTCGTAAGGAAAATTTCTGGGAGAAGTTAGAATGGTGTGTTGAGTTCACTGAAGTGTAGTAGACTGCGAAACAAGAATTTAGAATTCTTGGTGACTGGAGCTTCGTCGAAGAGTTTTTTATGCCAAGAAAAAAAGAATCCTCCCCAACTGCAAGGTCAGGGGCAGTAAAAATATCTCCTAGTCAGGAGAGTCGGTATCCTTAGGTAAGGGATTTGGACAATGAGAATACATTTGGAAAAACGTAAGACTTTAGAGTTACAGACTCGAAGGCCGGAAAGCGGAACTGACAACAGGACTGCTCCAGAACTCCGGAGGGCAAAAATGAAAACTCGACTGGACTGCACTGAACTGATTGACTTGACTGACAGACAATGATTCGGGCAGTGAGTAACCTCCTAGAAATCAGCTGCTTAAATATATTCGGGGGTCGAACATTTCACCTCAATATACGACATTGTTTTTCTGGAACTAGGTCCTTTGACATTTCCCAGATTCAATTAATTTCATTTCTTTTTTTGTTTCGTTCTCTTTTGCGTAGGTGCACGGAAAAAATTGATTAGGTGACCAAGCGAATCAAGAATTGAATGAACAAAGAATCTATATAACTAGATTAGGTGAAACTTTTAGTTACATTGTATAAACTGTTAGACTAAAACAGGATATTTCACGAAATTTCTAAATAAGGAAAATTACTTTTTTCGCTGAATTGAGTATAGTTTTTATACCTTAAAATTAACGAAAGATTCAGATGAAATGGGAATACAAATTCTTATTGTAGTTACTTGTTCGTCTGGTATCATGAAAGTGAATATGTCTGTTCTAACTAAATTAAATTTAGAAGCCATATTTGTTGCTTATCTACTATTTCTCATTATTTGAACTAAGATATATTTTTGCATGAATTATTTCCAATTTATTGTTAGATAAACACAGTATTACATCGAATGTTGACATCAACGCGCATATTATTCAGTGCAATACTTTTAAAGTGTTTAAAAGTCTAAATTAACCTCAAAATGTTATTTGACGTCACTATCGCCATATTTGTTATCAGGTATCAGTTATTTCTTATATCTCTGAAAATATATTTACTTTAGCTGATTCAAAGATCTTCTTACATTCGCTTGTTCGTTTCCAGCTAAATGTTTAGCTGTAACAAGGATTAACTTTCCTACTACAGCTGCAATTTTTTTCCGTGTGAATTTGCTGTCAATCCATGTATGTGAGACGATTTATGTCATTGGTTTTTGTATGTGTGAAGTTTCTATCCTGGTTCATGACATTTTCTAGTAGCTGCCCCTTTGTCAACTTCCGAAATTGATTTCTTTTATTGCCTTTTTATTACTTTATTTGTTTTATTCCTCCTACGCAACGTTAAACAATCGAAGAAGTAAGGAAAGGTCACTGGACGTGACAGCGGGGACATTTTGATTTTTCAGCATTTGTTCATACTTCTGTCCTTTTAAATCACTTTAGATGAATATTATCTCACATTCAATGAAGGTTTTCATTGCACTAATATCGACTGTTGCGTCGTACTGTTTATCTGGAAGGTTGTTTCATCTCAAAAAATGGTTTCATGCAGAAAGTCAGAATCCGCATTTATTCTTGCCACTATTACCTCACAGAATTCAATTCGTCGATCGAAGTCATCTTCGTTCAACTCATGAATCAACTGGATTTTGAGAGGATGAAATTTGTCGCTAAATCCAAATCTGATGTCAATTTAAAAAATTCAAAATGTCCGATATAACTATTTCTATATCAGGAATGAGAGCATTAATATTGTAACGTCCTGGTTACTTACCCTTTATTATTATTATATTATAGTATTTTTCCTCGGTTTTTAAACAGTGAAGCAACGTAGAAGATTTCTTAACCGAAACAAGGGACGAGGATAACCAACAATAAAATATGCTTGAGTTTACAATTATTAACCTTTTATTTGAGAATTGAATATAAATAGAGGGGAGGGGGGGGGGGTGTTTGAAAATTCCTCCTGTGAAGCAGCTTGAAAATAAAAAGGGGAAGAATTTATAAATTTGATCAGAATTTAGAATTAGGGGGTTAATAAAAATTTGGTACTTACCGAAAATGTTTTTGTACATGTGATTGAGTCCACCAAATCCTTAACGACTCCTATGTTGAATTGAGGTGTTAATTGAGGGGAATTCAATCTCTAAACCCGATAATCGAAGAATGAAGTTTTCCAGCAACCACTGATAATCCAATTTCAATATTTTTTCACAAACGAGGTACGTACTGACAAACGATAGAACAAGTAACGACTAGAAAGTCTCGGAGTTAGTCTTCTCGGGCAAAGTAACGAGGTTGAAGATGTTCTGAAAGTTTCTGAAGATTTACAAGAGAACAGATGCTTTTACAGACCCTTATCTATCAGAATTGTGCCATTTTTCGGTCGATACTACCCTAAGCTCGTTTCTCCCTCAATATTTTTAGAGACAGCAACTTTATGATTTTAAAAACCTTCAATTGTGCCTGAAAATTTGCTTGAATTATGCTTAATTTATGCTTGACAAACTCGGCGTTATGCTCAAAAAATGCTTTTAGAAATCAGTATTATGTTTTTTATGCCAATTTTAGTGACATAGTTTTTTATATTTAACAAATCAAAGCTGATATAAACATAATTATGATATGAGGGTATGAGGTGGGCGAAGAGCTGAGGGAAAAAACTTACATAGACAAAATGCAAACAGTCTAGTCAACTCAGAATCATCACTACAAATCATTATCTGAGTCTACAATAGGATTTTCCATCACTCCTTAAGAGTTGAGCTAAAAGAGCGCGATTTTTTGTAAACCGAACGGTTTTTAAACCAAACATGACTAGAATCTCACAAAATTGGCAGAAAAAGAGCTCATTATGACCGATCATACCGCATAATGCTTTATACCACAGATGCTGCTTGAATAGGCGGATTATACTCTTTTCCTTTTGTCGGCGTTTCTATGTATTGAAGGAAAGGGAAAAAATATATTAGATTTAGTTTTTCTCCTCTGGCTTCTCCGACGTTCCTTCGTAACATCTCAATTAACTTTTAACTTCACATAATTAAGGGTTTACGAAGTTTTATTCAAAGAAGTTTTTCCCCTTATAGATTCACAATTTCTCTCTCCCTATTATAATTTTTATTCCGTACATGCTATTTTTGTTTCGTCTAGACATGACCTTTCTTATAATCAATACATTTAGAACCTTTTGCTTATACATATAATGTCGTGAATTCTTTTATTAAATTCACAATTATTATTATTACAGATAAATATTGATGGTCACAGGACGTGACAATATGTGTAAAAAGTATTCATCGTTTGACTCATATTGTTTTGTTTTGTATTTTTTCTGTTTACTGCTGCTGTTCAGTCTACTGTTTTGATGAACACTTGCATTCGCATCAGTAAAAGCATGAAAAGTATTTCTAGAATGGGAGACGGATAATATTCTGCGATCTAATTTCGCAAAGACGGCGAGGCTTGCATGAGTTAGAAAGTTTCAAAACGAGCCGAGTCCATATATAACCATTTTTATTACGTTTCGAACTTTGTTAGGAATTTTAACTGGTTTAATTTTTAGAAATTTTATTTTTTAAAGAAAAAGCGGCACAATAAGTTCTTTCTAGTATGACTGCGAAGGGTTTAATTTCTTGTATATTTTCCATTTCTGTAAAATAGTAATTTGGATTGAATTTAGTTTTCTTTTGTAATATAAAGTCATCTATGAGTGAAATTATCTGGAGTTATAATTTAAAACACAATTTTAAAACTTTCATCATAGTAGGGTTTTTTTTTTCAATTGAGGATTCGGATCGCATAACTTGCCCGACGCTCGAACACGTCAAAACTGTTGGCCCGTGATTTCATATTGACTTGGAATTTTGAAAGTCATAAAATCAATTCCTTAAAAATATAGGCATATGAAGAATGACGAGACAGAATTTTTTTGTATTTGAAGTTTTTTTGTCGCATAATTATTTTCAGTATTAAAAATTAAACAAAAACCTGAAAATCCCCTTTCGTTCAATAATATTTGGTTGCAAATTTATGTACTTACAGTTTAACTTACAGTTAAAGTACTTAAAGTACTTACAGTTTAAGTACTTACAGTACTTAAATTATGTACTTACAGTTTTGATCGTTCAATGAACGATGACGTTTTTTTTTTTTAAATTAACGAATTTTTATTAATATCTACCCTCAGGACGTTCTAAAAATATGTTGCGTAACAAAACATATTAGACTTTTGTATTTAGGGGCTTGAAAACTAACTTTCTTCATATCAGGCCTCATACAAACAGCTTTATCACATTTATTATTTAACACCCATTGTAATGAAAAATCTAAAAATGTTTCAAGAGCACGGTTAATACGTACTTTTTTTCCAAAAAAACTATCCTAAAAATCAGCATTCACAACCACCGAAAGATTACGCGTTGTGAGAATACTCGGAGCGGCAAAAAAAAACCCACTCCTAATGATGAAAAATCTAAAGATGCTTAAGAACCACTGTTAACACGTATTTTCTTTCAGAAAAAAGTATCTTAAAAATAAGCATTCATGACCACCGTAAGATTACAGGTGGCGAGAATACTCGGAGCGACAAAAAATCCACCCCTAGAGATAATAGGCCTTAAAATCAATAATTTTTTATTTATCACCTTGAACACATTTTTTGGGATTTTTAGGTACGTTCACACGCTACAAAAAAATGTAGTTTAGTTTATATTTTTGAGATATTACCTTTCTCTTTTAGATATTTTGAAAAATTCACCTACAATAAATATCTAAAAGATTTTTCTGAATTTTAGCATGATTGAAACACTTGGAAAATCATTTTCTAGTGGAATTTAAAGTCAATAGATGTTTAAAATTGAAAAACAAAATATCGATTTTAATATTTTTTAGCTTTGCAAATCAACTAATTCAATTAGGAAATTATTTATGGGATATTTTATATTAAGTAATGGTGAAACATGTTTAAAAAATAAAGTGTTTGAATACTTGAGCAATACATACATTTTATCTAAATTTACACTCGAAATTATATAGTAGGGTTTCTCTGATATACGCTCCGTGCGAAGTCATGGTAGGAAGAGTCAGATCGACGCCAGCGCACGCAGTGGATAATTTAGGCGTTAAAGGAGGCTGTTTTATATTTCCGAGCAATCAAAATACATGTGCAAATCTAAATTTTGTTTTAATTAAAAAAATATAGCTGAAATGAGCCACCGAAGTTGTTGGGTTGTGAATTGTAAAAATACATGCAGGAAAAGTGAGTGTAAATTTTATAAATTTCCAACGTCTAATTAATTAATTAATTTTCGTTTGTGGTTGAAATTCTATTGTATGTTTAATTGATTGAAAACCTGTTTTAATAATTATATCCATGATGAATTTGAATCTGAAAATAAACAATTAATATTTATTTACTCAACAAGTACTTAAAACTGTCATCATGAAATTACGAAAAATAATATTTTAATAATGTTTTTTGTAATAGGGTATTTCCTTACTATCGCTTCTTACCAATTTTTTGAAAATGATTGAAGTTTCTTAAATCATAGCTTATTTTTTCGGGGGAAAAATTCTCTACAACTTAACCGTTTCCAATTTTTGAAAATAAATCAATTATTATCAAATACAGTAATTTGTTTATAAAAATTTTGTTTTGGAAAATTGATTTTTAATTATTTCAGCCATTAAAGAATTTATTTTCAAAAATTGGAAACGGTCAAGTTTTAGAGAATATTTTGCCCGAAAAAATAAGCAATGATTTAAGAAACTTCAATCACTTTTTAAAAAATTGATAAGAAGCGATAGTAAGGAAAAATCCTATTACAAAAAACATTATTAAAAAATTATTTTTCGTAATTTTTAAATGTTTTCATTTTAAAAAGTGTCTTTCCTTACATATGACACGGCTGATGATATAATTTCCAGTCTTGAAATCATAGAAAAACTTCTTTTTCCAGAGACTGATTTTTGGCACGACAACTACCTTAACCTTATATTTACTGGTTTCTATATCATTTTTATTATGGAAAATACTTACTTTTTACTGCTGATTTCACACAAATACTTCACAAGGAAAAACAATTGAATTTTAAAGTGAATTAAATTGTTTTTTTTTTTGTTTTTTTATTGATAATAAACATTTTTATAACTAAGTTCCATTATAATACATTGCAAAAGTTCTCGAACAGCCTCCTTTAGTTCACTCATGCTATGGCGCTGCAGTCACGCACAGAGCGTATAAGGCAATATTGAAAAACATTTCATTTGAATCAAATACCCTGAAAAGTTTTTGAAATACTTAATATTTTTCACATGTCAATTTCAATATATGAGTGTGAATAAAATGTTTCAGTATTTAAAAAATAAAAATTAGTATGTGTTAAAGGTGATAAATAAAAATTTATTGATATTAACGCCTATTATCGCTAGGGGCGGATTTTTATGTCGCTCCGAGTATTCTCACCACCCGCAATCTTTCGGTGATCATGAATGCTAATTCTTAAAGCACATTTTTTGAAAAGAAAAATACGTGTTAAATGTGATGAAGCTATTTTTATGAGGTTTGATATGAAGAAGGGTAGTTTTCAACCCCCTAAATACAAAAGTCTTATATATTTTGTTACACATCATATTGTTAGAGCGTTCTGAAGATAGATGTAAAAAAAAAAATTCGTTAATTCAAAAAAAAATTTCATCGTTCATTGAACGTTCAAAACTGTAAGTACATTGCAAATTGAAGCTGGTCGGTAACCCTGTTTGTTTAGCTTCACCGAGAAAATGTATCGAGGGGATTTTTAAATTGAATCAACTTTCAGTGAGACATTTTTTCAATATTATATAAGAAAAATTTTTGAAAATGTTCAGATCAATGCAATGGAAATTGCCGGAAATATGGATTTTTGAATATAGAACCCGACGCCAGCAACGATAGGCCCATGATCAAAATGAAATTATGGAAAGCTGAACGCTGAATACCTTACCCAATGGTGCTGCTTAGTACTCATGGAGCTATCGTTGAACCTCTGACTTCATGTTTCATTTTGCAGACACGTGTGTTTAGTCTGATGTTTTCTCTTTTCTAACGCGCACCGTTTTATTTATCAAATGCGCACCATTTTTTCAGACGTGAAAAGTTTTACTTCACCCACGTGGTTTTAGCACGCACCACTTTTTTTATACATAATTATTTCGAAATAATTTTTTTTTTCATCATCAGCATTATTTTTCTTTCCGTGGCAGCGGACACTAACTCATCTGCCACTCTATTAATTTCCATTCTCACGAATTATGGAACATGGTTAAAAATTCACTCATATCAGCTGTGTTTATGTTGAAATGTCAACATAAACACAGCTGATCAAGACTCAAAGAGGCTTTTGGCTGTGTTTGGCTCAGCACGACAAGCGCATGCGTGCACGCATTGGCACGCAGTGATAATGCAGTGATATTTGTTTCTCAACATAGTCTGCCTGCATCTCAATACACTTAGTCCAACGTTTCTCTAGACCTTTTATCCCCTTGATGAAATAACTTTTGTCTAAACGCACAAAAATAGTTATTAGTGGTTCTAATTACTTCAGCATCAGATGAACATTTTCTACCTTTAGCCATTTTTTAACTTTGTAAATACGAAAACGTCATACGAGGCCAAATCTGGAGAGTACGGTGGATGTAGAATTGATTCATATTTTAGTCCGTGTAATTTCTTCATCGCAACTGCTGATTGATAGGGCGAACCATTGTCCTGGTAAAAGAAGATTTCTTTTTGTCCAGATGCGGACGTTTGTTCTTGATTTTCTGGTTCAAACGTTGTAATAGCCCAGCATAATACTCTATGTTAAGTTTTTTACCTTACTTCAGGCAGTCCACAAAAATTACCCCATATGAATCCCAGAAGACTGTGGTCATCACTTTGCCAGCTGACGGAATCGCAAGCTAGTTCACATCAGAATTTACAATGTGACGAATTACACACTGAAGGAAATTTATGTTGACCAAACCTATTCCGAAGCTTGAGAAATGTATTTTTTACAGAAGAGAGATCTGAGTCTCGCAGACCTCAAAGGGATCCTTTGAAGAGAAGAAGCAGCTGCACACACGCACTCCCGCCACCTGCATCTAAAAAAAAGCTCCACTGTTGTTAGTGTCTCTGGCTACTGCTGCCGGAGGGGTACGAGCCGCGTCCGTTCCGTGCTTGGACTCAGGCTTATTCTTCGTCCGTCTATTAATGGGGCCTTCATGTAGACTTTCAGTCGGCCTAGTACGATGTACATAATTAGATGCGCTCTTTGGTGTATTGCAGCAAGCACTAAGAATTGGCAATCATTGGTGTAATAGTACAGGGATTTCGGTCAATCTGGTAAAATCAGACGTAGTCGCATTAATCGAAAAGTTTAAAAGGGAATTTTGAGACCTGAAGAGTCATCATGCTATAACATTCTTGTAGGTGTTATTTTGTTAAATACAAACATAGACTTTGCAAACAAGATTGTAGCATAACTTTTGTATTGCTTTCCTCATTGACGTACTTACATTTTAATAAAATTCTTGCATTTACAGCCGTCTGATCGAGCGTTCCAAAAAATATTCTCACAGGCCAATGATTCGTTCTTTGACTCAGTAAATACGTGACTTTTAGATGCTACTTTTATTTTCAGTTCCTGTGACAATAGTGCTACATGGTGGTTTCAACATGTTCTCAATAGTCGGAATTGCAGTAAACCAATGATCGCATGTTACCGTCCTATTAGAACCGTGAATCGGAGAGCTTGTTTTCTATAAGAAAAGTTCTGGAATCTTTCTCTTTGGAATGATTGACGTGCTAGCTATTCCTAAATATGGTATTGCATGAATCATATAAGAAGTTGTAGCATCGTTCAGTGATAAGAGTTTGAGACCATATTTGTCTGGTTTAGCATTCATATTAATCCGAGAAGCGCATCCGCCCTTGAAGCTTAAAAGCTGCTCATCCAGTGTGCAATCACGATGTGATGTATAATAACGGGTGCAATTGTTCATGAATATTCCCCAAAGTGACATTGTACACTTATAAAATGAAGTGCCATTTTTCTTATTTCACAACTGTGCATTATCAACATTCGGTGACTTCCATAGGCCACTAATACAAAGTGCCAATAAAGGCCTTCATCTCTACCAAATTTGTATGATGGTGGTATGAATGTAAACATTGTTCGTTTGCTATCATGTTAGCACAAACAGCTTCAATCATACTATAGTATTCGTGTATTCGTATGTTCGACTGTAATCCTTATAATCGATACTGGGAACAACATCTATCGACATCTTTTATTTCAACATCAGATGCTTCTTGATCTGGTGTCCAAAACCCCAGATTTTCTAACTGTCCACTTCACTTGGATGACACAAACAGGCTGACGCCGCGTAGGCAATACTAATTATTTATTTCAACTTACAGAGACACTTCTTACCTATCAATACATGGCTTCGTAAGTTAAATTTTCAACTATTTACCGGGCGAAAATTGAGATCAAAGTTGATCTGGGATGTTTAACACCCTGAGTGTAGTACGAACTCTGTCGAAATTTATTTCGTAATTTTTAAATCCTAATTGGAGAACTAGTTTCTGAAAATCTTATATTTTATAATATAAGATGACCAGGACTGTGGATTTCATTAACATGTGACTTTAATTTTACATTTTAGGTCATAGAATTATTATACTGCAAACAGTGGACGCGCTTAGATGGTCTTGGTGCTCTTATAATTACTCCTACTAGAGAGCTTGCATACCAAATTTACGAAACTCTGCGAAAAGTAGGACGTTATCATGATCTTTCTGCAGGTTTAATTATAGGTGGAAAAGATTTACACTTTGAAAAAAACAGGATGAATCAATGTAATATAATAATTTGTACGCCAGGACGCTTATTGCATCATATGGACGAAAATCCATTATTTGATTGCACAAATATGCAGGTACCTCAATCCAAGAAAAATATAACTGTTTCGAAAAGTGAAAGTAAAAACTCAGTGTTTAAAAATTGTATTAAAAATATTTGATTTGAATTCAGGTCTTAGTTCTCGACGAAGCCGATAGATGTTTAGACTTGGGTTTCGAAAAGACGATGAGCAATATCGTTACAAATTTACCATCCAATCGCCAAACACTACTATATTCAGCTACCCAAACTAAGTATGTACTAATTTGATTGATTACTAGATATTGAATATTTTAATGATTATTTGGAACTTTTTTTCTGGTAGGTCTACACAAGATTTAGCTAAGTTAAGTCTTAAAGATCCAATGTACGTATCTGTACATGAATATGCAACACATATTACGCCTGAAGGTCTTCAACAAAGTTATATTGTTTGTAAACTGGAAGAAAAAATAACCCTGTTATGGTCTTTTGTGCGAAATCATCTAAAACAAAAGATTATTGTATTTTTTTCAACTTGCAAACAGGTAAGAAATATTTAATACCGTTTAATTTAAAGCTAATGGAAGTCTTCAAGAATATTCACGACTTCCCGAGATATGACTAAAAACGCATATAAAAAATGTTATATTTTTCATTAAAATCAGTTTTCATACTTGATGCAAATTTTAAGGGATGTGCAGAAAGTTCGAAGCCCGATACTTAACCGGGCCGAGCTTTTGACACTTCGAGTCGAGCCGATCCGAGCTCCATCCAGGCCGAATAATTTCAAAAGTTCGAAAAATTCCGGCTTCACGAAAAGGTTCCAGTACTTGAACAGTTTTGGATTCCTGAAAATTTTGTGTTTTCAAAGTGGTTTGGGTACTCGAAAATTTCGAGTTTCCAAAATTGTTCGGCTACCCGAAAATTTCGGAATCTGAAACAGGTCCACGCAGTCGTTTAGATTTATGCACTAGAATTTAATTCTAAGAATAAATATCTGAATGTGTTTGAAAAAATTTGAGTTATTTATAAACAAATTTTGAAGGATTTTATCTGAAATTAGGCAGCCTTAAATGATTATGTGAACTGTTTTTCACACAAAAAATTACTTTCGAGGATATTTTGAATCAAAATATAGCACCTCTTCGAAATCCCAAAATTCTCGGGTACCTGAACCGCTTTAAGAACCTAACATGTTTCGGGTTCTTAAAACCAGCATAATATTCGAAACTTTTTAGTTTTCGGTAGTTCAAGTATTCTTGAGCCCGGCTTGGCCCCGTTCAGAAGCCATAACTTCTCTAAAATTCAAAGTAATCCCGTTTAAATACACAACTATTGCTTCATCTTGAATTTATTCAGAAAATGTGACTAATTATTTTAAATATTTTATATTGTGTTTTCGTATAAGTGATGTACTTAACATAGATGAAATTTTTATTCAAAAAATAATCAACTCTTTTCACATTCACTTTTTCTCAAGTAATAAGAATTTGAATAAATGAAAAATGTCTTATTTTTATTCGATTCGTCACTATGAGAGTAATATTTTTTTCAAGATTTTTTTAATCATTATAATTTTTAATAAATATTTTTAAACCTCCGAATAATTTGGAAAAATTATTAATCAGAAGGATTAGATTAGAAGGTGCTCCAAGCAAGCGTCACCTTTATTAACCAACAGGGCAAGCAATCGACTGACAGCAGTGCTTTTCTATTATTTGAAAATGGAACTCTTGAATATTTTCAGCTATATTTTGGCAAGCTTTGGATGATTTTTAAGTTTTATCGGCTTGAACTGAGAATTAAACTTTAAAACAGTGATTTTTAGTAGAGCTGGGATTATTTTTCTTTCCAATGTATGACGGTAGTGTAAATAAAATTTCTAATTTTTTAGGTAAAATTTATGTATCAGGCTTTCTGTCGAATGAGACCAGGAATAAGTTTATTAGCCTTATATGGGTCACTTCATCAACTCAGGAGGATGGACATTTATGAAATGTTTTGCAGAAAACAACGAGTTGTGTTGTTCTCGACTGACATTGCAGCTCGAGGATTAGGTATATAATATCAGTGTATTGGTTTCTGCTTGAGATGTTCACGATAAGTTGGCATTGACGTAAGATTAAATTTGGGATTTTCTGATACTGAAAATATGTTCTTCCTACTAGCGGGTCATAAAGTGTATTTAATTTCCGATTTCACATATAGATGTCTGACCATCTTTTTGAATGGTCACTATTTTTTTCTGGCATTTGTTAGCTGTCACTTTTAGCTTACTTTACAAACAAATTGTGCGTAAATTCGTTTACAATTTACGAATTATCACTGGTGATGAAAAATGGATTGTTTACAATTACGTCGTTCGAAAACGATCATGCTCAAAGCATGATGAACCATCATAAACAACATCGAAAGCTGAATTGCATGAAAAAAAAGATTATGCTGTCTGTTTGGTGGGATTGGAAAGGTGTGGTATTTTTTGAGCTGCTTCCAAGGAACCAAACAAATAATTCGGATGTCTACTGTCGTTAGCTGAACAAATTGAACCATATAGCCCTGACCTTGCACCATGGCAAAAGGTCATTAAACAAAATGGGAAAAATATCATTGATTAAAGTTCATTCCTTGTATTTAAAAAAATGCGTTTAATTTGTGTGAAAAAATCGGCAATTACTTCTGGGACAACCCAATACTTTTTTGAACATTTGGATGAAACTTCTGTATTTCTTTATTGACATATCAAAGAAATGCCCACTACGACCACGTTTACAAATATTGATCCTTTCGTCAAAATTTTCGATTATATTTTTGCATAATTGCGGCTCTTTATTACCAATTACGCGTCAGATATTGGTTTTCAAAGCTTTAATGTATTGTGGATTATTTGCACAGACTTGATATTTCACATAGCCGCACAAGGAATAGTCTAACGGCGTTAGATCATACGATTTAGAAGGCCAATTGACTGCAGTATTACGCGAAATTCATATCATATCCATATCACCAATAATAGGCCACAAAAAAATGTGCCAACACATCCTGATAACGCAATCTTTTGACAGTAACAGCGTTTCCAGCCTCATTTTTAATAAAATACGGCCCAATCACTCCTCTAGTCCAAAAAGTGCACCAAACAGTAATAGGTGGAATGTAAAGGCTTCTGAACAATTACTCTTGGATTTTCTGCAGCCCAAATGTGTAAATTTTGCTTATTAACGTAACTATTCAAATAAACATGAGATTCATCTTGAAAGATGATTTAAAAAAAAACCATCACTTTGTTCAAGGACGAAATTAACGAATTGTCAATGGAAAATGGCTTTAGGTCTTACACTAACTAAACTATGTAAAGTTTCGGACACAAATCTTTACGTAAAATTTTCGATTGAAAATGATTTGAATTGTATATGTTGGTAATATTATATCGTATATTGATTGAATTATAATAAATTATTGACCTTCTACTTGACATATCTCAAAAAACTAAATGACAAAACCGTTACCACATCCAAAATAGCCCCTATTGAAAAGCAAAATCCCTGTTAAAAAGCCCTGTATAATCTTTTGAGTGAATTTAATCTTACGCCATTGTTTATATTAAAGATGTTTGCAAGTGGCGCAAGACTTGGAGCAGTATTAACACAATTTATGGAGATATTAACGTAAAGGTAAAGGTATTAACGAGTAAAGGTTTAAGCGATACAGAGAAAAAAATTAACTAATAGAGAAAACTTGCATAATGGTATTTGAGCGAATTAACAAGTTTGGGTCTAGTTTGGTAAGTTTGAAGTAAGTTTGCTCAATTTTTAACCAAAAAAATTAAGCCGAAATTTAAAAGCTTTAGTAGATATAATACTTTCTTTGTGAGGAAGCAAAATTTATGAAAAGTTTTGATATGTCCCTTTGATGATTTTGAAAATACATGTATTCCAGTCTCTGTGATTCAAATGCGTTTAGTCTATATTTATTAAGAAAATCAAATTTGTTTAGATTTTCCTGAAGTCGATTGGGTTGTACAGTTGGATTGTCCAGAAGATGTAAACTCATATATTCATCGAGCAGGAAGGACAGCAAGATTTCAAAGAGGTGGTGAATCTTTGCTGGCCCTGCTACCCAGCGAAATAAGTATAGTTGATGACCTGCAAGCTCGGAAGATACCAATTTCGATGATAAAGTATTTGTACCTCCTTTTTCCATTATTATCTCGGAGCTCAATAGTTGTTAGAGTATTTTAAGGATTGTTTCCTTTATTTTTCAGAATCAATTCTAATAAATTACAGGCACCACAACGTAAGCTTGAGGCATTACTTGCTCGTGATTGTACTCTAAAAGATAGTGCGCAGCGAGCTTTTGTCGCGTACATTAAATCAATATTTTTAATGAAAAATAAAAAGATTTTCAACGTACATGCTCTGAATATGGATGCTTACGCTAGGTATAGTATATTACATTAGAAGGGTAGAAAATTGAGATTCCTGCACTGCGCGCCATAATGCCCGAGGCAAAGCCGAGGGCATCATGGCACGCAGTTCAGGGCTCTCAACTTTCTGCCCATGTAGTGTATGCTATTTTTCTTGCTACCCGGTCGAAAGTACGAAAACATTTGCATGTGTGCATTGGAATATATTGATGCCTGCCCCGACAAAGCGGCACGAGCGGAGCGAGTGCTGCTGGTCGGGGGGGGGGGGGGGGGGCAGGCATCAAATATCAAATACATCTATAAATTAAGGTTTAGATTTCTATTTCCTTGTTTCCATCTTTGGTAATTATCATAGACTAGCATGCATCTGTCAACGGACTTTTCGGGTAAGGTGTCAGTTTCTACTATTAATTGAGCTTCAATTTCAAAGTTTTTATTAATTTCTTCTTCATCTGTCGATTCATCAGATGATATGTCATTCATTTTTTTATTTTTATTTTTGTTACACTTCAGTCACTACTATTACATTCTAAATAATATCCACTCATTGCCACTAATAAACATTAGCAGAGAGCGAACAAATTTTGACGCTTGAGGTTATCGACGTTTTTACTCCCTCTATTATAGAGGGCGCGCATATAGCTTGACCAATGCATGAAAGTTAGACTTTCTGCCGTGAAATTGGTGCCGAAACCACGTACTTTCGACTAGGGTAGTAAGAAAAAATTTTTGTTACACATATAGCTACGTTAATCAAGTTCCTCAAAGATTCTTATCGGTTTATGACCTGCTTAAGACAATGTAAATTCTTTTTTATTGACCCAGCAAGTGGAGTTGTCAAATTCTTATTGTTTTACCTCCGGGTCAGTATTATTAAACCTGTTAAAAACGCATACTCAAAAAGTCAAGCATTATTTAAAACTGAAGAAGGTAAATGTTTCGGTCACAAATAAGGACCCTTTTTGATGCCAACTAATTTTACTATTGGTTATAACTGAAGTTGAAACACACTTAAATCTCAGTGGGGATTCAAGTGCCATTTTCGCAGATCTGTAATATAGTTAATCATCAATAGTCATGCATCGATTATTTTCCGTATTATAGATATCGAATTTACATCGAACTAAAAATAACTGGTAATAATGTCATTACTAAATTACCAATAATGATATTAATACTACTAAAAACATACATGTTAAAAGAAAATTTTCGCGAGGAGTGCATAAACATATCATTATTGGGAGGTAATGGTGTCAAGGAATTAGCGAGCGAGCGATATTAGAATAAATTAAGAATGGAAGCTCAATAATTATGGAAATTAGGAATCAGAAATACCACAAAATGACATCCAGGAAGTAGAAGTGCAAATTAGGGAGATAAACAGGATGATAGAAATAAGAGTTAGTAAGCAGAAAAAATTTACGCTATCGCACAAACTCGTTTGCAACTTGATTCAATTACTCCCTACAATATATATGTATATGTATTGGTTTCGGCTTATAGTCGCATACGACACTTTCGTCATCCGTTTGCCCGGAACCCACTCCCCAGCCGCTTGCCCATAAGGCTTAACCGACCAGCCGTGCCAGCTGGGGGAGGAAAAGGATCTCTCCTCTCACCTACGCGGCGGTCAAGTCCGCCCGGGACTTCCGATCAAGGGTGCAGGCCTCGATGCGATTTCTACTGGCCCTCCTCATCATTTTTTCCCTATGCCCATCGAGCTCTCTCGTCTTCATCACTAGTGTGACGAATGACTCGATGAGCGTCCAGGTCCGCTTAGACTGGAGCATCAGAGAGACCATCGTGTCAGAAGTGAGTTCCGCACCCACTGCCTGATCAGCGGTCTCCCTTGCCACAACCCACTTGGCACAGACAAAGAGTGCGTGCTCCGCATTATCCACAGGGAAATCGCAGTAGCAACACGTTTTCTCGTCTCTTCTCTTGAAGTGCTTCAGATACGCGTTGAAACAGCCACGGCCTGAAAGCGCTTGCGTCAAGTAAAAGCTGACCTCCCCGTGCTTTCTGTTCGGCCAGGTGATGAGCTCCGGGATCAGACGGTAGGTCCATCTCCCGTTCCGTTCACCATGCCATCTCGTCTGCCATCTCTCGATGAGTCTGTGCCTTCCATCCTTGCGGATGGTCTCCTTCGCGAAAGCGATTTCCTGTAGTTCGTTTATGTCCGTGACCAGCAAAGCATCGGTCTCTTCAGGGGCCATTTTCAGACCTGCTATGCAACGAACGCTTTGTCCGCCACAGACTTTCATTGATCCTCAGCTCAAGGATTCCGATGTATTCAGCAGCACACACGACAAGTGCGTCATCCGCGAAGCCAATAATGCTCGTTGCAGCAGGTAGTTCCAAGCGCAGAAACTCGTCATACATGACGTTCCAAACAAGTGGCCCTACCCGCGACCTCTGAGGAGCACCACATGCCATCTCTTCTTTGAGAGACCATTTGTTGTCCTTATATATCACCCACCTGTTGTTTATATAGTCATCTATCATCTGCAACAGGTAGTTGCTTATGAATGCTGATCAACGTGCAGAATCCCTTACGCTTACCAGTTTCTCTTCCCGACCAAGAGACTCAGAAGTCATTATAGAATCAACTTCTCTAGAAGCTTCCACATCGTATCTAATAGACAAATTGGTCTATAGGATGAGGCATCCTCCAGAGGTTTGTTGCCCTTCCTCAGCAGAACCAAACTTTGCTTCTTTTAGTCGACGAAGAACCTCCCTTCCCGAAGACAGGAGTTAAAGGCTTCTAGGAGGATTCCGGGTATCCCGCGATCACCTCTTTAAGGATCTCATTTGGAACACCGTTGATTCCCGGTGCCGTATTTGCCTTAAGCCTCGCGCCCGCTCTTCCTAGTTCTTCGAGAGTGAAGAGTTCTTCGCGTCGAACCACACAGGAACTTCGGTCCTGTCTTTAGAATGGCTCCACATATGGAAACAAGCCTCGCACGATGTACTTCACTTGATCGGGATTCTCCAGACCTGGGGTCTTTCTTCTAGTCACCAATCTCTTGGTAACTATTCTGAAGGTGAGACCCCATGGGTCCTTTTCGACTTCACCAATCAAGTCTTTCCAACATTGAAGTCGGCTTCTTTTTATACTTCGCTTCAAACCTGCATTCGCCCTTTTCCATGACTCATGCAGCGGAATATCCCCCTTTGAAGGGGTGGATTTCCGCCGCACTGCGAGGCATTCTCGGCGTAGGAAACCCAACTGGTTATTCCACCAGTACATCGCAGTGATCACAGATCTGAAATCGATGCAGTGTCTCACACTCTCAGCCTGCCTGTCCGTGTGAAGTGAGTAAGGAGAGAAGACGGGGCAGTTTGCCTTTTTCCCTTCCTCGTCGCTCTCCCATGTGAGAACGACTCGTCTTATTTCCCCTTATTCTCCTCGTTTATTCGTTACAATGAATGCGATTTCAACCGTTCCAAGTTTTAGATTTCAGGCTGTCGTTTATCGAGACCAAATTGAGAAATGTGTTTCTCTCAACTCCGTACAAAAAAGGCGCGAAGCAGACGACAACTTCAAATTTACGGAATATGTATTTACAGAAATAATATTTCTTTTTCCGATATTTTAATACATTTTTCCCTAAAAGAAACATCTATAAGATTTCAGAAAATTGTGGAATCATTTTGAGAGTCTAAAAATAATTTTAAAGTGGAAATTAATAAATATTTATAATTTGAATATATATACATTGAAAATATTTGAACTTTTCAAATGTAAGCTTAAATTAGAAATTCCGAATTTCCATACTTCTTACCAATTTTGTACATTTAAAAAATTTTCAATTAGCGAGTTATTTAGCATTAAGAAGAGATAAACATAAAATTTAAGTTTGAATATTACATTCTCAATTTTAAGTTAGACATATTTCCATCTCACTTTTTGCAGCCTAATCACAGACTTTCCATTCGAGAAATGAATTGCTTTACACATTTTTTTTATTGAAAATTTTTTAAATGTACAAAATTGGTAAGAAGTATGGAAATTCGAAATTCCTAATTTAAGCTTATATTTAAAAAGTTCAAATATTTTGGATTTATATATACCATAGATTCAAATTATAAATATTTATTAATTTCCACTTTGAAATTATTTTTAGACTCTCAAAATGATACCACAATTTTTTGAAATCTTAGAGATGTTTCTTTTAGGGAAAAATGTATTAAAATATCGGAAAAAGAAATATTATTTCTGTAAATACATATTCCGTAAATTTGAAGTTGTCGTCTGCTTCGCGCCTTTTTTGTACGGAGTTGAGAGAAACATACCAGGGGTGTTAGTTGAAATTTTTCGGTTTTACTCATAGATGTCGCTAGAGATATGTATACATTTCTATGATTTGGCATCTATGTCATATTTTTCTATGGACAATAACCTTCCAAAATACACAATTACATTCTGCCAAAATAATAGCATCATAGTTGTTTACCTCAGTGAATATGTCGAGTTTCGTTCCAAGTAAATCGCATTTGCGGCATTCGTTGCTTTTCTTATTTCATCAAAAGAAAAAAGCAGTTGAAGCTCATCGATTGCTGGTAGAAACTTATGGTGAACATGGTCCAGTGATTAGAACATGTGAGACATGGTTTCGTCAATTTAAAAGTGGAGATTTCGATTTAACAGACAATGAACATCCTGGTGCAGCGAAAAAGTTCGAAGACGAGGAATTGCAGGCGTTATTGGATGAAGACCCAACCCAATTGCAACAACAATTGGCACAAACACTAAATGTGACCCGAGGAACAATTTGCCAACGTTTAAAAGCCATGGGAAAAATCCAAAAGTATGGAAAATAGGTACCACACCAGCTGAACAATAGACAAATGGAAAATCGAAAAACCATTTGTGAAATGCTGCTTCAACGGTTCGAAAGAAAATCTTTTCTGCATCGAATTGTCACCGGGGACGAAAAATGGATTTATTTCGAGAACTCGAAGCGGAAAAAATCATGGCTTTCACCTGGTGAAGTCGGCCCATCGACACGGACAGGTAGGCTTAGAGTGTGAGACACTGCGTCGATTTCAGATCTGTGATCACTAACATCGACCCCTTGACTTTCCTACGCTTTCGGCGTATCATCAATGAGCCTGGTTTCTTCGAGGTATTCTCGAAGCCTTTCCCTACTGAGTAGTCTTTTATTCCAGTCGCTTATCCTTGAGGCGGCTTACTATCGAAGTCACCCCCTATGAGGGTCTCGAAGACCTCGACAGGGTCGTCAGGGGAGAAGTAGCAGCTGTACAAACGCATACCCACCACCTTCACCCAAACGAATCCCGCGTCGGACTCCAGAAAATCCCCAACACTCAAATCAGGGCTACAAACAAGGATTTCGGCCCTCCTTAATGTATCCTGATACCAAGCAGAGTTTTCGGACCATTTGTTCTGTTCAGTAATAAGCAGTACATCAGCCCCCCTCTCCCTGGCAATCTGCATCAGGAGGTCCTGGGCGTACTTTCCACTTCCGAGGTTGAGCCTGCATTTTGGTGGTTTTGGGCAGCCTCTCAAACGCTCGTTTTGACGGTGGTCGGGGTGTTCTGACGCATCCCGTCTTGGATAACTTTAAGGGCTAAGCCCAGCCTCTCCATTTTTTCACTTTGCTCTTTCAGGAGCTGGAGAATGTCTTTCAATCCTTTATCTCCCGAAAGAGTCTCACACTCTTTATTCTCCTTCTTCATATTTTCAGGATCCATAAACATATTTACCAGAAATTTTTGCCAACCATTTCTACTGACATTCTTCCAAATCAAACTCCTGATGATGATTTTTTTCTTTTTCAACAAGAGTCTGACAACATTACTTGCATTGATCCCGTGTAGAAAGAATTTCTGTATTACAACACAAGCATTTGTTCTTCAGCCCCGGTAGAATGATTGTTCTCATTTTCTGGATTTATGATTGCACCAACGCGTTAGAGGCTTTCTGATAACAATTTCGAATCTTTGGTTTACCTGAAAGGAAACATGTGTGCTAAATAAGCATTTTCGTATCACGTGTGTAGTTGTACGTTTTTTTTAAGTTTAATTTAAAAATGAAGTTAATGACAATAAAAAAATTTGAACACTGTAAATAGTTTTTTGTGACTATAACTATACTAACCTCGAAATTCCAATTTATTTTTCATCATAGTTCCTTTTAACTGTATACATTTATTATAGCGGCACTTAAGCTTCTTTATGCTCACTAACAAGTAATTTTTATCAATACCCCTCAAAATACTCATTTGTCGCAGAAATGATCGCTTCGTTCGATGAAAATCTTTTACCTCCAGGTCAAGTTTTTATGTTGGGAAACAAAAAGTAATCGGAAGGAGCGAAATCTGGGAAATAAGGTGGTATTTCGCCAGGTAGGGCCGCTTTTCCTTCAGTATGGCATCAAATCGATCTAATAATAAAGCACAATACTCTCCATGTAATAGTTTTTCCCCTTCTGTAGATAATTGATTAATATTATACCATGTGACTCCCAAAAATTGTAGCCATCACCTTACCGGCTGATGGAACCGTCTTCGCTTTTTCCGGTGCAGATTCGCCAGGCCCAGTCCACATTTTTGACTGATTTTTTGTTTCTGGCGTATAATAATGAATCCACGTTTCATCAACAGTTACATAACGTCGCAAACATTCTTTTGAGTTACGTTAAAACATGCCGAAACATTGCTCAGACGCAACTACACGAGCCCATTTGTGATCGACTGTGAGCAAACGCGGCACCCATCTTGCAGACAGCTTCCTCATGCCCAAACATTCATTTAAAATGTGCCATACGCGTCCGACTGACATTTTTACAGTCTTACTAATCTCACGCACTTTCAATCGACGATCATTGAGTACGATGTCGTGAATTTTATCGATCATTTCTTGAGAAGTCACCTCTTATGGACGGCCAGGACGCTCAGCATCACTTGTGCTAATACGGTCGCAACGACATTCAGTGAACCACTAATGAACCATGCCATGCGATGAAGCAGACTCCTTGTAATATTTTGCGAGCTTTTCTACAGTTTCTTTGATTTATTTTCCTCGTAGAAAATAATGTTCAATAAACACGCAAAACTCGTTTTTTTCCGTAGTTTTGTTTTAACAATGAAAAACTAAATTCAACTGGCTGTAAAAAAATTTCTAACCAACTTACGTCAATAAACCCAGTCATAATCCTTAGATAGAGGATTACAATTATTCTAAGTGCCGCGTCATTGTATATTCAGCAGAATTTCTTAAAGATGACGAAAAATTTGAACAGGTGCACCAGGTACGTGATGATCAATAAGCGAGTGCGTTATCTTCGGGCAATTCATAAACATAATTTAAAAAAATCAAATTATCAAAATTTGACCTGGTACAGCAGACGGTCGCTAGACAATGGTGTCACTTTCGGGTACTGAATAAGTATCATTGTTAAATTAAATATCAGGATATTGCAAAATATCCAGCAAAACATCCCTAAAATTTTGAGAAATCGGATGAATTGGACCTGGTGCTGCAAATTATTCATAGACCAGGGCACAATTTTCAGGCACTGTAGCGTATTTTTATAAGGTGACGAGCACGAAGTAATCAATAGACTAAAGCATCATGCTTGAGAGCTGAATATGAAATTCGTACTGCATAGTCCGTATGTAATTCAATTACTGATAATTACCATTATTAATCGTTAATTTGAAAGTAATGAATTATTCTACGACTACAATAATATTAATTGAATTTCTAATTACAATTACTTTGAAAGGTAATTTGTAATTGCAAAATAATGATTACTTTTTTACCCATTCCTGACTTTAAAAAAATAAATAAAACAAGAATATTCCTAATTAACTTATTTCTTTTGCCCGGTTTGAGATTTAGTTATTACCAATAGTAAAATTAGTTGGCATTGAAGAACGTCCTCATTTGTGGCCGAAACATTCACCTTCTTAAGTTTTAAATAATGCATGAGTTTTTAAATATGCGTTTCCAAAACATCTAAAAATACTGACCCCAAGGCAAAAAAATAAGAATTTAGCAGATTCTCATTGTTGTTACTAATTATATCAATAGATCTCTAGGGTTAACTGTTTCACCAAGAATCAGATTTCTTCAAAGAATGACAGAGAAAGCTAACCATGGCTTGGAAATTATCAAAAAGGAAACAGAAGCAAGAGAAAACTACCAAACTTTGCAACCAGAAGACAACTTCACCATTAATGATAGTTTTTTTTCAAATGAAAATTCCGAAGAAGTGTTTGCAGAAACAAAACTTAAATCTAGATTTGATTTTGAAAAAGGTAAGTGGCTAAGAACCCGTTTTTACATTGGTAAACTTAAACAGATTTTCGTAGAATTAATAATAACATTTTTATCTTCAAGAAATTTTAGAAAAGAATTGAAATAATTAACATAATAGCCTCTCAATATTCAGTATTAAGTTAATGCATTTGTAGAAGGTAAGAGCAAACAAACTTTTCATGTAGAAGAACCCTGAACTTATTTCATAAAGTAAAGAAACATTAAAATACTAAAGCCAACTCTCTTTTTGAACGTCATCACTTTTTCTCGAAGAATATCTTTTTTATTCAAAATTTCCTTTTTTCTTATATCGATTAGCAGTTCTATTTTAAAATGAGAATACGAAATTGGTATTGTGAATGATAAATTACATTGTCAGCAGGATTCTCATATTTTTCAGATGGCATTTAATGTTATGTTAATTCATTGTTGAGTAATTTTCATTAGTGGAATTATATATATATATATATATTAGGGTGTGCCAAAAAAACGCAATATAATTTTCCTTTCACGAAAACTTGAAAATATCGTAGAATATGTCTAAACAAAAATTCCGTCCAAAGAACAACTCATAATTTCAATTTTAAGAGGTTTCTCATCGTACCTAAAGTTATTCCATTTAAATAACACAGATTATAGGTATTTTCTACATTATTTCCTTCCGCAAGCTATGATAAAATTTTTTTTTCATCAAATAAATGAGTAAACCTTATTCAAAATTAAATTCTCTATAAAAAATATCATTGAGTCGAATTCCTATCATCAATATTGCATTTTCTACAGAGCCTCAAAATTTTGAGTTTTTTGAACTTTTAAGCTACACTATTTAAGATAGGACAAAAAGTTAAATGGCGATTTTTTAGTACATTTAATCCTCTACAAAAAAGTTCTGAATAAATTTTTTGTATCATGAATATTTACTAAGTTGCAGATTCTCAAATTTCTACTAAACTTTTCTCACTACTATCAATAGTTGACTTAATAAACGTTGAAAATTAAAAAAATGAGACCAAAAAAGTGCGTTTGGTGGGATCAGAAGGGTGTTATCTATTATGAGCTGCTAAAACCTGGTGAAACTGTCAACTCGAATCGCTACCAACAGCAAATGATCGATTTAAATCGAGCATTACAAGAAAAATGATCGGATTATCTAAGAAGGCAACACAAAGTCATTTTTCTTCACGATAATGCCCCATCACACACAGCGAAACGGGTCAAGGAAACGATCGAGACGTTCAGTTGGGAAATACTGGCACATGTCGCTTATTCTCCAGACTTGGCTCCGTTGGATTACCATCTGTTCGCATCACTGGGCCACGCTCTGGCAGAATAACGCTTCACTTCGTACGAAAATGTACGAGAATGGCTGGATAACTAGTTTGATTTAAAAGACGAATAGTTTTATTGGCGTGGCATTCATCACCTTCCGGAGAGGTAGGAAAAATGTGTAAATAGCAATGGAGATTACTTTGAATAAAATATTTTTGATCATTTTCATGCAACAGACGTGTAACTTTTGCCAAAAAAATTCCGGTTATTTTTTATTCAGTCTTCTAGACCTGGTATATACAAGGTGAGGCACATAAAGTGTTACAGAGCGATAGCACTCAAACTATTGATCATATTCAAAAATGTTTCAGACAAAAGTTTCAGTGTTCGAGAAGGCCGTCATACTCGGCCATCCTATTTTTTTATCGGTGGAGGCGCTGAAGCTACGTCAAGGTCAACTCCACTTTTTTAAATGGTACCATGTATTTTTTTTTCGATGACAATATTACAGATTTTAAGACGAATTCAGCGACCTACAACACAAGATCATTCTAGTCACGCAAAGTATGAAAATAGTCGAAAAATCGTAACATATCGGAATAATCACTTTCAAAGGATCCACTAACCTTGGTTTGGTTTTACCCACAGAAGATGCTCGAAGTGATGACTCTCGACTTGTAAGCACTTGCTAATTCGCTGATGAAAAGACCGTCTAACTTTAGCCAACATTTGTGATGTTATTTCGGTTAGTTCTCGCGAACGAGGTGACCAAGCTACAGGGCCGCCTCGTCCTATCCACTTTTCGTCAAAAATCTCATTCATCACTTGTCTTGCACACAGAGCATAATGAGGTGTTGCACCGTCATGTTGAATCCACATGTTCATGCGAACATACAAGGGCACGTCTTCCATTAATTGAGGCTGTACGTTTTGCAGAAAGTTTGCGTAAACTTGCCCATCAAGCGACCTTCAAAAAAACATGGACCAATGACGTGATCGCTGACAATGCCCCACCAACAATTAACGGACCACGGATGTTGAAATGGTACAGTTCTCATCCACTGAGGATTCTCATTTCCCAATAATGCATATTATGCCTATTCACATTTCCCGTATTTGCGAAGTTAGCTTCATCAGAAAAAAGCACATAACTCAAAAATGAGACATTTGTGCGCATTTTTCTACGAATCCAATTATAGAAATTGACGCGTCTTAGGAAATCATTGCCGTACAAATCCTGATGTAATAACATACGACACGGATGGAACTTGTGTTAATGTAAGATACTTAATACAGATCGCTGACTAATTCCACTGTTTTTTTCCATTTGCCTGCTGCTCGCTTGTAGATTTAGTGCAGCAAAAGCTAAGATAGCAGCCGCATTATTTTCATTAACAATTGGTCGACGTTTGACTCGTGTTTGTTTCACGGTACCGAAGCGACAGAAACGGTCAGCTAATCGCTTAAAAGCCAAGTGCGATTTTTGTTGCCTATCCGGATAATGAGCCGCATACAAATCTTGGGCGTTTCTGTAATGTTTACGGCATTGCCCCAGCATCACCAACATATCAAAATATTCTTGAAAATCATTCATTTCCGCATTCCGATGTACTCACATTAGAAGATAATGCCTGACTAACTGATATGTCAACAGAAAATCCTTACTTTCTGCCGATGTCAACAATACCCTATCGATGTGTATTATCATGGGTATCGTAAGAAATGAAAAGAGATGAAAATGAATTTTCGACTATTTTCATACATTGCATGACTAGAATGATCTTGTGTTGTAGGTCGCTGAATTCGTCTTAAAATAAGTAATAATTTCATGGAAAAAAAATACATTGTTCCATTTTAAAAAGTTGAGTTGACCTTGACGTAGCTTCAGCGTCTCCACCGATAAAAAAATAGGGTGGTCGAGTATGACGGCCTTTTCGAACACTAAAACTTTTGTCTGTAACTTTTTTGGATATGATCAATAGTTTGAGTGCTATCGCTCTGTAACACTTTATGTGCCTCACCCTGTATATATGGGTAGTTATTTCTCAACTATCCAAATTTCAGAAGTCATGTCTTTCGATTGGCTTCAAATTCTCGTATTTTATTGCATCTATAACTTAATTCGTGCGGATTTTTTTTAAAATTTGCACGTTTATTTAAGAAAAACATGTGCAATAGTATTATTCAAAGTATTGCCCATCTGAAGCTATGACTTTTTCCCATCATTCTGGCAATTTGTGGATTCCAACCTAAAAGAACTGCGCTGGCTTGGCGGCCAAGAATGAATCAAGCCAATTTTTGATACCCTGTTCTGATGTGAACCGTATTCCAGTAAGGGCGTTCTGCATCGACTGGAACAAATGGTAGTCAGAAGGGGCAAGGTCTGGGCTATCAGGCGGGTGGCGTAAAACTTCCCATCCACTGTTTTCCAAATAGTTCTTAACCGGAATAGCAACATGGGGCCGAGCGTTGTCATGATGGAAAATTATTGCCTCGTGTCTGGTCGCATATTCGGGCGTTTTTCGGCTATTGCTCTCTTCAAACGGATTAATTGTGTTCGGTAGCGTTCTCCATTGATGGTTTCATCCGGTTTTAGCAGCTCATAATGCAGCACACCCTTCTGATCCCACCAAATACAGAGCATTACCTTCGCGCCATGGATATTCGGCTTTGCCATTGATTTGGCTGGTTGGCAGGGTTTCACATATGACTTTTTGCGCTTGGGGTTGTTGTAATGGATCCAATTTTTATCATTAGTAACAATCCGATGCAAAAATGACTTCTTTTTGTGGCGTTCCAGAAGCATTTCGGACATGCAAAACCGCTTTTCAACGTCTCTCGGCTTGAGTTGATGTGGAACCCAATTTCCTTCCTTTTGAATGTATCCGACTGTTTTTAAACGTTTTGAAATGGTAGCTTGAGTGACTTTCAAAGATTCTGCGAGCTCTTCTTGTGTTTGGCAACAATCTTCATCGAGTAATGCTTCCAGTTCTTCATCTTCAGATTTTTTTGGCTGCCTAGGACGTTCTTCGTCTTTCAAGACAAAATCACTACTTTTAAATCGTGCAAACCACTTTTGGCACGTTCGCTCAGCTAGAGCATGTTCACCATAAACTTCCGCCAATATACGATGACTTTCGGCAACAGTTTTCTTCATATTAAAGTAATGAAGAAGAACTCCCCACAAAAACACTTTTTCAGGCACAAAGTTTGACATATTTGAGTGAAAAAAAATTATTGTTGTTTACGCTTCAAATGAATGACATATACTGAAAAAGACGCACAATGACAGTAGCTTTCCAATGCATGTTCGGAATATTGGAACGATGAAATAATAATCAAGTTACTCCATCTCTTAGCAAACCGCACGAATTAAGTTATAGATCCAATATTTCCGTATATCGATTAGTTGAAAAATTCTCATGCATAGTAAAAATATGAATGAAAATCTACTTTCATTTGATCAGTCAAGTTCAATATCTGGTATTCTGTGCAAAAATATAAAAATTCAAATATTGGAAAATTTGAAAAAAAATCCATCTGGGCCAAATTATTATAGTGAATTATTATAGTGAAAAGTTATAGTGAAACGGTTATATTTGAAGAAGAAAAAGTCCTTTTTCATGATGACAATGCACTATCTCATACATCGAACATTGCATAGGCAAAAAAGCATGAATTGGATTTCGAATCGCTTCTGCATCCACCGTATTCTCCAGATCTGGCCCCCAGCGATTATTATCTGTTCCCAAACCTTAAGATATGGCTGTGTGGTAGGTGTTTTAAGTCTAACAAAGAAGTTGAATGGGAAAGAGAAGGATATTTTGAAGTGTTTAACAAAACATATTTTCTGGGAATTTGAGAAATACAAAAGAAGACGTTAGGAAACGCCTGTAAAATTTGATTAAGTGAAAATTTTGCAACAAATTTTCCAGTCAACTGTTATTATCGATAACTTTTACAATTTTATTTAAAGCTTTTGACAAATAAAACTTGACAGACGTATCTTACTGTATTTTGTTGCGTTTCGAATGTTTCCAGAACGATATTTTGTAAATTAAGAAAGTTATCTTTCATGAATAAATTAACATATGATTTAATCATGTGGCCTGATTGACATATGGCCTTGAAAACGGAACTAAAAACATATCATTGCAATCGTCAAAACAGAAATTTCCAACATTTATATATAAATATTCCATTAGACGGATGGAGTAAAAATGATGCAACTCTTTTTTCCTGAACTGAAAAATGTGCTATGTCTCCGAGATATTTTACGAAAAAAATAGATGGTGAAACAAACTTTAAAATGAATTAGATGTCAGAGTTGTATGTGGAACAAAATTTCCCAATCTTTCGCAATAAATTAACTCACTAGATGGTCGTAAAAACCATGATGGCCTCCTTATTTTAGAATTTTTTAAGATTCAATGAATAGAGCAAACCTCTACAAAGAGAAAGAAACGTATAATAACGTTCGGAAGAAACAAACGGGGATATATCCAAACAGGATAAAACAACACAATCTGCTGATAAATAGAAGAGGAAACTATCCTACTTTGGCCCATTACAAAACATAATATGTTACAAATATGCTTTGTAAAAAGAATGAATACCGTAAAAACTTTGAAATAGATGAGATGTTAGCGTTAAAAGTGAAACAAAATCATTTGACCAGTTTTCAGTATGTGTGTTTAGTTTTTCTTAGCAGCATAAACTAAACATTTGTCCCTAATGGTCATTTACTATAAATACTCTGTTTTTATATTATAATCATTTATTATTTAAACAAGTTTCATAAACAAATGATTCATTTCCACTTTTTGCAGATAATACATTTTATGTTTTATGTTGTTTTTTTTTGTCAGCAGTGACAGATTTGTAGCTGATTCTGCTAAAAAACCAAACACATATACTCAAAAATGGTCAAGTGATGTATTTTTTTGTTTCCCTTACTTTAATAAAATGAATGATTGTTATTGTGAAACACAATATTTATAGCAGAAGACTGTTAGGGAGAGATTAATCACTGATTCTGCTATAGAAATGATACTAAAAATAGCGAAATTTTGCACTTATTTACTAAATTTGTTTGAATAATGAGTGATTGTTATTGAAAAATTCAATATCTATTGTAAATGACCATGAGTCAAAGATTTACTGTTGATTCTTACAAAGAAACAAAACTTTTTCACTAAAAATATTTCTATTGCAAAATTACCTAATTAGAACTTGATGTTTAACAAGAAGAATGGATAGTGTAACAAATTGTGGATTGAATCAGGTCATGAATCTCTCCCTAACGGTCTTCTACTATAAATACTGTGCATCACAATAATAATCATTCATTATTTAAACAAGTTAAACATTTAACGCTAACATCTCATTTATTTCAAAGTTTTTCCAGCATACTATATTAAGATTATAATCATCATTTATATAGACCGATCACATTTTTTTAAATGTCGCGAATATGCACCCTTCGTGAACATTACATAAGTATCGTTGACATATGAGCAGAGGTTTTATGATAATTTGTTGTCAACTTAAAAGTCATAAAATGTTGTTTGGTCCTAAGGGCATGGACCAATCTAGTCACATGTCTAGATTCCTACTTTACTCACATTTTAGTTTGTGTAATCCCATTTCTATAAAAAACAAGATAGGTAACTGAAAATTTGTAGAATCTTATAAAAATATTAATATAGGCCTGTCCGGTCATAAATGTTTATAATTATAAAAAACAAATTCTTTGAAATTTTTTTTTTTACAATTATAAACATTTATGATCAGAGAAAGTTGCCTTATTGCATTTCATTTTTTCTCACAAATTTTGAACTTGTTATCTCATTTATGTCAACCCACAACAGACATCTGCAACTAAAAGACACATATGCTTAACAAAATATGATCTACTTTCTAAGATTATTGACAAATTTGGTAGAAAGATATTGGTACAAGCGTGGGGGACTTCAATCATATCGGCAAACAAATTCCAAAAATTTGAAGTCAATCCAAAGACATGACTTCTGAAATTGGGGTATTTCAGAAACTGGGCCTGATTTTTTTTTGGGACTTACGACACCCAGCTTGTTTTTTCCAAATAAGACCCGTAGTTTGATTGCAGATTCGTACTTAGCATAATTTTTTGCGTTCAGATAGGATACTTTGAATTTCTTTTAGCCTTGGTTTGTGTTTAGGCTCAAAATTTAGCAAATTTCATCTAGTTTTCAGAACCGTTGGGCGGTTTTTGAAATTAAATATAGCGTCGAGAGTCAGGAATAACATAGATGAACAAATTACTTTTAAAAAAAAATTTTTGAAAGTGTCGATTTAAAATACACCTTTTGGGCTTAAATTCTACATTTGCATAGGTACTTGGATGAACCATATAACATATTGTGAAATTTAAAATTGTGGATCCAATATGGCGGCTGTATGTCAACGATTATGCTCCCTGCAATTAAATTCCCTCAAATTGGCTTTGAAATAGTTACTCGGGGGTTGTCGAGGTCGCTGATTACGATTATGTAGTCAGAATATCGGAATCCAATATGGCGCATGTATGCCAAACAATCCAGCTTTTAGTAACTCCAATTGCTGAAATCGGTTTGGAAATAATAACTTGTGGTTTTGCGAGGTCGTTGATCACAAATCAATGATCAGGTCGTCAAAATAAAGGAAAACAGACTCCATTTGTTAGTCACTATCAGAAGTTAAACAGAACATTCGGATTCTCAATTCACTAACTATTGCCTATCACGAATCGGGGTGATTTGTTAACGTGAGTCCCCTTGCCTCTCACGAATCAGGGTGCATTTTGAACGTTAGTTCCCTTGCCACTCACGAATCAGGGTGCTTTTTGAATGTGAGTACCCTTACCCCTCATCAATCAGAGTGTGTTTTGAACGTGAGTCCCCTTGCCTCTCACGATTCTGGGTGTTTTTTTGACTGTGAGTTCACTTGCCTCTGACGTATCAGGGTGCTTTCCACAGTTTGTTCATGCCTCATATACAATTCAGCTGCCATATTGGTTCTGCCATGTTGAATTTTAATATTTTGACTGCGGAATCTCAATCAGTGACCACCGAAACCTTCTAGCAACTATTCACAAGTCGATATCAGTAATGGAGTCACTAAATGCTGGATTGTTTGTCATACATTCGCTATATTGGATTCCAATATTCTGACTACATAATCGTAATCTACGACCTCGTAAACGCCCGAGTAACTATTTCCAAGCCTATTTGAGGAAATTTAGTTGCAGGCGACATAATCGTTGACATACAGCCGCCATATATGACCCACCATTTTAAATTCCACAATGTGTCATATGGTTCATCCAAGTACCTATGCAAATGTAGAATTTAAGCATGAAAATGTATTTTAAATCCACACTTTCATAGTTTTTTTTTCAAGTAATTTGTTCATGTATGTTTTTCCTAAATCTCGACGCCATATTTAGTCGGCCACAATGAATTTCGAAAACTGCCCAACGGTTCTGGAAACTAGATAAAATTTGCTAAATTTTGAGCCTAAACATGATTTTTTGAAGTCAAACCAAACACGGCCGTCGCGTCGATTTTTTTGGCCATTTTTTTCTATAACAAATAAAATAAAAATTACGCTGCGAATGACTGGTATTTTCTGTCCAGCATACTCGCAGTGTAATTCAACACAAACAATGAAAAAAGAAGGATAATGTAAAATCGCACGCAGATGGGAAGAATCTGGTTAAGTACCTTGGTCTCAATGCATTTTTACAATACTACTATAAAACTCCACTTTCAGTACTAAATGTGTATACAAATATCGCACATACGCTCTTAATGCCCAGGTATTTTTGAACGTAATATCAAATTTAACTGACATAAAAGTATAATTGCCATAACAATGGAGATAAAAAAAATGTTTAAATGGAGTCGAACACTTTTTATTTATAAGAAAATACACGTTTACTACAAAATTTTTGTCTTACCTTTACAATGTAAACCTTGTGACTTTTCTTTTTAAAAGTGATATTTATATCTCTAATTTCTGAAAGCAACAAAAAGCTGATTCATAAAGGAAACATGCATATTTTACACAGAAATCTATCTAAAACAGTCTGCTAGATAGTATTTAGAAAAAGATCTGTAACAAAAAATAATAATATTCAGCAATAGGAATATTTCTAAAAGTCGACTAATAATGTAATGGCAATATTTATGCATCAAAATATTTTTGTTCATCCTATATTTGAAGTCAGAACTTTTATAACTTTGTTAAAATATATATTACAATATTATTGTAATTAAAATCGTGTTTTCTACTTACCTTATTTGAATATTGCGAGATGAAAGCCAAGTTCATGTGCAACATTCCATTTGTATACTTTTGTATTATAACCGACGTTTGCTCACGCTCCCATGCGCTTCAATTGCGCCATCGATGTTTGAACAGTTAACACTGGAATTACAATTTGTCTGTTTTGTACACGCCTTTTGTAATTTGAATGACACAAGTTTTTTGAAATTACAAAAGTACTGTAAACAACTTTAAAATTCAAACTTAAATATCGATTTGAGCTTGTAAAAAAATTCCGATTTTGATAATATTTAATAGAAGTTTTTGCATTCTATAAATTATATAATTTAAGAAAAATTACGTTGGTGGATTATTTAATCATTTCGAAAAATTTTATTCAGACATGGCAACTGTCGATCTACTAATAGCAGCGTTAAAGGGTTTTGGATATCCAACATTCGATCATACGCTCGATCGAAAAGAAAAATCTAATGGGATCAACCCTGCATCGGATATCCGAAATCTGATATACGATGCTCACTATGGTGGATCTCGAAATCGTGTGCCTCCTTCTAAAGCGTAAAAAAAGTAAAGAAAGAGGGTAACCGCTCTCCTTCTTTCGTTTCGCTTGCCTACGAAAAGGATAAACGATTTTTATATCCACCATTGAATGCGCGTTCAAAGTCTGTTTTGAATTCAAATAAAAATTTGTTATTGATATCATTTTTTTAATTACAGTTTGAGTTACATTTTTATTATATTCAATTTTAGATGATAGTGACATCAACGATGAACTTCTAACAATAAAACGGAAAAACATTCAGATCGACCTTATTGCTGGAGAAGAAACTGAAATGGGCGTTGAGAAATTGAAGAGGAAAAAAACTATGACAAAAGCAGCTGTAGCGAAGAAAGTTTTGAAAAAAAAGATAGTCCCAAATAAGAGAATTAATTTTGATGAAGATGGACAGGTATTTCTAAGACAATTTTTTCTTGAAAAATAAAAACAAAAGTTATTACTTATCAAATCAAAAATATTCTAGGAAATTATAGATTTTGCAAAAACTAAAGTGTCAAAACAGGCTAGAATTCTGGACCAAGAAATAGACTCTGGTATTAATATTGAAGCCGCAATAAAAACCTTGCGCTCCGAAGATAAATTTGACAAAGAACGATATAGACAGCAGGTAAAGGAAAAACATCGCGAGGAGAAACGAAAACAGAAAGAACAGAAGAAATCGATTCGGAGTCAACATGAAAATGAAGAAGATGAGTTGGAAGGAGCAATCAGTGAATGCGAAAGTAAATTAGATAGACCTGATTTGTCGTGGTTACCAGATGTGGATAAAATTGATGCCGAACAAGCAAAGGAATCGGATAAAAATGATAATGATCTAATCAAGAATGAAAATTATTATTTTATGAAATCAAAAAAATCAGCCAGTGAAAGTGAAGTCAGTGAGCATGGAGATCAGATTGACAGGTACATTCTATTTCGCTTTTTTATTAACTTTTTCTCATAATTTGAATCATTTAAAGAAACTAATTAAATGATAATTTAAATTATACTTTCATACATTTTTAAATAAAATAATTATAATATTTATAGGCTAGACAAGCGGAAATTAATTATTCTAGGAGGTGGAAAAAAATTAAAGAGAAAGCGCGCATTTTCACCAACATTTAGTCTACAAGCAGACGAAGAATTAGCTTTACAAATGTTAAGAAATTAAAACATAGTAAATGTCAAAAATATTATAGATTTTCATGTATTATGCGATCAATGTGTATTGAAAATATGTTACACATCTATAGAATGTATGTCGTACTAAAAACCATTATTCTTATATATATATAAAAATGACTACCCTGTTGTAAAATCTATTTGTATTATAGTCGGTAGTGTAGTTCTTGAATTAGGTACAATGGACATGATGTCGTCATGACGCTTACTAGGTTATGAGGATGATTCCATCCTCAGTCTCTTTCTGCCATGGAGGATGAAGCTCTCTCGACGATAAGGGTGGTACTTCAGTGCCCAAAAGAATTGGTAAGTACTTCATCTTGCATTATTCTGCATGTGGCTCTTTCGGGTAATCCTCATTGCCATGAAGTGTCGTGATGAGCTCCTTCCGATGTGCAGATACTTTCGATGAATTTCTAGGTGAATGTTTCAATGCTCTGGATATATGCAATATATTATATTTTTGTGCAACGTAAACGGTTCCTGTGTGATATTCTGGAAATATTTGATTTGCTGGAAACGGATGGATACTATATAGTTACATTACCTTTTATTTAGCAATGGAATATCTATTGACATTAGTAGTTTACCGGATAAGAATTTCATGTCAGTTTTCGTAATTTAGGAAACTTCTTCTGCTCTGATATGTGGAATATTGATATGATATCCCCTATTTTAGTGTGTATTCCGGCTATTATTTCTTGTAGCTGAATTTTGGAAATTGTTGTTAGGTGTAATTTTTTTTGTGAGCTGATTTAGATATTTTAATAAATGAATCTAATGCCTCTTGCAAGTGCTCTAGTTTCAGTTCGAAATGAGTTGTCCATTGAGCTATGATTTCATGGTACATATTACAGTGTCAGACATTTTCGAAGTTTTTTTCGGATTTGACCAATGATAACTGACTCCGATAGGTTTTTTCACGTAGAATTCGAATTTGGAAACGGAAGTAGAGGATGAGCTCTAATTTTCGAGAGAAACGGGGTCAAAAGTCCTAAGAAACGTGTTTTTGGTCATTTTTGAGAACGTGTAAAAATGTAACGCGAGTCAATAAAACCATCTGAGATAAATGGAATCAAAGCTTGGTTCTTGCTCTTTCGGAGTACAAAACAAAAAACCAGGTTCAATGACCTTAAAATGGTCGGGAACAGACTTTGTACATGTGCACGAACCGATTCCACCACACGCTTCCACCTTGGCGCTCGCTGATCTCAGAGAAAGAACGTGATTTCAACTGGAATCTTGGGAGCATGACAACTTGAACTGAAAGAAACAAGAACTCTTTAGAGGGCGCCAACGTCTATATGATTCGACATGTGTTCAAGTTGATACGCAACAAAAATGAACTCACGTTTTTTCTGTGCTTTCCACACAGATTTTTTTTTATGGGTATCCGTTTTTTTCATGAATTGTTTTGACTTCCAGTTGTTTTGCATGAACATTCCTGAACCATCATTCTAGTCCTGTTTTATTCACTCTCTCGAGCATTTGTAACCGATTTTTATTTCTTTTAAAGTTCAGTAACTTCATGCGTTCGCATACTTCTAATTCACATACATATGTATTAGCACTTTTAGATTTTCATATGAATTATACTTCAATCGTGAAGTTGCTAATTTGGATAAGAATTATGTACCAAACTACTGTTGCTCATATTGTTTGCGTTATCTGACAGGCTGGTATATTTGACCTTTTGGGGGTGTTGTCAGAATAGTGGTTGTCGTAATTGTTTTTATTAATTAATAGTGACATAGTAATTGTCCTTAATTGTAAGCTAGTTCAATCTTAGCTAGATGTTTTTGGAAAAGTGTCACGTCCGAGTTTTTTAGGTTTGCGTTATTCTTGTCTAGTAATTTAGCGATTAAGTAGGGTCCATGGTATTTGCTATCTAGTCTCTTTTGGGTCCTGACTTTCTTTTGGACATGAACCTTATTTAAAACTTTCCATAAAGTTGGCTTCATTTTGTTATCGCATAGTTTTTTTGAAAGCTGTTTTACGGTTATTAAATTATTAACAGATATAAGTTTTATTTCTGTTAGTCTTGATATTAATTCCTGTAAATACGTCCGGTAGTCCCCAGTTTTTAGTAGTTTTGAAATGAACTAGGGGTGCACGCTGTTTTCACGAAAAATATTTTATAACGGGTGGATTTAGTGGCTTCGTATTCGGACGTCTTGTGCGCGATCTTGTCCCAATCGTCATAAATTTGGGCACATAATCTTATACAATCTATTGCAAAAATATTCAGAATCAATGCTTCGTTAAGCTATGAGCAATTGTGACTGCCAAAATATCTCGTATGGGCACGGCAATACAGTATGTATTTAGAAATATTGTGCTGCATGGTTAGAATGTCTTCTTAAAGATTTGTTCCTTTTATGTCAAGATCGAAAGGATCCTCTCTAAGGGATGAGCAATGAGTCAGTTAACAAGAAGGAATTGATTATATGAAATATGTTTATTAACACAAAAATCAATTGTTTGTAAGCACCATGAAAATATGATAACAAGATATCATAGAATAATCAAAGTTGTTGGTATTTATCCTTAGTTGAAAATCAATTTGGTTGTAATTGAGTTCAATTGGGTCGAATTTGACGAGTTGAATCTTCCTTTTGTGGGTGTTTTGAGATGAGTCTTAAATAGGCAGTAGAATGTTATGGTCCAATCTGTTCAGATGATTGAGTTACTGATCTAGGTTATTTTGGAGGATTCTCCAAGTCGACTCCCTTTCACTTTCTACTGTCGCTGAATTCACGGATAAAAAAAATCTGTTAGAACTGGACTGACTTCTCGTAGACGTTACGTCGTGGCTTTGATTTCACTGAGTGAAAAAATCATGGTATAAAAGATGGTGAGACTGGACTGTCTTCTCGTATAAGTTACAACGTGGCGTCGATTTCACTGAACTAAACTGGACTGGAGTTTTGTTGGACCTTTCGCTTTTTATTACTGTAACTTGCGTCGATAAAATCACACACAGGGTAATGTTATCTTGATTCCTTTATTGGTATCTTGATCTGTTTATAACTTTGAGTCGATACAGTAGCGGGAAGTGACAATAATAAGGATATGAGCGAAATGTAATTATTAAATTTAAATTCAAAATGTAGATGTCAATCTTGGAAACCCGTACAATAGGTTCAAGAAATAGCAACTCAAAAACTACTAGAGCGACTAAAATTAAGTTCAAAATTGAACCAAGTGAAGAAACAAAGGAAAATTAAAAAGTAAATAGCGGTAAAAATAATATAATATTCAGGGAGGCGAATGGAAATAATATTACCGAATTTATGAGTAGGAATGTTGGGAAAAATAAGAATGTAGATAAGCAGGATAGAATAATACGACCATGTGCAGGCATAGTAGAATTAAACATAAATCAGAAAAGGCCTTGGTTTCTGATAAAAAATTTTCACGCCAAAAGTCACCATACGAAATCCACTTTTTTCCATCTTTGCAAAAAGTTCGGAGGTTGATTGCTTTCAGACACTGTAACTTGTGAACTTGTAATAAACCGTACCACCGCTATTCACGTGAGTGCCCCCACCGACCGCAGAGCCGCTCGCGCAGCTACCCCTGACTGGGTGCTGCTCAGGCTGGCCACGTTGACACCGAGACCGCCTCGACACCGGTCCTCCTGCTCCGGCCACATCGAGCGTCGATTGATGGGTTCTCCAATGGTCGACTCTCGGTGAGAGCTGGCACCCAGCGTCAGGTTCCCCTGACTGGGTGCTGATCAGGCTGGCCAGGTTGACACCAAGACTGCCCCGACACAGGTCCGGCCACATTGAGCGTCGATCAATGGGTTCCCCCATGGTCGACCCTCGGTGGGAGCTGGCACCCAGCGTCAGGTTCTCCTGACTGGTTGCTGCTCAGGCTGCACCAGGACAAACACAGACGACACTGCCACCGTACACAACCGAACCTAACCATTCCCCAACCGTACCCAACCGAAGCTAACCGTAACCCACCGTTTCATCCGTACCTAACCGAGTTCAACTATACCAGCCCGCATATACAAAACCGGTGAACCAGCTGGTCCCCTGACCAATGGCTGAAGCCATTGACCAGGAGACGAGGGGGCGGTACGTAACGTTAGGTACACCTGATTCACGCCTCACCCAGTTCTCACCGGGGCAACGTAAACCGGACCATCTCACCGGACGAATATACTTACCGACCGACCGACACACCAGTACCCTCGGCCCTGTGAATCCTGCCATGGCCGAGGCCCTGTCCAGGACCGGGTCCCGTCAATTACCGGTTGCCGGGCCCGACCTGGTGGATTCCGGACCGACCGACCCACCAGTACCCTCGGCCCTCTGGATACCGCCATGGCCGAGGCACCGAGGGTGGGGCGCCAACGCTCAGATACCGATAAGGGCGCCTCTCTCTAAACGACCGAGATTAGACCGTGCCCGACTAAACGAGCGACCAGATAAGAGATTTGGGTGAACGCGCCCCCCAAGGGGAATCGGGCTACGACAATGCATTGTAAATCGCCGATCTTTTAACACCTACGATTTTGTTTTGTTGTTTAGATAACAGAAAAGTGAATAGCATTACTAAAAAAGATTTATATCCAATATCTTAGATGAAAGAAATTTTATAAATGTTACGGTCAGCAAAATATATTTCAAAAATATATTGTACTTAAAAAGGGTTCATTTACGAATACCGGCAAAAAAATCAAAACCAATTATAGTTTTTACAGAACCAGGAAAAAGAATATCCCAACAAAAACGAATGCCATTCGGTTTAATTGACGCGCCAGCAAATTTCTAACGTTTATTTTATAAAATAATAATACTAGATTCAAAGCCCAATGTTTTTGTTGATATAATAATAGTTTCACAGGATATTAGAAAATACTTATATTATTTAAACTTATCTATTGATGAACTAAATGAGGAAAGCTTAACAATTAGCCCTAAGAAATGTGAGTTCGGATCCTGACAAGTAAAATACTTAAGTTTCGTTTCAAACGAAAGAGGTTTACAAGTAGACAAATATAAAATCAAACCAATACTAGATCTTCCCAGACCACAAAATATTAAATAGGAATGGACCGAAACAAAAAAAAATCCGTTTATTATAATAAAGGAACAGTTAACAACTACACCAATATTAGCTCGCCCAGATTTTAGACAACCACTTATTTCGGAGACAGACCCAAGTGACACTGGATTTGGAGCAGTACTAACACAAACAAGAGGCGGGCAGAATTACGTAATAGCATATGGAAGTAAAGGATTAACCGAGACTATTCAACTATTTTCACCTAGTCAAAATTAAATTTATGATCCTGGCGCCACGTGTGCTTGATCAGGGCGGTCCATTTTTCTGGGGGGTTATATACATCTTTTTTATGTTCCTGGATTCTCTCTTTTAGAGATCTTTTGGTTTTGCCTATATAATTTGCTGTATAATCAATGCAAGGAATATTGTAGACGACATGTGCTGTTTCAAGTTTTGGTGTGGGGTCTTTTGCTGATTTGAAAAGATGTGATAGGTCATTGGTATTGCGTGGGGCAATTTTTACATTGAAAGGTTTAAGGATACCTGAAAGTTTTTCAGATAACCCTTTAACATAGGGAAGTGACACATATTTCTGTGTTTGGCTAGCTGAGTTTTGTTTTTGCTTGTTTGTGTGAGTGTGAGAGTGAGCGGATGCCTCGCCCTCCCTCACAGATGAATGGTGTATGAGGGGCCCGGTTGTAGAGGCTTTATTTAGCAGATAATTGAGTCTATGTTTTATAGTAGAGCTGATTATTGTTGTTGGATAATTGTTTTGTGATAGGATATTTTGATTTTTTTGATGTTTTCTGTGTGAAAGTTTTTGTGTGCTAAGATGATGCCTCTGTCAACAAGGTTGTTGATCACATTAATTTTGTAGTGTAGTGGGTGGTGAGAATAAAAGTTAAGAATACGGCCTGAGTAAGTAAGTTTTTGGTACCAATTTGTCTTGATGTTCTCCCCTGTTCTGATCATAAGAACATCCAAAAAACATAATTTGTTGTGTGATTCCTCTTCTACTGTAAATTGGATTTTATGATTGTAACTGTTAAAAGTGTTTCTAATTTTGTCTATTTCATCAGCCGGTACTGCTGTTATTATGTCGTCTAAGTATCGAAAATAAAAGGGGAGTCGAAAGGGAAGGGAGGCTATACATTGTTTTTGCAGATCATCCATTACAATATCCGCAGCAATAGGAGAAAGGGGTGAACCCATGGGGAAACCAGATTTTTTTTTTGTAGGAATGGCCTTGAAAATTGAAAGCAGAATTTGAAGAGCAGATTCTAAGACCTTTTTCAAATTGATACCAAGGCATTTTTGTCTTTGGTTCTATTTGTGGCCATATCTCTTTTATACCTTTGAAAGCTAAACCAATTTGGACATTTGTAAAAAGTGATACAGCATCAAGAGATATGATTTTATGGCTCAGAGGCACCTGGATATTTTTGATTTTATCGATGAAATCGAAGCTGTTTTTTACTCGAGAAAATGGGGGAGGTACGTTACAGGAGATAATGTTGTTATAAAAAGATGCGAGATTGTAAGTGGGGCTACCACAAAAAGAAACAATAGGTCTGAGGGGGTGGTCTGGTTTGTGAATTTTTGGTAGACCATAGAATTTTGCTGGTAATGGATTGTTAGATTTCACATAGGCGCCACTGACAACGAGTGCGGTACACGTACCCCCACGCGCCAGTCTCCCCCAGACTGCCGCTCGACGGCGCACGCACAGAACGACGAGGCTATAAAGCCAGCGCCACGACGAGAGATCGGCAGTCGGTCCGGTGCGTTCGACTCGAGTAACATCGAGGAGCTCTCACCGGGCTAAGACTGAGCAGGTTACTCTGCGGACGGGTGTTCCCGTGGCAGAGCTACCTAGACGACATACTCACCTGGGCGATGACGTACTTACTTGGACGACGAGATACTTACCTGATGACGACGTACTTACCTAGACAACGACATACCTACCTGACGATGACCCACCTTCCTGAAGACGACCTACTTACCTGTAGACGACTTACCCGACGCACAATCCTCTACGAGGAGACGCTAGCCGACCGGTGTGCCGATGGATGGGCGTTCCCATGATCGGCTCACGGGATCCGGGTGCGGTGACTTCAGGCGTTCCTGATCACCCCACTTTCGGCGAAGCATCGACTCCTAGAGGCCCAAAGGACGCGATCCGACAGGTGTGCCGATGGATGGGTGTTCTCATGATCGGCCCACGGGTTTCGGGTGCGGTGACTAGGCGTTCCTGATCACCCCACCCTCGGCAGCGGAGGACACGAAGACGCGAACGTCCCGGGGAAAGCACAAACCAGACGACCATCGCGAACTAACGACACCGCTAACACCGGCAAGGTTAGACGTAACAGTAGACTTGTATCTTTTGGGTAGGAGAATAAACCATTCTTATGTTTTGTTAATGACACAACTGTCTCATTATTACGACTTCTCCTGTCCTCACATTCGACCCTGGCAGACTGCAGCATCCGGCAGAGGACGACCAGCCCGACCAGAGGAGAAGAAAGCAACCGTTACAAGTCATTCGGAATAACGACTCCTATCAGCGGAAGTCAACATTGCTCAGCACGTGATTCTTAAGTTAATTTTGTCCGCAAAGTCTAATATTACCAAGTTATGATTTTAAATCATCATTCTGTTGAATAATTTCAAATTCTGTCTTTAGTTCGGGATAGTTAATGAATTGATGAAAGTACAATAATACCCATTGCAAATTTCCAATCCAAAATCTCAAACTCTTATAAACCACGCAAGGGTCAAATTCTTTGAAATTCCCGCCAATATCAAGATCAAAATAATTCACATTCATTTACACTGAGAGACTTTTTTTTAGAGCAAATCATCAAAATGAATTATATTTTAGTATAAAACCAATCAAAAAACGTTGGAAGCACTCGTACGACATTCTGAAACGAGTTTCACGAAAAACCGAGAATGAATGTTTTGATTTTTGCTGCACGTCGCCAGGTTTCTGGCTAGATCTTATTTATAATATGAATTTCTCAAATATGCTTTGCAGGTTATAATATTCATTGTTCGACTTATTAGAATTATTTTTAGAACATTTTTTCGTACTTTTAATTTTTCGAATGGAGATTCATCATAATATTTGGTATTTGAAACACTAATTTTTCTTCTACACTTTTTAAAGACTATTATGACTATATTGGATTTCGATGCCATAATATGAATAAGTGTAATAAAACTTCGGCTTTTCCCATTTTAAAACAATATTATACTAAATTTCCATTCAATTTTTTAATTTACTTTAACGAAAAGTCTCTCAGTGTAGGCAATATTTACTGGTTCAATAAAATATCAAATACTTTAATACCTTGATGTTATATTTCCGGAATTCACATAACCGTAAATCTCGGTTTTCTAAATTTACAAAATTCTAGATTCTAATTTTTTTTCTTTTCGAATATTTTGAAGCTCGAACAATTTGAAAATTTTACTCAAAAGGATTTCTATTTTCAATTTCACAATTGGAATTCTGGTGGTTGCTGTCCGGGCATAATAACTGACTTTAGTTAGGCGCAAACTCCACGTTGGACACCAGTTGAAATGAAGGTTTGACCTGTGACTCTTATCTTTACAAAGAGAATAAAACAAGACGAACAAAAAATGACACCGATACGCAAAAACTGCAAATTTTACGTGAACACGTGTATGCAACCATAAAACTTAAAGTCCGGCTAATGCTGGAAGTCGAAAGTATGAGGGGAGTAGAGTAAAACAACCTTTTCACGTCAATCAAATAAGACCAACATTCATTGTGAAATCCAAACCTGGCGGTAGAACAAAGTTTATTTAATCTTTTGGGGATCCGAATCGATACACCACTCAATTATTTTTATAGAGAAATACATATACTTTCAGAATACGCGCGACAGTTACAACGAGGTACACAAAATTGCGGCAGTGAACCACGCAGAAAGGAGAGAAGGAAAGGGAAAAAAGAGCACTCGCAAAAGAAATTTTTCAACTCAAATCTTAAAAAAAAAATTCGCGAAATACTCTACAGTGTACTAATCAGGAAGAAATTGGTGATTGTTTATACTTTTCATGCTTTTATTCATGCTCTAGGAACCCCGCTAAAACATACAGTTAAAATCTATTGCCAAAAAATTAATTAAAAAACTTGAAATATGTAGGAAAAAGGTGAGACATTGACAGTCCCACCATAGACCTTTTCATTTGAGAAAAACGCTAGAGCGCATGTCAGATGACAGTCAAATATTTGGAGCATTTTCCGCAAGAGGAAAGAAGCTAACGATATGGGTAGTCTTTTTCCCACTTACGGAACGGACGTAAAAACGGCTCAAAACATTTGAAGGTGTTTATGACATCACAACATTTGCTTCTGTTCCTGAATGAAAAGGTCTATTCCGCAAAAGTTAGAGAAAAAGATGTTTCTACGGAAATATTGTTACCAATATTTCGACGGCTTCACTGTAAATGCATTGTGCATAGCTTTAAATCACGTTGGTTTCCCATATTATTTAAATTCCTTTTCAGCCTTCATACTACTCTAACTATTAGCAACTTTAAAAAAAAAATAATTAAAGTTTGAAAGGATTCTAAAAATCAGAAATGTGATAGAAAATTATGGAAACAATATAATTAGTTACTATCCCATAACCTTATTCATTCAATCCTAATTATTTTACTGACTTTTCCTTATCAGTAAGCAAGGATTTTCAAATCCTGATCAAAAACAAGGAAACTTTTGGACAAGGAAATAGGTTGGGTTTTAACGTAATACAAAATGTGTGTTTATACAACTCTACGCTGCCCTTGTTCAGTAATTAGAATTATTAAAAAAAAATAATGAAAAGTTTTGTATGCATCAGCCAAAATTTTCTGTACGCTTCATTATCTGTTTAAGGTTCCTTTCTTTTTTAGTAAAACGTCAAAATATATTTGTTATCACATAATATCAAATCACCTAATTGAAAAAATATTTTCATAAAAATTTATCAAGAAGTTAAAGGTGACATTCCAATGGTTCTAGGATCTTGTTGACCTGATTGTGCTGGACATTGCTGAGTTGAAGGGCCTGATTGAGGTCCAGTTTCCAAATTCTTCAAAAGTTCATTCAGACAATGTTCAGTTGACATGTCCTCTTGCAAGCAAGCTGAAAATGTGTTGTCCCTTAATTGATCAGGTAAACATTGTCTCAAGGCCAGCAAAGCTCTGCATAAAAAAGGTAGAAAGTTATAATCGCTTTGTAATATTTCACGGCACATAATACTTGTATTAGTAACAAAATTATTAAATAAGCATAACAGAAATATAATGATAAAAATAAACATTAATGCGTTCATTGTTACGATAATTTGACATTGGTCGAAACCTATTTTTCAATTTCTCCGATTTGGACCATGGGATAGCGCCCTTAGATGAAACAATTATAAAAATTTAATAGTTTTAAGCATGGGGTTGAAGCAGGCTATGAAAGGGGAGAAACTCCTCCATGTAAAAGTTTAGATTGATGTCAATAATAAACAGTGAGAATATTTTCATTTACACCATGAATATGTTTTAAATTGCTTGAATGTGGTTTACATGTCAGAGCATCAATCGACATTTATGCATTCATGCATAATTTTTACTTTAGCAGCTTGGTGATTTCCATGAGATAAATAATTTAAGAACTGCGATTATTTTAAAGATGTTTAAAACGGATCGCAAGTACAAACATCCGAACTGGACAAATTTTCTTGAAAACTTCACCCTCACTTATAACAAAAAAATATCATAATCATGATTCTCATTTTAAAAGTCATTATTTTCTTTATAAAATTATTATAATGCATGTTAAATATTTGCCATCCCATCATTTATCTTTGAAAGAGTAGTGTCTAAAATCGTTATAGGATTAAAAATTACTAAATATACTTTATAATCAATTTATAGAAAAAACTTTAATTTCCTTAAAATAAAAATCATGATTTTCAATATAAATCCAAACTGATAAATTGTATTTTATATTACAAGATATTTCTGGACACTATATCAATTCAAATTTAAGAATTGAATGCGAATAATAAACTAATTTTGCAACTTAATCTGAGCTAATAAAGTTGGCAACCTTTTTGAAAATCATTACACTAATAAAAATTTCCACGCTAATGTCAATGTCAAAATTTAATACAACATATTGGGTCATTAAATATAAAGTAGAAAGTTCATATTCACAAGTTTGCTTTATTGTTCTTCGAATAAAATAACATTTCAATTATTTAAAGTATGCTCCTGAAAAATCGATTCACTTTTGCCATTTCAATGGTAATTAATTTATGCCTTTTGCATAGAAGTCTGGAGAGCGAGAATCGATGAAAGCGCGGAAGGCATTTTTGACAGCCTGTTGGGAATTACATATTTTTCCTCGTAAGAAGTTATCCAAATTCTGAAACAAATGATAATCAGTTGGTGGAAGGTCCGGTAAATACGGAGGATGATCGATAGTTTTCAGATACAATTCCAGAATTTTTAATTGCGTCCGATTTGCAGTGTGTGGGTCAGCATTAGTATGTAGGAGAATTGCCTGTCTCTGTTCACTAATCTCGCCTGTTTTTGTGCCAGATTCTTTATCATGTTTTCCAGTTGGTTACAGTAGGCTCCTGCTGTGATCGATTGACCAGATGAGTCAAACCGTGGCTGTTCCACCAATCAGTAAACATAAGCTTCTTTTCATGAATGTTTAGTTTTGGACTGTGTTTTGGTGCTTCATCCTTATCTTACCACCCTGTTAAACACTTACGATTATCATAGATGATCCTTTTTCCATTACAAGTAACGGTACGATGCAGAAAAGACTCTCCTTTATTTTGCGAAAACAAACAAACGTAAGCATTTTTTTACATTGCTGATTTGACGCAAATGATCCAATGTGGTTAGGATAGAAACACCAAATTTCGATGCTGACTCACGAGTAGTTTCATATGTGTCACTCTCTACAATAGCTTTCAGTTCATTATTATTCACTTTGAGTTGGGATCTTCCACGAGGTTAACTTTCAAGGCTGAAATCCCCAGAACGAAATTTCGCAAACCAAAATCATACTGTAGCTTCACAATGTACAAAACAAAAACAAATACTAATGCAAAATATCAAAGATATTAAATGTCTAAATTAATAAATTGAAAACTTTCAACTTCATATTTGATGACCCAATATTAATTTATTGTCTATATGTACAGTACCAGTCAGAATTGTCAGTACACTACTAAAAATCGTATTAAAAACATAGTCTAAGTGAGATTAGAGAAAAAAATTGAAATCCATATATGATAAAGCTTGGAGTCTCCCCTTTAAAACCCAACTAAGATACTCTAAAAATATTTAGTCGTTTTTAAGATATGATTAAATTTGTTAAGTTCTGCACGTTCAACTTGCAAGGGTCGGCCGACGCTCGTCTCTTAACCAGAATAAAATAGGAGCTTGGCACCTCTTAGGCCCCCGTCGTTAGATTTTTGTTTCTTTTAATGAAATAAGTCTCACGACTATAATAAATTTTCAACGCAAATTTATAATACTAAAAATTAATTGCAAAAAACATTAATGATTAAAAATAATGCAAAGATTTATGAAAAGATTTTTGGAGGACGGTATTGAAAGTAATTAATTCAATTAATGTATCACTTCTATTGTAGTTACAAATTTTAATTCGAGTTCAAAAGTTCTCAAAAGTGAATTCTGACTGCAGGTTTATTTTCACGTCAGGATTTCGAGATATTCTAACCTAAAAGTGCAAAAAAAGCCATATTTTGTCATTTCTAGAATCAAATGTTTCGCATTATGTTTACAATGTTACAATGTTCATCTCGAAAATTCTATGTGATGAAATCGACAAGACAGGTGAAGAGCCAAAAATCGTAATTATCTTATTGATTGTGGCTGAAGTTGAATTTTATCATTCTCCTGCGCGAATTAGTCGTTACTAACTGCATTCGGTTGCCTTTTTCAGTTTTAGAAATTACCATTTTATTTCACAGTAAGTGCATTAGTACTCTTGTTTCATTTCGTGCTGTAAGATTGACACTCACGATTAATTTTCAATATACGAGTATATTTAATTTACGTTTCACAATGCCAAACATACGTTGTGTAAATGATTTCGATAATTTCTGCTATGTTTGTCGTCAGTGCGTCACACACTGGGAGGAAATCAACTTTTTTCGTTCAAGTGTCCAGAGCCTTCAATTTTGGTCCAATTTTTATTTTTTTAACATCAGAGTCCATTAAATTTTGAAGATCTTCGCGGTCAGAAATTTTGTCTCCTCTATTTTTGTACAGTGTGGGCCATCTAACATTTGGAATTTGAATCGGCTATAAACCAAAAACCTATGGATATTTTTTCAAAAGTAGGGTTTTATTAGAAAGATTGAATCTTTACATTTAAGAATGAAACAAAACACCTTACAGTACCCCATTCGATCAACCCAATTTCATCTTTTCAGATGAAGCCCATTTTCACATCGGAGGCTATGTCAATAAGCAAAATTGTCGCATTTGGAGCTCAGAAAATCCAAATGTCATCATTGAGAAGCCGATGCACCCACATCGAGTGACTGTTTGGTGCGGATTTTGGTACGGTGTCATCATTGGGCCATTTTTCTTCAAAAATAAGCAAGGAACCGTCGTTTCGGTCGATGGCGAGCGTTATCGTGCTATTCTCAACAAAGTTTTATTTCCAAAAATTAAAGAGGATGACATGGGCAATATTTGGTTTCAACAGGACGAGGCCACATGCCTCGGAGCTGTGATTTGACCACATCGGACTATTCTTTGTGTGGAACCGTTAAGGATAAGTGTTACGCTAACCATACAAAGACGATTGAGGCCTTGAAACACGAAATCGAAGTTGCCATTCATGAGATTGAAGCCCAAACAATCGTCGAAAATGTACTTAAAAATTGGGATGATCGAATAGGGTATTGTGAGGCCAGCCGCGGCAGTTATTTGAATGATGTGTTTCATTCTTAAATGGAAAGGTTCAATATTTCTAATAAAACCATACTTTTTAAAAAATATCCATAAGTTTTTTTATTATAGCTGATTTAAATGCTAAATGTTAGATCCCCCCCCCCCCCCTGTATTAATAATTTTTTCACTCAAAATATAAAAAAACTGAAATTTTTTACGCTTTAATAACTGCTAAGGGAAACTGTACATTTTCTTAAATGAATGTTTGGGGCCTTACAGAAAACAAATAATTTGTTTATTATTCCATTTAATTGTTATAAACAAATTTTCTTTTTGTGAAAAGTGCTTGGTAATAATGTAGGAATGACATTAATTCATAAAAATAATTAAAAAGATAATAATAACCATTGTTATGAACAATTCTTGTGGCGAAATATTTAAATTTGAGACTTTTACAAATTATAATTTCCTTCAAACGCCAGAACGACTTCAGGTATTCATTCAAATCATAAATCTTTAATAATATTTGGTATAATATAACCATGTAAATTTTTATAAACAAATTAGATAAACTGTGTGACGTATTATGTGAACGGCCCCTTAGATAAGTAGATCTAGGGAGATCTGACCAGATCTACTTAGATCTGATCAGATCTGGTCAGATCTCGACAAAATCAAGATCTGGTTAGTTCTGGGAAGTTAGATCTAACCAGTTCTAACAAGATCAACTTTTTTCTCGTGGGAGCTCAACAATATTAATGAGTTATTACAGTTCTTCGGAATTGTTGGTATTTTCTTTATTCATTATTTATTCATCTATATTCATCTATATCATGTGTATAATGATGATGATTGTGTTCACGTTATTGTGGCCCCGATCCATCTCAATCCCCACACTAGTATTAAGATTATAGAAAGAGAGATTAGAATTTCAAGATCGACTATAGAAAGGATATTAAAAAAAGCAAACTACTATCGCAATCTAATCCTGTATAGATGCATAAATGTGTATCTTTTTAAAATTTTTAAATGATCAAATAAGAAGACGAGCCCTTTAACTATCCATATCAGAACTTAAAAAAGAAAAAAAACAAAGTGCTTATCCCTTCGGATTTTCAGCATGTGGGCTAAAGCGCAAATTATTTCAATAATTTTTACAAATTAATTTGATAATTGTAGAAACTCACAAAATATTGAGCAATAAGTATGGATATCTTGATAAGAGTGTGTTCCTTAAGATACGTAAAAGCTCAAGTGAATTAATTTCTTGACAAAATTTGAACTCTATAATATATGTTTATTCTAGATTCAACTTAATAAATTAAATTTTGTTTAGCAGTTGGATTTTTTTTTACCCGCAACTTAAAGAAACCGAGTGCGAAGCGGGACGATCAGATCGCGTGCAATAGGGGCGCTCATACTTGCAAGTGACGAGAATGTCCTCCAAGGGGGATTCCCACCGTAACGGATCTAAAAAAGGTCTTTTGTCTGGATTATTTTCTAATTACTAAACACATTATTTAAGATTCAGAAAAGATATATGTTTCGCAAAATGGCGGAATTAGACAAAAAATCTTATTTTTCGAAGGTTTTTAAAAATCCAAGGTACTCAATCGATAGTAGTTTTAAAAATGAAAATAAAAGGAAAATATGAAAGTTAGCTATTTCAATTACAACTATTTTTAACATACTCGTACAATATTTGTGCAGTTTATATTATGGCTATTGGGAAATACAGATGCGGAAGTTAGAGCTGAAATTTTGCCCCTTGTAGTTTGGGAAAGTAATAGTAACGAGTCTCTAAATCTGGGGATAAACTACTATCAAATAGACAAATAAATTCTGAGAACATGAAGACAGTTGAGAAATAATGCCCAATATCAAGAATCAACATCAAGTTTATAATTAACAGTTTAAAAATTTGACTTAAAACTTTAAAAATTCATCAGTTTGTACCATTATAAAACTAATTTACGCCGAATAATAAGTTCAAAAAATTTTTTTTACAAAAGTTAAAAACAAATTTCTTAAAAATAAAAAATTCGATTTTCTTAAAATTGACTAAACCAATTTTCATGCCTCAAATATATATTGTAGAGGGTATTAAGGCAATCAAAAAGAAAAATTGACACTTAATTCCTTCAACAGGAAGGGGGTGAAAAAAATTATTGTAGTTTTGAAACAATTTTTTTTAATCAAAGTTTTTGTTGCAACATCGCTATTTTTTCCTATAATATTCTCATATCCCAAGTAACAATATATATGTTTTGGGATGCGATCAGAGAATCACTTCATAGTTTAAAAAAAGAAAATATCAATGTTGGCCCCTTATATGTATGTAATTCCATTAGAACAGGGGTCCAACTTCTTTTTTAGCTTATAACTCTATAAAGTAAACATCATTTGAACAATGCACCTCACTCTAATATGATATACACCTAATCTTCGTCACTGTTTTCCTCTATCACGGGATTCATATTGTTCTGTGTAAACATTTTACTGAGAATTTCAGCAGGTCTTACGATTTTCGACAAATATCTCGCGTGCGATTAATAATAAATCATGGCTGCTATATGAGAACAGCAGCCAACTGTTCTTCGGCCATTGGTACATCCACAAGCATATCTTCCAATTCCTGTAACACCTATACTGTTTGGTTTGTAACCAATAAAACATCTATATAATTTGCGACTAATGTGTCTTGACTGTGCCTGGATCTTTAAAATATTTGCCTGCTCTTTCACAAATTGTAAATTAATGGACCCATTATCGTTCATCATTTCCGCCAGGTACAAAACTGCTTGAGAGAGTTGATATGAACCTGTGAATAAGATTTTTAGGTCCTTCTCTATCGATTCTGGAAAATATAAAAGGTCGTTAGAAGAGAAACTTTAAAACATAAGCTTTTTACGGAACCAGCCTTTCTCCTCAGCTTCATTAGCCAAAGTATTTTCTACATGTGACTGATGATTCATTCTCTTTACAATTTCTTCTGAAAGATGGGCAGAAATGCTGCAATTTTAAAATACAACCCAACATTGGAAGCAGTTTGTTATCAATTATATGATCCAGCAATCGATATTTTTGTTTAATTATCTCATGGCCAGATTTCACTGACCAGCGAATTTTTGTCATGAAACGAGACTGTTTTGCTTCTTTAGTTGTCAGCTGATTTCGCTTGCCCTTTAACGCTGGCATTAAGTACAGTAAAGCCTTTTGACTCCAGTACGTCTTTCGCATCTCGAAAACTACGATCAAGGAAAAGTTTGTCACCTTCATTCAATAATTTACACAAACCATGCGGTTTTTCAATAAGATTTTTTATGATTTCAGCGTCATTCTGATTTGCATAAAATGGTCCTGCTATGTCTAGTACTGGTCCGGTTGTTGTACAGATAGTAAAAGGCTTGCATGAGGGAACCTTTTTTTGTCCCGAATAAGATTTCCTCTGCTACTCATTGTTACTGCTTTTCTGATGGCGGGCCGGTACCGTCACAAATTAACATTAGCTCGGCAGTAGAATTGATCAACATTTTAGAGACATCAGTAGTGTGAGAATCAAACAGCTCACGTCTAGAAATAGCGTTCAATCCAAATAGGGAGGGTAAGACATCTTTTTAAAAAAAGAGTTCATGATAGAAGCGACATAGTCTGAAACAAGTTACTCTCGTTCTAATTGCAAAATTGCAGCAATCATTTTGTTGAAGTTTCCTGATCTTAATTTTAATAATATTTAATAAATATGAATCAATTTAAATTAAAAACGGGTTAAATACTACATGAATACACATAGAAACATTTTCTGGATAGCCAGTAAACTCAATTAGTACGACCAAAAATTTGAAAAATGTTTGCAAAAGAAGTTACTCTGGTCAAAATTGCCCTGTGTGTGAAGAAATACCTATATATAGGCACTGTTTCATCCAAATCGACACGGAATCCTTGAATACGTTCTCTTGTGAGTAAAAGTTACTATTTTCCACTTGTTACCAAAATTATCCTGTGATCATAATGTAAAAATGATTAGTATTTCTAATAATTACCTGGGATTATCAGAGAGACGAAGATAACATCGAACAACATGTTTTAATAATCGTGCGGAAGGATCCTTGGCTAAAGATAAGACCATTTTTCCGAGAATCATTGCGACATGACTGAATCTGTCATAGGTTTGACAAATGTATGAAAGTCCACTGTCGTCTAGCAGTATTTTTTGCAGAATAAATGTTGCCACTGTTTTGCATAACTCTGAACCACTTTCCATAATTCGCAAGCACAGTGGGATTATTTCTGTGGTTAACAAAAATGTAATAACCTCTTGTTCATCTGTTTTAACAAGTGCTCCAATCACTCCCAAACTTGTAAGTCGTAAGTACTCGAATGGACGTGTCTTTATTACAGTATGTAAGAAAGGATATAGAAAAAGAGGAACATGAGCCTGTAAGCACACAAGATAAAAATATATTGTAATTTAAATCAATGACTTTGGTAATATTGGAAAATACGTTTTTGGCTAATACAGGATATTCCTCAGCTCACACAGCTTTCAATTTTTTATGGTTTACATGGTTAAGAATCCACTCAAAAATGTTAAGATAAACACAGCTGATAAACACTCAACGAGGCTTTTGGCTGTGTTTCGCTCAACACGGCAAGTGCATGCGTGCACGTATACTGCAGTGGCCCCAAAACGTAAGGGCTGACGGCCTCCACAATAGATGCCTCGAGCTCATTGCGTCTTCCTCATTCAACTAACTTGAGGCAGTGGAGCAAAGAAGAAATCATGAGTTGAGAACATCCATGGTAGGAGCCGCCATCTCCCACGTTCTGGGCTCATTGAAAGAAATGGAAAAAGTAAAAAAAATTTAGAATGAAGGAGATTCTAAAACATAATGTACATATATTTATAATTTATTTATACCACTTATTTAAAGTAAAGATGCCAATTTCACACAGTGTTCCTATTTTTATACGTATATACATAGGAGGTCTAGCTTGAGTTGTTCTTCGCCATTAGCTCTGTCTGTCACATTTAACAATTATTGCTGTTTCAGTTGAAGTTCTGTAACAGGAAATGTAGTTCAATGTCAAAAGATCCACCATCAGATAACGTTGTTCCACGATGAAACTTGGATTTTCGGATTCCTTTGGTATGTTTTACATTGTATAGTATACGATATACACAGGGTTTTCCAATTAGAGGTTTCATTTTGATTTATAAGGAAAACGCGTGTTTTTTGTGAAAAATCATTTGACTTTTATTTCTTTAAATAGGGGAAGGTTTGTCATTAATAATGAAAAGCAATATCAATCATATGGCCTCCACGGCTAAATTTGCAGAACCATGCTCTTTTGATGAAATTTTCCATTACATTTTCGCACATTTGGAGCTCTATTTCGTCGATAACAGCAAGAATATTCTCATTGAGTTCTTGAATTGACTGAGGAGCATCAGCATAAACCTTGTCTTTCACGAAACCCCAAAGAAAAAAGTCTAGAGATGTTAAATCGCATGATCTCAGCGGCCAATAGTAATCGCCGTTTCGAGAAATCACTTGGCCTGGAAACTATTCACGCAAAAGACCGATGGTTTCGCCACTTGTGTGGTACGTAGCACCGTCTCGTTGGAAATAAACATCGACCACATCCATATCTCCCAATTCTGGCCATAAAAATTCATTAATCATGGTTCGATAGCGCAATCCATTCACCGAAACAGACGCTCCAGCTTCATTTTCTAAAAAATAAGGCCCAATGATCCCTCATGCCCAAAACCCGCACCAAATAGTTACACGTTGCAGATAGAGAGGCTTTTCAATAATCACTTTTGGATTTTCCGAACCCCAAATGCGACAATTCTGCTGATTAACGTAGCCTACAAGGTGAAAACGAGCCTCATCACTCATAATGATTTTTCGGTGAATTTCAGATTCATTTTCATGTTGCCAAAATAGCGGGCTATTCAAAATGAAACCACTAATTGGAAAACCCTGTATATCGTATATAATACGAGAATTCACCAAATTACACAAAGGACTTCACAGAATTCCTATAGAAAATTCTGCTAATTCTTTCTGAAAATTTGTGCCATGATAGTTCTCAACACGTAGAACAAGAATGTCTACAGGCTTAAAGTCCTGCAACGGTCGCTTTTTAGATAGAGCACCCTGAAGGTAGTCCTTCTGTCTCTCATAGAAAGTAGTAAAATGCAGTAATTGGTTCGATGTTCAATGATTTTAAGAGTACTATAGTACTCTTCAAATCCTGTGAAGAGGGTGTGTAATAAATCGAGTAGTCAAGATACAGTGGCACGATTTCTCAATGTCTTACCCCATGCTCTTATTTCCAATTAATCATAACTTCTGTTATGAAACGTCCAATGTAACTTTTAAATGTGTGTTTAAAAAGCTACTTGTGAACTTTTCAATCAATTAACCGCTTTTTAGTAAGAAAAATAAAAATTTCTCGTTCTTTTTTCATTTCTAAGTGCTTGAGAACAATTCAAGGCCCATAGAGCTGACAAGTGCCAACGTACACACGAATAAAAATAAATTATTAGGCATCACCAACCTGATATAATCAGCTAACTGCCTTCCTTATATTCCAAAATCTAACCTTCCCTCGCCTTTGTTCGGGACATATCACCTCCACCGCCGGCGGAGGTTGCCCGACTCGTGGACTACTGCCAAAAAAACGGTCACTGCTTGGTGTTAGGCTGTGACGCGAACGCACGCCACATAGTGTGGGGCAGCAGACATACCAACGTCAGGGGAAGGGAATGCCTAGAATATGTAGCAGGAACCGATTTGGACATTCTTAATCAGGGGAACGAACCAAGTTTCCAGACAGCCGAAGAGAAGTATTAGACCTATCTCTCTGCTTGAGATTGGTGTGAGTCTGTAAAAGGGTGGAGAGTAGCCGACGGGAACACTATCGTTGGGCCCGGCGGAAGTATAAAAGCGCAGTACAAGCTGCAAGCAATGCCAGCTGGGAGAGGTTCAGGCTCCAGGCTCTTCACCCACTTGGTAAAGTGAAGACAGCAGTAATCCGGCTGGCTGAGGCTGATCTCGCCTCGGCTTCGTCTCGGCTTTGCCTCAGCTACGCCTTGGCTTCGATCTCCTGCAAGCATTGTCGCTCGTCGCGTAATAACCCTCATTCTGGGCATCGGCGCATAATATAATAATATAATATTGAAAGTTATTCATCGACTGAAAGATATTCTCCTTGGCAAAATTTTTATATAGGTATATAGATTATTAATATATTATTATATAGAGAAATTTTTATATATTAAGAGCGATAATTTGTTTTAATCTTAATTTCTCTGAGAATTGTATATTTCTTTGAAAAAGCAATTATTATTAGCGTATCCCTATAGAAAACAATATTGACTTATTGTTAGTAATCTTACTGTATAAACGAAAATTATATGGTATGAATATTAAGCTTTCAAAATATTATCTTTGATAATTTATTTCTTTTTTCTATACGTCTCCATTATTATTTAGTGATTTCGTGCACGGGAAAATGATTAAGTCCAATATGCGAATAATGTTTGTTTATTTAATCCATCTATAGAGAGGTGCTCAGGACGGAAGGTCAAGACTTACTGAATTTTGAAATCACAAATTGAGGGTGTAAAGAGTGAGTGGACTAGAGAGTGAGAAATAGGTATAAGTGTATGAAAGAGTAGGGGAAATACACAGGTAATTGGAAAGAGTACCTCAGGAAAGGTACCGACAAGACTGTCGACTCAAGGCATAAAATATTTGAATTCGGATTAGGAAAAACCTGACAGCTGGGTTACGATTACAAGATGCCGATTTTTATGATCGATCGTTTTGAAATTGTTGAACAAAAGATGTTAAATGAGGTTGTTTACAGTAACTTACTTAGGCAAGGCTTCTGGAGCTATAAAGGCGTAAATTCTGTAGAAGAATAATAGAAAAAGAAAATCGAAGTGAATAGAACCTGAAATAAAAGAATAGAATTAGAAATAGAAATAAATAAGAAGGGTCCTGAGCACAAATGTACAATACAATAGACAAAAGTATAAAATATATATACAAAATATGAAAATTTAAGCATTTTAGAATTTTGGTGTATAAATGTAACATTAATAATGTGCTTTATGTATGATGTGTTTGCGTAATAATAAAAACAAAAAAATTTATTTAATGAGTGGAGTATGTGATAACAATCACGACAGTTTTAACCAAGATAATAAAAGAATATTGAAAACAATTTGTCGATGAGCTCTTCAGCTACTGCCGCAAGGAGTTGAAGGACCAGGAACACCTCGACGAACACCAGCTTCTTGTGTCATTACCACCTCACCCCGGTGCAGCAGTCACGTGCGAAGTTCAAACCACTCCCGACTACTTCCTTACGTCTGCCGCTACCCAAACTCCCATGAATCCCCGAAAACTATCCCGATCCGTCCAAACTTCGATCCCCACACCAACGCACTCCCGATCCATCCAAACCTCCACCCCCACACTACCGCACTCCCGATCCACCCAAACATCCCCCGTAGATTCCCTTTTGCGCGGATTAACCACGGAGCCCCCTAACGCCGACCCTAGAGAGGAAATCAATATAGATCATAGTCCCCTTGTAGCTCCCGACGAGCATCCCATTTCAAGATGCAACTTCTTCCGACCCCCCGCACCCGAAAAATTAACGACCCCCACTAGACGCCCTCCACCTTCCCTATTAGAGATTAAAGTAGAGCCCCCAGCGAATCTAGATCCGCTATCCCGAATGTTCGCTGCCACCTATGCGGACCTTTTGTTTACGTTGTGGGAAGCCCGGGGTAACGGTGAACCAGTGCGCCCCTTGCAGGAATAGGGGCAGCCAGGATGGTCCTGCCGCGAAGCTTACTAGGTCCCCCTATTAATCGCCTACGTGCACCACGAGTATGCCTAATTTTTTGTTTCCTCTTTTCTTGTATTCCATTCATCTATTTGTTTTTTTTTATATTTTTCAACGTATAGTTTTTAAGCACCTCCTACAATCATTTTTATTCTTTTATTGATCATGTTCTTACTTCTTTTTTTTGAGTATTGTTCCGAGTCCCGTCATATCGTCCCCACTCAACCATTATCGACCCTATCCGACCTCAAGGTATAGAATATTGATATATATCTTAATATCGTCCCTCTTAGATTGCCCTCGTTCCGTATTTTCCGCCTCACGTCCTAATATGTTAACTGCATCTTAGATACCGGCCCCACCCCACCATATCGAGTCCATGCAAAGTTAAATTTCCGTGAGAGTTGACGCAGTGCACCCAGTTTTAAACTCGCAGTAAATTCATGGACGTTTCGACTTTCCCCTATGATTTAATTTTCGGTCACCCCTTCTAGTTCCAGAACCTTACAACCTCCTTAACCTTCTACGTCTCCTTCCAACCCTTTTGCACACCTCCATGTATTATTTAACTTCCAATTTACCTTCTCCTAAACATATTTTAAGTCCCTAAAGTTTTAGAAATGTAAACTTCGCTAGCTACGTTGAGACCTGTAATTGTGATATTGTTAACGTTGAGACTGAATATGCCATGTCAAATAATTTTGGACGAACTAGAGTTGTAGCTCAAAAGTAAACGTTAATCTTTCTTTTATTCATTGTCTTGCCAGGCTAACATACTAGGATTAATTGTGATCATGAGACTGAGTATAGTATAACGTACTTGTGATAATATTTATAGTCTGATTATAGAAACCCCGTGATTACCGTAGTATAAAATGCCACTAGTGGTAGGAAAATGTTGAATATATATTTAATAACGCAAGTCAAGAAGAAGCCACCCCGAGAGCTTAATTATTGAGACCCCTATTTGGAGCATTGTCGACCCCGTGAGTTTAATTATTGTGTCCCCTATTTTGAGTATTGTCGACCCCGATGACTGATTATTGTAACCCCTAGAGATTGTGAATCAATAAGCGAATAAAGCCACAGCACTAGAACCATATTAATGAGTACCATATCTTTCAGTATTGAATTTAGCGACCCTTATTTAGTAGTTGTTGTTGATATTAGCATGATTTGTATTGGTATTGGTAATTTATGTTTACGAACCACAAGGTCCAGTCCGGGAGTTCCGTGCCGTAAAGTATGCAGGTGGATTTCTGGCGGGTTGCGAGGAGGCCTTACTGACCTAGAGTCTTTAAAGAATAAGGATGAAGAATAGAGATTGAGAATTTTTGTTTTGTTTTGATGACATTTCACCAGCCTTCGGTTAAAGACCGGGTTCGGTCCTTTCCGGGGAGGAGGGTGTTGTGACGTTGCAAATTTTTGCAACTCACAATTCTTATTGAACATATTAAATTAAATTAAATTCAAAGTTTTGCGTTAAGCTTTTTGATTTTTTTGGTGAATCTAAAGGTTTTCTCAGAGGCTGCACGGTACTCCGGGACTAAGGGCTATTTTTGTGTTTGTATTTTAAGTATTTACTGCCATATTTTGTTTGTTTGTTATATTATTTATGTAAAACCACCGATGATGCTTCTGGACAACGAGGGATCCGGAAGGAATATGAAGACCGAGGTAGAACGTTTGCTGTTGTCTAGCCCGAAAATATGCCAATTGTGCTGCACATTGCTGAATCTGGCGCTTTCGAATTTACCGCCTAGTTTGGACCCATCACCACCGCCGTCAACCCATGCACTGGGCACCCTACGAAGATGCCTCCAGGACCTGCGCTGCGTTTTCTGTCACAAGGATCCTGGACGACTTCTCCACCTGGTGTGGAACTACGTAGACCGAGTCATGGGCAACTCTAGTCTCGACCTCCAGTTCTACTAGAAAGGCCCCTATAGCCCAGGCCCGTGACATGCCACCTTTTTTTTATTGGATCCCAGCAAGATTCCTCGTAGTACGGATGAGCAAGGGAGTCCCCCAAATTATGATTATTAATATGGATGTCAACGGAGGGGAAGGAGAGTGGAGCAACATCTGCTGATAGCCCAGGTCGACAACCCAGAAATCAGGGAAGGTAATAAACACGTGGGGTGCTGCAGACACCACGTCAATAAGTCCCTGAATTCGTCTGAGCTTCAACACCATAGCGGCGCGCCACCAGCCAATCAGCGCGAGGAACCAGCGGTCGGAGAGGTAACCGCAAGACATGAGCCACCGACAAGCGACAGCATCGTTCTACTCTGTCGGCAGCCTCCGAGGATTCAGCATCGTTACCCGTGATAAAGTGTCTAATTCCTGTGAGTTGGTGAGGTTTAGTGAACTTTAAGGATTTTGGTGAGGTGAGGTTTTCCTCCATAATTTTCCCTTACTCGAGCCAGAAATCCCGTCTTACGTGACGACCCCCCCCCCTCCCCTTGTTATTACTTTAAATTGCATGACCTCGCTTGTGCCTGGGATTGTTTTCCCGGGGTGAGACGGTTGGTGCCCATTGGGTAAAGTCCCTTTTTCTTGCTCCCATTTGACGGTCACACGTGGCTGGTTGGATATCTTGACTGGGCCTTCATAGAATATTTGACTTATTGTGATGTTTGATTTGTTGTAATATTTGATTGATTGTGTTATTTAATTTGATTCGACCCTTACGCCCCCCCCCCTGTAGTTTTGACGAATTCTCGACCCAGTCCCATAGTACCGGACAGAGTAGCCTAACCTCATGGGTTAGCCCCCCCCCCCTTCACCTTTTTAAAATTGTTTTATTATTTTATTTGAGCTAAAGTAATTTCGACCCCCCCCCCCCCAATTTGTTGTGTATCGCCCCCAGTAGATAGTCTAGATTAGATGCGAATTATTGTCGGTTTGAAGCTGTTGTTAAAGATTTAATAAATTGTCTATGAGTTTTATAGCGATCTTGTGTATATCTATCTCGTTTATAGGTTAGAAACTCTTCCGTGACCTCCCCTACTCTACCGACTCGAGCTGAGCTAGCCGAGTTTGCCGTTTTCTTATCGTGTAGATGTGATACTACTGCGGCTTCTTAAAATTTGTTCCGAATTATTTTATCAGTATCTGCTAGTTTCGTAGCGATTTTAATCTCATTACATACGTGCTTCATAAGCACTAGAGCCTTTATTTTTGTTTAATCAATATTATTTAATAAAATGGTACATTATTTGTATTTTACAGATTATAATAAATATCACTGATGAGGGCTCCGATCTGATCCAAAACGTCTGATTAAATAGACTTAATCTTTTTTGGACCCTAAAGCCAATTTTTTCAACAACCTACCATTTTATTAATATTGAGGGTCCAAACATGGCTTCAAACGCCTGAACGCAGCAAAGTAACTCAGTGAGCCTACTCGCCTTCTCCCCCCACCACTGTCACTTTGCTGCGTTCAGGCGTTTGAAGCCATGTTTGGGGCGGTTTTTAATAAACTTTGCAACATTTTGGCGAAAAAGCAAGATTGACGTTCTGTTGTCCTTGATTTATATTTTTAATAGCCGTTTTCAAAATAAAAATAGGACCGCCTCTGTGGCAAGCAGACATTTTACAATTAACGCATTAAATAAATTAAAGTGTCAGTAGAGCAGAAACGTATTATCTTAAAGTGTCCGTTTTTTTATACACTTGAAGAGCATAAAGTCTGCTACTTTTCCACCAAACCTCAACCTAAAAAGTTAAAATTTTACTGATATATTAATTTGTTTAACAAAAGCTAAATTTCCCGGTTTTTTCAAAGTTTCTCCGCTTCTAATTATCCAATCAGACCAAGCGACAGCTCATTTTATTCGCAATTCAATTGTCTACAACTTTTCAGTTGATGTCATTAAGATTGGATAATTACCTTAAATGTTATAAACAAAAAACTAAAAAAGTGCGATTTTTTGGTCTTAAATGTTAATAAAAAATTTATAAATCATATTTGGTTGTCCAAAACATGACACAATTACTCCATGACCAACCTTTCTTCTGATAGCGCAATCCGTTTTCTGAAATAAATAATGTCCTAACAAATTCCCTGTTGCTTGGACTAAAAGATTAAACGACATTAACAGCATGTGCACTGATAAAGGCTTGTAGTACCAATTACAAAAAAAAAAGAATTGAAAGCTTCTACTATCTTATTTTTTGGTTTAACTTCAATTTAAATATGATCTAAATACTTTCGATGTTCAGGTGGTATTGTTTGCAAAACAATGCCCCTACACTGGGAAAAAAACCGTCAGGTTATACGGAAAATCCCGCTGTATTGAGGGGGAGGAGCATTTGCCCGTTTACAACGTTGGGTTAACGTACTGCCAGCGACAATGTAGCGTTGGACACTCACGTTAATCCAGCTACGTCAGCCCCGTCAATTCACCGGGGTTGTTAGCGTTGGAACGCCGTGTGATTCGAAAAAATTACACGATAACGCAATTTCATATTCAGAATGAAATTGGCATATATAATTAGAAAAACAAAAGAACTGAAAAGAACAATCGCGAGTATTGCCACAGCTGATCATTTTTGGGTGAATTTACGTTGGCTCTACTGTCAGTGCAGCGCAGTGATCCCAGAATGCGTGAGATTTTTGCTCCCATCACGTTCCCTCGTGTAACCAACACATATAAACGCGGCGTGTCGATGTATCCCCGCTCCATCGCTTGTTTGCATGCTCGCAAATCGAGAATTGGATGATTGTCACTGCTTCTTCGTTTTCTCTCGGCTTCGCTTCGGCTCTTCGGTTCGGTATTGTTGGTTCGTAGAAAGTCGAGGATTGCCGAGAATGCACGATTGCAACTTGTATTTTTTCGCCGGCTTGGCTAATTTCAAGATTTCAAGATTTGGAGGATTTGGAGGTTGAGGTCGTATTCTGTCACTTTTGTTTACAAAATTTGATAACCCCAGAAAAGGCTTAAAAACATTGACGTTTGAAGTCTTGAAATATGGTATGTTAATTACTTTCAGGACATTTTACAGGATGTTTCAGAGTGTGTAATCTACAGTAAATATATGATAAGTTACTGGAGGTTTGTAAAGTTGTAATATAGGGTTTCCCAATAAGGGTGATATGTTTTGAAATTGAAAAAAAACACTGAATATTCATTCGGAATTGATCGAAATCTTTTTTATTACATTGGATATTCTATGCCATTTATGATTTAAACAATATATCGGCCAAATGTCCCCCGAGACTTGAGCCAAAAATGCGCCTCATCAGAAAAGATGATTTTTTGATGAAAATTGGGATCATTTTCAATTGATTCCAGAGCCCAATCCGCGAACTCCCGACGCAAACGATGGTCATTAGGCTTCAGTTCTTGGGCCAGAATCATCTTATAGGGATGCAGGCCAAGATCCAATTGCAAAATACGCCAGGTAGTCATCCTGGACAGGCCCAATTCCTGAGATCGGCGTGGCACGGACAATTCACGGTTTTCCTCGATACTGGCCTGTACGGCGGCTATATTCTGTGTAGAACGTGCGGTACGCATACGATTTTTAGGCTTAGTATCCAATAGAGTAAATTCACTCTCCAACTTATCGATTATTCGACGAATTGAGAGCGCGGATGGAGCAGAATGACGACCATATTTTGCACGATATGCTCTTTGAACACCGACAAAACTTCTCGAATTTTGATAAAATAATTGGACAATTTCCAAACGTTGTGGAAGCGTGAAACTACTCATGATTAAATGGCAAACCTTACTGATGACAACTGACAGCAGACGTCAAAAATTTCAGTTCAAATGAGCCCGATAGGGACATTCAAAATCATATCACCCCTATTGGGAAACCCTTTATATTCAATGTATCACATAAGAAAAGTGGAGGTTAGGTTTAAAATATATATATCATTCTCAAGTCTCAAGTGGTTTAAAATTTAAAAATTTCGTGTTTCATTTTTCATTTGATTTAAAATATTGAAAATTTAGAATAATACTAATTATATTTATTATAAATTTATTCAGTTAGTCAACCTTTATTTTAATGATATTTTCGTAAAGAAGCATGAAAACTAAAAAATTTGTAATTTATAATAACAGTCTATTCATATTTTAAATTTTTTCTTGCATAAGTACTTTCTTAAATTTTCATTAAATTAAATATTAAAAATTTATAATATTTTCAATGAAAATAGAGCATATATATGAAATAATAAAAACCACAACTTCGAGAGGTAAACTGATTAATATAACTACAAGTTTTTTTATTAAAACTTTACAAAACTATTAATGGCTTAAAATTCTTATATATATAATTATATATATAAGTAAAGATCTTTAAAATTTGATTCTTATAAATATTACAATTTTTATTTGCTTGAATCCAATAGGGTTCAAAAAGTAAATAACTTGTTCATATTTTCACTATACTTTTGACACTCATCCTTTCAATATTTTTCAATATTGTTTATCCCTATACTGATATAAGAATTTTAAGCCATTGATAGTTTTGTAAAGTTTTAATAAAAAAACTTGTAGTTATATTAATCAGTTTTCCTCTCGAAGTTGTGGTTTTTATTATTTCATATATATGCTCTATTTTCATTGAAAATATTATAAATTTTTAATATTTAATTTAATGAAAATTTAAGAAAGTACTTATGCAAGAAAAAGTTTAAAATATGAATAGACTGTTATTATAAATTACAAATTTTTTAGTTTTCATGCTTCTTTACGAAAATATCATTAAAATAAAGGTTGACTAACTGAATAAATTTATAATAAATATAATTAGTATTATTCTAAATTTTCAATATTTTAAATCAATTGAAAAATGAAACACGAAATTTTTAAATTTTAAACCACTTGAGACTTGAGAATGATATATATATTTTAAACCTAACCTCCACTTTTCTTATGTGATACATTGAATATATTACAACTTTACAAACCTCCAGTAACTTATCATATATTTACTGTAGATTACACACTCTGAAACATCCTGTAAAATGTCCTGAAAGTAATTAACATACCATATTTCAAGACTTCAAACGTCAATGTTTTTAAGCCTTTTCTGGGGTTATCAAATTTTGTAAACAAAAGTGACAGAAGACGACCCCAACCTCCAAATCCTCCAAATCTTGAAATCTTGAAATTATATAGCAAAGCCGGCGAAAAATTACAAGTTGCAATCGTGCATTCTCGGCAATCATCGACTTTTGCCGAAGCTAAGCCGACAGAATACGAAGTGACAATGACAATCATATTCCATACAATCATGAATAAATTAAAGTACAGCAATTAATTTTTTTAATTAAAAATTTGTACTTAGACCACATTAAATTAATATTGAATTTAAATGCAAATCCGGTGTAAACTATATTGTTTTTCGACCTGAGCAACATTTCATGACTTTGAATTTCATTGGAAGATTTTTCGATTAACTTTCAAATTTTTCAACAAATTTGCCAGATCAGACAATTGCAAAAGTTTTCAAAGTATTTAATTAAAATAATTACACGTATTTCTCGAATATTTCAAAACAAAAATGGCCTAAAATAAAGATTTATAAGATTTTGTAAAATTGTGGGAAAATTTGAAATGTCTTATTAAATAAGTGGTTGATCTCTAGAGCTTGAAAATCTTTCACTTAATATTTCGATTAGAGACATTGAAAATTTATAGACCGAATTAAGCATAAAAATTTGTTTTGGAGTTTTAAAATCTTTTTACAATGGTAACAAGATGAACCAAATACTTTAATTTTTCTGCATATAGCCGCAGAATGAGTATGTTTGTAGTTAAATAATAGTTTGGACACTACAATAATTTTTTCAAATTCCAAACAGCAAGACATTTATTTTAAAAGGTCCGCATACAAAAAATTTGCTTCTGGTATATATACAAAGGATTTAGTCTACTGAAATTAGAGTTTTCAAAACTGTCGAATATACAGAATTTTTTTTGTACAAAAACAGATAGAATATATAGAATATACATTTTTCATCTGCAGAATCTACGACATAGCCCGTAAACTGACTAACTGTATTTGTAAAATTAATAGATTGAACTAAAAGAAAATACATTTTCCATTTGTATAATTTTATGTACATCTCTTCTCAATGGAAAATAGCTTGCCAACTGAAAATTGTTTAAATGTACAAATTTGTTAAGAAGTATGGAAATTTGTTATTACTAATTGAATCTTTGATTTTTGAAAAGCTAAAAATGTTTTAAATGTATATATTGATTCAAATTTTTCACATTTAACGTGTTAAAACCCTTAAATAATTTGACAGGATTTTTCAGACATTTATTTTAGGCATATTTTCTAAAAATTTCAAAGAAAGAAATATAATATCTTAAGCAACATATTTCATATATTTAAAATTGGCGTATATTTCGCGCCTCTATTGCACAATGTCGAGAGAGTTGAGAGAAACACAATTCTCAATTTCCACTCAATAACCGACAGCATGAAATCTGAAAATATACGTGTTACAATCGTGCATCCTCGGCAATTCTCGACTTTCGACGAACCAACAGTACCGAACCCAAGAGCCGAAGCGAAGCCGAGAGAAAACGAAGACGCAGTGGCAATCATCCAATTCTCGATTTGCGAGCCTGAAAATAAGCGATGGAGCGGGGATACATCGACACGCCGCGTTTATATGTGTTGGTTACACGAGGGAACGTGGTGGGAGCAAAAATCTTACGCATTCTGGGATCACTGATGCAGCGTTGAATAGCACCGGCGATTCACCGGGGGCGCAACGCCACGCCAACGTGAAATTGGCGACGGTACTCCTTCCCGTTGATTTCACCATGTTTTTTCTCCAATGTATACATATGTTTCTTCTTTCTTTCCATAGCGAGCTTCGCCTCAATGATAAAGCTAATCGTTTTTTATTTCCTAACTTGAGACTGTAAAAATGTCGGTCTACCAAACTTTTTAGTCATACGAAAACATAATTTGACTCAACTATTTTTGACAGCATATATTTAAAATACATTTAAAGGTTGAAGGTAAATTACCTGTAAAAATGCAGATCTTGTTTCTGGATGACTAGCAAGACACTGCAATAAGGCTAAAGCATTACATACATGATTGCTTTGATGTGCAGTAAGAGTTGCTGGATTGATAGCAGGGTATATATTTATAATTTCTTGAAGTAAAGATGCTGCAGTACCAAAAGAGTGCCAAAGCATAGGAGCTAAGTCAGGAACAACTTCTCGTTTCTTACTAAGGATTTCTAATGCGTTTCCTCTGGTCTCTGGATTCGATAACTCAACAATCCATCCATAAATTTTATCACGATCAACAGTAGCTTGCAGAGTAGCTGGACTTTGTCGAGTACTCATTTTAAATCATTTACAAAAAAATTATGTTCAAATTTATTAAAACAATATTATACAAGTAACGAGTGAAAATTGAAATATGTCAAATGTAAAAACTCATCACTGAAATAAAACATTGCAATCGATATACATATTCAAACAGGCTGAATACATAGTGTTGCCCAAGGCCACCAAACTGCAATAGACCCAGGTTAGGTCAACTGTGTGGAGAAAAAATGGCAAAGTTCTTAGCGCCACCCGTGTCAGGCGGTGAACTAACAATGTTTGCATGGCAAGTGCGTATGCATGTATATTCAGGACCCTTGTATGATTGAATATTTTATTATTTCACAAAATAATGTATTCATTGATGGTTTGAATGTGTGAAATAAAATTTTCAATTTAATATAAATTAAAGAATTAATGCAAAATCTAGGCAATATAAAATAGAAAAAACGTAAAAAATATTACAGATATTTTTAATATTTTCTGTGTGATGTTTCCAGGACCTCGCATCAATTTTTCAATTTATTGTCGATTACAAATTTTATTCACATTCTCAAAAAGCAACTTATATAAAAGACTCCTATATACATAGTTTCTAAATTTCATATATGGGTACCTTTTTTATAAGTTGCTTTTTGTAAATGTGAATAAAATTTGTAATCGACAATAAATTGAAAAATTGATGCGAGATTCTGGAAAAATCACGCAGAAAATATAAAAAAATATCTGTAATAATTTGTACGTATTTTCTATTTAATATTGCCTAGATTTTGCATTAATTATTTAATTTATATTCAATTAAAAATTTCATTCCACACATTTAAACCATCAATGTATACAAACGTTAGCACAAATACATTTTGTTACTTATTTGCAAATATAATAATCAGAGACAAGTAACATGCAAGCACAACTAAAACATAGCCTCACTTATGCGTGCTATTGTGACAACGCAATCCCCTTTCTCTCTTTGTCCCTCACCGGCAAGCATCTGGCGCCACCTTCCACCACTTTTATAACTAATCTACCGCTCTCTCTGCCCTCCCTAACCTCACTCATCGGCCATTACTACTACACAGAGTCGGGTAGGCCAGGACCCTGCTATACAGAACTCTGACAGAACAATTGCAGAACAATATTGACAACATTTAAAGAATTTGAAAATCTTTCTGTGGAAAAAATGACGCTTTCGACTGCGCTGGGATTCGAGCCCAGGTCTTTCGATTGCCGGTCGACTGCTCTAACCACTGAGCTACACAGGCGTCCGACATCTCTTTCTCCACAGGAAGATCTCCTTATATCGCCTAGTGGCTCAGCCTTGCGGCTGTAAATGATTTCAAATTAATTAGTTGAGTTTGAAATTTTTGTCACTGCCTACATTATCGGAGGATCACTAGTCGCGTATTAGATAGGATACGTTGCCGACAGGTGTCCTCGTAGACAATTTCAAACTCTTATATCGCAAATAATGCAAATAAATTCAATATTTAAAGAATTTGAAAATCTTTCTGTGGAAAAAATGACGCTTTCGACTGCGCTGGGATTCGAGCCCAGGTCTTTCGATTGCCGGTCGCATGACAAAAATTTCAAACTCAACTAATTAATTTGAAATCATTTACAGCCGCAAGGCTGAGCCACTAGGCGATATAAGGAGATCTTCCTGTGGAGAAAGAGATGTCGGACGCCTGTGTAGCTCAGTGGTTAGAGCAGTCGACCGGCAATCGAAAGACCTGGGCTCGAATCCCAGCGCAGTCGAAAGCGTCATTTTTTCCACAGAAAGATTTTCAAATTCTTTAAATATTGAATTTATTTGCATTATTTGCGATATAAGAGTTTGAAATTGTCTACGAGGACACCTGTCGACAACGTATCCTATCTAATACGCGACTAGTGATCCTCCGATAATGTAGGCAGTGACAAAAATTTCAAACTCAACTAATTAATTTGAAATATTGACAACATGGAGACTAGATATAAGGAGACCAATCTCCATGTATCCATTCCCGAAATGAAGTTCTGCCAAGTACATAGTTACAAAACTTCCCGATGAGGGCATGTAAGTTCCCTGAGTGCAAAATGGCGACTCCCAAGACACGATGCTTATAAACCGTGAATACACGTGCCCTCATCGGGAAGTTTCCTAACTAAGTACTTGGCAGAGCATCATTTTGTGTTTTCTGAAGTACCGCTATTAGAGATTGGTCTCCTTATATCTAGTCTCCATGATTGACAATATGGATGCCGCTCCTTTTTAACCCCACAACTCCCAGCAACTGTCAAACTGACGCCATCTGTGTCAGGCGGTGAAATTTTTTGTACCCCTCAAGGACTCATGGAACTCCGCACCGTGGTTCTAAACTTTGCCACTTCAGCCCATGAGACAAAAAGACTAGAAACAGGAGAAGAAACTCGAATGGAAAGGGTAGGCCAAAATGTGGCGGCACGGATGGGTGTTACTAGAGCTGGGTAAAATGGTTCTCAACATGTATTTAAAATGTAAAATGCAAAATAGTTTCGCAAAATCCATTTAAAATGCAAAATAGAAAATGGTTTCCTATTTAAAAATGAAAAATGGATTTTTAATAATACAAAAAATTACATCAAGAACATTTATTATTCTTTGCGGATGTGTTCATTTGCTTTCAGTAGCAATTGCTTCTCGAATATTGCGTCCCCCATGGATCTTCTTTTTGGGCGCAAAATCATGTCTGCGTAACTAAATAGTAAAATAAAAACAGTGTTTCGAAAAATGGCTGCCTGTGCGAGCAGCGCGTGTTGGCTTCCCGCTGGAGAAATTCTGCCATCGGCTGTAAACTGGCGCGCGATTCAATATCAAATTAAATTAATTCGATTTTAAATCACGCGCCAAATTTTGACCAATGGCAGCATTGCTCCGGTGGGAAGCCAACATGTGCTCTTAGTTGTCCAGGGCAGAACCAAAAAAAACTACAAAATAGTATTTTAAGATGAAAATAGGTTGAAAACCTATTTAAAATGGAAAATGCAAACTGGTTTTATTCTTCCTATTTAAAATACAAAATGGAAAATGGCATTTTGCATTTCAAATGGGTATATGAAATGGATTCATTTGAAATAGTTGCCCAGCTCTGGGTGTTACCTAAGCTTTATGCTTGCCATGAGAGTTGACCTAGCCTGAATAGACCCAACCAGGGTTGCCGGATACACGAACGACGGTGTAGCGACGTACGCACTAAAAAATAGCCAAAGCATGGACGTAATGGTGCATTTATACCTCTGCCTGCCTGACCGGTGCAGACAGAAAATACATAAGAGCAAAACAGACAGGCGTTTTCTTTTTGTCCAATTTTACACTGTCTGTCTCCATTACTCTTATGTATTTTCTATCCGCACCGGTCACGCAGACAGAGGTATAAATGCACCATAAGAATATATGAACAGAACCCAAAGTCCAGAGATGGGTACGTATAATATGTATATTATACTATATAATATGTATAATCATGTATATTGCATGGCTTTCTACATATATATTACTACGTATATTATGTCCTTGGTTTTTTACACAATGTATTTTTTATGTGGGGGGAGGTAAATTACTTAAAATACGTATTTTACTTACTGAATAATGGCAAAGATATTATAAACCTAGATGCGGTGCAAGGCGTCAGAGTGGGGGAACGATATATATAGCTAACCACTTTTTCCGCCATATCGAAGTGCTGCCCTCATCGTACTACCAAGCCAAATCAAACCCAGCAAAGAAATGTCGATAACGTTTGGATAAAGCAGAGCCAAAAATTCTTTTCAAAGACTTTTAAGGTTAGGAATGTCAAATTTGACAGCTTGACAACATAATGTAAACAGAAGTTATGGCATGATGATTAATTAAGAATTTCAATTACGAATAAAAAATAATTTCTAAATAAGTGTCGACTTTTAAATTATATTAAATTAATAATTAAGATCCAAAATATTTTAAAAGTGAATTTTTAAAAGTATTTTAATTGAAGATATGTGTTGTTGTTGATACTTGACTCTAGGTTCCAAAGTAAATAAAAACTTAGATTTACGCAGTTATAGAAGTTTTTGTTCTGATCGAAACCCTCATCAGAGATTTATTTTTAAAATAAAAAATGCATAATAAAAAGTTATTAACTTAAGATTTCTTTGATGGAAATTTTTAAAAATCAACATTTGAGAAAGAAAACTTGTAAAAAGCTGCCTAAAATTATCATTAAGTCCTTTCATCCATATGAAACCAAATAATTATATCCCACAACATTATTTTCAATTTGAAGAATTTGAATTCTTTGTGTGGAAAAAAGACGCTTTCGACTGCGCTGGGATTTGAGCCCAAGTCTCAGTGGAAAAATTTCGAACTCAACCTATTAATTTAAAATTATTTACAATTATTTTATACCAAAGAAATATTTAAAAATTGTTGAATTCTTTCAACCTCTTCTTTGGAAACAATGTCAAGTTTCTTATTGTCTCGCATGTAAAACTATGTTGATTTTTAAAAATTTCCAACAAAGAAATCCTAAGTTAACAACTTTTTATTATGCATTTTTTATTTGAAAAATAAATCTCTGATGAGGGCTCCGATTAGAACCGAAACACATTTTGAAAAACTAAATAATATTTTTCAATTTCATACATATTCAATTATATGAATAGGTAATTTACAGATTCGAGATCTTGTACTTCGTTAAAGCATGATTTTTAGGACTTCTTTTAGGTGTGGAAATTTCATAAGTTTTATCCACTTCTTAATATTTTAGGATGCCTATCTAAATAAATCCTCAGGCTGATCGAGCTCATTCATTGCCCCAAATTTTATTCATGTTCCAAGTTAAGGGGGATTTCTACCTTGTTGAGTCAAAAAGCTATACCATTTTCTCGAATTTTTCGGGAGAAAAGTTAAAACGATAAACACTTGAAATTTTGTCTAGGTATTAAAGTAATTGTATTAAGGTAGTTCATTCACGAAAATTAGACCTCAGGCAAAAATAGATAATTTTGCTTTCAGGAATAGCAATATTATTATTGAAGGGCTAATTTGAAAGAGAAAAGATTATTGTTCGTGAAAAAAATTTAAAATACAAAAAAATAATTTTATTAATAAATTTTATTTTTGCCCAAACTTATTTTTTTATCGCTTCGAGCCAAAGGGCATAACCGGGTTTCTATGTGAAATCGGCCTTGAAACCAAATCAAATTTCGCATCAACTATATGGAAGAGGTTGAGCAAGAGATGATTTTGCCAAATTTTCAGATCATAATTCGCCATTTTGAATGAGTAATGATGGATTTTACCATTTTCGTTTATTGCGTTTTTTAGCTAAACTAATAATAGGAAAATTTTGAAAAAAATCAGGATTGTTTTTTCCAATAAAAAATACATTTGTGAATTTTTGCAAATTTTTTTATGCATAATTCGTGATGCAAGAAATTGCGAAAATTTTTGCACACAATTTTATTCATGTTTGATTTGCGCGACCACTCTTTTGAATTATGCTATTCATTAGTTACCTATCGATAATTAAAACAGAATTTTTGCAGATTTTTGCAAGGTGTGGATGGGGGTAAAAAAATAAAAACCGTCAAAATATACATTCTTCCAACATCTTATTATTAAAGCACTTTTTATAATAATAGTAGACTAATGAAAAAAAAATTGTTATTTGCTAATAAACCTCTAACACGGTTTACTGCTGAAATTTTTGCAAAATATTTTGCGAGTTTTGGTTGTTGCGAAAAATCGAAATTTTTACATGCATTCTGAACAAATGGATGATTGTGATTATTTACAAGTCGAAATAGTGTTGCAAAAATGAATGCGATGAAGAATAATTTATAATTGAAAAAAATATGTATGCTTGGCAAATATTCAGCCACTTATGGAGTATGAAATGCTATGAAAGTACAATCAACCGTCTATATTTGTAAAAACTCGATGGCAAAAAAATATATTTTTGTAGGAAAACCAATTTACATATTATATATCACTTTGATTTAAAACGAACAGTTTTTGAACGGACTAAATTTGTTAACGGGCAAAACTTCATAAAGAAATGTAACGAAAATGTAAGTAATGTAATGCAAAATAGCTGCTAAAAATTGTTTGTTATCCTGAAATCCAAATTAATTAATTATTTAATTTACGAGCTTTTCTTATCATTTGTGTTCAATAAAATTTCAAGAAGTAAACTAACTGAAGGACGATTTGAGGGTATTTGTCATGTCTTGTGTGGAAAAATGAGTATGTTATTTTTAACAAAGAGAAATTAATTTCACCTGTATATTCGAAAAATATTCAAGAATACGAAAAGATATTTTTCGCAACACTATTTCGACTTGCAAATAATCACAATCATCCATTTGTTCAGAATGCATGTAAAAATTTCGATTTTTCGCAACAACCAAAACTCGCAAAATATTTTGCAAAAATTTCAGCAGTAAACCGTGTTAGAGGTTTATTAGCAAATAACAATTTTTTTTTCATTAGTCTACTATTATTATAAAAAGTGCTTTAATAATAAGATGTTGGAAGAATGTGTATTTTGACGGTTTTTATTTATTTTTACCCCCATCCACACCTTGCAAAAATTTAATTATCAATAGGTAGCTAATGAATAGCATAATTCAAAAGAGTGGTCGCGCAAATCAAACATGAATAAAATTGTGTGCAAAAATTTTCGCAATTTTTTGCATAACGAATTATGCATAAAAAAATCTGCAAAAATTCACAAATGTATCTTTTATTGGAAAAAACAATCCTAATTTTTTTCAAAATTTTCCTATGATTAGTTTAGCTAAAAAACGCAATAAACGAAAATGGTAAAATCCATCATTACTCATTCAAAATGGCGAATTATGATCTGAAAATTTGGCAAAATCATCTCTTGCTCAACCTCTTCCATATAGTCGATGCGAAATTTAATTTGGTTTCAAGGCCGATTTCACATAAAAACCCGGTTATGCCCTTTTTAAAAATGATGCGGTTCTAATAAATCTAAAATAAATCTAAATAAATCTATATATGGCGTGTTCCATGGCAAATCGGACGAGTTCAGGACTCCATGTTTCCGATTTCCTTGAAATTTTAAGGATTGACAAACTAACATAAATAATGAAGAAACCCAAAATTTGAGATTATTTCAAGCATTATTTAAAAAGTTATGGTATAAACGAAAAAAAAAATATTTTTGTTCTTTTTCAATTACTTACAAACTGAAACTAGGAAAAATTCTGAAAAAACTTACACAAACGTATCATTAGATGGCCGATGTAGCAGTATTTTTTGGGAAAATTTTTTCTCCAAATTTAATGATAAAAAAAATGTTTTTTTCAAACAAATTGATTTTTTGAAAAAACGCCATCTTTGAAAAATCTTAAAAAATTCATAGTGATAGCCGCAAGTATTACGCAAATTTAAGGTATATAATTAAGGTGCGCACTCAAAAATTGTGCGAAATATGAATTTTTTTGTAAATTGATGCGCGTGGAATCACGATCTTCGATCGACGGCGTCGGGCGCAATTTCCACTAATGTTCTATTACTATCTGCTTTTTCGAGAACGTTATTATCAAAAAGTGATGGGAAGTGATTATTAATTGTTTAATTACCGCTTTATACTCATAACATATGAATAATGTAATGAGTTTTATAATTATACATAAATTATCAAAAAAATAATTTTTTTTTATTATCATGAAAATAAATTAGTTGGTAAAAAATCCACGAGAGTTTATTTTCAAAGAGCAGTTGACATTATTCGACAAAAAAGGAAACATTGTTGTAATCCATACAAAAAAAAACCGTAAGTGAATATTACGTGATTTTTCACTCTCGATACAAATAGAAATATAGTGAAATCATCATGTGCTGATCTATAAATAATTTATCAAGCCTCAGCTTAAAAATCATTTTTTTCTTAATAGATTATACTGGCAGATTCAAATGAAAGCAGTTTAAGGGCATTCCCAGAGCATTTTCTCAATAAATTCAAAGATGTCAAAAAAATGCTCTCCTTTGTAACACATACAGGATAAGAGTTATAAAAGATGAAGTTTTAGAAGAAGGATAGAAAATAATAAGATTTGTTACTCCTAGCATTTATGAGTTCTTTCTTAATTGATAAAATTACCAGAAATCGGTGAATGACTCGCAAAATCTTCCTTCTCACGGCCTCCAGGTACCATCCGGTTCCAAAAATCTCTCGAAGACAATAATATTGACGAAAAATCAGAGTCCTTGCGATTTATCACATTCTCATCAACGTACAATTAAAAAAATCACTCTTCATACTTTCTGACGTAAAAAATTTGTTCGTGGTTTTTTTACGAACACATTTATTTTCATGATAATAGAAAAAATTATGTTTTTGATAATTTATGAATAATCATAAAACTCATTACATTATTCATATGTTACGAGTATAAAGCGATAATTAAACAATTAACCATCACTTCCCATCACTTTTTGATAATAACGTTCTCGAAAAAGCAGATAGTAATAGAACATTAGTGGAAATTGCGCCCGATGCCGTCGATCGAAGATCGTGATTCCACGCGCATCACTTTACAAAAAAATTCATATTTTGCACAATTTTTAAGTGCGCACCTTAATTATATACCTAAAATTTGTGTAATACTTGCAGCTATCACTATGAATTTTTTCAGATTTTTCAAAAATGGCGTTTTTTCAAAAAAACATTTTTTTTATCATTAAATTTGGAGTAAAAATTTTCCCAAAAAATACTGCTACATCGGCCATCTAATGATACGTTTGTGTAATTTTTTTCAGAATTTTTCCTAGTTTCAATTTTAAAATAATTGAAAAAGAACAAAAACATTTTTTTGTTTTGTTTATCCCATAACTTTTTAAATAATGCATGAAATAATCTCAAATTTTGAGTTTCTTCATTATTTATGTTAGTCTATCAATCCTTGAAATTTCAAGTAAATTGGAAACATGGAGTCCTGAACCCGTCCGATTTGCCATGGAACACACCATATATAGTATATAGTATATGATTTTGACAATGAATTAGTAGACACTTCATTCGGCAACCAAAGTAGTTAGTAGTTTGCTACTAATTACTATAGCAATAAACAACTTTACGAATTGAATTAGTAGTTTTATTTCTAATTTAGATCTGAAGAGTAGCTAGCCCGTTTCCTACACCACCCAGGAGGTAGAGCTACAGCGATTTTTTTTCAGTGGTTTCCCATGTATACCATACACAGGCCTATCCACCCTGCCATTTAGAAAATAAAATGGCAGATTAATTTCATATTAGGTGTATTAGACCTAATACAAATTTTAAACATTCTGAAATAAAATCAACTTTTTTTTTTAGATTTGGTCTTAGCAAAAGGCAAAAAAAAAACTTATCTTATTATAAATGTTTATAAATTAATTCATTTGAGTTTTTTTGAAAAACATTGATCTATATTTTTTTCAGAAAAGTGTGGAATTATCACTTTTTTAATTAAAAATGGCGAATTATGATCTGAAAATTTGGCAAAATCATCTCTTGCTCAACCTCTTCCATATAGTCAATGCGAAATTTGATTTGGTTTCAAGGCCGATTTCACATAGAAACCCGGTTATGCCCTTTTTAAAAATGATGCGGTTCTAATAAATCTAAAATAAATTTAAATAAATCTATATATATTCTTGCAATTCATGTATATTTAATAAATTATTTTAAAATAATTATAATTATAATTATAAATAATATAATTTCTTAACTAAGTACAGGACAATAGTTTTCTTCAAGGAGGAAAAGAACCTCTCAGGATTGCTTATAGGAAAAAAAATTTCTGTTCTCGTTTTGCCATTGTGAATCAATTTGACATCATTCTTTAATAATAAACTTTTTTTGAATGAAATAAAAATTCCGGTCGGTTCGTGTGCAAAATCTTTTATATTTTTTCATTTTATCCGGTTTTTATTCATAGTGGACTTCAAGTAATTTTTCAATTCGTGATGCTGCATACTGGACTACTTCATTTTTAATTGCAAGCTATGAGATAAGTTTTTAATTTTTATGATAATTCTTTTTTAATTATCTTCTATATTGTAATTTTTTACAGAAATTTTGAATTAGTCTCTGAATTTATGGCACTGAAGAGGGCCCCCATATGTGGCCGAAACGTTTGCCTTTCTTTCTTTTTGCGCATTTTTAAGTGTAATAATAATTTTAATCAAAGAAAATAAGAAGAAACTGACCCTATGCCAAGGAAATGAACAAACATTATATTTTCTATGGTTTGAATGATTTTCTTTTTGGTTAGAGTCTTTCTTTGCGAATACATAATATATATTTCTTTCTTTCCATTAAAATAATGAAAAAAGTTCATGAAAATATTGCTGGTTTATTATTCAGTACATTAATAGTCTTAAATATAAATTTAACTTAATTTATTCCTATTGTTTTAATTTCAATCAAGTAATGTTAAGTGTAGAATATTTAAAGAGAGATATTTTGACGAACTTTTTTCATTGATTATTTCATCGAGAATTTCTGTATAATGAAATTTGTCACATAGATGCTATTTGTTGCATTTTTGAGCTAATAATTTTAAGTTCTGTTCTATACTCTATATATAATTTTGTTGTAAAAAAGGAAGTCTAAGAGCTATAAAGAGGAGCTATAAAGTCATAAACTTTCCAACTTCGGAAAATAAAATTGATATGCCTCGACTTCTTTGCTTAAATAATTTTATTTGAAGTTCAACAATTTTTAAATTTAAATAATAAAAGAAGACATTTTAAGTTGAAAGTATATCTGAATCTTGTTTTTTACAAAGGTAAAAAAAGTCTATAATTTCTAAGATTCAATATTTAAAGAATTTGAAAATCTTTCTGTGGAAAAAATGACGCTTTCGACTGCGCTGGGATTCGAGCCCAGGTCTTTCGATTGCCGGTCGACTGCTCTAACCACTGAGCTACACAGGCGTCCGACATCTCCTTCTCCACAGGAAGATCTCCTTTATTTGCATTGTTTGCGATATAAGAGTTTGAAATTGTCTACGAGGACACCTGTCGACAACGTATCCTATCTGATACGCGACTAGTGATCCTCCGATAATGTAGGCAGTGATAAAAATTTCAAACTCAACTAATTAATTTCTAAGATTATCGTCTTATTTCAATATTTTGATATCTCTTCTTAAATGCTGTTTTGAAATTGTCTGTAAAAGGGTTTAAAAAATATTTTTCTATTATTGTATTTTTTTAATAATTAATCGATTAATTTGAATACCATATTGAGATATAAGTAGAAATTAATAGTAGTATATTTTTGGAAAAGATTTGCTTTGAGGTCCATAAATGATAAAATTAATATCAATCTGACATTTCAGCTTAGATCGGAACCCTCATCAGGGTTTGTTTTATTAAATTATGAAAATATACAGAAAAAGTCGGTTGTTAAATTGACTTAACTTTTTTATATGACAATTGTAATAGTTTGTTTTTGGGGTTTACTAAGTATACTTATTCCAAGAAATATAAATCATGTATTTTACACCCATACAATGCATACTCAATTTGCCGTGCAAAAAATGTCACGTAAAGAATTTCTTTGAAATATTTTTCTTGAAAAAAATGTTTTTAGGATTGTTTTATATTCAAGCCTTTCGTTTCAAATATATAATATATTTACCATGTAAAAAAGCTACGTCTTTTCAAATCTAAAATATTTCATTCCAAGAAAATCTCAATTCAGCTTCCCACTTTTTCTGTGTATTTTTAGGTTTTAACAGGTTTTAATGAAAATCACTAATAAGGGCTCCGATCTGAGCCAAAATGTCAGCTTCATATTAACTTCATCATTTTCGACCAGAAAGTCAATCTTTTCCAACAATAAACCAGTATTTAAGACCAAAGGTCAATACAACTTGCACTTTCAATTAATAATATAGTACACAAAAAAAATTTGTATATCAATTTTTACTAAAGTATTTTTCAATTTAGTGAAAAACGTATCACTCTAAGACTTTTTGTCAAAAAAAAATGATAAACTTTAGAAGAATGATATGAAATTTTAGTCTGAATTATATTAAAATTTGTTATGAACTATGTTATAGTTTCATATCATTCTCCTAAAGTTTAGTATTTTTTTTGACAAAAGGTCTTAGAGTGATACGTTTTTCCCTAAATTGAAAAATACTACAGTAGAAGTTGATATAAAGAGTTTCTCCGTGTACCTAAAAAAAATAGTATGTATAATGATAAAAATTAAATTAAAATATTATGAATTTTAAATAAAATTGTAATTATATTTAAAAATGTTATACTTAATTTTGTTCTGAATATTTTTAATTTACAAAAAATTTAAAAAGTTTAATTAGGAATTTCAAAGTGACATGTTTGATAACATGTCTACTATTATATTGACCCAAATTCATTTAAACTTATAGGTATGAATCACTATTATTTCAGTACAGGATTTTTTTCACGTACTCCTGTATTCTGTTCCGGATATATTTCTATGTACATAATACGAAAAAATGCGTAAATAATGAACAATAAATTCAATTTGAAGAAACATTATTACAAGTACTTATTTGCTGAGGAAATTGATTCTGATTGTGAAATATAATTATAATATAATATTTAATAATTAATTATAATTTAATATTATAATTAATTAATTAATGTTTAATGACTACCAATAAGCTTCTGATATTTAAATCAATAAAAAATTCAAAATCAAACTCATCATATTATACACCCAAATGTTCAACATCATATCTTGCGTTTTATCGCTGGACTTGAATATTTTCAATTTATTCAGCTTAAGGCGTATTTATACCTTTGGTTGGTTGGTCGATGACCGAACAACATATCGTTTTACTCATTCACACCTATTTTTCCGGAGTCGGGAAAACTTTCAGAAAAAGTTTATAGTGGCGGGAAATTTAAAATGTTAAATATATATTCAAAAGTGCAAAGTAAATATTTAATGATATCTATAGTTATGAAAGGTACGTTATTGCTATTAAAAGTAAATTGTTTAATGCATTTGCATTGTAAAAGTAAAAATATGATATATAGAAAGTTTTAAAGACTGCACAGCAGATGCAACACTGGCACCTTTTTGAAAGTTGGGTTATGTTATGTTGACTGAAAATTTTGATCATCGGGCATATCGTTCAGTGGGAATTTGGAGAGCATTTTAGGTAAGTAATCGTGACATTTATTAATAAAATCATCATAATAATAATTTATTATAACAATATTAGCACAGTTTGAATATCCATTATTTGGTGATTGATATAGTATAAAAGATAATAGAGCATGATGCATAACCTATATGTCGAATTGACTATATTTATGATATATAAAATTTAAGTAACATAAATAGTTAACACATTAATCAATAGTTGATAAATTTACTGTTGAAATATAACAAGTTTTTTATTTTCAGCTTCGAAATGGATTACGAGTACTCTGGGGTGAGGAGTTTCTTCACTTTACTTGTAACTAGGAAAGGACCGTCGGATTTAATGCCTGATAAAAGTGTATTAAAATGGGAACGAAAGATAATAGTTTATTATTAAATTTTAAAGTTTACCTGGCGAAAGGTCAGAATTAAATTGCTCTATCACCAGGTTCTGACGAAATTAAATGAACTACATTTTTAAGTTTCTTAGGTTCTCCTCTTATGATCTAAAATGTCAAAAGTTATAATTTTTAGTCAATTTATCTAGAAATTACAGTAATTTTTTATACTATATACAAAAGTTAAAAGCCTTGGAATTTATAATGTTCTATCTTAAATAATTTATAAACTCGTGAATTGAAAGCTTCCATAATAAATACTTTTTTTTGTGGATATAGAATAAATAAAAAACTCGAATGTAATTTTTACGCTATTTGTATATTATCCAATTGTAGATATTTTTTTCAATACGTTATAGGTTTTAGAATATTTATATTGCGAGCTTTGCGCAGAGAAAATAGATGACGTAGGTTCTGCTTACAACCACAAGTGCTTTGAATGCATTGATGATCCGGAGAATCTTGTAGTAGTTGGTAATATAATTACTATTAAAGATTTCACATCCAGAGAGGAGATCAACTTTTTAGATGAAGATCTTTCAGTGGAATATTTAGATGAGTACGAAGAGGTTAGTGCATTTGTGAATTTATAAAAGTCACCGATACGATTGTATTCCATTGAAAAATTCCTTGAAGAAAACCTCGAGTAAATAAATGAATTATTCACAAGTAAATACACGCAGAAATATACGAGGAATTTATTCCAAAATTCACTCCAGGATTTACACGAATAAACCCACGTGTATTTACTCGAGGTTTTCCTGAAGGATTTTTGAAAGAAATTAAAAATTCATTTATTATGAATTAATTTATATATTATAATTCATTATTATTCATAATCGGAACATTTTCAGTTTTTTTGTGCTCTTGTTATTCACATTATTACGAGGTAAGTGGACTTTACTCAAAGCAAATTGAAAACGTTTATATTTATAAATTATTAATTCAGGTTTAATTTCAATATTTACCAGGGAATTTACCAGCAACCTTCAGCCATGCCGTGCTTACAGCATATTGGTTTCGTTGCTCGACAGGCAGGGTATGATTCCATAAGCATGGATTTTCTCTAACTAACTCTGTCAGTTTAATCAAATTGTTCTCACTGGCATATTCAATGCCATCTTCGTTAAGTTCTATGTCTATGTCATAAATTTCTGATACATTCAAGGAAGTCCGTGCTTCATTGAAATCTAAAGAAGTAGTATCATTTTTCTTAGTGCTTTGCTTACGGCAAAAATCTATTGCATTTTTGGTTTTGTCATCCTGCTTCTTTTCACGCGGGACAGAATTTGCGTTCTTATTTCGCGATGAAGTGATCGCCGATATAACCTTTGGCGGTATTTCACTTACATTTTTTGTCAACGGACTTTTCAAAATATGTGGAGACGCGTTTTTCGCAACCTGCAATACAAATAAAAAAATTTCTCAAAATATTAATGGAAATAAAAGCAATAATTCACTAGGGAAGTAACATCCCTAGCGGAACCGGTCCAATGAACGGTCAGCGAATTCGCTCACAAATCGCTGATCGTCCACTTACCTCGTAATAATGTGAATAACAAGAGCACAAAAAAACTGAAAATGTTCCGATTATGAATAATAATGAATTATAATATATAAATTAATTCATAATAAATGAATTTTTAATTTCTTTCAAAAATCCTTCAGGAAAACCTCGAGTAAATACACGTGGGTTTATTCGTGTAAATCCTGGAGTGAATTTTGGAATAAATTCCTCGTATATTTCTGCGTGTATTTACTTGTGAATAATTCATTTATTTACTCGAGGTTTTCTTCAAGGAATTTTTCAATGGAATACAATCGTATCGGTGACTTTTATAAATTCACAAATGCACTAACCTCTTCGTACTCATCTAAATATTCCACTGAAAGATCTTCATCTAAAAAGTTGATCTCCTCTCTGGATGTGAAATCTTTAATAGTAATTATATTACCAACTACTACAAGATTCTCCGGATCATCAATGCATTCAAAGCACTTGTGGTTGTAAGCAGAACCTACGTCATCTATTTTCTCTGCGCAAAGCTCGCAATATAAATATTCTAAAACCTATAACGTATAGAAAAAAATATCTACAATTGGATAATATACAAATAGCGTAAAAATTACATTCGAGTTTTTTATTTATTCTATATCCACAAAAAAAAGTATTTATTATGGAAGCTTTCAATTCACGAGTTTATAAATTATTTAAGATAGAACATTATAAATTCCAAGGCTTTTAACTTTTGTATATAGTATAAAAAATTACTGTAATTTCTAGATAAATTGACTAAAAATTATAACTTTTGACATTTTAGATCATAAGAGGAGAACCTAAGAAACTTAAAAATGTAGTTCATTTAATTTCGTCAGAACCTGGTGATAGAGCAATTTAATTCTGACCTTTCGCCAGGTAAACTTTAAAATTTAATAATAAACTATTATCTTTCGTTCCCATTTTAATACACTTTTATCAGGCATTAAATCCGACGGTCCTTTCCTAGTTACAAGTAAAGTGAAGAAACTCCTCACCCCAGAGTACTCGTAATCCATTTCGAAGCTGAAAATAAAAAACTTGTTATATTTCAACAGTAAATTTATCAACTATTGATTAATGTGTTAACTATTTATGTTACTTAAATTTTATATATCATAAATATAGTCAATTCGACATATAGGTTATGCATCATGCTCTATTATCTTTTATACTATATCAATCACCAAATAATGGATATTCAAACTGTGCTAATATTGTTATAATAAATTATTATTATGATGATTTTATTAATAAATGTCACGATTACTTACCTAAAATGCTCTCCAAATTCCCACTGAACGATATGCCCGATGATCAAAATTTTCAGTCAACATAACATAACCCAACTTTCAAAAAGGTGCCAGTGTTGCATCTGCTGTGCAGTCTTTAAAACTTTCTATATATCATATTTTTACTTTTACAATGCAAATGCATTAAACAATTTACTTTTAATAGCAATAACGTACCTTTCATAACTATAGATATCATTAAATATTTACTTTGCACTTTTGAATATATATTTAACATTTTAAATTTCCCGCCACTATAAACTTTTTCTGAAAGTTTTCCCGACTCCGGAAAAATAGGTGTAAATGAGTAAAACGATATGTTGTTCGGTCATCGACCAACCAACCAAAGGTATAAATACGCCTTAAGAATAGGAAAACTGCGCACTTGCGCACTCCTTTCCACTACTTCCAACTTACAAGCCGGGCACTTACCGTGCCGTTGCTCCTGGCTACGGAAGCTTGTAGCCGACAACCTGCCGCAGTGTCGCTAGTTGTTGGTCTATGCCAGTCTAAGCGGCTTGTATTCGCCACTACCGACAGTGTCGCAAGTTTCTTCGGCTCTTCCGGTTTGCGACTCGCAAACCGGAAGGGCCGATTTGCGACTCGCAAACCGGAAGGGCCGATTTGCTTATGCAACCTACATGGCATATGTTTTGTAGTGAAGTGAAGTAAGATTATTATTTCAAACAATTTCTTTGATAGGTATTATAAAATTCTTAACATTTTAATTTAAAAGTTACTTAGTTATACCAAAACATATTTTTCAAAAAGAGGTTAAGTGGTATCATTCTTGCTTTTTATATTCAAGTATTTTTGTATTACTTATCTTATATATCAGTAATTGTCGTAAAATTAATTAATCTTTTCTTTGACAATAATCTTTAACTTAAGAATAAGTAATATATGGAAAAATTGAATTACCTGGCTTCATTTCACTACAAAACATGTGCCATGTAGGTTGCATAAGCAAATCGGCCCTTCCGGTTTGCGAGTCGCAAACCGGAAAGGCCGATCAGCTCTTCCGGCTTGCGACTCGCAAACCGGAAGAGCCGAAGAAACTTGCGACACTGTCGGTAGTGGCGAATACAAGCCGCTTAGACTGGAATAGACCAACAACTAGCGACACTGTGGCAGGTTGGCGGCTACAAGCTTCCGTACCTGCCAGATTCGGAAAAGTTTCCCATGGCAGTTTGGTCTCCTTATTATTCCTTCGTGGGTATATCTATATACATACATGCTATAGTGCGGTCATTCGGGCCACTACTCAATACTAGCGCTATCCGTGGCGAAAATATGAAACATACTGACTACAAGAAGGGAACATTCCCCACCACGGGAGATGCCAGACCTGTCTATACTACCGTGCGTCAAACTCACCTTCGCTCTCTTTCTAATAATCGGACGCTTCTACCTACACAAGTCCCTATAGACCTTTTCATTTATGAAAACGATACTGCGCAAGCGCGAAATATTCAGAGTACTTCCGGGAGTTTCGAGCTATTTTTACCGAGAAAGTACATGGGCAATGTAAATATTTACGGAAAAAGGATGTTTTGAAAGATTTTGAGTTGAAAAACTTTGCACAAAAAAAAATGTCTAATATACCTGGAAAAAATCTTCTGAAAAGGGAAAAGGTTGGTACAGATAAAAAGTGCTGTTTTGGAAATTGTAGAAGTGACAACTGTTACAAGTTGCACTTAGAATGTACTTATTATTTTATTTCATTTCCAAAACCCTGTTTAGAATTTCCAAAAGGTAAAATTCCAGACGACTCGTTGAAAAAACATTAAAAATTGAGCGGAGTGCAAAAATGTGATATGTGGGTGAGGTTATGTGCGCGTAAGGACGAGTACTTTTGTAGTATAAAGAATGTAAAGAAAGATACTTATATTTGCTCTTAAAATAATTTTTTTCCGTTTAATATTTTGTATGTCACAGAATTAAATTATCTTCGTACTATAGAAATGTAATAGAGATAGAGAATAATAATTTTATATTTTGATTTACTCAGCTCTATTCATTGTAAAGAATTGTTTACCATTTAAAAAAAATATATTTGTATAAATGCATTCACTTTTTTACAGTATAGAATTTTATGATTAAGAAAATTATTACCGAATAATTATGACAAGTTACTGTCAAGAAATCACTCATTTATAATTATTATATAATATAAATTCAGCGTATTCCTAATAGAATCTTAAATACACCTTTTATTTTATACATCAGATACTTACTTCTTATAAAGTATAATCCACAAATTTTTATACTTATTTATATACTTATATTTATATGAAAGTACAATCTTTCTATGCATTTCTCAATATCACTACTGTAAATATAACCTTCATACTTCATACCGGTCAACAAGTTTTTGCTTTTTTCATTTAATGGACAGTTTTCTACATTTCAATCCTCTTTTTAATTGATAAATGGTATTCTTCTTCACCTGTTTGTACAACAATTTTGTACCAGGAACATCTTTTTCAGTTAGTTTTACTGCAAAAGTTTGTTATTATCGTGTACATTTTTCTTAAAATGAGCTCGAAACATTTAAATGCGCGCGCAGTATCATGGTGTAGTCTAAGCTTTCGCTCTTAAATGAAAAGGTCTATTCTACTCTATCTATAATAACTCTATGGTTACCATACGATACGTCACGATACATATAGTCTATTTCTTTTCTAAATACTGACATTTGTTGATTATTTTTTTCTTTCAGCGGATTAATTATAGTGAGTATTAATTAAATGTTACACTTATTACAAAGATAAATTTAAACTGCTACGTAGCTTATTTCAATCGTATTTATACGAAGTTTAAGCATAAACTCAGGTAATAATTAGGGCTGCCACAGAATCACTTAATTCATTTTTAATCACTTTTTATTTTAGTCATTATCACTTTCAACAAACCACGGATGGATATAAAAAATTTTTTATTCTGCTTTTAAAGTCCTTTTCAGAGGTACCGTTTTCCTTCTCGCTTCTGCTTTTTAGTTATCCTAATCCTGTGATAATATTGAAATTTAATTATATATAGTAAGCATAACACTAACATCCACCGATACTCCATTCGGCCTGCTATATATTAACAAGTATTAGCACAACATATGATCAAATGAGTACTTTCATGACTTACATAGTAATTATAAATAAGTATGGACCAATGATATGGTTTACATGTGCAATTTTATCATAATTTTATCCGTCATACGTGTTAAAAATTTTTTAAGTCCCTTCCCTATGTATTTTTATAGCAAATTGTTACAATTTTCAATTTTTTATTCGTAAATTTAGTTAGACCTATTCTATAGGTTCACAAGAACAGTTCATTTATATCGTTTGTCAACACAATGTTTATCCGTCACACGTACAATTTTCTATTCTTTAATTCTTTATTCTTTTCTTTCGTTGTAGTTTTATAGAAATAAATCTCACTGATGAGGACTCCAATCTGAGTCGAAACGTTTGAGGAAAAAATGAAACCCTGAGTTTACATTATTTCTGGACCCTAAAGCCAAAGAAAAAAATCATCTATCTATTACATAGTAATATTTACGTGAAAGTACTAAAAACTAACCTATACCACTCATATATATGATTATTCTGATTCTGTTGCACTCCTGATTTTTATTTTTAGATTAATTTTATTGATTGTCGCCAAATGTTTGGCTTGAAATTTTTAGTCATTTCAACTCCTCTCATCCGTACATTCTCTAGTGTTTTAAATTTACCAGTGTCGCTACAGGTTGAAGGAGGGCACACCGGTAGGGTGACCAGATCCGGGATAAGAAAAAACAGGACAGCCTTTGTTTAGTGTCATTTTTTTTAGGAAAAAATGAAAAAAACGATATTGGGGATATTGCAGCATTAAATAAATTAATTTTCGCATTTAAAAAATTTTACCTTTATTTTCGTCTTACATAGTCAATCGAAAGACCTGGGCTCGAATCCCAGCGCAGTCGAAAGCGTCTTTTCTTCCACAGAAAGATTTTCAAATTTATTCTTATGTTAAATTCAAAATACTTTTGCTGCCATTATTCATTTTATTATCAGCCAAACAAATGTTTGAACAAATGAATTAACATCTAATATTGCATTGGTATGTAACAATTGAGTCATGCCTGATGAGTCTAGTTTTTGCCATATGGGTGTACGAGGTCTGTTTAAAAAATAAGGTGAATTTTCATTTTTTTCGAATAATATTAATTTATTCATTAATTTCTATGTTGTCCCCTTCGAAGTAATCCCCGTCAGATGTAATACACTTGTGCCAGCGTTTTTTCCAATCCGCGAAGCACTTCTGATATGCACTTTTTGGTATGTCCTTAAGCTCTCTCAGCGATTCGGTTTTTATCTCCTCAATCGTGGCAAAACGCCGTCCTTTCATGGGTCTCTTCAATCTTGGGAACAGGAAAAAGTCACAGGGAGCTAAATCTGGTGAATAAGTTGGCCAATGCATGATTACGGTGTTGTTTTTGGTCAAAAAATTACGAAAAAGCAATGAAGAGTGAGCAGGTCAAAATTCAGCAATTTTGGAACTAACTTCGCTGCCACACGCTTCAGACCCAAAATATCCGAAAAAATTGCATGGCATGAGCCAACCAATATGCCGACATCCTCAGCAACTTCTCTAATAGTGATTCGACGATTCTCCATAACAATTTTCTTCACTGCATCAGTGTTTTCATTTGTTGTTGACGTGCTGGGCCGTCCAGGGCGAGCGTCGTCATTCATCTCTTCTCGACCTTCTGTGAAGACCTTGTACCACTTGTAAACAGTTTTTCGACTTACAGTACACTCACCGTATGCCACTTTTAAGATTTCAAGTGTTTTTGAGCACTTAATTTCATTTTTTACACAAAATTTGATCATATTCTTTGATCCATTTTTTTCGACAGCAGAAAATCGCCAACACACTCAAAACACTTCTGACCTTTATGCTTCTCACAAACAAACAAAAAATGCTATATTGCTGAAACTGTGAACATACATTCGGGACAAGTATGCCAACATTGGAAAAAAAATCGAAAATCAAATGTACATAGCCCGCGAAATTTGAAAATTCACCTTATTTTTTTAACAGACTTCGTATATAGCCGCAAGAGGAATATCTAATTTGGTTCCAGGAAGTAATTCATCCCCTAGTACCGATTTTCTGAGTCAAACTAACGTATTACATTGGCACAGTATGTAATGTGCCGTTTTCTGGTGATATTTGACAATGCGGCAACTTTTGAGCCTTATCTTAATTAAGTGCTCTCGCAACCGGCAGTGCCTAGTTATCATCCCCACGGCCATTTTCATCCATTTTCTATCCATTTTCTAAAGTTCTCTAGATCTCTGTGAACATGGTTTAGCATGTAACCATATTTCCATGGTATTTTCGCGGATGCTTATGAGATTCCCCACTATAGTTCCGGACCGAAGAGAGTCTTTCTCACCTAATCTCTTGACAGCGCATCTGCCTTCTTATTCAGATCTATTTTATCGTATCTAGGGACCCAGATTAGTTTCATCCTGTTGTGCTCGGACACATTGTCTTCCCGTAACACTTTTTGAAAGGCAAACTGATTTCCGTCAAGTAGGTTTTCCACTAGGATTTCCTCCTTCATATGGAGATCCACTATATTCTATAAGTTTTCAGCATAAACGATATTACGCTAATCGGTCTGAAGGATTTGATCTTATAGTAGGAACTCTTCCCTGACTTTTGAATAAAGAGTATCATATTATTTCATCACACTTCGGGAATTTATCCCACTGCTAAACAGGACCTATATATGCTACACAATGGGCTTACTAGGGCCTCTACCCACTCCTGTATCATCGCTAGGAATATGCCATCACTCTTAGCGGCTACATGTGAGTCAAATTGTGAAATAACCCACCTGTTCTTCTAGCATGTAACAGTAGTTACATGTGAACATGTAGTGCTCTAGGCACTAGTCCTCTAAGAGAGTATCGCTCTTGTACTTACCCTCCCAGTAATTCACCCAAATCCGATCTTGGGAAATGCACCTGCATAAGATGCTCGAGGATTTCAATACTTGTTTTCGCCATGTCCCCTGGAGGTAGATTTAACACCCTCAGTCGACATGTCGGATTATTCCTTAAAGATCTCTGAATCTTGAATAAGTCAGGAACATTCTTTATCCTCCGACAAAATTCCTTCCATGATCTCCTTTTAGACAATTTTATTTCATTGTTGTGCCTAGTAATGGACTCTGTACAGAAGCGGCGGAATTTTTCCAGACATGGAGCTCTCGATGAATACCATGGATGCAGCAGAGTGCATCTTTCTCTGGTGCATTTTCCTTGGAGGACAATTTTCCTCGTAGGCATCATGTCCACTGCTAACTCTACTTGTTCTACCGATCGTGTCCCTGTGAACATTGCTTCCACTCCACAGGCCCAAGTTTCTCAGCTATTAGAAAAAGCATATATGCCTGTGATCAGATAGGGATGTCTCAGGTGATACATACCATCTCCCATACCTATTGCTTATCTCAATAGAGCATAACGTTATGTCAATTACCTCCTGATATCTCTTTATCACAAAGGTATGTGTGTTCCCCCGATTCAGCAAAGTTAAATTAGTTGTTAAAAAATGATTTCATAAAAGCTCACCTCTTTTGTTGATGTTCTTGCTGCCTCATGCGGTATGATGCGCATTCGCGTAGCATCCACTCCTCCAAAGGTGGTGGTTTTGAAGAGTTAAACGGTAGATGTACCGAACACACCATACTAGACCATGAGGTATCTAGAACAGAACCTAGTTAAGATATTAAAGTCGATATCCCTACTGACGTATAATACCGTCTTAGGGTTACCTCTGGACCTGTCGTAAACTAGTGTGTCATTTTCTTGGCTGATGCCTCTAATGTCGTCATTGATACTTCAAGATTCTTAAATGATCAACAGCCTGAGCAATTGGCAATATAAGCTGTGTACTGCATTTCACAACTTTCTTGTCAATCAACTTTCTTAAAGGTGGGGTTCTGGAGTGCCATACTGCGGAGCATGGATGCTGGTTCTCATGTTGTCTTAGGGATCCATGCTATAATTTCTGTCGGTTTTAAAAGGTCCTGGCAATCGATAGCGTTGGTCAGAGGTTCTTCCTATGGCTTCAACACGCCGTCAGCTTCCATGAGTCACGCTCTAGACGTTTCATCGGAGTAGATGGCTGATAGTATGTTGTTTTTGAATCGACAATCTTCGAATCTAGGAATGACTCCACCTGTCTGTACCTCCGCTATTCATTGATTGAACGCCGATTCACTCTATTTAGCCTGATCTTTGCTGAGTTTTGCTTCTGGAAACCCTTCAGCAACAATGGCCATTTTTAAGTGGCTTTGAAAGGTTGGCTATGAGAATCCTCAAAATCGTGAAGAAAGACGTCAGAAAATCATGCAATCGGTTTAGGGGTTCAGTTTAAATGCTTCTCTGAAAAAGAAATCGATATCCAATGTGGGGATCGACTCTGCAAAAAATGTAATGTATACTTTTGCGCGGCTCATGTGGAGCAGCATGTTTGAATTTTATTAGTATAGTCATGAGTTGGCGCAGAGACATAGTAATTTTACCTATACAATCGATCGGCGTGATTAGTTTTTCTGAAAAGTCAATGCTTCCTCATTTGTTTACAACAATTTTTTTGAAAAATTTGTTTTGCAAGCGATTTCAAGCACCAACAATCATTGCTAGGTCTCATGCCAGAAACCGAATAGTTCTATTTTTAATATATCTACTGGTCTAGGCATAAGCTGGAGCGCGTAAATGCATATAGAGATTGTTTATAATTTTTTAAGGGGGGTCACATGTGTGATACCCGATTTTTGACCCATTTTTCAAGAATTTTTTTCTCTGCGGCAAAAAAAGATTTTTCAACAATTTTTTTTTAAAGTATGATTTATTTGTGCTGCTTTTATACAATTTTTTATTTTGCAGTTAACAATTTTGAACATGGCGTAATTGTCCGTTGCTTCAACCTCCGAGAAAAGTGATAGTCATCCGGTGTGCACGATTTCTTCCTTCGTGGTGATCTAAAATAATAAAATTCACCCAATTTTTATTTGTCTTTGTGTTCATCAGGTATTGACCCATGCGATTTTTGATACATTGTTTATTTAAAAAATGGCTTCCTTTTTTTCGAAAATTACGAATTTTTGCCCTGTTTTCCGCTATATTTTACAACAACAAAAAAAAAACGAAACAATATTTTGCAAAACCGTTGGGTTCAAGGAACATAAAAAAAGAATTTCATGCAAATTCGTGAAGAAGACTCTGAGCAATCTTGCACACCGTAAAAAAACATGATTCCGAGAAAAATGGATTTAAAGGTTGAGAACATAAAAAATGATCATTTTTAGTGACTTACATTTAGTCTGCTATTCCAGGACCGTAAAGTTCGCCTTCTTGTTCTTGTAAGTGTTCACGATGTTCTTTTTATAAAAAAAAAAATTCGATTTTTCGAAAATTTCACACAGGTGATCCCCCTTAACAACAAATGGAAGTAGAAATTACAAATGTAACATATTTTTCTTTGATATTTTTTCCCATACAGTCGAGAAACCAGGGGAGGGATAAAAAGATTCCTCTCTCGGACGACGCGGACAACCATGTCCGCCCGAGACGCAGGATAAGAATAAAATTGTCGTGAAGTTGACAACGACAAAGCTACATAAACAAAAGAAAAGTAGAGTTACGTATTATTTGAACAGCCCCTTACCAGAGTGATGAATGACTCGAAAAGCATCCATATTTGTTCACACTGGAGCATCAGGGGGACCATCGTGTCAGGGGTGAGTTGTGCGCCCACTGCCCGATAGACAGCCTCCCTTGCCTCGCCCCACCTGGCACAGACAAAGAGTGTGTGCTCTGCATTTTCCACAAGGGATCAGCAGTAGCGACACGACTCGTCGTCTATTTTCTTGAAGCATTTCAGGTACGCATTAAAGCAACCATTTCCCGAAAGCGCTTGCGCCAGGTAAAAGTCGACTAGATCGTGCTTTTCTTTATGCCTTGCCTCAGAGCTGATTTTGCTATTTTCCTTGCCTCGCACAGCAGGGGATCACCTTTTGAAAGGGTAAATCTCTGCCGCGCTGTGAGGCATTCCCGACGCAGGACAGACAACTGGTCGTTCCACCAGTACATTGAGTCCCCGGTACGCCCGTGCCCCCGTCGAGGCGTCGAGTGATCACATGCTGCGACCACTTTCCGCCTCGCCGTCCGTACAGTGTTCTCCAACGACCCAGCAGACTTTGCCCAACCAAGCTCATCTATGAGTCTAGTTTTTTCAAGATTTTCCCGAAGCTTGTCTTTGCTGAGTCGTCTTGTGTTCCAGAAGGGGCTCTTCCCTTTACGCCCCTTCCCGCATTCCTTGGGTGACTCCGTTCCTGGATGCTAAATTCAATGCACTGGTGGTCACTCAAGGTTATTACCTCGAGTACGCACCAATCGCCTATCCTTGAGGCAAGACGGTGCGCGTCAATCTCACCGACCAAGATTCTCCTCCTGTCCAGACGGACTTCTCTCTACTCGGGTGACTTACTATTAAAGTCGCCCGCAATAAGGAACCGCCCACTAGCCTCCCCGAGGCTTTCCTCAAGAAGGAGGATCTGGGTCTCGAAGATCTCGAAAGGATCGCTGGCAGAGAAGTAGCAGCTGTACACACGCACCCCCGCCACCTCCACCCAAACGAACCCAGCGTCGGTCTCCAGAAAGTCCCCGATGCTCAAATCAGGGCTACCAATCAGTGTTTTCGGATCTTTTGTGTTGCTCACTAATGAGCAACACATCGGCCCTCCTCTCCTTGGCAATATGCATCAGAAGGTCCTGGGTTTCCTTCCCCCTCCCGAGGTTGAGCTGTAGAAACGTCGGCCATCTCCCCGACCGCCTGTACGAGCGCCTTCTCGAAGGCCGAGACGTCACCTCCCTTCCTGAGCACCAGGAGGATCTCATCCCTCCTGGTTCTCCGGATGGAGAGGACCTCCGCTCCCGCACTTTGGGGGTTGACTTCCGCCTTCATGGTGAAACCATTCTAACAGCGTCGCCCGACCTGGTGGCCGGAGAGCGCTTCGGCATCTTCCCTTCAACTTTAGGATTATGCGCAGAGGGCAGAGGAACCTCTCTTTTCTTCTTTTTTTTTCGTTTTTCTTTTTACCACCAGCTGCCATTCTCCATCCTTCTGTGGGCTTTGGCCTCCGGTGGCCGCAACGCAAGTGGGCGATGTACTGCCCTTTCCTTTCTTGGGAATCCGATCCTCGGAGGGAGAAGGAGCAACACTCTTCTTCCTTTACGTGGTCAGGGTTATTTCTCAGCTTACCCTGCTGGATGACGCTGAGAACCCTGGACGTTTCACGTCAAGCGGATCTCAGCTGTAGACAAAATTGTTTGCAATCAATTAAAGCATTTGATGTCTCCAAATGTTCGTATAGACGTGTATTTTTGAATAAATGATGGCTTTTGGAAAAAATAAATATGGCGCCGCCAATAACTAAACCAACGCGTGCGGCTGCAGTTTCTTAAAAGGATAATAAAATAGAATAATAGAAGAGGAATTGCTACAGGATATTTATTAAAAATAAAACAAAGCTACACTTTATTCAAGTTAACGAGCAAGGCCCTTGGCTCGATATAAGTCAAAAAATAAATTATTGCCAAAGTGGCGTACAGCACCTAAACATTGCGATTTAGCTCTAAGAGAGCCTGAGAGCCGCACAGGTTAATTCAAACAATCAAAAAAAATATATAACCTCAAGACGATTTTTAATGGCCTGGAATAAAGCCTCAAAGACTTACCGGGCTCCTTGCTTCCATTTGGCGCCTCACATCGTCCAGGTTAAAATATCTGACGTCCATTATAATAATTGAGCGAAACTCTAAACACAGCAGTTACTCGCTGGACAACGACAGAATAAAGCTGCGTGCCAAAGGTGTCGCGCAGTTTCATTACATCAGCTGGAAAGGCTGGTGCACGTGAATGAAGCTGAGGCTTGCGCGTGAGACTCGTCTTATCAGGACGACGGCGCCAGGCAACCAATAAGCTGAAGCGTCTCTTGGTCAGCTTGCCCCATTGGCTTAAAACGTCGAGGGGTGCGTTCAAATTTACGAAGAGTTCGTACTGCATACCACAGCAGTTACGAAGCAGAAAATGCGAATACAGTATATGATTCCGTCTTATTTTGTCATTTTATTTTAAATCTAATATAACTGTTGTGACGGTGTTGGAATCCGTAGGCTGCAGCACGTGGCCGGTTTCAATGGCATGCCTGTGGTATGCCTGTGCTGGTGGTAATGGAACAAAAAAAAGAAAAACCTCGAGAAAAGGAAATAAAATAAAAGAATTTTTGAAGCAACTCTCAGACTATCCCTGAAAATTTTGAGTTTTATGAAAAAGGGTGGTTTGGGGCTCGGTCCTGTCGTTGTCGGTCGAAGTAAAAAAATTTAACGTAATTTGCCACATTACAACACCCCCCAGCTATACCGGAAACGATCCTCGAGTCGCTAAGACCACATTCCGGGCCAGCTGACCAATTATTCAATATGAAAGAAAATGCGTGAACCCGTGGCTTAAGCTGTCTGAGAGCGTGCTTTTCTTTCCAATCTAATAGTGATATATGCTTATGAGCTAGTAATAGCTCGAGTAAAAGACAAAAGGGTGGCACATCGCTAAAAGCGATACAACGAGCGACCTTAAAAACTAGGCAAGAGCTAATATCCGAATTAGTTATTAGGCGATTCTTGCACGCATTCAGGATGGCACATTCAACTTACACGGACGGACAAGAACGAACAATTCGTTCCAACCTACGCGACCACCACCTAAAATAAAACTAAAGTAAATTATTGGAGGACGCTACTTAGGGGTAGCGGCCTCCGAACATGCCGAAGTACTCTGTCATATTTGGTCGACGACTTTGTTGCAAAATTCGGTACTGTTGTCCATGAAAAAGAACTTCAGCATACCCCAGCGATTTATAACCAGATCTTTAAATGCCTTTGGTTATAGTCGTGCCATTGTCGTTCCTTAAGGGAAGGACTTCTATCCACCACGCGAACAAGTCCTGATAAACGAGAACATAGCGATACTGGGAGGATAAGGACGTGTAAGGGCCCATTATGCCCGAGCCAACCATGAGCCACGCTTCATCGATTACCCTGTGGCCCATCTCGCCAGCAGGTTCTGCCTGTTCTACTTTACAACGTTGGCAAATTTCGCAGATTCTAACGTACTGCGCAACGTCGTGATAAAAACTCGGCCAATAATAGCGGGTGGCGAGAAGATGGTACGTTTTGTCCACCCCTCAGCCAGAGCTGCCAGGTATTCACAGAACTTTGTAATGGACCACACGATGACCAAGCATTCCTTCTCAGTCACTGAGTAATTACGCTTAGCGCTTGATAGGGAGTGGCTGGGGTAAGCGATTATACGCTCTACGCCTTCTATCGTCTAGGTCAATACTGCTCCAACTCCAGTGGAGCTTGCGTCCGTCTGCAAGGTAAACGGCTGCGTGAAGTCTGGGCGAGCAACTACTGGAGCTGTAGTCAAGGCGGTTTTAATCGCTTTAAATACAGCCTCTTGCTGTGCCTACAAGTCAAAGGGCTGCGGTTTCTTCAACAATCCGAAAAGAGGCTCTGCTACGGTCGCAAAAGTTGGTATAAAGCGGCTATACCAACCTGCCGAGCCAAGAAAATTCCGAAGCTTGTGAATATTTCGCGGCGCTGGCAAGTCCAAAATAGGGGCCAGCTTGCTGAGATTAACCTTAATGCCCTCATTGTTAACCCCTTGCCGTACTTTGACGAGTTTAACTCGTGTTCGGAATTTCGAACCAAACATGAACATCGCGAGTCGAACTTGCGATTAAAGTTTCATGCCGAATGAAATTATTGTTTAAAAGTTTTTAGCTTAAGTCCATTAGTATTCTACAAGAATAACGTCGTATGAAATAAATTATTAAATATATAAATGAATTCCGCGCGTCACTCAGGCCCGAAGTTTCTTAAGCTAAATGAAACGGCAAGGGATTAATGAGGAACCCAAGGTATTTTACCTCGCTTCGGAAAAATAGGCATTTCTCGGGGTTGATAGAGAGATCAGCAGCAGCGAGTCGATCTAATACCTCTTTTCACCATTTGAGGTGATCTTCGAAGGTTTCGCTCACTATTATGACGTCGTCTAGATAGGCGAACGCATGAGATACTAATTCCGGGCCAATGAGCTTATCAATTAAACGCTGGAACGTCGCAGGAGCACAGACACAGACCATAAGTGCCATTCGACTTCGTTGCCATAACAACCGGTGAGGATCAAGCACTATTGGACGGCTCCACTACTCTTTGTTCAATTAGCTTGTCTATTAGTTTGTTCATCTTGCCCATCATAGCAGATGTCACCACAAATTCTAATGCAAAAATTGGTATAATAAATATACGACTCAAATAAAATAAAATATATCGAAATAGTTTGAATCGCTGTAAGTGGTGTTGGCTGTTACTCATGGTCGCAGTAAAATAAATACAATAAATAGAATAAATAAAATCCAATAATAAAATAAAATTTATCATTATATTTCCTTCACATACGCTCATGCTTCACAAACCGTAGGACAAAAATGTGTTCCTTTTTTATTTTCACTGTTGAATCGTCTCCCTACTCTCGACTGAATGCCTTGTCTCCACCAAATTTTCTACGCGTTAATTTTAAATGACAGGATAATGCATTTATATCAAAAAAATACAAGACAAATAGTTTTAACACTTGTCCAGGATTTCTCGGGCAGAGAAGGCACTGATTTCCTCGGCTTGGTCCCCAAAGTTTTGCCTAGTTCATGGCAGTGCTGGACGTTGGCATATAATGTGAAAAGATATTGCGCCATCTATATAAAAAAATCTGCATTCCGTGGTGGGGTGCAACCCGATCTTGTACGGATGGTGGTTTAGTTATCCCTGCCCCGTCAGCAATAGGATTGACAATCTAGCTTTAGATACACTAAATTGAAGGAGGCTTTGGGTCCGGTCATTCCTAAGGCAAAGGCCTAGTAGTACATTGGACTGTCTGAAGCCTACCATATTCCCCCAGTGTTATTAATGCTCCGCCCAAACCCACTGTTCTGCCACTATTTTGACCGAGCTTTGTGCTAATCCCACCGCTGGCTTGAGGCCAAACAGAGGTTTCTGTGTGAGTTCCCTGGCCATTTGATCCGCTTTTTCGATTCCATGGATCCCAGCGTGACCTGGGACCCAAAGTAAAGCCTGATCGTTGTTATCTCCCAGCTTGTCCAGTGCATTTATACAGTCCTAAACAAGTCTGCAGGCTATGGTAGGATTCACAAGGACCGCTGGTGCTGCTTTATTGTCGACACGAATCCTGATCTGTTGACCGGCCTTGCAGTCCCCCAGCATGTTCTGAGTGAAGATCAGGATTGCGGACAATTCCGCTTGCCAGACTGTGACATAAGGGCCTAGCGATACGTAATACTTCCTGCCTCCAATGCCGCGGTAGATTCCGGCACCTGTGCCACCTCTTTTTTGGATTCATCAGTATACCATACTTCACCTCCTACACGTAAAAAATAAGTACTGAGAAATTTACTTGACAGTTCTTGACATTTGGACAGGACAAATTTTTTCGAAGATCCTATATTCTTTCTATGAAGAAGCTTAGAACTTCATCGAAAAAAATGTCCTAGATTAATTCAAGCACAGTCAAAGAACGAAATTCTTTCAAATTTTATTGTATAGTTTTTGAAAAAATTATATAAATGCAAAAACTTTTTCTAAAAAGTGCTTCAGGTTTTAAAAGAATTTGGATAAAATAATTTGATTATAGAAAGAGATGAATACCTGCTATACAAGTAACAGAAAAATTCGTGAACTACTTTTGAAAGACTTGTGGAATTTTTACTGGCACCATGCGCAACTGCCAGTGTTAGTTTTTTAGATACGCACAATTTTCATTACTTTTTAAATTGATTTAAACTTCAGAAATTATGAAATTCTTATATTTAATAATTTGGAATTTAGTAATTAATTCATTAAAAATCTCATCATTTAAAAATGTAGAAACATAATAATTGTTTAAACTTCTTTATTATTTAAAGAATTGGAAAATCTTTCTGTGAAAAAAAGACGCTTTCGACTGCGCTGGGATTCGAGCCTAGGTCTTTCGATTCCCGGTCGACTGCTCTAACCACTGAGCTACACAGGCGTCCGACATCTAATTCTCCACAGAAAGATATCCTTATATCGCCAAGTGGCTCTGCCTTGCGGCTGTAAATTGATTTCAAATTAACTAGGTGAGTTTGAAATGTTTGTCACTGCCTACATTATCGGAGGTTCACTAGTCGCGTATCAGATAGGATACGTTGTCATAAAATTGTTAGTGAAACAAGGCGCAGCAATTTCTTACAAGGCCCTGCATTTGTAACGTCTTGCTACTTACCTTCCCTTTATTATTTTATTTGTTTTCCCCTCGTTTTAGCACGGTGAAGAAATCCAGAGATCGCTAAATTCATACTTACTACTTGAGCGCTGTGCAAGTGTATAAATCCTTTTGAATGGAAGAAACTGGAAGGGGAATCTGGAGCGTCCCTTTTGGTAATCTAAAGACCTGTAGATCTAGTCCAAGTGGATCATTATCAGTTGAAATTGGAGCTCTTTAAAATCCAGATTTAAGGGGTTATATACACTTGTGTTGATTGAAAAAATCGAAAATTTTTTTATTGCACTTTCTGAAAGTACATATCTCAGAGAATCTTTTTCCAAAAAATCATACAGATCTGAGCAGTAAAACCGATTTGGCAACTCTTGATAGCGCGCTATCTGCAACTGCGAGTCATCTGCAAGTCACGCTCCACGAGCGTTTCCTCGAAACTTGATTTTTCAAAAAGTGCGGTTGCGGTGAGCACAGTTTCTCGAGAACCGTTAACCAGATCAGTCTGAATTTTTGCAGGCTTACTAACAACAATAATAGCCTCTGAGTGGACGAAGGATTTTAAATTTCAAGCAAAACTTTTTTTTTTCTTGCTGCAAAAATCGAAAGCTCAGACGTTCAAAAATCAAACTTTTTAGAAAAACGATCACCATTTTTGTAAAAAAATGAATTTCGCAAAATCCTTCGTTCACGCACAGCGTAAAGGTACCAACTACAGTTTTGTTTTTGTTTTGTGTATTTCAGATAAGCAGTTCCTTCTTTATCATGCTCACCGCAAGAGATGTCGGGAAAATTGTGTTTTAGTACAATGGCAATATTGACTCCAGCTATGAATTTTTTTTTTTTGAAAAAATTCTTGAAAGATTTTTCGATATGTATAAATAAATAGGCGTTCAGTTTAAAAGAAAATGTGTTGTTTTTCCAAAAAAAAATCGTAAAAATCCGCTTTTTTTCTCGAACACAAGTGTATATAACCCCTTAATCCTAACTGGAGCCACTGATAATCCAAGATTGATCACTAACACGAAATGGTTAACACTTATAAACCAAGAGATATCCACAGTTAATTCAATTTCAATTTCTCCTTTTTACTGATGAGGAACGCACTGATAAATGTTGGAGTGAGAGACCGGTAAAATATCTCGGATTTACTCTTCTCGTGCAGAGTAAAAATATTGAAGGTGTCTCGAGCAGTACCTTGAGGAGAGTTGCTAAGTTAAAGATGGTCCGACGGTCACTGAAGATTTGCGGATTTGCAAGTGCTTTTATGGACATTTTTCCGGTCGATACTGACATGTTCGCCATTTTTCGATCGATACTGCCATGGCACTTCAAGATGCTGCCTAATGGGTTTTATTTTGGATCGATACTGCCTCAAGCTTGATTTGCCTTGGTATTTCACTAATATTTCTCCGATTTTGGCCTGACCTTGGCACGTGACTGAGCTGGCCTCTTCCCTTAGTCGGATTTTTTGTGTATTGAAGGAAAAAGGAGAGAATATGTAAGACTTAGTTTTTCCTCTTCTGGTTTCCCTAACGTTCCTTCTTCTCAAGTTCCCTCGTTCACACATAGTTAAGAGTTTACGATGTTTTTCTATTTAGAAATTCACTATTTTCTCATTCCCCATTACAATTTTACTTCCGTACATTCTTTTTTCGTTTAATCCATACTTTTTAAAACCTGTTGCTTATGCACGTACTATCGTGAATTCTTTTTATTAGTTTCGCATAGTTTAATATTATAAATAAATAAATATCGTTGGTCACAGGACGTAACACATTTTATGTGAATAAAGTTTACCCAACATTTTTTGGGAAAAATCGTAAGTGCTTTGGTAGCCGTGAGGTTTAATTTATAAGGTTAGACTGCGTTATACATCTAGGGTAGGTTAAACAGCTTGCGAAAATAATTTTTTTTTCTTATTGCCTTTGATAATCCATAAAAATTTCATTGACTAGCTCTAATGTTTTTATGCATGAGTGCTCTTAGAAATATCCAATCGTTGGACTTTATTTTCTCAAATGGCTCATAGAAATTATACATTTTGCGTACTCAGAATTTCCACGGACTTTCTACTGAGTACTTTTGAAAAGTTCTATATTTTTTCCAGTATTGTTGATCTAATTGTACCAGAAGGGTACTTCTAGTTTTAAGTAACTTTTGGACGTATCTGAATTAGATTTCATATCAATTTTTAACGCACTCGCCATACATCTAATTTCTATTAAAAACTCCTTTTTTATCGACCTAAAAAAAAAAGATGACGAATTCTGGTTTGTTTTAAAGAAAAAGATCCCGCACAATTTACTTTGCAAATGGCTTTTTGTATTCACCCTTAATTTTTTATAATTATGGTACGTTTGTTGGGAAAATTGACTTTAGGGTATATTAATAATAAATGAGATAAGTCTCTCGGCGGGAGGCTCGGCAGGACCAGCACACCACTCATCGACACAGTTCGTGATGCTGAGACTATTCTCAGCGTCACACCTCTGTGCCTCTCCAGCCATTCCCTAATCCCACGCACACACACTTCCTTTTTCGTAAAGGTTATTATACTCAAAATCAGCTAGCAACTCTCAAATGATAGGCATCTACCTGAAGCCTTTTCGCCCAATGACCGTTAACCTATTTAGAGTCAAAGTAAAAATACTTAGAAAAATTAAATTTGTATCCACTCAGGGATCAGAACTCATCCCTCTTGTTCAGAAGCCCGGAGTTCTACCACCTAAGCCACGGAGGTTTTATCAAGATACCTAAAAAGCTAACAAAATAGAGTTGGTTAGAAAATTAACTATCTAAATTACCCACATTTTTAAATTACTTTGCAATGTAAAATTAATCAAATTCTCAATGTAAAAATATAGTTTTTGTACCAGTCAGAACCAGTGAAGTGTCAAAATTTCAGACCGATAGCTGAACAATTCCTTTGTTTTTTACCTCTGCCAACTAAAAAAAGTACGTTTTAAGAGAAACGCTTTCAAAGATTAGACAGCTGATTTCTCATACATAAATCTACTTACTTAATAAGTAATACCAGCTACATACAGGATGCTTCCAGTTTCATCATATAAGTCATCCTGCCCTGTTAACTTAAGAAATACCACTAAAACCGCAAATCATTCTTTAAGAACAATTAATTCTAATTTCGGAAAACATTCGCGAGAAGTGCGTATTTATAGTAAAAAGTTTTGAAAGTCGTTCCGCGATGACAAAGGGTAGGAATTTTTTTAATTCTCTTGTTTTACATCAAATTTGATTGTATTTAGTTTAATTTATACAAAAGTAGTCAGTTATCAAGTTCAACAATGATAGAGTACATTTTTTTGTGAAAAAGAAAATAATAATTTTTCCAAAATTCTGCAATAAAACCAGAAAGCAATTGTTTTGCTGTTGGCAAATACTTTATGTGCCGTACTATGGGTCTTATTGTTAGATATTGTCTTGAAATCATGTAACTTTTGATAGGAATCACCTGAAGGAATACATTTTTTTGCGATCTGGTTTGTTCGGACACATGTATTAAATCAAGTTTACATGACAATGTTTCGTCTTCACTCCGAAGACATCATCAAGATATTAAATGTTTATGATATTATATTTTATGCTTTAAACATGTTTTATTAAATATTTTTGCATGTGAATTCCATATACGGTCTGCAAATAAGCGAAGGTTTTCAAGATTCTGACAAAAAGGTGATTAAAGATGATATTTTGACCCTTGAAGGAATGAATTATACAAACCAAACCAACCAAATTGAAAATAGCACATTTGCTATGGCGGATCAAACCCGCAAGAAGAAAGCCCATTGAACGAAAAATTGCTACTTCCAGGTTTTTTTAGTCGTTGTTTCCAAATCCAAAACCTAAATTTAAAACCTAAAAATAGCAGATAGCGATTGTAAAAACAAAAATCTTTAATCAGGGTTTTTTAAGTCGTTGGTTATGAATGATATGTTTAAATACTTTGAATTTATTAAATTAAATTATTTGAATCTAACCCGGATTCGAACCGGGGCCCCTACTTTACATGAGTGGTACAAAATTAATCATTCAAATATTTTACCAATATTCCATAACAAAATATACTAATTATCATTCTTAAAGATTTTATTAAATGTGTTTTAACGTCTAGGATTTCTAATAAATTTAGTTAAGACATTATTGGTTCTTCTAGATAAAAAGTGGAGAAGGAGAAAATTATTCATTACTATTATTGCAAATAGTTTTCCACTTATTTTTCTAGTAAAACCAATAATATACAGAATTTGGAATCTTTCTGTGGAAAAAAAGACGCTCTCGACTGCGCTATAATTCGAGCCCAGGTCATTCGATTGCCGGCCGACTGCCCTAACCACTGAGCTACACAGGCGTCCGAAATCTCCTTCTCCACAGGAAGATCTTACATCGCCTAGTGGCTCAGCCTTGCGGCTATATATTATTTCAAATTAATTAGTTGAGTTTGAAATTTCTGCCACTGCCTACATTTATGAAAGACCTGGGCTCGAATCCTAGCACAGTCAAAAGCGTTTTTTTTCCACAGAAAAATTTCAAATTCTTTAAATTTGAATTTAATTTGCATTTATTTGCGATATAAGAGTTTAAAATTATTTACAAGGACACCTGTCGGTAACGTATCCTATCTGATATTAGTGCCAGAAATTTCAAACTCAACTAATTAATATACAACACAGAAAATAAAGGATTCTTTCTATAAATGTTTTCACACAAGATACTTTTTGATAATAATGCATTTTTTGAATATACATTTCAAAATTTAGTTTCATTAAACTTCATATGCACTTATAATAAAAATTTATATTAAATATTAATTAATTATCGTAATATAATATATTATAAGGCCCAAAAACTCTAGTCACGACACTAGTATTCTCACAAGCTCTGAATAATTCTTGCAGTCACTATATAAGAAAATTCCAAATTTTATATCTCAGCGTTGTAAGCCTTATTCGACGAGAACGTATCGCCCTATATACAAGTGTAGTTATTGGGTTTATATATGTGAGGTTGTATGTTAAGTGTATTTGTGATGAAAAATATGATTGGCTGCGACTGATTGGTGTGTATGCATTTGTATGATGATTATGTATGTATGTATGTATCAGATAACTAATGGCAGGCTTGAGGTAAGAATTTTTTATTACTGGAGTAAAATTACTCCAACTATTTTTCTCCGTGCATGAAATTGAAAGAGACAATAGAATCAGTATTTTGGTCTTGGAGATAATTAAACTTGATGACAGTAAAATTATTACTACTTGGTACAGAAAAAAATACAGAAATTCCGGTAGATTGTTAAATGTCATAATTATGAACTCATCTCTTCAAAAATAAAGTTACTATAATTAAAAATCTGATTGACAGAGCTGTTTGTATCATGAATCATTTCTTTCTAAAAATTTTAATATTGTTAGGAAAATTTCATTTTCGAATCATTGCCCACAAGATTTGATTGAAAGACGCATAAAAATTAGAATTGAATAAATCAAAAGTAAACAAAATAGTGATGTATATATACACGGAAAGAAATAACTGGTGTAATGCACTCGAAAGAGACCAGTGTTTGGCAATTGTGGCTGTTCAAATAGTTGAACTTATAAACTCGAGTAATAAGTGCTCAAAATTCATGCGAGCTGCGCACAGTAATCTACAAAGACAAAATACTGTGTATTCACATACAAAATGATGTGATATTACAACCAGCCGTATGCATCAGCCCGGATTTCACGATTCTAACTTGACCCCCTTAGTGTCCTAAGTTGAATTCCTAAGTTAGTTTGCCGAATCGTCACACGCGGCGCTAACTGTACCATCACTCCCTGAAAATGCACAGTAACATACGAAGAATTTAATAAAAAAATGTTTTAAATATATTATTCAATGCCATAAACAAATAAAATAGATCAGACTTTAAATAATAATATTATTTGAATATTTTAAATTAAATTTTCCCCTTTTTATTCATATTTATCTCGTACCAAAACTATTTTGAAACATTCAGCTGATATTAGAATTTAAATATTAATATCTCTTTTATTCCCTTTTGGCATTGAATAATAACTTTTTTTAAATTTTTATATTTAATTGTCTACATATCACTGCATTTATATTATTTTTTTGAGGTAAAATTGAGTTGAAAAATGGAAAAAAAAATGAAAAATTTTGAACAAGGAACGAAGTTGATGAGAGTTGTAATTAGTTGGAAATCATTATGAATAATTAAAGAAAAGAGAATATAAAATAAGGTAAATATTAATTTATAGTTTTAAAATAGTTAACTAACATTAATAAAAACAGTATAATAAGAACAATTAAATTTTTTTTTCATTTTCAAATCCAAAAGTAGTCTATCTACGTCCGTTTTCATCCTCTCTAACATTCACGAAATTTTGGAAACAACATTTTATGTACTTTGGACACAACAAGTAGAAACTGGACCAAATTATTCATATAAACTTGCTACTCTTCTCAAGTATCACATGCCCTTAAAGCTCATAATTTTAGTAATAGATCAAATAAATTACATTTCTAGAAATCACGTCAGAGGTAATGAAATTTTGCATTTAGTGACCTAAAAACGAAGTGTTTTTGTGCAGCATTGACAAAAATAATGCAAAAAAAGTCCAAATTTCATAGCTTTAACCATTTTTAATAACACCTAAAGCAATGAACTTTTTCAAAATTTTTGTTCATCTATCACAAAAGTAGATTTACGGAAAATATCCGATGTATATGAAAGAAACTGTAATCATTTTTACCTGGATGCTGTGAAAGTTTAAATTTAGGGAAACAAAGTTGTAAAAATTCAAATTCGTGAAATCATTAATCAAAAAAAAATAAAAATACTTTTAATGTATTTTCAAGTTACATATTTTCTATTTTGTTTCTAATAATTAATTTTCACAATTTGTGGGATCCGCTTTTTAGGTATGAAAATATTTTCAATTTTAACAACTTTTTGTTTCCCTAAATTTCAACTTTCACATTTCGTGAATGTTAGAGACGATGAAAACGGACGTAGATAGACTACTTTTGTTTTTGAAAATGAAAAAAAAATTAATTGTTCTTATTATACTGTTTTCATTAATGTTAGTTAACTATTTTAAAAATATAAATTAATATTCTCCTTTTTTTATATTCTATTTTCTTTAATTATTCATAATGATTTCCAACTAATTACAACTCTCATCAACTTCGTTCCCTGTTCAGAATTTTTCAATTTTTTTTCCATTTATCAACTTAATTTTACCTCAAAAAATAATATAAATGCAGTGATATGTAGACAATTAAATATAAAAATTTTAAAAACGTTATTATTCAATGCCATAAAGGAATAAAAGAGATATTCATATTTAAATTCTATTATCAGCTGAATGTTTCAAAATAGTTTTTGTACGAGATAAATATGAATAAAATGGGAAAAATTTAATTTAAAGTATTCAAATAATATTATTATTTAGAGTCTGATCTCTTTTATTTGTTTATGGCATTGAATAATGTGACGTCCTAAGTTTTAAATTAATATAAATATTTCCTACCTAAAGTCTAGAGCCAATTACCCTAACTATGTTCCTCTGTTTATTGTTAAAATTAACAATTAACCGGGTAGAGGACAAGCCAAATGAATCAAATTACAATTATTGTTAATAATAATTTATTATAAAAATACAAATTTTATTTTAACCCAAGCGACTTTTTTAGTTGTTGGTTGCAGGCTGTTTTCCTTTGGTTGGTCGAGTCTGATTGGTCCAACCTTAAAGAAAAACACACCGTGAGTCTAAAGTGCTCAAAAGAAAAGAGAACTTTAATAAAAACAAAGTTATTTGACTTACCGGTTGTTTTTGATGAGGTGGCCTCTTGAAAGCGATAATCCTTTAAGTTCTGTGTATCCTCTGCTAATCGGGTACCTCCCCTAATTATCCTTGTTGACCAACAGTGGCAGGTCAATCCTTTGTTTAACCGGTATCCTTATTTTCATACCTCGATTACAATTACACTAAATCCAGTTTTATTGAAATTCACTCCGTTGTTATTATATTGGTTTTCCCGAACATGTGGAAATTACGGCCACTTAGATTTATTGCGGTACGGCGACGAAAACCGGTTCTAACGATGCTGCTTGATCGTACGCTCCCTTAGACTCGCTTAGACTGGTGTTTAGGCCTTGCAGCCTGGCTTATATTGTCGTCTGTAGTCTCAACTCGTAGGTAGAAAGTATGGGAATTTGAGTTTCATGGTTTCAATAGCTTTTTCGAAGTCCATTAGAATCTTAGGTGTCAGTGTGGTGAGTTGAGACTATGGGCCAGTTTGCTGGTGTGCTGCGTTGGTGAGCTTAGGGACTCACACCGATTTTCCAAGTCCGTGTGGGTCATGCTTTCGTGGTGTGGGTGTACTCACATCTTCTCAAGGGCTGTGTAAACCCGTACCATCAGGTTTTTAGGTAGATTTAGTCGCAAGGGTCAATGACATTGTTTGTATACATAGGTAAGTAATAGAGTAATTATAATACAATTGTTGTACATAAATGGTTATTATGATCTGTTTTAATTCTATTAATCTTTATATTTAAACATTGTTTTTGTTTATAAAATAACATTAATAATAATAATAGTGATTTGAATAGTTATTAATAAGAACGTATTTTATAATTAATTGCTGATTGTTGATTGACATCAGATAAGAATATTAACAATAATGATAATTATTATAAACATTATTATTATAAAATTTGAAGTAACACTATTGTTATATAATATAAGTGATTGATAATTATTGCAAATACAAAAATTAAAGTAACATTGTTATTATTTAATATTTGTTGCATTTTGACAATTATTTTTAATAACAATATAAAATATTAATAACAATAGTGATTAAGAATAATTTTAAATACAAAGGTTGAAGTAATATTGTTGTTATGTAACATTTGTTGCATTTCCTTAATTGCTATTATTAACAATAGTAATAATAATAGTTAATAATAATAACAGGTAATATTTGTTGTAATTAGAATTCTATCAATAAAATAAATTGTTTATTGATATTTTAGTTAATAGTGATAGTGAAATTATTTATAAAAACAATTAGATGTATCTAGCAACAATATTTATAACAACAATAAAACGTGTTATATGATATAATAGCATAATAGTATTATATAATTATAATATATAATATATCTGTCATGGATACGTGACAATAATATATTTTTTAAATTTGTTACTAAATTCTTCGTATGTTACTGTGCATTTTCAGGGAGTGATGGTACAGTTAGCGCCGCGTGTGACGGTTCGGCAAACTAACTTAGGAATTCAACTTAGGACACTAAAGGGGCGCCATTTTTTTTTCTGATGCATACAGCTGATTACAACATTCACTACTCATGCGACTTATAGTAGATACTAGATGGGCCAAAGGTGCCAAACGCTTGTGTTTCACGTGCGACGCACGTGAAACTCAAGCGTTGAACTCCTTAGGATTCTTATATGAAGAAATTCTAGTATACCAGGGGTGTTATTTGAAGTTTGCCGGTTTTTTCAATAAAGAAAACACTTAATCCTCAAGGGAATCTCAAAAAAATTTTATTCAAAGTATTGACCATTGGATTCTACACATTTTGCCCATCTTTCAGGCAAATGATGGATACCATTCCAAAAAAACTTTTTCTCTTTCAAGGCAAACCATTCGACGAGTCATTTTTCGACTTCTTCAAAATTGACGACGCGCTGCTCTGCGAGTGAGTGTCCCATCGATGCGAAAAGGTGATAGTCGAACGGGGCGAGGTCTGGAGAGTACGATGGGTGCGATAATATTTCCCAATTCAATGCTTTTAATGTGTTCTTCACCACTTTAGCGGTATGAGACGGTGCGTTGTCATGTTGTAGGATAACTTTGCCATGTCTTCGGGCCCATTCCGGCCGTTTTTCGATCAACGCATGATTCAAATTGATAATTTGTTGTCGGTAGCGATCCGTATTCACCGTCCCACCAGGTTTTAATAACTCGAAGTACACCACACCACACTGGTCCCACCAAACACAGAGCATTGTCTTACGGCCAAAGCGATTTGGCCTTGGAGTCGATGGGCCGACCTCACCAGGTGAAAGCCATGATTTTTTCCGCCTCGGGTTCTCGAAATAAATCCATTTTTCGTCCCCCGTGACAATTCGATGCAGAAAAGATGTCCTTTCGAACCGTTGAAGCAGCATTTCACAAATGGTTTTTCGATTTTCCATTTGTCTATCGTTCAGTTGGTGTGGTACCCATTTTCCATACTTTTGGATTTTTCCCATGGCTTCTAAACGTTGGCAAATTGTTCCTCGGGTCACATTTAGTGTCTGTGCCAATTTTTGTTGCGATTGGGTTGGGTCTTCATCCAATAACGCCTGCAATTCCTCGTCTTCGAACTTTTTTGCTGCACCAGGATGTTCATTGTCTGTTAAATCGAAATCTCCACTTTTAAATTGACGAAACCATGTCTCACATGTTCTAATCACTGAACCATGTTCACCATAAGTTTCTACCAGCAATCGATGAGATTCAACTGCTTTTTTCTTTTGATGAAATAAGAAAAGCAACGAATGCCGCAAATGCGATTTACTTGGAACGAAACTCGACATATTCACTGAGGTAAACAACTATGATGCTATTATTTTGGCAGAATGTAATTGTGTATTTTGGAAGGTTATTGTCCATAGAAAAATATGACATAGATGCCAAATCATAGAAATGTATACATATCTCTAGCGAAATCTATGAGTAAAACCGGCAAATTTCAACTAACACCCCTGATAAGACATACGCCTTGAGAACGCTTGAGATTCACGTGCGCCGCACGTGAAGCTGAAGCGTTTGGAACATGAAGAAAGTCATGCATCATATACTCAGCGTTCATCTGTTCAGGCTCCGAGTCGCTAGTGCTACACTCACGAATATTTAATAGGTAAAGCATGAACGTTGTCTAGTGTCAAACACTTGAATTTGCGTGTTTCACAATTGTTATTTGACATGTGTGTAATACTTTGTGAGTTCCATGTGCATGGCACCAGTTATTTCTCTCCGTGTAGATACACAAAATGAGGTCCTTTACTCGAGTTTTCGAAAAATTAGTCAAATCACTTACTAAAATTGTTATTGAAGTTATCAACCAATTTTTATTTCTTTCCAGAAATACATTATTCTTTCGATGCACTTCTAGCCAGTCGTTGCTAATCGAAAAAGATTTGGATAAATTTAGAGCGATTTGCTTTTCCAAAATCTCGAGTTGCGCATCTAAACTCATTTAAAAATAATCTTGAATAATTACAAAAATATCCTTGTAAGTGCACTGGTAATCCATGAAACGTGAACCTAGAATAAATCAAAAATGATGAGCATTCACTACAAAAATGATGTTTTAATGAAAAAAATTTTAATCCACTTGTAAATCATGAAATCAATTCTTGCACTCCACTAAACACCCATTACATCACTTGTAAGTCATTACGAAAAGACCACCAGGTACAAAATTCTTTTACACTCCCGGGGGAAGGGCTAGTGTAACACCTGCTCGGGACTAAGCTCGGAGTAAAATGGTCCGAATGTGACACGACATGCATTTTTCGGTTCCCAAAGCCAGGTTTGCAGCATTCCGCAGCAAGTATCTATCGGTTTCGAATCTTAATATTTGTAACACTCTACACTGTATAAAATTCTGGGATCTCCTCCGATCATAACTATTTTCATACTTTTGTAAGTTTACGACATTCACACGCGTCTTTGGAATGTACGCACTCAACATTCTTTTAAGCATACAATATAGAACATGTCAAACAATTTCTTTATATAAAAGTGATATACATACCTTCAGAATTATCCTCCATTAAACTGTTTTGAAATCGGCAGCGTGGAATAGAAAATATTTCACTTTGCGCGAGTCAAATATCTTGAAGCACAAACTCGTTTCGAACCTCCCTCGAAAACGGTTAGGATCAGACTGTCATTAGCTGAATACATGAGAGCCACAACCCCCTTTTAGTGTGGCACGGGGTGTAGAAACACATATTGTATCCCTATGGAAGGTAACAAATTAGAAACATTAATATTTTTATTTCAATTTTTCAGGACGAAAGAAAGAAAAAGAAAGGTGTTTTGAAGGTCGCCTTCTTTTTTCTTTTCTCTTTTTTTGTTAGCTTCTCATATTTGTTGAATTTAAATTGACTTGTTTTTGTTCAAATTTGATTGTGCTGGTATTTTAAAGGTTCTAATTGTTTCAAATTCTTGAAATTTTGAATTAACCTTTTTTACGGGACCACTTTGCATATTGCTTAGTGGGTGAAAGGAGGCGAGCAGTATGAGAGACTGCGGTACCCGTAGAAGGTTAATAACGCAATTTTCACAATTTTTTTCTTATCTAGCGCTTGAATATTAATATGAATAAGAAAATAGTTTGTATTTACATCAAATATCATTCAGAAAAGTAACATTGGTATACAAGGGTCGTGCTAATGGGAAGTGACTAGTTGTTTTGCGATAGATTTTTGCAGGTTGAACACGAATCTGGGCTCATCACGTATATTTTTTAGAAAATAGGGGTTGCAACCCCCGAATACGGCGTTTTTGGCCATTTTTGGATAACCATAGGCACTAAACCCGGAGTCCTAAAATCTTCAAAAATATCTCAAATTGAAGCTTGTCATTCTCCCTTTGACTCCAATGAACCCAAATTGTATACTGATGGGCATAAAAGAAGTCGTTACATATGTTTAAGATCTTAATTTGGAATTTTATTTTCAAACTATCCATCATTTCCAGTGTTGGCATATGTATAGCCTGTGAAACGATAATCCGGACTGACGGCCTTGTTAGAAGGCTGTGGTTACAATCACTATAAAATGATGATAAAAAATTACTAGCCATTTTAATTTATTATAATTTAGATTCGAATTCGCGTTCACAAATTAGATTATTTCTATCTGAATTTGAGATTCACAAGTATATGAACGCTAAGAGTATTAGCTTGTGAGTGACTGCGAAGAACAAAAAACAATCTGCTAAGACCTTGGTCGCGTAATTGGTTAGCGTATCACTCATGTAGTTATTCTTTATTAAGATTTTTTCCGGAATGCAACATAAGCAGAACGAACATGCATGTACTAAGAATACTTTTTTATGCTAATTAATACAATTAATTAAAACTTGTTTCTTTCAAAATAATTCATCGTCCTTCTCGTTTTTATACACCCCCAGCTCTATATTGTGTGTGTAATAATTATTCGTAATATTCTATCAACATTGATTCACAAAGTAAGCTTCTGATCGTTTACGTATTATCTTTGGTATTATTCCTTGGTGTTATAGCCTGGGTGTTTCATATACAAGAACAACTTTGATTTACGCAAATAAAGGTCATTGTTTCTAAATTGTCCCAATTCCAGACGTCATATCTTTCGATTATTTTCAAACTTTTAGAGTTTGTTTGCATATATGACGAAAGGTAACTCTCCAATTTTCAGACTTCTTTAACCATTCCTTCTGAAACTATTGTGGGTGGGGGGGAGGGGGCGGATTCTGTGCACTTGACCTTTTTACCATAAAACTCTAAATTGACAATAAAGAATTTTTTATAGTGTCCCTGATATGCGACTTGAACAGGCTAATGCATTCATAATTCTCAAGATAACCTGCACAGGGTTCATCATACTCTACGTTGTTCGCCTCTTTTTCGCGCTTCTATTGTTTTTTTGAACGTCAGATTTGTTCATAATTCTGGGAATCAGATTTAGTTTCTAGATGTTTGACCATCTCTGAATGAGCTTCTTTTGGACTAAAAAGCAAGATTGTTTCTTTAAAGTTTTCTTTGGTCAATTCCTTGCAATTAGAATTGAATTCTGTGCAGAGTGCTGCTAGCTGGCTTTTGACGCAAGTCTTTCTGAATTCTCCGTACTGTTTGACCATTATGTGAGCAGTTCAGAACAAAAGTGGTGTAAGTCATTTTTGTGAATTGCAACTAAGAATCATATTTTCTTCCCCACAATGGTGTGAGTTAGAAATTCATAAATAAATGTAATAGATTTTGCTACTATGTACATATAATGTCATTACATTATATGTACATAGTAGCAACATGTAACATTGTTTCAGAATTACTTTAGAAGTTTGAGAACAGATGGTCCCAGAAGTCTATGAATTGGTGGGTGACCTTTTGTTGCATAGAGAGAACTATTGTTACCGTCTAACTTTAGTTAAATTTTTTTCAATTCTAATTTTTGTTCATTAAATTTCAACATTATGAATTGTTTCAGACAAGGTGAAAAAATGTACGATGATAACTTGAGAGATGAACATATAGATGACAGCCTATCATCTGATGATGACTATTCGGATATAAAACCATCTACATTTAAGAGACCTGAAAAAGTAAAAGAAGTACTTGGTTTTCAGAGTAAAGATGAAGATAGTGAAGAAAATGAAGAATTTTCAACAGATTCAAACTTGTTCAATCTGCCAGATACTCGTGCTTGGGGTAAAAAGAAACAGAATTATTATGCCACGGATTACGTTTCTGATGATTTAAAAACTTTAAGCGATAAAGATATACAAAATGCAGAGATAGAGGAGGAGGAAGCAAAATATATACAAAAACGTCTGGCAAAAGAATTAGATGATGTTGATTTTGGTTTGAGTGCTACAATATCAGTGAATCAAATAGAATCAAAAATGAATACGAATCACAGGATTGAAGTCGATATGAGCAAATTTACCAACAGACAAAAGTTACAATTATTGGAAAAGGAAAGTCCAGAATTGATGATAATAAGCAAAGACATTAAAAGTATGTTAACAAACATTTATATGGTCATATTTACCCTTATTATATCATTATACGCAGGAATCACAAGTGGGTTGCAGAATACGGCTATAAATGCCTGTATGGCAGCAAGATGCCTTCGCGTGAGTTTATCATTGTCACATTCATAACCTATTCTGCAACCCACTCGTGGTCATTTTGTATGAGGCGTCAAGATTCAAAGCCTAACCAGGTCTAAAAAAATAAGAAATTTTGGGAATGGTATAAAGATAATATCAATGATCTTTTGGATCCGTTACCATTATTAGATGGTAAAAAAAAAAGATTCTCAGGTTACAGGTCCAATCACAAAAAAACTAATATTTATTCTGAACAATTTTTTCTGTAAAAAAAGGAACGCTTCCACTCCGCTGGGTATCGAGCCCAAGACCTTTCGATTGCCGGTCGATACCTAGCGGAGTGGAAGCGTTCCTTTTTTCACAGAAAAAAATGTTCAAATATATATTAAAAATTCCATCTGGTCTTAAATGACGTTAATTCTAAATCACAGGTTGATAGGGTCGATATGGTAGAGTTCAGTTATCATGGTGAATGATACACTCTTCTAATTATAATTTTTTGGCATAAAATTTTTTTTCACTTTCCTTTAACACCATTTTGAAAAAAATACCAGAAAGACCAATACCTTCAAGACTGTGGAGTGTAATGCCCGAGTAAAACGAGGACAGTAAGCACAAGACTTAAATAAATGTTTTTCATGTGTTGCACACAATTTTTTTCCTACAGGGGGATTGAAAAATAGATTTTTTTGTCCTGCAGAGGCAATAAAATGTCTTTTATGACCCACTAGTAAGAAAAATAACTTACACCTTTCTTAATGAAACTTGTGGCATTTGAATCTAATACCTGACAAGTTCAAAATATTAGATTTTGACAAGAATTACAAAAACTGTGAATGAATTAAATATAAACTTCAATATTTTAAGAACATTATTTTTTGACGAAAATACTCAATATATCATATTGAAATTGTGACATTAACAATATTCATAATATAATAAACTTAAAACAGAATACAAATTATATACAAATTTTTCTAAATCATTTCAGTCGATTATGTCGATAATTATTTGTCTGGAAGAAACGTGAATTTTTAAATTTAAATATTATAAATCCCAGAACTTAAAATGCATTAAATAAAATTTTCAACAAATGATAGTACCATATACAATATAATACATTACTCATTTGCCTTGGTGTATGATGAATTACCGTTATGCAGGTGTAACAAGGAAAGTTTAAGAAGGTACTGGGATGTAACATTATTAATTCACAGACATTATATATGATTATTCAAATTATTTCTAGATTTGCTTGTTGGACTAAAGACAGAGTTAGGACCACTCTTGAAGCTCATGAGGAAAGGGAATCATTCAAATAATACGGCACTTATGTTCGTTCAAGCTGATTGTCAAGTTGTACTGAATTATTGCGTCAACATACTTTTTTACTTAACACTCAAAGCAAAGCGGTTATTTATTAATACGCATCCTGTGGTTAAGAGATTATTACAATACAGACAGCTTTTAAATAAACTCAGTTTATCTAAGAATACCATATTAAACAGTTTAGAGATAATATTGGATTCCTGTAAAAATATAAAAGCGCTTTCAAAGGTAAAACTAAAAAAAGCTGATCAGGAAATGCTTATAAAAAATATGGACCAAGAGAATAATTCAGAGTCTGAGTTTATTAATGTTAAAACAAAAAAGATCATTGCTGAAAGCAGTGAAGATGAGAATGAAATGATCGTGAATAATAAAAACGTAAATGAATACGGCGAGGATATGGATAGAAGACTAATAACATACCAAATATCAAGAAACAAAGGACTCACGCCGCATCGTAATAAGGAACAGCGTAACCCAAGAGTTAAACATAGGACCAAGTATCGCAAAGCCAAAATCCGAAGGAAAGGAGCTGTAAGTGCATTAGAATAACGTAGTTTGTAATTGTGACGCGATCTGAAGAAAGACCCCTAAGTGGCCAAACGTAAATTTTAGAGAAGAAGCAGGAAAAGTGGCGATAGGCCGATAAGACTCTTCCGATATTTCTCTCTCTTTCCATCGCACATACTTGTAGAGGTCTATTGTGTGTGTGAGTTCGATCGGTTCGGCCGTCTTCGGAAAGAAAGACATAGTATTCACACTCTTCTAACTAATAGGTATATTATGTGCCATGTGCTTTCTCTTACAATTTAATATACCACGTCCTTATTCATTTTCTTTATTATTTAATTGGTAAATATTTATTAAAAATTCAGAATATTCACCAACCCACGTGTTTCGTGCCGGGCATATTCCCTTTCCCCTCTCCCCTCTCTATCGTTATGATGAAGCCGAGCGTTCACGATCGCTGGAATGGCTCACAGTTACAGCATTCGCGCATGCGTACGTGTCGAGAGAGAAGTCTCGAGTGCTCTCCCGAACGACAATGTTTAAACGCTTGTTGTGAATAAATGATTAATGATAGAATTTTTTAACTATACCATCTTAAAGAGCAAGTTCGAATCTGCGTAAAACATTAAGAATCAGAGAATCGATTTTTGGCCGCTTAGGGGTCTTTCTTCAGATCGCATCACAATTGATTTTTACCCTGTGACGTTGATCTTTGAACGTCAATTCATGTATGTATTTAGGATATTTTTTATTGGAATTTTACGTGTTTTTTTTGTGTTTTTATAAACAGGAACTAACATAAAAAGTATAACTACAAATCATACATTTATTGGTTAAAAATTGCGTGTAACGTTTTAAAATTGTAATAATTGCCCCTTTGAGATATAAATTTTAATATACAGGGTGCCCCGCAAGTTATCTTTGCATGCACACACTGAGAACCTCAGCTGACGTACTTATAACTTTGATATGTAGGTAATGGACTGGTTATCCCAGTGGACAAAAGTGTTACCCGAGAGAAAGAGATGTCTATTTTTCGCCGTAATTACATCGCTTCTCACGCCTAAGAATATGTTACAGAATAGTATTGCCATTAGTGAAAACCCCATCCCATTCGCTGCCGCTCAAAAAATAAATTTTAAAATCAATATAAGGCAAGTCTCAGAGCTCCGCGTCACATTCACACTTGAACGGCAGATTCCAGCCAATCCTTGCAAACTGGAAACCCGTACAAATTTCAGCAGTTCTCGAACGCACTATAAGGTTAACCACCAGCCGTGACAATCGTAGAACCATAGTTTAATAGTTTTGTAGGTGACACGATAATTATATTCCCGCCATTGACCTCACTTATTTATCCGCAAAGCGGTTGCTGATAAAAGAAAATTCCAATAGAGAATTGGAGCAGATTAACGCATTGAGGCCCATGCATAGACCAGTAGACATAGTGAAAAAGTGAATATTGGGATTATAACATTAGACCAAAATATGATAGTCTGTTAACAAACATTAAATTTGTTTTAACAAACATGGTTTGAACAATTGGAAAATTCAATTTTTTAACAGATTATGATCCTTTGATCTAATACTATAATCCCAATATTCACTATTTCAGTAGGTCTTTTGGTCTATCTATGGCCCGAAGCGGACGTCATGCCATTTAATTGTTTATTTATGCTATAACAACAAACTAGGTGGGGGAAAAAATATCAAACCCGTGGGTCCTATGTAATTTTTCTCGTAGAATTGACTGGCGTTATCAGTTTTTCCTTAACTTGCATTTTGAACAAATTATTCATTTAAACAATTTAAAAATTCAATATTTTTCAACAGATTATCATCCTTTTGTCAAATGGTATAATCCTAATATTCCCTTTTTTGCCATGTCTACCCATGGGCTTTAATGGGTAAATAAGGGACCGACAACCTACTACATAATTTATATGAGTACTAAGAAGATAGTACAACTTCAATAAACGAACCGATATGAATGTTCAGAATTATCTGTCAATTTTTCATTTGTAAAAATAATGCATAAAACTGTAAGCTTATTTCAATTGTAAATGTTATCAAAAAATACATTTTCACATATTTAATTTTTTCTTATATAAGGATTTCCATTCGGCATTCTTTTTCAAATAAATCTGAATTTACCGATTTCTATTTTATATTGCAGATAAGAGAAGCCCGGAAAGAAATTTATCGATATGCCGGAGAAGCATCTGGAATTAAAATTGGGTTAAAAAAGAGCATCCCATTAAAATAGTTAATTTTTCATTCAGAATTTTATCACCTAATGTATTGAAAATAAATATTAAAGATCTTAAGAAAACAAATTTCTTACTTTATTTTATAATAAATTATTTTAACAATAACTGTGCCAACAAATTGAAATACACGTGATACTTTGTTAATGTGAACAACTAGAGATCCAATTTCTACATTCATTTTGTGATCTAGAGCGCAGGATACACGTAGAAAAAATGGAAAAAAGTTGAGTAGCAGGTTGAAAGTCAAAGATTGAATGCGGCTGTCGGTGAAATCAACATATATATCAGACGAAGCAAAAGCAGTGAAGCATCAAAAAAGGGAGTGGTGATACTTGATAACGGGGTTGCAAAGCGACACGAAGAGCTGGGTCAGAGCTGTGACTATGTTACAATGTTTTCGTCCAAAGTATTTCAAATTATCAAGTAAATTCCTGAACCCAGACAGTCTATTTTTAGTTTCTATAATATTAGGTTCATAAATTAAATGATTGCCTTTTGTATATACATTTTATGTTTATTTACGGAAAGACGGATAGTGTTTAAAATATTCTCCATCACTTGATACATATTTTCGCCACCTTCAGGTAAGTATCAGATACCGCTTTGAAAGGATGATACGTGTGTGTTCAGAAGTCGATATGGAGGATGGTTTATGCCAAAAATTCGATTTTTTATCACTTATAAATTTTAACCATCCGATCTCGTACAAAAAACCTATGATAATAACTCTAGCCCGGGCTGGAACTATTGATGTCCTAAGTGTATCATACAAATTGGAGCACAATCGGTTGAGCAATTTTTGAGACATCGTGGCAGCTATTTTGAAAAATACAGTTTTGAGAAAAAAGAGTTTGAAAGTTTAAGTACACATATCACAAAGAGCTTTACTCGCTTTATTCTTCGTCTGCATTTTTTATCGACTTCGAATATCAAAAAATCCTTTTACGGACATATACTAGAGATGTTATATAAGCAATTTATACAAAAAAAATGTTTCCGATTTTTTTATTCATCACATCAGACGGCCCCCTTAAGGCGGACTGCCACGTTCGAGGTTTGGAAAATCGATTCTTTTTTTTGTACACATTTCGAATCTAGAAGTTATTAGAAGCGCACCCCATGAAGGAAATCGAGGAATACAGTATAGTTAACAAGTGATTGAACGCCCGTCATAACCGCTCGCGGTCCCTCAACGCGTCTCTGCAGTAGATAGTTGCGCCGTCACTCATTCCGGTAAAACTAATATCGGTGAATTGCTGAAATTATATTGCCGTGTCCTTTCTAACGTTTTGTAACTGTGTGACTCAATGTATCCTTCCGAAAAAGGATTCTTGGGCTAATTCAGTCTAAAACAGGGTTCACAGAACGTTGACGTAAACGGCCCCCACCACTGAACTGTGTGGATCCTCACACAACCAAACGTGGCTTGTCGGTGTGTCCCCACTCTCTAGTTTCGATTTAATGCTGGCGGCTGTTGAACTAAGATCGAGGATTATGTTTCTCTTGACTTCATGTGAAAGAGGCGCGAAGCAGACGACAAATTCGAAATGATAAAATATATAGTTTGAGATATTAGCTTTTTTTTTTATATTTTGATAAACACTTACCTAAAATGAATATCTGAAAGATTTTTTTGAATTTTAAGATGATTTAGACACTTGAGAAATAATTTTTTAGTAAAATTTATGGTTCAATAAGTGTTTAAAGTCTCAAAACAAAATATCGATTTATATATTTTTTATATATAAGTGTGAAAAAGAATTCTATTATTAAAATTATCTAAATTATATCTAATTTTGCACACAAAATTACACATTGAGATTTCTATATTATGAAGTAAAATTGAAAAATTTTATAATAATAAAGTACTAAAAAAATTTTTTTTGAATACTTCGCAACTTTCATATGGCAATTTCAATATGTAAGCGTAAATAAAAGGTTTGATTTACAAAAAAAATTAATAAATGTTTTTTATAATATATTTTAAAATAATTAAACCTCTTATGTATACTTTTATATTGAAGTAGTCATGCGAAGGATTTTAAGTATTCGAAAAGCTTTGCCAAAGCATTTAATTCCATGATATATTTTTCAATTTTACATCATGTCAGGGAAATCTCATGATGTTATTTCTTATGCAACTTTAGATACAATTTTTTTAATTTTATAATCAAACCCATCATTTATACAGGCATGGAATAGTATATTTTACGTGCCTACACGCAGAAAAAAGAAAGGCAAAATTTACTAACCGGGAACAGTAAAAGATTTTAAGTAAATGTAACAGTAAAAACTGTTAACATAGCTGAAAAGAAATGTCGGAATTACTGAGCGTTTCGTAAATCTCATAGTAAAATCAAAGTAAATCTAACTCGGTCACTTGTGAGTTAAAAATACCTTTATCATATGTATTAAATACAGGTTGATAAGTACCATTCACTGGAACTGAATTACAATACTAGTATAGTACACATTAACGAAAGATCAGTAGATTTTACCGATCTGGATGTTTCGCTTAACTCCCGCACATGTAACGAAAACATAACCTTCATGTGTAAATTACGTGTGCCGGCAACGCTGGGTGTAAACAAAGGAATTTCCAACTGCAGTGCCAACGGATCATAAAACCTGGATGTTCAAAGTAAGGATAGTATTCGGTAAAATCAAAACATTTATTCTCGGTTTTTCATATAATTTGTTTCAGAATGTCGTCCGAGTGCTTCCGACGTTATCCGAATAGCTTCGTAGACTCAAATCCAAGTCTGACCAACTCAGTAGTGGCTTATAAGCGACATTTATTTCGGAATATGGCAAGCGAGAATAGCCGAGAGGCTTTAGGCGTTAGGAATGCGTTTAGTTAATGTAGATATAGGTAGAGTTAGAGGGTTCGAACCCAAAAGCGATTCTGAAATTTAATTTCAAGCGTATGCGATTATAAATAGTGTAGCATTGTGTACTTAAATATGTGAACATAAATGAGGTATGATAATAATATTTGTGTATGTGTTCCCACTGAAACCTCCCCTCTTCTGAGTGCCAAAGCTCTCCCCTCTATCTTTCTTTTGTTTTGCACGCTTTAAATCTGGTATGTTTCAATTTATAATCCAAGATATTATCCGATACTATCTTTTTTTAACATCTACAGATTATGGTTTTAATAATCTAGATCGCAGTCCCATAGTTAATAGTCCAAGATTATACCCGGTAACATATTTTTCATTACCGTTTACAATCCATTTTTCTCAGTGTGCAAAGAAAGTAGCCAAAACAAAAGAACTGTGTTATCCGAAACGAATATGCTACTTTCACTAAGAAAAATCGGTAAAGCTACTGTCTTATAAGTAATTCTGACATTCGACAAACGTAAAGAGCACTAACATTTTGGTAAACTATACCGTTACAGTAAGTTACATTCTCTTACACGCTATGGAAATGTAACAGAATAATAAGCATTTGTAGCATTTAGAAACAGTGTAGGATAGCAATTGGCTCGGTAAAATTTACTGATCCGCAAGTCAGTACCACTTATGTATTCGTATTTGTAACTACCAAATCTGATTACAGTTACTTGTTCAGCCTAGTAACATTCAGTTAACTGGCCAGTTGTCCATATAAGTACTTGGAAATTAAGTAAAATTTACCGGATTTTCAGTATATTATACGGAACTTTTGTCTGCGTGTAGGCGCAGAATGAGGGTTATTGCGTGACGAGCGACAATGCTCGCAGGAGATCGGAGCCAAGGCGTAGTCGAGGTGTAGCAGATGCGTAGTCGAGGCGTAGCAGATGCGTAGTCGAGGCGTAGCCGAAACGTAGCTGAGGCAAAGCCGAGACGAAGCCGAGATATAGCTGAGGCGCGATCAGTCCTGCGAGCATTGTCGCGAGTCTCGTAATTTCCCGAATTGTGTGCATTGGCACGTATTCTATTTTATGTGGCTCCGGTGCGTATACGAGTTTTTATGCGTTCACTCCAATCTAATCTAGTATTGTAGTTGTTTGCGGCGCTAGTCATTACACCTGATATGTGACGACTAGTCCCGACCATTTTGATTTTATCGATCTTGTATAGTAGTAATGGATTTTAGTACACGCATGTGCAGTTTAAATGTACAAGGCTTTGCCAGTAAGATGCTAACGCTGTACGAAGAAGAAGATTCTGCTCCGCTGTAAGACTATATGCGCATGCGCAGTTCAATTTTTACATTATTTTCCTCTGTAACGGAATACACAACATTCCGTTACAGCTAAGAGTAACGGAATGTTGTGTATTCCGTTACAGAGGAAAATAATGTAAAAATTGAACTGCGCATGCGCATATAGTCTTACAGCGGAGCAGAATCTTCTTCTTATTTTTCTTCTTCGTACAGCGTTAGCACCCTACTGATAAAGCCTTGTTTTCATTTTCTCGCAAAATAATAAATACTTCAGGGATGTAGCAAGTTCATGTAATGAATGTGGTCCAGTTACGACATGTTTATGTCTAAAATATATTTTAAAAAAATTATAATTTAGGAAATGGTAGAATAGATAAAAATAGTCGCAGATAAAAAATACATTCAAAGTTTTTGAAAAATGCTATTGAGTGATTTATTTATTAGTTTGATTGTATATTTTTCATGCATACTGTAATTTTAAAAATGGATCAGAATATTGACAATTTCCGCATGAAATATTAAAGTTTCTTTGATTTAATGGAATAACCTTTCAATAGGTGCTATAACAATTTTTTGCAAATATGAAAAAAAAAGTTATTGTTCGACTTTTTCTCTCCATGGCGCAATTATTCCAGTGCAAGATTCTTTATGGATTTCAACTGACTAAATATTTTAATTATTTGTCAACTTAACGTTCAATAATAGTTCATATTAGTTCATTAAAATAATTTGAATATGATTAATGTTCCATAATAATATAATAATAGACAATTTTTATTTTTTCAATTAATTTATTAATTCAATTTTTTATTAAATCATTAATAATTGATTGCTTGAATTAATTATATATATTAATTCAATCCATTAATTAATACTTATACTTTATTAAAGCAACTATATTAAATCAAATGATAAGGTCTTGTTACTCATAATGCAATGCATAATATTTCGTATTATCAACATAAAATAAGGCAATTAATGAAGAAAAGCAATAAATAAATATATTGCTAATATTTCCATTATTATCGATATTGGTAAAGAAATATTAATAAAGAAATAATTTTACTCTAATTATTCGTGATATAAGGATCCTATATGCAAGACAATTTATTTCTTGTACTTTTGCGATTAATTTTCTAGTGTTATAACTATTTTATGTTTCAAGTTCTGATTAGTATTTACAAATGTTATTTCATTAAATTGATTATCTTAGTTCTTAAAAAATCATAAAACTTTAATTGTTTATCAATTTTCTCCACATAAAACAATACTTTCATATGAGAGGACGGAGGTGGCGCCGCTAGCCGATTAGTTCCAAGTGGCATCACTAAGAGACGACTTTTTTAAAATTGAAAAAGGCCTTCGTCAGACAGGGCTGGTCGTGACATATCAAATGTAATGACAATAATGTCAAATTTTGATATTTTTTTATATGAAAAAAATATATCATGGAATTAAATGCTTTGGAAAAGCTGTTAGAATACTTATAATCCTTCGCATGACTACTTCAATATAAAAGTATACATAAGAGGTTTGATTATTTTAAAATATATATAAACTTTATCTAATGTTGCATACGAAATTACACCTTGAGATTTCTTTAGTATGAAGCAAAATTGACAGATATTATAGCAATAAAATACTTTGAAAAAGCTTTTAAAATACGTAACACTTTTTAGGAGCCTCTTTTTCAATACATAATTGTGAATAAAAGGTTTGATTATTGAAAAAATAAAAAACCATATTTAATTTTGTATTGAAAATTACACCTTAAATTCCTCTAGCATAAAATAAAATTTATGGAAATTACTTTGCAATAAAATACCTCAAAAAGACATTTTATTATACTTGGCATCTTTTATGGCAATTTCAACAAATAAATGTATTAAATGTAAATAAGGAAAAGGTTTGATTATTCAAAAATAAAATAAATTATATCTTATTTTGTATGCGAAATCACACATTGAGCATTCTTTGGTATGAAGCAAAATTGATAAATATAATAATAAAATACATTTATTGATTTTTTTTGTAAATCAAACCTTTTATTCGCGCTTATCTATTAAAATTGCCATATGAAAGTTGCGAAATATTAAAAAAAAATTTTTTAGTACTTTATTATTGTCACGTCCCGCGACTCTACCGCCACAAGTAACAAGCAGATTAAGAAACCAATAAAGGGATCAAGACAGCATTACAGCGAGTGTGATTTTATCGATGCAAGTTATAGACAAATCTACAGATCAATAGGATGATCCATATGAAATTACTGTGTCGTTATAATACCCACACATGATAACAAATCGACTGACCCAGAGAGAAAGTGAATGAAGCCCTACAGTATCAACGCACTACTACATGCATTTATCACATACACTACAGCCACAACATGTAACTTGTAGTAGCATGTAACTTGTAATAACATGCGACTGGTAATAACATGTGATTGGTAATAACATGTGACTGGTCATAACATGTTACTCGTCAGAGTTGACCTTTCAAAGCTCTATAAAAAGCGAAAGTTCCAATAGAGTTCAGCTCAGTTAGTTAGTCAACGTCCGATTTTTTGCAATGTAACCAACGCGAGTCCACTCCAGTGCCATCAAATCTATATCGCGAGTGCAATCCAGTCAGTCTAGTCCAGCTTCATGAGATTTCTACCGCTAGCCAAACCAATTCTAATTCGACGCTGAGTTCAACAACTTTAAAAGTGAAGGGGAATCGCTTTCCAAATTCTCTTTGAAACTGGGATCAAAGAGTCCACTATATCAACCGGCTGGACTACGAATTTTCTATCTGACAACATCTATCTCAAAGATTACAAGTGAGGACTCAAGTTACCACATTCGCTCTACTGGACTCATATCATTACTAAGCTATTTTTCTATTTTTCATCCCTTAAAGAGGATCCTTCCGATCCTTACATAAAACGAGGAGATTTTTTAAAAAGAGAAGTGTTACGTTTCTGACGTAACATTATTATAAAATTTGTCAAATTTACTTCATAAGATAGAAATCTCAATGTGTAATTTTGTGTGCAAAATTAGATATAATTTAGATAATTTTAATAATAGAATTCTTTTTTCACAATTGTATATTCAAGTAGTCATGTGAAAAGATGCTACATATTATAAAAAAAAGGTGCATATTTACATTCAAAAAAAATTTCCAAAGTATTTTATTCGCACCTTTTATTTTTTAAATTTGAATCTCATGATTTATGTTATCTTGATATGAATTATTGTCCATATTATTTTTCAATTTCAAATAATTTATTTACAAGGCTAAAATATATATAAATCGATATTTTGTTTTGAGACTTTAAACACTTATTGAACCATAAATTTTACTAAAAAATTATTTCTCAAGTGTCTAAATCATCTTAAAATTCGAAAAAAGCTAATATCTTAAACTATATATTTTATCATTTCGAATTTGTCGTTTTCTTCGTGCCTCTTTCACACGAAGTCGAGAGAAACATAATTCTCGATCTTAGTTCAACAGCCGCCAGCATTAAATCGAAACTAGAGAGTGGGGACACACCGACACGCCACGTTTGGTTGTGTGAGGATCCACACAGTTCAGTGGTGGGGGCCGTTTACGTGTACGTTCTGCGAACACTGGTCTAAAAGCAAATTTCGAGTCGGCATCATCTCGGTCGTTGCGAAGTTATGAAACCGCTACTCATCTCGCTATAATAATTATTAACGAGGGATATGCAGCGATTCTGAGGACTATGAACGTCTTTTGTTTTTCTTTTAAGCGTAATTTTTTAAATTCTTTATAAATTATATATATAATGCCAAACATCAAAACAGCTTTTTATAGATTCACCATTTCGAATGTATGTATCGTGACTAACAATAGTATATTGTAATACAAGTGGGAAAACGCGGACATTGTATTCCGCAAAGTCCCTACTTCTCCACGCGTATTATAATTATTTTCTATGACAAATGCATAAAAAGCTGCACTCTGCATGTAAATAGTAGAGGAAGTGAGTTCTTTGTTATTATTTTTTTATTATAACACCAATAAGAATAAAGCATTCCCTAAATGAATGTTCTTAGCTTTGTTGAACTGGCAAGAACACTTTCATGATTTCGCAGCAAGTTTGACTTATGTTATCCTGGCACGAAATTCATGCATCTCAAGCAAGAATTCCTTCATGCTCAAAATGTACAACATTTCATACTTTTAGAGCAGTTTCGCCGTGCGAGAATAACATCAACTTTGCCTGGCTATTATTGCACCAAACTCATCCTATTATAGCAAGAGTTGATTTGCAACGCCTGCTGCACAGAGCGCCAATGATCACCGCTGGGAGTGGCCTAACATCTCAGTTGTAAGAGAGCTCTTACTGAAATAGGATGAGTTTCTTGTAACCGTATCAAAGCGAAGTTCGAGCTATTTTCGCAAGGAGCATTGCTCTAACAGCATGACACTAGCAATAGTGTAAGGCAGTAGTCTTTATTCTCTTATTCTCTTATAGTATAAGAAATTCTACGCTAAAAAGGCAAGAATTCATGCCAATATTGCTTGAACTTCATACCAATTTTACATGTTGAAGTTCCATACTATTATAGGAAGACCTCTGCTTATTAAGATAATTAGATTTTTTCTCCATGTAGTGTAACAATATTTTTGCACAACTCAGAGTCAAAATTACTCACTTCCTCCACTATTCGCACGCAGAGGAAGTAGAGCTTTCAATGCATGTTTTACGGAAAAGTATTTGTTTCATTTATCATCAAATACTATAACAAAATGTCACTGAAAATAATATTTTTAACTTTAATGTACAAATTTTACTTCTATGATGCTTGAGACTTTGATTATTATTTCGGGTACCCGTAATACTAGCCACACCTTGACACACCTTTATAGATGGCAAAAATGGAAAAATGCCAATTTTTTTTATTTAATTGGTGCAGCGTAAACTATATGATTCTGTAATATAGGGTTCCAAATAAAAAATTTCTATTTGTAATGTAGAAGAATTTCTTAGAAATTTCGATCTCGACTTTCGCTGCAAGATATAGCTTTAAGTCATGATAAATGGAAATATGATCTTATTAATTAGAATAAAGTGTTCATATTAACTGAGGTACTTCATTATTTAAACATTATCACTAATTATTATCCTCTTAATTAGACTAAAGTGTTCATATCAACTGAGGTACATCAGTATCTAAACATTATAGTCGCAATCTGGTAAGAAGAGATAGATCGAAATAAATTGTACGGCATTTAAAATGTCAAACAAATCAATTCATATGAATGTCTAACCATCTCCGTTTCTTTTCGAATTATATTATAGTTAATGCGTTCGACTTAGTTTGAGTTACTTAATTTCAATCCAACCCACTGTTCAATACGAACGAATTCTTTTTAATACCATTGACTGGAATTAAAAATGAGACAAGCGGCCCTTCATTCATTTTAAGTGTCCAACACTCATTGGCTACTATTATGTAATATTATGTCATTTGACCAGCCAGGGGCACCTGACGCTGATCCTCAGCTCGTGTCAAAGGCCAGCCATGGGGGCACTCATCTGTAGGCGTTCCGCATGATGACACCAGATCGGGTATTCAATGGCAACCTGGGTAGAACTCGATTAGAACCACCTGACGTCGAGCTCTACGCTTCGCCGAGGACCAATCATGGGGGCACGCATCCATTGGTATTCGACGCGGGGGACCAAACGGTAATGGTGGTCTAAGTACGGTCTGGTCGGCGTAGTCCTGGAGCATTCTGATCAACACCCAGTCAGGGGCACCTGGCGCTGGGTGCCAGCTCACATCGAGAACTGACCATGAAAGCACCCATCCGTCAGCGTTCAACGCGGTACCTTCAGGTGATCGGTTGGTGTTGACCTGGGACAGCCTGAGCAACACCCATTTGAGGTTACTTTACATGACTTTAAGGGGGTGTTCTCATGGATTGGCCGTATTTCGAAGCGTTTTTTGGAATTTTACTGTGAGAAAACTATAATTGATTTTTTAATGCGGTTTCTTTTAAAAGTTTTATCAACCCTTAGACTACAAAATTCAGAAAACTTGTATAAAAAATTTGCACGGTTTGGCCACTGCACCCTTGCGAACGTAGGACTTCCAAAAAAAGTTGGTTGATGGTTCCCACCAAATCTCAAAAATAGCTGGTCTGTAACACAAGAATAAATGTTTTCCTTAATCTATGGTAGTGTAGTTATCGTCTGACGGAGGCTTTTTTTATGATAACAATTTTCAAAACGGCGGGCTATAAAAAAAATCGTTTTTTTTCACCTTTCAAAATTCATTGAATATTTGTTATAAACAATACGGGAGAAAACGTCCGTCAGACAATAGCGAGTACATTTCCACACATTAAAAAAAAAGCTTATTAAAATCCGTCTACTAGTTTCTTAGAAATCGTGGGAACCAGTTTGGAAAAAGTAGTTTTGAGGAAAACGCTTTTAAAGTTTCCAATGAAAGAAAGCGACAAATTGAGTTTAACTTTCTTGACGTAATTACCATAGTAAAACAAGTCCCTTATGAAAAAAAGTATTGGATCAAGTATTGGATCAAGTATTGGATCAAGTATTGGAATAAGTATTGTAATAAGTATTGGAACAAGTATTGGTAAATCCAATACTTTTTCGCGCCGAAAGTATTGGCGATAAGTATTGGCGATAAGTATTGAAGCAAAAAATACCGGAATGCACTGAATTGAATGCTTTAAGATGATTTGAAAATTATATAACTAGACAACTTAATGAAACAATATGAGTGATAAAGAAGTGTTCAAAAATTCATTTACCATCTACAAATTTTCAGTATTTATATTTATTTCTGGAAATAATAAAGAGCGTTGAAAAAAAAATTGTTCACAAATTGGATATAAGTTTTTTTATTTTCGTCAATTACAGTATAATCTTATCTTATTAGTACCCTGTAAGAAGAAGAGTTATGCACTTTCATATTATTTTTGTTAATTTTACGAAATCATATAAAATTTAATTCAATTAGTATGTTACATTAAACAGATGAAAGAAAAACACTACGATAAAGATAGTAATTTTACGAAATTATGTGAAATCGCTAAAATTATCGCTGGAATAAAGCGATCCATTTTAAGTGAAGCGATTTATAAAATTTTGTGAAATTATACGTTTATTCCAGTAATTTTCCCACGTTTTGTAAATGAACTAAACTTATCATGGAAAATTTACATTCGACTATGTAAAATTACTGAAAACAAAGTAAAAGGGTATAGATTATTTGTTATTCAGTAAAAAAAATACAATTTATATTGATAACTTTGTATAAATTAAATAATAATATGCATTGTCACTAAACGATCCTCTTATAGTGAGTTTATGAAAATATGCCTTAAAAAACAGCGACGTAGAAAAAAGATAAAATTAAAACCAGGATTAAATTTATCAGAAACCAAGGAATTGCAATGACCTAAGAAATAAAGATCACTGATGAGGACTCAAATCAGAGTCGAAACGTTTGATTAAAACTACTGTTTTTTTCATTTATGGACCCTAAAGCCAATTATCCAACATTACAAATATGCATAATATACTTTATAAAATAAACGTTGATTGTACATCATGATTAACTTATCTAGGCTTCCTTACAAAACTTGTGTTATTCAGTTTTTTCCGTAGAGAATTTTTGAATGATATACAATTATCATAACATAACATAACAATATTGGCAATTACATATTCCTTACATTTAGGTAACTTACAATACACGTAAGTCTATCAATTTTTACATCTCGTAACATATAAAATGTACAGTACGTTTCACAAAGTACGAAGTTATTTGTGCTTTGCTAATCATTTTAAATTTTGCGAAAGCTACTATCTTTTCTTTTATCTAAAACAGTTGTATAGTATTCTTAATAAGTTTTGTAGATAAATGACATTTTTAATAAAATACAATTCAATACCTTAATTGAATGATGTATAGGTATAGATTTTATGTAAATTTACTGTTCAATGCGATTGGATTAAATATCTGATTCACTTATCATAGTTTAAAGACCGGAAATTAACAAAAGTGAAGGAACTCTGAATGCGACAAGTGTGAAATGAATAGTAATAAGTGCCTGAATATTTACAACTGTTAAAAAGTATTGAAGGTGAGTATTTTATAAATTATCATATGACATCCAAACTAGATCCATCTGCAGGAGTTTTTAAATTATCATCGAAGCTACTTAGAATCTTAAAGATTATAGTAGAAAAATTAGGTACAAACATAAGATATGTGTGCGATTTTCGCTATAAGATGCATTTTTGTTTGGATATTCGGATGTAGAGGTTACCATTCTTCGAGATTATGTATTAAAAATGTCTGTAATAATTGAGCCCACGGGAAGAAGAACTCGCCGAGCGCTCGAAAAAGGGGAAAAGTATTGTCCACTTTTTAAAATTGAAGTAAAAAAAAAAGTTGTAAAAACTCGAAATGAAAAAATATAAGCTGAAATATATATATATATATATAAAGCTGAAAATACAACTTTTATTCCTCAAGTATTTTTTAGTCCAACATGATTATTACGAAAAAAAAAATGTATAAGGTATTTTTTGAATGTCCTAAAATCAATGCTTCAAAAAACATAAATTGCGATTTCTCCGTAAGTACTGCAAGCAATGGATTCAATTTAGTACGAATAATTTGAAATTTCCCGAAAAACTTCCTTAAATACAAATAAATAACTTTGTCACTTCATATTTTTCGAAACATAAAATTTATTCGTCACTTTTTCACTCCGAATCGCGAAAAACAAAGAATTGACAGGTATTGTTTTGTTATTGAATATTATCAAATGTTGATGGTATTTATAGTTTTTAAATGATTATTCGGCATCAGCAATGAATACTGAATGAAAATACGCAAAATTGACTCCATTGCTTGCAGTACTTACGGAGAAATCGCAATTTATGTTTTTTGAAACATTGATTTTAGGATATTCAAAAAATACCTTTTATATTTTTTTTCCGTAATAATCATGTTGGACTAAAAAATACTTGAGGAATAAAAGTTGTATTTTGACAAGCTCTATCAGCTTATATTTTTTTATTTCGAGTTTTTACAACTTTTTTATACTTCAATTTTAGAAAGTGGACAATACTTTTCCCCTTTTTCGAGGGCCAGGCGAGTTCTTCCCGTGGGTTCAATTATCAAATAATAATATGTGAATTAAAAAATGTCGTATCTAATCAGAGCGGCATTCCATGATATTTATATAGCATGTGTATTCATTGACTTTACAGGCTGCAGACAGTGCTGAATTACGAAATCTTATGTCTTTCTCTAACTCGTGTTAAACGAAGGAAAGACGGAGGGGTAAAGCCCTGCTTTCTTCCTTTTGTTTGATTCGAATGTATCAAAGAAAGACTCACGTTTTTTTAATCTTGCTCTGGCTGCACACAGCACTGATGCCATACATTGAAAAGTAGTTTCTTCTCAGTGAAGTGGTAAAAAGTATAAACTTCAATATTTATTTATTTCTTAATCTGTTTCTAAATTATTAACAATTGGCAAAAGGCACAATTCAGTTTCATCGCACTGAATGTTTACACATTTTACTTTTATCATATATGGCATACAGCACATTATGTTATTGGTTTCTTTCACAATATAGGAAAACTCAGAGGATGAGACATTTCCTACATTAAATAGTGTTTTATTTTGTCTTTGCAATTCTTTACCGATAATAACATGTTTGAATCCTCCTGTCTCACTAAGTTTTACTATTAGAAAATCTAATATGACCATAAAACGTCCGTCCGTGGTCTCAATGGTACTATTATTTCTTTTAATCAATCTATTATCGTTAGATGTGTGATACAATACATTTTTGTAAACAAAACGTTTGAATGCTTCAGCTGCATCATCAACTACTCCTTCGAGAACTTCTTCTATTACAAGTTTTTGTATTATCGTTAAGTTTACATATAATGGAGCACCAAATATTCTCAAGAAATCTCCATACTGAATACATCTTTTTATACCGCATTCCTTCATCAGTGATCTAAATAATTTTTTTCCTCTCTCACTGCAATTTTCTCTGCTAAAAATCTCTGAAGCTATGTTAATGAATCGAAACCTTGTATAAAATTTGCAAATTTGTTCAGGGACATATTGTGTTCCATTAAATAATTTCTTCAAAACACCGTTGTAATGTTCATAAGGAAAAGTCGACCAAGCCCAAAGAGCACCAAAGTTCTGTATAGCTTGAGGAATGTGCAATAAAATGTGTACATTAAATTTCATATACTCTTTTCCATACAGTTCTTCAACACCAAATACAAATTTACGAAGTGCTTCTCTGGCTTTCATAAATTCAGCTTCAGTTATCTTTAACTTTGAAAAAGTGTTTATACTGTATACAAGTAATAACCAGTGTTTCATATATCTCAAAGGTAGGAAATTTTTGAAGCATATTAATAAGTAATAAAGAAGGAAACTTTTCCATTCCGAAGCTTTCCATCTTTTGTGATGTTTTAGGGTACCTGGTGTTCTTGTTATTTCACACGGTGGCTTTATTCGTTTAAGTCTTTCATCAATAGCGTTAATCATCCTACCTAAGTACCATTCCTTTTTAGAATTTTCAGAATTAAAAATTGCACTGACAAGCATCTTAACAACTCCTTCTAAAACCGAATGCAAATATTCTGGGGGAAGCATTTACTTATATGAAAAAGTGGTATAAGGCTAACGACAGAATACCCTTTAACACCCCGGATGGGTAAGTTTCCGTCAGCTAATTCAGCGTCCCTATTGTGTTGGTCTGTTGTTCTTAATCTTTTTATCTCGCCACAGTAAACGCGCGACTTTCCTCGCCCTATAGTTATATTCTCTCCTTTATGAAGACAATAAGAACAACCGAACATGCCATTATATTGCTTGATATTTTGTATTGCTGGACGTGCAGACGAATCTACTGGACTAAGTAAAGTGTGTACCCTGATCCTTATAGGTTCTTTGTTAAGAAATATCGATGATTGAAAACCATACTCATGCAATCGAATAAGTTCATCGATAAATGGTCGGAGAAAAAGATTCATAGCTGGCTTTTTTTCGCCGAACCATAAGCCGCACAACAACATATTATTTTTTCGCAAACGGTATGGCAATTCATTAACCATTACCAAAATGGGCCAGATCGATCTTATTGATGAATTAAATACATTTACTCCGTCGGTATTCCATTGAATTGTGATATCATGCTCAGAAATAATATGCTCTTCACGTAATCGACAATAAATCCGTCCATTAACGACATCGCTTTCATTGCAATCTTTCCTAAAATCTTGAAAATGTTTACTGTTAATCAAATCTTTCAACTGAGGTTCAAGTGGCAAGTAAAAAAAGTAATTCCCATCTTTATTCAAACGTGACATAGTGTACTCGTTGTTGCACTGGACGCATTGTACTTGATTTGAGTTTTCAAAATTGATAATAGTCAGGCACAGTGGACAATAATAACACGTGATTTCATTTTGGTCTGGAATAGTCTTTAAAAAATGATGTTTGCTGCCATGTGAAACATACGGTAGATGACAGTCTATTAAAGTTAGAGAGCTTTGTAAAGCAACGTCTGTAAAACGATTACGAAGAGCTTGAGTCAGAATTAGTAGACGGCTTTCTTCTTTTGTGAGATCACATCCATCATACAACGGGATTCTCTCCTGCAAAATAAAAGTGATCCTTTAACGGTAATCTAACAATAACATTGGGAAAATCTACTTTCACGCAAATTTCGCAACCGCAATTACTTTCTCTTCTATACAAACTTCAAGTACATAAACTGGTAGAATGATGTTTTTTTTTGTTACTGAAAAATTGAGAATAGAAAGCGTCCTTTATTTTTAATACAGAGCAAAAGTATACTTTTCTTAGTAATTATCTCTTTGAAAAGAGAAAGAAAAAGAGTACATTAAAGTCTTTATTCATCAAACTTATCAAGTATAATAATAACTGGTGTTCTGTAGCTAGTTTTCTAATCATAACATATCTTAAATTTTTGTCCCGGTCTACCTTGTTTCCATTTTTGTGTCACACTCTTGGTATTTATATCACTCGATACTATTCACTTAAAGAGTACTTTTGGTTACGAACAGCCCTGTCCGACGAAGGCCTTTTTCAATGTTAAAAAAGTCGTCTCTTAGTGATGACAGGTTGGACTAATCCGCTAGCGGCGCCACCTCCGTCCTCTCATATGAAAGTATTGTTTTATATGGAGAAAATTGATAAACAATTAAAGTTTTATGATTTTTGAAGAACTAAGATTATCAATTTTATTGAAATAACATTTTTAAATACTAATCAGAACTTGAAACATAAAATAGTTATGACACTCTAGAAAATTAATCGCAAAAATACAAGAAATAAATTGTCTTGCATATAGGATCCTTATATCACGAATAATTAGAGTAAAATTATTTCTTTATTAATATTTCTTTACCAATATCGATAATAATGGAAATATTAGCAATATATTTATTTATTGCTTTTCTTCATTAATTGCCTTATTTTACGTTGATAATACAAAATATTATGCATTGCAATGTGAGTAACAAGACCTTATCATTTGATCTAATATAGTTGCTTTAATAGAGTATTAGTATTAATTAATGGATTGAATTAATATATATAATTAATTCAAGCAATCAATTATTAATGATCTAATAAAAAATTCAATTAATAAATTAATCGAAAAAATAAAAATTGTCTATTATTATATTATTATGGAACATTAATCATATTCAAATTATTTTAATGAACTAATATGAAACATTATTGAACATTAAATTGACAAATAATCAAAATAGTTAGTCAGTTGAAATCCATAAGGAATCTTGCACTGGAATGATTACGCCATGGAGAGAAAAAGTCGACCAATAAATTTTTTTTTATATTTGCAAAAAATTGTTATAGCACCTATTGAAAGGGCATTCCATTAAATCAAAGAAACTTTAATATTTCATGCGGAAATTGTCAATATTCTGATCCATTTTTCAAATTACAGTATGCATGAAAAATATACAATCAAACTAATAAATAAATAAATCACTCAATAACATTTTTCAAAAAGTTTAAATGTATTTATTATCTACGTCTATTTTTATCTATTCTACCATTTCCTAAATTATAATTTTAAAAAAATATATTTTAGACATAAACATGTCGTAACTGGACCACATTCATTACATAAACTTGCTACTTCCCTTAAGTATTTATTATTTTGTGAGAAAATGAATTGGTAAAAATGTTTTATTTTCAAAAATAAAAAGTATAAATATATGCTTGTATTTGCCTGTCATCACTAAGAGACCGAAATTTAGCTCGTCGTCGGATAGGGCTGGTTACGAATTTAAACGTTTTTCAATATTCGATATCATATACAGTTAAGTTTTTTGCAACGAATTAGCAAACGCGTGAGTTCAAGTGGGTAAAACTTAGAATGGCATAAAAATGACTGCCTAAAATCTCCGTGCAGGTCCGTACACGTACAAGAAAAATAATATGGTATTCTATGTTCTGCTCACTCGCATTCAAGGTAGGATAGTCATTATGATTCCACAAAATCGATTTTTTGGAAATGGCTTAAATCAACAGTATATGTATCGGAGAATGTCTTTTTTCACAGTTTCAAGACCAAAATCAAATCGCATTTCGATTTTTTAGTGTCGACACGGGCGAACGTCAAGCACGTACCTAATATTAGCACTCTGTGCACAGTGGAAGGGAAGGCACTTTTATCGTCCAAAAAGCTCTAGAGCCTCTAAATTTGGTCTAATATTCAATTTAAAAAAAATTACATTTTATTAAAGCCATGGATCAACCAGACCATAATGATCAATATGGTATTTCTTTTCCTGTAAACTTCTGTCCACGCAAAATGAGATATCGAGTAAAAAATGTCAATTTACGTAAAATTTGCATTTCACAGATCCCATTTTCATCTTTAATCATTAGCCCATCGAACAATGCCCAAAGTTTAACATTGCTACACCTTACAATATTTTTAATCGAACCGAGATTTTTAACTTCCATAAAATCGTTCCATAAGGGGTACTTTCACCTTAACAATGTTTCAAGTTTTATGTCTCAGAATTGTAAACGAGCGTGTGCGTGATTCGACGAAAGCGTATCGTACTATATATAAGTGTAATTATTAGGTTTGAATATGTAAGATTAAATGTTTAACTGTATTTGTGATTAAAAATATGATTGGCTACGACTGAAGGGACTCAATGTATATGTATGTATGTATTGGATGACTAATGGCAGGCTCGAGGTAAGAATGTTTTTTTATTTTAGAGAACCATACCATTGCCAGTTGAAATAACACGCCCGATGCTCATTTTACTCAATACAGTTTGAAACTCCCCAAGCGTCGGTGATATACTAATACATTTCATGTTAATCCACAGACGAATGTTGATGCCCTGTCGTCGATGAGGTTTTACTCAACTGCTTACTATTTCCTATATAAGGTTTATTGTTATTCACTTTGGGTGAATTAGGTATTTATCAAATTCATTTTAACTGACTAGGATTTAATAGATGTTCAAATGTCCTTATGTCCCAAGTTTAATCGACAGAGTTGAGTAAAATTACTTCAACTATTTTTCTCCGTGGAGATGTCGGACGCCTGTGTAGCTCAATTTATTAGAGCAATCGAACGGCAATCAAAAGACCTAGGCTGGAATCAAGGCACAGTCGAAAGCGTCTCTTTTTTCACAGAAACATTTCAAATTCTTTTAATAGAAATAAAAATAAAAGTAAACTGTATATTGTACATGAATTATGCCGCCTGATCGTAAATCATAATGAAGGAATAACTTTTTTATCTAGAAGAATGGAATTTTTGTTCACTTGAGATTTAGAATTAAATGTTGCAATGTTAATTGAGAACACCGATGCAGGAGCGATACATATAGTTTTTGGATCCTTACGCGTTGACTCTAAAACTATATCAAAAATCGTTTTTAAGTTTTAACTTTTGAAATATAGATTCTGATAAGTCTATTGAAATGTGTATTTCAAAAATAAAAATTTGAAAACGATTTTCGATATAGTTAGGGGCCAATGCTCACATGTCTAAAAATTGTATGCTTTGTTCTTGCACCAGGGACCTCAATTGGCAGGGTGGCTGCAAACTACACTAAGTGGTCAACTTAACATTGAAAAAAAATGTAGGCATCACAACAAAAACGTTTTGTTCAGCAGTTTTTGTTGCCATTGCAAAATTTTGGTTGTTATCACAAAATTATTTTGTTGGGCCAACAAAATATTGTGTTGTTGACATAAAATTATTTTGTTGAGTATTATTATGTTGGCCTAAACAAAGTTTTGTTGAGCCAACAAAACTGTTTAGTTAGACTGATTAGATACGCGATCACGCATGCGTGTTCATTTATTATTAGTCGAAAACGCGAGCACGTTTATGTCTAATATGGCGGATTCCGCTGTTATTCTCTATGATCGATTGAAATATATTTTCGTTAGTCAATTGTATGTGAACGAGTTTAATTCAAATAATATGACAAGGAAACAAGACGACTTCTGGAAGACTGGGGTTTAAGGTGCTTCATCGACACCTTCAAAAGTAAATATTAAGTATACGCAAAATGTTAACCTAGATATATTCATCGTTATACATTTTATTATTTTTAAATACTTTTTATATATATCTCAATTAAATTTTTAAACATATTAAGACTTAACTTTTTGCATTTAAGAGCAAGGTATAGATAAAGAAGCATTTGAGGCTCTCATGCCCACCAGTTCCTTTCTCGCAAAACTTTTAGAAAATTAAGTGCTTGGAATTCAAATGCAATTTGAAACAAAACTGCGAAATTATATTATTTTAAAAGAGCAAAAGTGTTTTGTTAGGACAACAAAATTTTGGTGGTCAAGCAAAACCGTTTTTTCAATGTATTATTCTCATAAGTAATCTGCTAAGAATATTCAAAATATACTGTACGTACCTCGGATACGTTACTTCCATTTCCTTCAAAATCATTTAAATTATCTTCATCGTGATATACTACAAAAGTTTCATCGTCCACTCCAGAGTCGCTACATTCGCTTTCAGTTTCTTCTTGAACGTATTCTTCTAAACTAGTCGTTGCATCGGAATCAGTTTCTGTGAATTCTTCCGAGATAATAGAAAGGGCTTCCTCTTCACTTCTTTCAACACTTTGTTCTAAAGTTTCTTCATTACTACTGCTTTCCGCTTCGAGGCGTTCTTCAAAAAGATTTTCGTCTTCCATTCTCTCAACATGTGCTTCACTTTCATTGAAGCAATGGATATTTTCCGCAGCAGGCACCTTTAATATTAGAATTACGGCAATGTATCACATACGGTGAGGTCTTTTTCGTAGCTTTCATAAGGAAAGCATAAGTACGGGTGAGTGATAAAATGGGTGGGCATAGGAGTGCATCTTTCAGATAAACATAAGCACGAGGATTGTCCAGAAGAAACACTGTCATACCTCTCCGTACGCTCCTGACCCACAATTATGTTTTTCTTATGGCTGTTACGAAAAAGATCTTACTGTATCGATGTAAACAAACTTATGAAATTGATTAAGAATTATTAGAAGGTTTTTAAAATTAAAACATTTGTAACTCCATATCACAATTTATAACGATATGAGTTCACAAACAAAAAAAGGCGGTAAAGTAGGAATCAATATATGATGCAGGACTCAGAAACATAATTAAAACATAATGAAAAAATAGAGACTAGCTTTGTATATTTCATGAATCTGCCATTTGCATAATTTTTGTATAATAAATTGTGAGAAATATAGTGATATTAAAAAATAATAATTGACCGGACTTATTGCGTAGATTCTCAGGTGGGTCCGCAGTTACCTCATGAATAACATCGAGTTTTTTTTACAGTTATCACATGTTCTACTTTATGCTCAGTAGATTAAAAGTTTGGCAATCAATTAGTGCGTGCGTGCGGTTAGGGTTCGCATCTTGGTACTTGCAGATTTTTCAGTGTTATGTGCGTTCGCAGCGAACTTAGAATATTCTGCGCGTATAGAGTAATGTATTTATAAAATTGTTAGAAATATGTTAGAGGTACGCTCTGAAAAAAAATCTATTGGTAGTGAAATTACGTCACTTTCAGAATGCAACCATTGAAATTAAGCAGATTTCTTTTGTTACTCTTCATGATATAAGTGTTTTGCTTATGTAAAAGTATAAGGGATCCAATTTTCATTTTATATTTCTTAAGACCAAAAAACCGATTTTTTTGTTTCGCTTAAACGAATGCTTGGTATTTCAAAAACATATAGTTATAATCCTAGAGCCGTACCTGAACTGCTTATCTCTGAAACCGCGCACCGCGTTCCTTCCAGATTTCCAACGCAAAACTTTAAACGCACTTTACTCGAATTCATATTTTTCGAACTTGCCCGATTCATAGTTCATAGAGTATTTGACCTATCAACTTGAAATCGCGCATACATATTTTTGAAATGTTTTATTAGTCGGTGAACCACTCAAAACTGATAAAAAATTGTTTTAAACAATTCATTTAAACAAATTCGAACAAAAATTTGCCTAAAAATAAGGTTTTTTGTTTATCCAGTGGTTTCTTTGTAAATTATTAATTTTTTTCAAAACTTTTTTTTTATGTGATTTATCCCCAAAAAAATCTTGGTAAGTCGGTTGCTTGTCAGGCTGCTAAACGGGATTCCCCCTTAAGGTGAAATCCGATGACAGCAGAAAACGCAAAGCAGAAAATGAACAGCCAATTACAGAACAGCTCTAAGAAGAAAGAAATCTAAAGATCTTCTGTAATTGGCTGTCCGTTTTCTGCTATGCGTTTTCTGCTGTCATCGGAATTCACCTTTAGAAGCTAGTGTGACGCGTCTACAAATTATATGTATTTTACTTTTGTATGGGTCAGCTGCATAGCAACGACAACTCGCCATGCAGCATCCCTACCAAAACGCATTCCTAGGGACCGGTCGTGACACTTTCCCGTCTTCCCAAACTACTTTTTCCTAACAAAGGGAAAGAGTCTGTGTCAGACAGTTCGTGTTACGTGCGACACCGCACCTCTACGTTTGTAACTATTATTAATAAATGGTTGATATCCACGGATATTATTTTATTTATTTAATTTTGTAACATACCCCGTCACACTAGCCGTCACTTTGTATCTTTGTCCAGAGCTGAAAGCTCAAGAGTTATAAGCTCCCACCATACTCACATATTATCAAAATCAAAATAAAAAATGAGTAATCATATGAAAGCACAACCCCATGATTCGTGTGACTTTATTCTTGTAAGGTTAGTTCAACTCTGTAAGTTGAAGAAGGAACATTCCATTGAATACTCTAATATACAATCCTTGTCTCATTTATTGCATGCCTGCTTCCACATATAACCAATAGTTTCACTGTTGAAAAACTATCTGTAAAATGTAAAACGAGAATAGTTTTACTGATAATGGATTTCTTTTGACCCTGAAAATAAATCCTTCAAATATTAAAGAATTGCGATATATTGTTTTATAATCGCGATTAATTAACGTGGATGCTTCAAGGAAATGGATTTCCTTAGAATATTAGGAATCCCAGAGTGCGATGTACAAATTTTGGAATGTATGTATACCAAAACAAACAATTCTTATCCGCATAACCTCATTTTTCACTGCTTCTGACAATCTACACGGAGAAAAATAGTTGAAGTAATTTTACTCAACTTCCGATCAAATTTGGGACATATGGACAAGTTAGAAGTTATTTAGTATCATTGTAATTATTTGTGATATAATAAATGTTTAAAAGTGAATAAAAGTTGAGTAAAATTCGGAAGTGTAGGGTGAAGTATGAAAGCGTGCATTAAAAGTTTCTAAATATATATATATATTATTACTCGTAGTATAATTATAAAAAACCAATCTTTTATTAAATCACAAAAGTAGTAGAGCTTTCCGTTCATTCTACTCTACGCTTCAATCGAGAGTTGAGTAAACCGTGAATCGCAAGACTTATTCCCCCAGCTGAATCTATTCACGCAGGAACGAATGAAAGTAATCTGCGCCCAGGGCACACATTAACATTTTTTAATTTCAAAAACGTGTTAAATTTTCAACATACTGATGTTCCACGTTATTATATTCAATGATCAAAATCAATTAAAAACATACAAAATACAATTACAGTTTATTTTACTATTCTCTAAATTAGAAATAGTGGAATAACCACTGTTTTATCTAGTGTGTAATGCACCACTTACTTAATAGTGAATTCTAAAATACTGATTTCAAAAATTCATCGTACTTTGATGATTATCTGCTAGTTTATATAATTTATTTAAAAGTTTCACATAATCTAGTCATATAGATTCTGTAAGTTTAATAAATTCTTGATTCATAAATTTTCTAAATTCATTTATAACTACTTCTTTCTTTTTCACTTAAGTTTATTAAAATAAATTGTTTTCATGAAAATTTGAACAGCAAAAGTCTTGATAAGTGTATTATATAAAATTTGAAAAATCTACACAGGATTTAGATTGCACATGAATTTCTTATGCACAATAATAATTTGGAAATCGCAATTGTAAAATCCATATTCTAAAAATATACAACACAGAAAATAAAAAACCTTCTTTTAAATGTTTTTACACAAGATTCTTTTTGATACTATAGAAATTTTTTAATTTACATTTCAAACTTTAGTTTCATAAAAACTTCATACGTAGTTGTAATAAAAATGTATACTAAATATTAATTAATGATAATATTATATATATCAACAATCATAATTATAATAATTTATTAATTAATTATGTTACTTCACAAAAATATTTTATGAATAATTTATGAAAAAAGTTGATTTACTTTTACTTGAGTAAGGCCCAAAAACTTTATTGGCGACACTTACTCTCACAAGCCCTGAATAACTCTGGCAGTCACTATATAACAAAGTTCCAAGTTTTATGCCTTAGAATTGTAAGCGAGCGTGTACGTGATTCGACGAAAGCGTATTGTACTATATATAAGTGTAGTTATTAGGTTTGAATATGTAAGATTAAATGTTTAACTGTATTTGTGACTAAAAATATGATTGGCTACGACTGAATGGTATGAATGTATTTGTATGTTGTTTATGTATGTACCGGATGACTATTGGTAGGCTCGAGGTAAGATTTTTTTTATTCGAGAGAACCATACCATGGCCAGTTGAAATAATACGCTTGATGCTCATTTTACCCAACTACGGTTTGAAGCACCTCAAGCGTCGGTGATATACTTATACATTTCATGTTAACCCACTGACGCATGTTGGTGCCCTGTCGTCGATAATGTTTTACTCAACTCCATACTATTCCCCATGTAACGCTTATTGTTATTCACTTTGGGTGAATTAGGTATTTATCAAATTCATTTTACCCGACTAGGATTCAATAGATGTTCAAATGTCCTTATGTCCCAAGTTTGATCGACAGAGTTGAGTAAAATTACTTCAACTATTTTTCTCCGTGTAAGCATTATAAATTTATTAATTTTTTGTGCTTTTTACCATCGAAGGGTTATCAGTCTTCTTTTTACATTCTCATCATCGATGAGAAGGTGTCAGTTTTATGTGAAAAATGACTTTTGAAATTTTCATCAAATCTTTACGTTTTGAGACCCCCTAGTGATGGGATATCGAAACATCGAATACATCGATGTTTTAGTTTCGATGTATCGATGTTAGACATCGATGATGACACCATTCATAATATCGATATCGAACATCGAAGAAACTTCCGATGTTCGATGTTTCGATTTTCTTTGTTTCTCTTCAGATATTTTTGGGAAAGTTCTAACCGTTCTAACCATTTTTGAATTAAAGCTGAAAAAGCGAGTACGTGAAATAGTTTTATTATCAGAGTATGCAAGGTAAATTAATTACATTGTATTTTATTACAGCTTTTATGTACAATTGAAAACCTTTCAATCTGCCGGATCTTGAATCATATGAAATCAACGTAACCTAGAAAAAATCTATACTTCTGGCTTCTGTCGTTTTTAAAAATAAAATTAAACATCAATGTTTCTTGAAATATCGATGTTTTTGTTCTTTAACATCGATGTTTTGTTTCGACATCGATATTGTTCTTCCGATATATCGATGTTACTGTTCATCGATGCTTTCTTTCGATGTCTCATCACTAAGACCCCCTGAGTCAGAAAAAACGGTTTTTACGAAAGTGTCTGTCTGTCTGTAGTAGGTCTCGTACTCGATAGCTCTCGATCGAATCATCAGATTGAATTGAACTTGGGTACACTTTATCGGAGCCGAAAAAGTGGGACAAATTCATTAACCAGCCACATCCAAGCAAAATTGAGGAAACTCGAATATTTTTTGTGTTTATGAAACAATCAAAAACTCCAATACTGGTTTTTGACAGTGCTCATAAATCTACACTAATTATCTTAATAACATATTTCGATTAAACCAAAATTAGAAATGTTACAGCATGTTAAAATTTGAAAAAGTCAATATCAAAATTTCATTTTCCAGTTAAATTATACGAGATACGAAAAAACGTTATGATACAATATTATTTACTACACAAAGACCTACAAATTTTAAATGTAACATTTTTTGATAAGATGTACATTTTTCTTTCAAATTTAAAAAATACTATTGAAAATCCAAAATCAAATTTTTTTTAACAATAATATATGAAATACGAAAAAAACATATACAGAGAAATTCCAGGTTATAGTAACCTGATTGGTGTAGTTAAAATTGTCTTCAACTAAAAGTCTCAGGTTGAGAAGAAATTTGAATTTAAAGTTGTGATCACCGAAATTTCCTGCTGCAATAACCAGAAATATTAGTTGTAAGATTTTCACAAGTTAAATTTGTAGTAGGAGTGACATGCAATTCTAAGTTTGATCACCCTGATTTTTCAGGTTATGCTCGTGTGAGATCGATACTTCCTAAATGAATACTGATCATCTCATTTTCTAGTCTTTATCTTCTAACAAGGAAACATAATTACGGTCATGACAATATACTATTACATTACGAGGGATGAAACACAGCGATTGCAACGAGTGTGAAGTTTGCTGCCCGAGCGAGGCGAGGGCCAGGGTTGTGAACGTAATATACCTTAGGTAATTTACGTAGTTTTTTTACATGTAAATTACGTACGTAATAATGTTACAAATTGAGCATTTTGAAACTGCTTCATTTTCAACTTTCAACCGCTCAAACTTCAGTTCTTCCCAAAGGATTGTTTCTCCCTTTTTACTACCAACTTTTCACTCATTTTTAAAATCTTAATATATAAGGAATAATTCACTTCATCTCGCACTTAGTGCATTCCGGAATAAAAATAAGTGAGGTTATATTATGCTTTTTTCCCTCACCCTCCTGCCTCCACAGAAGTCCGCCATTTTTTACGTTTATTACATTTTTACGTATAATACGTAAATTACGTAATATAAGTATAAAAGTTCGAGTTACGCGTAACCGTGCAACCCTGGCGAGGGCTGCATTCACAATCATTGAATCCATTATTTTTCATAGCGCCTCCTTTGAAAATCGGATTTTCGGTACCTGTAAAGCGGGTTGAAACAACGATTTTCAACCCTAGGGTTGAAAACCCGCTCTACAGTTACCGAAAATCGGATTTTCAAAGGAGGCGCTATGAAAAATAGTATACATTACTCGAAAAAAACACAGCGAATGCAACTCATGTAATGTAATATACTATTGTTTCGAGTAATGCACATTATTTTCTATAGCAACTCTTTTGAGAATTTGATTTGATGTAACTAAATTGCCTTGGCGGTGTACGTGATTTTCCGGTGACTACAACCTGAATTTCTGTTTGCCTAAAATCTTTCATTGTATATAGTTACACTGTAAAAAATTATTCAAGGATAATTATGGAAAATTCGTAAAATCACAGCGCCTCTCTGTGTAAATTTACATAGTTCCGTAAGATTATATTGATGGAGGACGTGATTTTCCGACAACTGTGTAAAATCACTTCGAGCAGCGTTGGGCATAAAATGACCTTCGTTGAGCGATGTAAAATCGCATCGTCTGTCGTATGAATTTTCCAAACGTAAACTGAAATTTTGTTTGATGTTTGCGCAAAATTACCGCCTAGCTGTAAATTTCCGGATGAGAATTTAATTTTCATTTCCCTGTTCGTAATTTTCAGTTTACTTTCGGAATTTTATGTTCCCGAACTCTGCATCCGCTGTTCGGTTGTTTTAAATTCTTCATCTCGTTACTATAAAACCGACATTTTGGATGTCAGAAAGTCAGAATTTCGTAGACGTTGATGTCTGTAGTGATGTGGTCCACTAGAAATTCAGTTTTTTCAAAGTAAGTTTATTTAATTGATTATTTTTGAGACAATTATAATAATGATTCCAATTTTTCTAATATAAAGTAAATCTTTAGTAAAAATAAGAAATAAAATGTTACTTTTACTAAAGATTTACTTTATATTAAAAAAATTGAAATCATTATTATAATTGTCTCAAAAATAATCAATTAAATAAACTTACCTTTCAAAAAACTGAATTTCTAGTAGACCACATCACTACAGATATCAAAGTTTACAAAATTCTATAATTCCATAATTTTCCCCAGATCATTTTTTACAGTGTATATTAAAAAAATCCAGGATGTGGATGGGAAATACCACCCATTAATTGTATTTTCGATCCAAAGCCGGAATTTTTGTTCCACGCTACGTATATAATTACGCACAAGGTTAGGAATAATACAGTAGCAGTTCGTAAAATTCACCACTAGATGGAATTTTACGATCAAGGATAGAAATTTACGAAATGTCTCTAATTTACATTCCATCCGTAATTTTACACCGTCCAACAATGGTCATTTTATGTCCCTCGTCTGGCGATGTAAAATTCTGCTGAAATTTTTTATATTTTAAATTTTCTAGTTGAAGACATTTTTAACCAGAAAATGTAGTTGTCACAACTGGAAATAGAATATTACCGTTGATCAGGTTGCTATGACTAGTTCTGTTCATTACTGCAACTAAATTCGCTGGTATATTAACTGTTGAAGGTAGTTATCACAACAACAGTATAAGTGAAAATTTGTGCAAAGGTATTTTTCGTGCACTGATACACCCTAAATTAATTTGATGTATCTAATTTAGTTATGAAATAACTTGTAATAGTTAAATTATATTTTATTATAAAAATTGAAAAATACAAGTGACGGCGACGACTCATTAACTTTAATGAATATTAAAGTACAACTTTTAGGACTTAATCTAAATAACAGCCGTATGCATCAGCCCGTATTTCACGATTCTAACTTGACCCCGTTAGTGTCTTAACTTGAATTCCTAAGTTAGTTTGCCGAACCATCACACGCGGCGCTAACTGTACCATCAGTCCCTGAAAATGCACAGTAACATACGAAGAATTTAATAAAAAAAATTTTTAAATACGTTATTCAATGCCATAAACAAATAAAAGAGATCAGGCTTTAAATATTAATATTATTTGAATATTTTTAATTAAATTTTCCCCTTTTTATTCATATGTATCTCGTACAAAAACTATTTTGAAACATTCAGCTGATATTAGAATTTAAATATTAATATCTCTTTTATTCCTTTATGGCATTGAATAATAACTTTTTTAAATTTTTATATTAAATTGTCTACATTTCACTGCATTTATATTATTTTTTTGAGTTAAAATTAAGTTGAAAAATGGAAAAAAGAATGCAAAATTCTGAACAAGGAACGAAGTTGATGAGAATTGTAATTAGTTGTAAATCATTATGAATAATTAAAGAAAATAGAATATAAAATAAGGTAAATATTAATTTATATTTTTAAAATAGTTAACTAACATTAATAAAAACAGTATAATAAGAACAATTTAATTTTTTTTTTCATTTTCAAAACCAAAAGTAGTCTATCTACGTCGGTTTTCATCCTCTCTAACATTCACGAAATGTGAAAGTTGAAATTTAGGGAAACAAAAAGTTGTAAAAATTCAAAGTATTTTCATACCTACAAAGCGGATCCTACAAATTGTGAAAATTAATTATTACAAACAAAATAGAAAATATGTAACTTAGAAATACATTAAAAGTATTTTTATATTTTTTGTATGAATGATTTCACGAATTTAACATACTGTAACTTTCTTAATTTTATTTAAATCGCAAAATATTATAAGGATAATTAGTAGAGATTTACGAGATTTATCAGAAACCAGTCTTAAAATTTTTGATTTTTTTCAAAAACACAAAAAATGCTCCTATTTTGACAATTTTTGTTGGATGTAGCTGGTAAACGAACTTATCCTTACTTTTTCGGCTCCGATAATGTATGCCAAAGCTCAATTCAATCCGATAATTTTTTTCTATCGAGAGCTATTGAGTATACGACCTATTACTACTGATGCTTTCCATCTCAAATCAACCGGTCCATTCGGGATATGAATTTATTTTTTAATGAAACTCAAATCTCTTGCTCTTTGATCATAATAATGAGACACGTATTTTTTTCGGGCCGAAAAAAAATTTTTCTGAGATTTATCGGCAATTTCGTTTTTGGGGTCAAAATCTATTTTTTCAATTATTCGCGAGAACTTTTTTTTCAATTGTCTATAACTTTGTCAAAAACACCTTGAGTTTCAATTCTACTGAATCTCTAGTAGCTAAAATTTTTTGTTTCCAAGTTAAGATTTTTTGAAGAAAAAAAATCGTTTTCTTCGCAAAAACGTGGACTGCACAATGAATATCAACTTTATATGTCCAACGTGTATGGTATAACGATGTATAGTTGTCCTTTACGATTATATTGTCAAACTCTAACGATCACAAAAAATTTTTACTCAGTCTTTATGACAAATTGACTGTGCTTAGATATGATCTATCGAATGTTTTCAACTTAACGACGAATTTCATTGAACGCTTTTTTCAATTTTGTACCTAAAAGTCTTCAGCAACAGCTTGGTATTCAATGTACACATTTTTTGTAAGTACTCTCTAAACCTGAGTCAGTGAAATAGTCACTGATTACATCAGTGGAAATATATTAACTGATGAATCAGTGCCCTGCTTTGATTTCACTGAGGAATCAGTGAATGCGTCACGTGAACATAACTTTTGTATTCGCGAATTCAAAACTTTCATCTACAATTTACTGATTTATCGTCCCTTAAACATAATAATGATTACGTAATTTAGTTAATGCAAAAAAAGTTTGAGAGAAAAAAAATACACTTTTCGAGATATTGAATTAAAAAAAAAAATTGCAATTTTTGTATACATTTAAGTTTATTTCTTATAATTTGATACTGAAGCTCAAAAAAATTTTATAATAATTTTACAGATTATGTTAATTACACATTTTCTCAAAGTCACTCTATTTCTTTTTGAATTTGAGTGAAACATGAGATTCAATTTACTTAAGGCTCTATCAGCCTTAAGGAACACATTCTCATCATGACGCTCGCGCTTCGCGCTCGATTTTCTGTATACATTTCAGTAACTTTTTAATAAATTACATGATTAAAATAATTTATTTTCTTCTAAATCTCTCAAAAAGGAAAAACAATCGTAGACTTTATTTAAGGAAACGATTTTGCAAAACAACGCTTATTTCGCATCTCACATATTTTGGTGAAAAAAATCGAATTTTTTTAATATTAAAAATCAAAACATAAAATATACATCCTGTCCCGAAATGTCTCAATGAGAATTTGTAGACCTCATTTAGGCGAACAATTTTCCATCTAAACGTTTTTTTGTATCTCACATATTTTGTCTAAAAAATGGAATTTTTGAATTTTAATCGTATTTTTTGGAACTGAAACGAAAAATATATGTTTTTTCAGAAACTGTGTGAGACAAAATTTTTAGATCTTTTTGAAACGAACAACTTTGTATTCTTGCGTTTTTTCGTATTTCACATGTTACTGTTAAAAAATTGAATTATGGATTTTCAATAGTCTTTTTTTTTAAATTAACCCCTTCGTTGGCAGAGAAATTTCGTCAAAAAGTGCCCAAAATGGCAAGAAAATATTTTGTCTTGAAAATTCGTATGTCTAGGTTTTCGAGGGTGCTAATTACGAATCTGATCTCAAAACTTCAAAATTCAAAATGGCTTTATGTAATGTAATTTTATGTAATGGTTTTATGTATGCGAGTCGGTAAGTATTTACATACTGAAGAGCGTTTAGAATTTATGAATTTTGACTACAGATTAAGATTCAGTGAGCCCGAAAACCCATAGGTAGACTTGGATTCCAAGTAGGACTTAGTTGAATATGAAAAAAATGGTTGACGCCAAATGGCGTCATGACATGCAGGACACGAAAAAATTTGACGCCAAATGGCGTCAGTGCCAACGAAGGGGTTAAATAGAAAAATATGAATCTTATGAAAAAATGTTACAATTAAAATTTGTAGGTCTTTATGTAGTAAATAATATTGCATAATAACGTTTTTTCGTATCTCGTATAATTTAACTGGACAGATAGACAGACAGACAGACACTTTCGTAAAAACCATTTTTTCTGACTCAGGGGGTTTCAAAACGTAAAGATTTGATGAAAATTTCGAAAGTCATTTTTCACATAAAACCAATACCTTCTCATCCATGATGAGAATGTAAAAATAGATTTTGACCCCAAAAACGAAATTGCCGATAAATCTCAGAAATTTTTTTTTTCGGCCCAAAAAAAAAAAAGACGTGTCTCATTATTTCGATAAAAGAGCAACATATTTGAGTTTCGTTAAAAAATAAATTCGTGTCCCGAATGGACCGGTTGAATTGAGATGGAAAGCATCTACTACAGACAGAGTGTCAGACACTTTTTACTTTCGTAAAAACCGTTTTTTCTGACTCAGGAGATCTCAAAACGTAAAGATTTGACGAAAATTCCGAAAATGATTTTTCACATAAAACCAATACCTTAATTCTCATATGATGAGAATCTTAAAGACGTCAAATTTAGATCTTTCTTAATATTATTAATATCCCTAAAATTAACTAACATTGTGAAAAGTCTCTAGTCTCATTTCAAAGGTGAGTTTTCATAGTATTTTTCTAATTAAGATATTTTTGGAATTTTTCTGCTATATCAAACATGGTAATAAAAAATCATCAATTTTCAAATAATGATTATACTGCATTAATTTGAAGAATTCAAATTATCCAAACTATCAATATTTTGATAAATATGTCTACATTTATTATATATACATCGATTTTTAAAAACTTCTTGAGGAAGCTACATATTTTAAAAATTGCATGACTTTTTTTAATTCTGTTCAACCTCAAGATAGAATCCAGGAAAGAATTTTTAAAAATATTTTGATTAGGTTAACAAAAAACAATGAAGACATACTGAAAAAAACCTTTAAAATTATAAATCTAAATTAAAATGTCTCGTAATATCTTTCTATGAAATAAAACACTTTAACGAAAGTTGAAACTCCAGGTTAACCTGTAATTCCGATGGTAGTTTATATATATACACGAATTGTAATGTAAAAGATGTTAAATTCCAAAAAATTTTATTCAATGTATTTTACTTTTTAGTAAAGGTTTGTCGACTTAGCTTCATATCAAGAAAAGTTTGAGGTGTAAATTCATATAAAATTTATGTATTTTCTTAAATACATAATAATATATATTAATATAATATAATAATTATATTATATTAATAATATAAATATTAATAATAATAATATATATTAATAAAATTAATATAATATAATAATATAATACATTAATCTATTGAAATTGCCATATGTATAAGATGTTTCGTATTTCAAAAAATTGTATTCAAAGTATTTTACTCTATTAAAGTTCAAGAAGTGAATGTTTGTAGAATTAGCATCATACCAAAAAAATTTAAGGTGTAAATTCATATGGGAATTAAGATATAATTTATGTACTTTCTTGGTAGTTTATCTTCGACAATTAGATTGTAGGTAAAAAAATATTATTTTGCTTTCAAAAATAGAAAAATTATTATTGAAGAGATCATTTCAAAGAAAAGAGATTAATTTCCTAGAAAAGTATGCGAAGCATAAGAAAAAATTCATTTAACAAATTTGATTTTTAACACGACCTTTTTCTTATCGCTTCATACCAAATTTTAAAAAAACGATGTGATTTAAATAAATCAAGAATCGTTTTTTCAGGAAAAAGATTTAATACAACGTGGCCGTTTCCATATTTCTAAAATGAATATGTTATTGCCAAATTCAGCAATTTGTTTACAAGAATTTTGTTTTGGAAAATTTATTTTTAATGACTTCAGCCATTAAAAAATTTATTTTAATTTCCAAAAAATGGAAACTGTTAAGTTGTAGAAAGCTTTTTTCTTGAAAAAATGATCCGTGATTTCACAGAATCACATCATTTTTTAAAATTTGGTATGAAGCGATAAGAAAACAAGTCCGGGTAAAAATAAAATTTGCTAAATTCATTACTTTTTTAATGTTTTAATTTTTTTTTTGGAAACTAATCTCTTTTCTTCCAAATGATCTCTTCAATAATAATATTGCTATTCTTGAAAAAAAAATTAAATATTTTTCCCTGAAGTCTAATTTTTGTGGATGAACTACCTTAAATCAGCAAACACTTCATTTACATTTATTTATCGAAATTTTCATACAAAAGATGTTACCTATTATAAAAATGTTCAAACCCTCCATTTTTGAAACTTGTATCTTATCTTGAACGATATCTTATTATAAAATACTCTCTACATAATTAAAAAAAAAAAATACTGAAATCGATATTTTGTTTCGAATCTTTAAGCATTTATTGACTTTAAATTTCATTAAAAAATTATTTTTCAAGTATTTAAATCATCTTAGAACTTCACAAAATCTTTTAGATACTTATTTCAGATCAATCTTTCTCAAAGTATATAGAAAATAAGTGTAATTTTTTTAATGATATATTCCGTAATTTTGAATTCGGCGTCTATTTCGCGCCTCCTTTGCACGGAGTCCAGGAAAATACAATTTCTGAGGTAGGTATAGATTGTACCATAGTTTTAGTTGCCCAAAGTTTCAATTGCCCATAAAATCACCAGAAGTCACTATATTTGAAAAGCAGTGTTAGACGGAGATTATGAAAGGAATGTGTTGGCAAAAATTGCAAGGATTACAAGATGCAGGATTCCTGTACATTTCCCTTAAGCGCCCTCTACCGCCTATATTTGATCTATACTTGCAATTTTTGCCAACCCATTCCTTTCATAATCTTCTTCTAACACTGCTTTTCAAATATAGTGATTTCTGGTGATTTTATGGGCAATTGAAACTTTGGGCAACTAAAAGCTATAGAAGAAATAAAAAAACAAATTACTTATTTCGGTAAACAGCAGATGTTTCGCTTTCTCATCTTCTCACAATTTTAAAATTTATAAATAAATGAAAAGGATAGTAAAATTTGGGAACGAAAATACCCATTTAGTTTTAGAGACTTAACAATAAGTGACACGTTTAGATGGAAAATTATTTGCCTAAATGGGGTCTACAAATTCTCATCAAGACACTTCTCGATAGGATATATGGGTCATTCCATATTAGATTGACAGTCGATGTCACAGATTTGAACGAGATAATTTTTTTCGCTTCTTTATCAACAATAAATAGACACGTATTTTTTTGTTTGGACAAAAAAATTTTTTTTACAAGTATACGATTTTTCGAATTTTCTAAGAAATGATATTTTCGACATAGCAAGCGCACTTTCAAGCCTGTTTATCTTGAAAACAATTGTTTTGACTCTTTTTTACAGAGATTTTTGCGGAAAAATTGTTTAAATAATTTTATCCAGCCATTTTGATTCAATCGTCATATTTTATAAGAGACTTCAAAGAATCTAAATACACGAAAAAAAAATTTCGAAAGGGGCCAAATTTGGAAAAAAGCGATTTTGCGTTTATTTCTTTACTTTTGTATGTTAAAAATTATTTAAACAATTTTTTCGCAACAATCTCTGTAATAAAGAGTCAAAACCCTAATTTTCGTAATTTGGAAAAGTTTTCGTGCGAACAATTGTTTTCAAGATAAACAGGCTTGAAAGTGCGCTTGCTATGTCGAAAATATAATTTCTTAGAAAATTCAAAAAATCGTATACTTGTAATAAAAATTTGTTTGGCCAAACAAAAAAATACGTGTCTATTTATTGTTGATAAAGAAGCGAAAAAAAATTATCTCGTTCAAATCTGTGACATCGACTGTCAATCTAATATGGAATGACCCATACATTTTATGTTTCGATTATAAGAAAGCACTATTGAGAAAAAATTCCCTTTTTTATCCTAAATACGGTAGGTATACATTGTACCATAGTTTTAGTTGCCCATAAAATCACCAGAAGTCACAATATTTGAAAAGCAGTGTTAGACGAAGATTATGAAAGGAATGTGGTGGCAAAAATTGCGAGCATATATAGCATTAGTATAATTTTTGCCAACACATTCCTTTCATAATCTTCGTCTAACACTGCTTTTGAAATATAGTGACTTCTGGTGATTTTATGGTCCATTGAAACTTTGGGCAACTAAAACTATGGTACAATGTATACCTACCCTAAATAAGTGACATACAAAATAAGCATTGTCAATAGAGCCTTAACTAAATTCAATTTCCTGTTTCACTTAAATTCAAAAAAAAAATTTAGTGACTTTGAGAAAATGTGTATTACGGAGCGCGAAGCGCGACGATCAAATCGCGCGCCCCAGGTGCGCTCAAACTTGCGAGCTGCGCGCAAAGCGTTTGAAGAGAATGTGCCCGCGAAGCGGGAGGATTTTTTTACAATTATTTTGTCAAAGGTGCTTGAATTTTAATGAGTATAGTGGATTTCATCAAAGTTTTCTCTTGAAATTTCTTTAAGCGCAAATTTAAGATGGCTCGTTATTATAGTATTGATAATGATAGATTCGATATTGGCATTTGTCAAATTTGGGCTCCTATACAATTCTTATAGGTTATATCATTCAATTTTTTTCTTTTATCCTCGAAATTATGTTTCCTTTGTACAACAAAGGATTTCATTTCCAGACCAAAGGAAATATATTGACAGTAAGAGGATAGCCTTTGAAACGACAATCTTTCAACTGTTAAATGATTTCCTCTCATGCCAATTTTGGATAGAAAATCGTTCAATAGTACAAATTCTTTTTCATGCTGGATATGGGTTCAGAGATAGGAATACATAGCGTGTAAGGGATGCAAATTGGCTACTTGGAAGTGATAGAAGAGGTTCTATCTCTTTTTATCCCTTTTGTTATCTCTATCTTTCTATTTACAGCAGGGGAAAAGCAGTAATAAAGTATTTTATGCAATGCTTTCGACAAATTCCATTATTTCATCAATCATAAACATCAAAATTGATCAAATTTCGCTATTTTGGATTAGGTTAAAGGTTATTTCAATACCCTAAAGACGTATAAGGCAAACGCTTCAATCCCAAATAAGGGCCTTCTTTAATGAAAATTTATTTCATATAACCTTCGAAAAAAGTGTTGTTGGTATAGATACTCTCATAAATATACACAGAAGAATCATTTCAATTTATTGACCACTTTGTATGATTTTTTTCCAAGTTCAAGCCTGACGAGGTTGGCGAACCAAGCCAACGAAACGTTGCTCATGACAAATTATTGATGAGTATTTCATTCATTTTTTTAACCCAGAACTTGATCGACTCCTATATATCTACCAACTACACATTATAGAGGGTGATAATTCTACAAGATTCTCAATAAAATTAGTTGTCTGAATATTTGGGACCGAAGTGTTTGCCTCTGCATTTTTAATATGCGTTTTTAAGCAATACAAAGAAACTAATCACATGCTCGAAAACGAGAAATTATCAGTAAATTCAGACCCGAGGAGAATACATTTTCAAAGTTATTTTTTAATGTAATAAAGTGGTATATACTAACTTCACTTTCATCACTGTCAGAGGAAACATGCAGTACAACGTGTGCACCCGCAGCTCTTCTTTTACGTCGTGACCGTTCAGTTGATTTGGGTATGCCATCTAAATCCTCTTGCAAATATTTCTTATAATAGTTTATGTTATGCATTCCAAGTCCAATATTCTATCTGATGAATTTAATTCTTGTCAGTGTTTCCAGTGTGAAATGCTAGTAATAATGACAAGAAATTTAAATAGTACGGTGTTTATCAATCAGGTAAGTAGAAAAAATATTCTTATTTGTGCGTGTGCCAATTCCAACAAAATAATGTTTGAAACATATTAGAAGCTACAATCCTCAGTAAATATGGCATTTTTAATGACGCTAACATTCATTAACTTCACGGAGCTATCAAAATATGAAAACTAGAGAAAATACAAGAAAGCTTTTCTTCAAAATCGAAAGTACACGGAGGAAAATGGATGTTTAACTATGGGACAACCATCTTGTATGTTCAATTGTAATATCTAGATGTTGAACTGTAATATCCAAGATATTAATCTCTGCATATTTTAACATCTTAGATATTGCAGCTGAATATCTAGATATTACAACTTAACATATAAGATGGCTGTCCCATAGTGAAACACCTAGATATTAATTCTACACACCCATTTTTCTCTGTGTAGTTTCTACCTCGGCAATTACAGCCATTAAGATACCTATTCAAGATAAACATTCTAGAATATACAATCTAGTTATTACATAATGCATCATATAACGTAATGAAAACGAGAAAAGGACTTGATCACAGGAAGGCCATGCGTCTCAGAAGGAGAAGTCGATTCTTCGAAATTGAGGAGAGGCAAGTGGTACTTCGCGAAATAAAAGTATTACTAGTTTCGTAATTTCGTAAATTCGTATATTTAAAAGAATAAAATAATGTGATATCATTTGGTTCTCTTAATCTCACGAATATCTGAAACGAATAAAAAGAATATTTTATGAAAATTTATAAATTATAAAAACAGAATAAAATAAAATAAAATTAAGAAAAACTAGTAATTTGTTGAAATCACACTTCCTTTTTAAAAAACATAAACAAATTATTGTTCATAATGGAGAAAATGAGGCTAGACTTTTTGCAATAACAATTTGAATCTTTAAAACGTGAAAAATTTTCTTATGTTGCTCCTACATGTAAACGATGGACAAGATCACAGGAAGGCCATGCGTCTAAGACGGAGAAGTCGATTCTTCGAAATTATAGGCAGGGAAAGGGTGGTTGCCGAAATAAAAGTGTTATTAGTTTCTTAAATTCGTAAATTTAAGAGAACAAAATATAGTGATATAATTTGGTTCTCTTAAACTCACGAATATCTCAAACGAATAATGAGAATATTTTATGAAAATTTGTAAATTATAAAAACAGAATAAAATAAAATTAAGAAAGACTAGTAAATTTTGAAAAATTAAACTTCCTTTTCCAAAACATAAACAAATTATTGTTCACAATGAAGAAAATAAGGCTACAATTTTTGTAATAACAATTAGATTCTTTAAAATATGTGTGAAAAATTTTCTTATGTTGCTCCTACATGTAAACGATGGACAAGATCACTGGAAGGCCATGCGTCTGAGAAGGAGAAGTCGATTCTTCGAAATTAAGGAGGGCGAATTTGTAGTTCGCGAAATAAAAGTACTATATTAGTTTCGTAAATTTAAAGGAATAAAATAATGTGATATCATTTAGTTTTATTAAACTCACAAATATCTCAAACAGATAATAAGAATATTTTTATGAAAATTGATAAATTATAAAAACAGAATAAAATAAAATTAAGAAAAAGTAGTAATTTGTTGAAATCAAACTTCCTTTTTAAAAAACATAAACAAAGTATTGTTCACAATGAGGAAAATGAGGCAAGAATTTTTGTAATAACAATTTGAATCTTTAAAACGTGTGAATAATTTTCATATTTTGCTCCTACATGTAAACGATGGACAAGATCACAGGAAGGCCATGCGTCTAAGACGGAGAAGTCGATTCTTCGAAATTATAGGCAGGGAAATGGTGGTTGCCGAAATAAAAGTGTTATTAGTTTCTTAAATTCGTAAATTTAAGAGAACAAAATATAGTGATATAATTTGGTTCTCTTAAACTCACGAATATCTCAAACGAATAATGAGAATATTTTATGAAAATTTGTAAATTATAAAAACAGAATAAAATAAAATTAAGAAAAACTAGTAAATTTTGAAAATTAAACTTCCTTTTCTAAAACATAAACGAATTATTGTTCACAATGAAGAAAATGAGGCTACAATTTTTGTAATAACAATTTGAATCATTAAAACATGTAGGAAAAATTTTATTTCAATATTTTAGAAAATAGAATGCGGTGACATTCAGCGAGAAAAAAGATTTGATTGAGAGAAGATAACTAAATGGTTTGGATGGCTTTTTTTGATCCAAATAATTTTTCTTTTAATTAAAAACCATTTGTTCCATTTAATCCGAATATCTTTAGGACAAATAAATATTTATTTAAATCAAATAAATTTTGCTAAAAACTTTGCAATAAGAATTTGATTCTTTAATATGTGGACAAATTTTATTCCAATATTTCAGAAAATTGACGTTGGTAAAACAAAGACAGAAAATTAAGAATTAAAATTTATTCAATTGAGAATTATGGTTCTGATGAATTGAGGGCGCCGATGCAAGAACGACACAAAATTTCCTAGACTCACACAGAATGGCCCCCTAAATGCATCCATACTTGTGTTAAAGTTTTAATGTACAGAAGACATATTTCAATGGGCTGGTTTAATCTGTGTTCCGATCATGAAAAATACAATTTAAACAGAAATGTTTCTGAAATTATGGGTCTTTCTTGTCTCGTGGTCCTCAAATAAACTGATAATTGTTACCTTTCTTCACGACTGTAGAATGCTGTTATATCCACTTGGGTAAAGTCAAATGCACTGTATTGTATTCCAGAATATTTTTAATGAGTCACTGTCACTATATCAAGAAGATTGTTCCTGAGACAATGGTTATAAAGCGATAAATTAGTTTTAGAAAAATGAATCAACGAATGGTGGGGATAAAAGAAGTGGGGTGTCCGAACCAACCAACCCTCCAGTGAGCCATAGTGATTCCAGAACGTGAAGCTGGAGGCCCCCACCATAGATGCCGCGAGCTCTTTGTTTCTTCCTCATTCAACCAACCTGTGGCAGTCGAGCGAGGAAGAAGCCATGAGCTGGTGGGGTTTATGGTGGGGGCCGCCAGCTTCACGTTCTGGAATCACTATGGCTCACTGGAGGGTTGTTTGGTTCGGACACCCCACTTCTTTTATCCCCACCATTCGTTGATTCATTTTTCTAAAACTAATTTATCGCTTTATAACCATTGTCTCAGGAACAATCTTCTTGATATAGTGACAGTGACTCATTAAAAATATTCTGGAATACAATACAGTGCATTTGACTTTACCCAAGTGGATATAACAGCATTCTACAGTCGTGAAGAAAGGTAACAATTATCAGTTTATTTGAGGACCACGAGACAAGAAAGACCCATAATTTCAGGAACATTTCTGTTTAAATTGTATTTTTCATGATCGGAACACAGATTAAACCAGCCCATTGAAATATGTCTTCTGTACATTAAAACTTTAACACAAGTATGGATGCATTTAGGGGGCCATTCTGTGTGAGTCTAGGAAATTTTGTGTCGTTCTTGCATCGGCGCCCTCAATTCATCAGAACCATAATTCTCAATTGAATAAATTTTAATTCTTAATTTTCTGTCTTTGTTTTACCAACGTCAATTTTCTGAAATATTGGAATAAAATTTGTCCACATATTAAAGAATCAAATTCTTATTGCAAAGTTTTTAGCAAAATTTATTTGATTTAAATAAATATTTATTTGTCCTAAAGATATTCGGATTAAATGGAACAAATGGTTTTTAATTAAAAGAAAAATTATTTGGATCAAAAAAAGCCATCCAAACCATTTAGTTATCTTCTCTCAATCAAATCTTTTTTCTCGCTGAATGTCACCGCATTCTATTTTCTAAAATATTGAAATAAAATTTTTCCTACATGTTTTAATGATTCAAATTGTTATTACAAAAATTGTAGCCTCATTTTCTTCATTGTGAACAATAATTCGTTTATGTTTTAGAAAAGGAAGTTTAATTTTCAAAATTTACTAGTTTTTCTTAATTTTATTTTATTCTGTTTTTATAATTTACAAATTTTCATAAAATATTCTCATTATTCGTTTGAGATATTCGTGAGTTTAAGAGAACCAAATTATATCACTATATTTTGTTCTCTTAAATTTACGAATTTAAGAAACTAATAACACTTTTATTTCGGCAACCACCATTTCCCTGCCTATAATTTCGAAGAATCGACTTCTCCGTCTTAGACGCATGGCCTTCCTGTGATCTTGTCCATCGTTTACATGTAGGAGCAAAATATTAAAATTATTCACACGTTTTAAAGATTCAAATTGTTATTACAAAAATTCTTGCCTCATTTTCCTCATTGTGAACAATACTTTGTTTATGTTTTTTAAAAAGGAAGTTTGATTTCAACAAATTACTACTTTTTCTTAATTTTATTTTATTCTGTTTTTATAATTTATAAATTTTCATAAAATATTCTTATTATCTGTTTGAGATATTTGTGAGTTTAATAAAACCAAATGATATCACATTATTTTATTCCTTTAAATTTACGAAACTAATATAGTACTTTTATTTCGCGAACTACAAATTTGCCCTCCCTATAATTTCGAAGAATCGACTTCTCCTTCTCAGACGCATGGCCTTCCAGTGATCTTGTCCATCGTTTACATGTAGGAGCAACATAAGAAAATTTTTCACACATATTTTAAAGAATCTAATTGTTATTACAAAAATTGTAGCCTTATTTTCTTCATTGTGAACAATAATTTGTTTATGTTTTGGAAAAGGAAGTTTAATTTTCAAAATTTACTAGTTTTGCTTAATTTTATTTTATTCTGTTTTTATAGTTTACAGATTTTCATAAAATATTCTCATTATTCGTTTGAGATATTTGTGAGTTTAAGAGAACCAAATTATATCACTATATTTTGTTCTCTTAAATTTACGAATTTACGAAACAAATAATACTTTTCTTTCGGCAAGCACTCTTTCCCTCCCTATAATTTCGAAGAATCGACATCTTCTTAGACGCATGGCCTTCCTATAATCTTGTCCATCGTTTACATGTATGAGCAACATAAGGAAATTTTTCACACATATTTTAAAGAATCTAATTGTTATTACAAAAATTGTAGCCTCATTTTCTTCATTGTGAACAATAATTTGTTTATGTTTTAGAAAAGGAAGTTTAATTTTCAAAATTTACTAGTTTTTCTTAATTTAATTTTATTCTGTTTTTATAGTTTACAAATTTTCATAAAATATTCTCATTATTCGTTTGAGATATTCGTGAGTTTAAGAGAACCAAATTATATCACTATATTTTGTTCTCTTAAATTTACGAATTTAAGAAACTAATAACACTTTTATTTTGGCAACCACCCTTTCCCTCCCTATAATTTCGAAGAATCGACTTCTCCGTCTTAGACGCATGGCCTTCCTGTGATCTTGTCCATCGTTTACATGTAGGAGCAACATAAGAAAATTTTTCACACATATTTTAAAGAATCTAATTGTTATTACAAAAATTGTAGCCTCATTTTCTACATTGTGAACAATAATTTGTTTATGTTTTAGAAAAGGAAGTTTAATTTTCAAAATTTACTAGTCTTTCTTAATTTTATTTTATTCTGTTTTTATAATTTACAAATTTTCATAAAATATTCTCGTTATTCGTTTGAGATATTCGTGAGTTTAAGAGAACCAAATTATATCACTATATTTTGTTCTCTTAAATTTACGAATTTAAGAAACTAATAACACTTTTATTTTGGCAACCACCCTTTCCCTCCCTATAATTTCGAAGAATCGACTTCTCCGTCTTAGACGCATGGCCTTCCTGTGATCTTGTCCATCGTTTACATGTAGGAGCAAAATATGAAAATTATTCACACGTTTTAAAGATTCAAATTTTTATTACAAAAATTCTTGCCTCATTTTCCTCATTGTGAACAATACTTTGTTTATGTTTTTTAAAAAGGAAGTTTGATTTCAACAAATTACTACTTTTTCTTAATTTTATTTTATTCTGTTTTTATAATTTATAAATTTTCATAAAATATTCTTATTATCTGTTTGAGATATTTGTGAGTTTAATAAAACCAAATGATATCACATTATTTTATTCCTTTAAATTTACGAAACTAATATAGTACTTTTATTTCGCGAACTACAAATTCGCCCTCCTTAATTTCGAAGAATCGACTTCTCCTTCTCAGACGCATGGCCTTCCTGTGATCTTGTCCATCGTTTACATGTAGGAGCAAAATATGAAAATTATTCACACGTTTTAAAGATTCAAATTGTTATTACAAAAATTCTTGCCTCATTTTCCTCATTGTGAACAATACTTTGTTTATGTTTTTTAAAAAGGAAGTTTGATTTCAACAAATTACTACTTTTTCTTAATTTTATTTTATTCTGTTTTTATAATTTATAAATTTTCATAAAATATTCTTATTATCTGTTTGAGATATTTGTGAGTTTAATAAAACCAAATGATATCACATTATTTTATTCCTTTAAATTTACGAAACTAATATAGTACTTTTATTTCGCGAACTACAAATTCGCCCTCCCTATAATTTCGAAGAATCGACTTCTCCTTCTCAGACGCATGGCCTTCCAGTGATCTTGTCCATCGTTTACATGTAGGAGCAACATAAGAAAATTTTTCACACATATTTTAAAGAATCTAATTGTTATTACAAAAATTGTAGCCTCATTTTCTTCATTGTGAACAATAATTTGTTTATGTTTTAGAAAAGGAAGTTTAATTTTCAAAATTTACTAGTCTTTCTTAATTTTATTTTATTCTGTTTTTATAATTTACAAATTTTCATAAAATATTCTCGTTATTCGTTTGAGATATTCGTGAGTTTAAGAGAACCAAATTATATCACTATATTTTGTTCTCTTAAATTTACGAATTTAAGAAACTAATAACACTTTTATTTCGGCAACCACCCTTTCCCTCCCTATAATTTCGAAGAATCGACTTCTCCTTCTTAGACGCATGGCCTTCCTATAATCTTGTCCATCGTTTACATGTATGAGCAACATAAGGAAATTTTTCACACATATTTTAAAGAATCTAATTGTTATTACAAAAATTGTAGCCTCATTTTCTTCATTGTGAACAATAATTTGTTTATGTTTTAGAAAAGGAAGTTTAATTTTCAAAATTTACTAGTTTTTCTTAATTTTATTTTATTCTGTTTTTATAGTTTACAAATTTTCATAAAATATTCTCATTATTCGTTTGAGATATTCGTGAGTTTAAGAGAACCAAATTATATCACTATATTTTGTTCTCTTAAATTTACGAATTTAAGAAACTAATAACACTTTTATTTCGGCAACCACCCTTTCCCTCCCTAAAATTCGAAGAATCGACTTCTTCTTAGACGCATTGCCTTCCAGTGATCTTGTCCATCGTTTAAATGTAGGAGCAACATAAGAGAAGGCTATACGAGGTGAGAATCCTTCGAATTTTATTTCTGAACAAGCTTTTCGATTGCATATACATATAAATAATTCAGAGCTTATAATAGGAGAACATAATAAAACTAGTGAACTGTCTCTTATAAATGATGAAGAATTATTTATTACTCAATAATAATGCACGATCAATAATTCTTAGACTCTTTTCCTGAATTCATAAACTTTCTTTGATTTAAAAAATAACATTATTTGCATGAAATAAAATTTTATTTATGCCAAGTACCTTTCGGTCAAATAAAAATTTGTTCAAATCAAATAACTTGTTGCCTTGAATTGAATAATTTATATTTTAAAGTGACATGTTTGATAACATGTCTGATATTATATTGACCCATAATTCATAGAATTTTGTCATTTCTAGTTATTTTGGCATAGGGTCATATTCTTCTTATTTTCTTCGATTAAAATTTACACTATTAGATATAAAAATGCTCAAAAAGAAAGCAAGGCAAACTTTGAGCTTTTTTATATCTAATAGTGTAAATTTTAATCGAAGAAAATAACAAGAATATTATCCTATGCCAAAATAACTAGAAATGACAAAATTCTATGAATAATTTATAACTGATCATATGCGAATCCAATAATATTTTTATTTTGCAGATCAATTTATTTGAGTTGAATAAATATTTATTTGGTCCAAAGATATTCACGCATAAAATACATAAAATTTTGTCGTTAAAATTCGGTAAATGATAGAGAAGGTAAAAATGGACGTACAAACACTACTTTTTTTTTGTTCATGAAAAAAAAATTTCCAAAAATTTTGCAAAAGTAGAAATTAATTTCATTTTTTAAACCAAAAAGTGTCTATATCTGAGTTCGCTTCTATCTTCTCTACCATTTCCCAAATTATAGGAACAGAATATTATGAATTTTTACACAAACATGTAGAAACCTAAAATCAATAATATTCGCTATTTTTCTAACTATAAAATGCCCTTAATAAAACAATTTTTTTTGTCTACATAAATGTAACTCTTATTGAGACCTAAAACAACCTTCTAAACAATCTATCTATCTTGTCTCAGTCAAATCTTTTTTCTTGCTGAATGCGACCGCATTGAATTTTCTAAAATATTGAAATAAAATTTGTCCCATATGCTTTAAAGATTAAAAATGTTATTACAAAAACTCTAGCCTCATTTTCTTCATTGTGAAAAAATAATTTGTTTATGTTTTTTAAAAAGGAAATTTGATTTAAAAAAATGACTAGTTTCTCTTAATTGTATTTTGTTCTGTTTTTATAATTTATAAATTTTCATAAAATATTTGCACCATCGTGCACGGAAAAAACAGTATAGCTGTTCGAACCTATACCGGTATATAGTATCTCGACCCATGCGGTATAGGTGAGACAACTATACTGGTTTGCCGCGCGACCTATAAATTGCTTCGCATGCACGCGACTCTAACCTCAAAATGAGAAAGAAGTGTCATTTTCTCGAGGCGTTTTTTCGTAGCGTTTGTCGATTTGTTTGGATCATTTTTTCTTTCTTTGAAAGATCATTTTTGCGTATCGCGTATTGTTTTATTACAGGCGAAAATTCACAAGAGCGATAACGATGGCATAATATTTTGTTTACGATCGCTATGTAAGGTATTGTCATATCAACGAACTTGTATAGCTGTCTCACCTATACTCGTATAGTTCTGAGGACAATACCGTAGCATTGGTCTGATAGCAATATTTTTTGGTTCTGAGGACCAAAATATAGTTCTCTTAGCTATACTGTTTTTTCAGTGTGTGGGTGCCTTTCATCAGAAATTAATCTCATGAAAAAAGTTTCGGATAGAAATTGGAATTGTAATTAATATGAAGTCGTTTTTATTTCTTTATATAATTTTAAAAGCAGGAAAATGACCAACCTCGGACAATCAGATGTTTAAAATTCTTTAATTACGTTTCGATGATCATATGTCATCCTCTTCAGATTTACAGATTATATTCTTGTTGTAGAATTCTATAATATTTTAAAAAAGGACAATATAAGAATAACCTACATAAAACTCTATAAAAATAAGTACAAATGTAAAACTTTACAAGAGTTTCAAAAAGGTATTGAATTTCTTATGAATAACACGTTCTTTCAGTTTGATAACAAATATTACCAGCAAGTTTTTGGCACTCCAATGGGTTCTCCTATTTCCCCAATTTTGGCTGATTTAGTTTTGCAAGATCTTGAGGAAGAAGTTATAAAAAAATTAAGTTTCAATATACAGGCTTACTACAGATATGTTGATGACACTTTTTTAATTATTCCTAAGAATAAGATTATAGAAATTCTAAAAATATTTAATTCTTATCATTCACGTTTAAATTTTACATATGGATCAGAATTTGATAACTCTTTCTTTTCTAAATCTATTGATGATCAGAAATGATGATGGTACCATTGATACGAATTGGCATAGAAAAAACACGTTCTCAGGGAGATATTTGAACTATTTCTCAAATCATCCTCTTAATCAAAAAATTGGAATTATTAAAAATTTAGTAGATACGGCAATACTTTTGTCACATGAAAAATTCCATGAAGAAAATATAGAAACAATAAAAAATCTTTTGATGCTTAATAATTATCCTAAAAATTTCATTAGTAAACATATTAAAAATAGAATTTTCCAACTAAAAAATAAAGACAAAAAGCCTTCTTTGATGCTGATAAATAATGAAAGAGAAATAGATTACAAATCTGTAGTTTGTATTCCTTATTATGGAGACTTATCTTGTAGGATTAAAAGACAGCTAAACGGAAAAATGCTTTTTGTCAGATGTGATGAACATAAAAAGACATTAATTTAAATGAAAAATATCATAATGTTATTACAAAACATAGAATAAATAATAAAAATGATACAGGTTCTCAACACAATTTTGATTGGGATAACATAAAAATTTTACACAAAGAAACAAATTATTTTAATAGAATAATTGCAGAAATGTTTTACATAAAAAATAAGGAAAAAATAGTATTAATGTGATGTCTGACTTAAAAGATTATAACACTTCTTATGACATTATTTTGGATCAACTCACATAGAATTTAATTTTATATCAATTTAATTACAATCTTATAATTTTGATTCTATATTCTTAAAAAATAAAAAATTAAAATAGGTTTAATTTATTATTATTATAAAGTGGTTTTCCATTACAACGGCACTGTCAAATCTGTCACATATAGATTCAGTTTAGTATTTCTCAGTATACTGATATTAGCTTCAGTGAAGCCACACTCTGATTACGTAAGTTCTAAATTAAGGAAAATATGAAGTTAAGGTTCATCTATCGTAACAATAATTTTGTAATACAGTTCCTTTTGGACTAAAAGTGAGAAAAAATATGTAATAAATAATTTGACATCCTTGGGTTGTAAAAAAAGATTTCGACGACTTTACTCGTTATGATTTTGACAAAATTTTTTTTTTAAATTAATTGGGACTACTGTATTTCAAATAATAATCGGAGATCTACTTCGAAGATGTAAGATAAGTTGACAAAAATTACAGGTAATTAGTTTTACTTTTGTACTTATTTTTATAGAGTTTTATGTTGGTTATTCTTATAATTGTCCTTTTTTAAAATATTATAGAATTCTACAACAAGAATATAATCTGTAAATCTGAAGAGGATGACATATGATCATCGAAACGTAATTAAAGAATTTTAAACATCTGATTGTCCGAGGTTGGTCATTTTCCTGCTTTTAAAATGAAGAAAATTAGTTGGACGTTAAATATTTTATAACATTATATAATTGATGGAAATAGATTCCTCTGAGCACTAGTACAGAACAAGACTTCGTTTTTGAATGAATGTGATGCCTCATAGACGGCAGCTTATATAACTTTTTTATCAATGTTTCTTGAGAATCGCCGCTGAGCACTAAGGGCCACACCGAAAAAAGCAATGTGCCAAACTGTTTAGAAGTAACTTAATCTTAGGCACCAAGGCGCGAAAGTATTTGACTAGAAGAGTCGGGATCAGAAACAATATCATTTTACACTTAAGCTCAAAAGATATTTATTGTCTCAGTGGAAATACGAGATTGACAAAGGGTCCGCCGTAGTCTAGACATGATGCAACACTGGCTGCAGGGTGGCCCTGCAGCTTACTTCTTGGTTCCAAACACAGTAGTGGGAGTACAGGAATGTTCTAGTCTACGTTATTAGGAGTGGACGGTATTACAAGCGTTACACACCCCGATTTAGAGTAACATTAGTCTCTAATTTTAAGACTAAGGTTTCTAGGTCTAACAATTTCTGTTTCTTCGATGAGTAGTCGTTCTGATTGCGTGAAGGGTGCGACAGGTACCACATAGGTTTGAGACGTTGCGTTGACAGTTGGTTTCATACAAAAGAGCTTGATACATAAGTTTTTTGGCATTAATTTTGATATACACTTAAAGAGGTCAATCTTATAGCTTAGATATACAACAATAATCACTACGACAGTATAGCCCATATATCTTAATACATCATGCCCGGTTTCTACCCAGGAATGTCTTCTTCTGTCGTCTCGAACAGTTTTCATAGAGGATTCTATATCGCGTAATGTAGTTTTAAATTAATTAATTCTGGCATGCGTCAGAGTTTCTTGTATCGATGGAAGACTGTCCTTTAGTAACTCTAATTCGGTCTCTTGAAAAGGCATTGACACATTTTTCTTATAAAGGATATTGGTTTCCATTGATACGGGACCGGATAGCTTAAGCATAGACTTAGGAGTTTGTATTATGCAGTTAGTTCCTGCTATAAAAGTGGCGGTGTTTAGCGTGATTGTCTTAGCATGCCCTTCGCATATAGTATTAATTTCTAAATTTTTTTGGGTATCAAAATGTATTGATTATCGCTGTATAAAGGAATGTAAACTAACTCCTGAATTTTAAAAACTGATATTTGACATATTTTACTATCGAGAGTTTTAATCGTTGATTTAAACAATTCGCTTTCACAAGAGTGAATCTCGCTCAAAAAGTGACTGGGCTGTATTCGTTTACAGATCTTAATTTCGCCTAAGCTTTTACAAGATTTCATAGAGGTAGAATCGCCGGGAACATAGAAATTTTTCTCTTTGTTGATCAAAATGATTTCGTGTGTTGGTATAGCAGCCGGGAAGGTGTTTCCGGGGGGTTTAGGTATTGGGATTAGGTGTAGATATTGTAAGGTGTCAGTTTCAGGAATAGGCACTCGTAATGAGCAAGTTAGTTTCCTGCATGGTCCCATGCTTGCCGTCGTTGATAGCATTTATTAACAGATTAACATCCTTACTAATTTCTTATATACTAATGGTGCAAGCTAATAGTTGGTTTGCTAATTGTAAGTTTTGCAAATTTTTATTCGTAGCATTTACTAGCCCATTTAATTCATCCAGTCGGCTTCTAGTCTGTTCATTCATTTTGTGGATATCGTGGGAGGTAGAGTCAAGTAGAGTACACATAATGATAGTCTGATTGGCTATACTTTGTGACATTTTTTCATTGTCGTTGAACAATTTGTTCATATTTACGTTGATGAGAGCAAGATCATCTTCGTTAAGAGTACCAAATAATGCTTTAGAGAGGGTACCTATTCCGTTTATCAATCTTCTTCTTTGTCGACCATAGCCCAACATGTGATTGAGATTGTACAATGCACTGCTCTTTTACAAGCTCTAACGCTGTATGGATCTGGTGCAGACGGTTGTATAAGTTGTCGCTGTCGATTACATTTATCAGCGTCCAGGATTGATGGTATAGACGAACTTCTCCTAGGTCCTCCGCATAAACTATGACATCATCAAGGGATTTAGTTGTCAATTTCCCATGTGAGAAGCCAAGAAGAGCTAGTAACCAAATGAACTCCATCTGTAAGAATTTAATATTGTTCTTTTAAACGATTCGCGTGAACAATAGTTCTTTTGTTATTAAATAGAATTTCGTAATTATTGCTTGGCAAGATTTTAACAACAGTGGCTAAATTTTCTTTAGTGTTCATAATTTTTACTAGGTCACCGGGTTCGAAGATTCTTTGAGGCAGTGCTATTCGTGAGTCTTGCTGTCGTTTGTACTTTTCCTTTTTTTTTTATGTATCCTGTCTTTTGCTTTATTAAGATAACGTTCATGTCGTTCTTGCCATAGTTTAATTAGAACGGAGTATTTTAAATTTGGCGTCGTTGCTAAAGCAGATGGTATGTTGGCATCTCGTCCAAATGTTAGTTGGAAAGGACTAAATCCTGTTCCTTCGTGAGTCATTGTATTGTAGGCCATACAAAGGAATTTAAGCGTATCGTCCCATTGTACGTGTAAATCCGACATGGCAGTTTTTATAAGGTCCTTAATAGTTGCATAAGTTCTCTCAAGGGCTCCATTGGATTGAGGATGGAAAGCTGTGGTTCTCACGTGTCTGATCTTGAACAGGTTCTCAAAGTTCTGAACTAGCTCAGATAGAAAATTCTGTCCCTGGTCTTTTAGCATATGTTTAGAGGATCCGAATATATAAATGTAATGATCGAATAGGTTTTCGACAATGGATTCCGACATAACATTTTTTAATGGAATAAGGGTAATATATTTTGTTAACATGTTCTGGATTGACAAGATGTACTCATTACCCTTCTTTTTCATGGGTAGGGGACCAAAAATGTCCATGGCAATCTTATCATTTGGATCCGTCGGTTGTGTCAGGAATAATGCCTTCAGCCTTCCTTTTGATTCGCGTTAACTTTTGAGTTTGGTACACATCGCAGGACTTGACAAACTTGATGATGTCTTCCTCCATATTGGTCCATGTACCTAGCTCGCGTGCCCTAGCGATGGATTTGTTTTTCCAAAGTGTTGCGCCATTACTGAGCCATGACTCTCTCGTATGATCTGTTTCTTTTCTTCTTCAGATAATTCTGCTGTCGACCGATAACGAGGTGTGTATCTTCAATTGAGAGTATTTATGACCTATGAAAGCGACGACTGTTTTTAATTTGATTCTTGCGGTGCTAGTAATTGTGGGATCATTGAAATGTAGTCTGAGAATTCCGAGCTTCCGGTTAAGAGTTTCCAGAGCTAACGAATTTATTGCAGCTAACCATTTGGTTTCGTGGTGACTACCCATATTCACCGAGCTAGATGTGGCAGATTCTCTTTTGATCAGTTGTCTCCAGTGCTTACCATTTGCGTTCGGTTTTTCGACCTCCCGTGTCTCAGTCGGTTGAGAAAACCATCTGTAGTAATCGTCGTTCAGTTTCTTTCTTTCCTCATTAGTTTTTTCGACTTCAGTGTCAGGTGCATATACCAGAGGTGGTAATATTTGCATTTCCTCTGGGGTAGGAATCCTTGGTGGCTGCTCATTAGGTTCAAGTGTTACTAAATCTCGTTCTCCTGGGTTTTCAAAGATTTCGATGTCTGGGAGTTTTTCCTCAAGGTCGATGGCTATATTTTCTAAAGAGTCTTGTGGTAGATCTCTTCGAATGGGGAAAACACGCGATAGAGCATCAGCGGCCTGGTTCTCCGATCCTTTCTTGTATTCAATCTTGTATTCGTACTCTTTTAATTTGTCTGCCCATCTCATTAATCTGGAAGAAGGATCCTTCACGTTGAAAAGCCATGTAAGTGCCTGATGATCAGTCTGTATTCTAAACTATCTTCCTAGCAGATATTGCCGTAGTCTCTTTACTGCCCATACTATGGCAAAGAGTTCCTTTTCAGTCGTAGTATAGTTTTCTTCAGGCGCATTCAGTGTCCTGGAAATGTAGCAACAGGGATGGCCTTCCTGGGATAGAACGGCTCCCAATCCGACATTAGAGGCATCAGTTGTCAAGGTGAACTCTTTTGAGAAGTCTGGGTATCTTAGGACTGGGGCTGAACACAATATTGTTTTTAGCTCGTCAAAAGCGTCTTGACACTGCAGCGTCCAGCAAAAGAGATTTTTGTCCTTTGTAAGTTCTGTCAAAGGCTTGGCAATAGTACTATAGTTTTGTATAAACTTCCTATAGTATCTCGACAAGCCGAGGAAGCTTTGACCTCCGTTGGAGTTCTGGGTTGTCTGAATTCCATTACTGTCTTTAACTTGTTCTTATTAGGTTTCACTCCCTCCGAGGTTATTAAGTGTTCGAGATACTCGAGTTCAGGTTTCAGGTTTCTAATACTTTTTGAATCCTTTCAAAAAATTCCTGCTCTGTTATGTACATAACAGGAGTTTCTTTAAATTCCAGCTTGCTTGGCCTAATATCAAATTCGTTGACTTGGTATGTTTTATACTCAGGAGTGGGATTTGCTAGGGGTATTTTGACTTGCTGATCTGTAATTCTGTAGATAGAATCAGGTAGATATTTGTTATTCATGAGTACTGCGTTTTCATTGGTGGACCTTACCTGAAATTTTACTAGTTGTACACTGTATGGCGGTATAATTATACCGTCATCTATCAGCTCATGTTTTTTCTTATCTAAATACAAAGCATTATTGGTGAAATTGTATTTATACTGGTGTAAGAAAGGCAATCCCATTATACCATCTTCTTGTATAGGAAAGTCTTCTCCAACAATGTGAAAGGTGTGTTGTATTCCTAGGTAGGGGATTATCACTTCGTGGGAAGATACATGTTCGTCGTGGCCCGTAACAAATCTGTTGTCCTTGGCAATTTTCTTTGCATTGTTCGGCACGTTAGATCTTTTAATGAGATTTATTGATGATCCTGAGTCGACCAATAATCTTGTGTCTCCCAATCCGTCTCCTCGGATGACTGTTGATTGTAGTCTTCTTCCGGATATTGCGGATACTCGTTCTAGAATTTCTCCTCCTCGCGATGTTCGATGGTTTCTACAATCGTTTCCTCTATCTCTTTTAGGGCATGCACTCTCTGAGGAGGGCGGTTGGTATGGTGACCCCGCTGAAAACCCTGAATTGTTTTGTGGTTCGGACACTTACTTTGTACGGGCCCTATTTTATTGCAATTAAAGCAAGTCATTTGAGTTCTTTGTTGTAGAGGAAGCCCATGGTTTGGTGGATTTGCGTATGCAGGTTTATACGTCTGTGGTGTCGTGGAACTTGTGGTCGGTTTTCGAGCAAAATTAGTAGGTCGTGAGATTGTTGGGTTACTGACTCGAGATGGTAACCTTGGCATTGAGTATGCCGTATTCCTCAGTCTCTCTCGGTGCCATGCTTCGGCTTCTAGAGAGTCTTGAAGTGCCTTAGAAAATGTTTTCGGCTGCAAGGGTCGTACCTGTATACTTATTTCGTCGCGTAAGTTCATTATGTACCTTTTTATAGTTGTACGCTCTTCTATTTTTATTGCTATATTTCTTTCAGAAGGTCGTTCATGCTTGGTTTGTATAGCATAATAGAGTGCGTTCATTAGTTGTCGGAACCTTGTACTATAAGTTTGCACAGTATCGTTATTTTGTCGACAGTTTTCTAAGCGACTTCTACACAACTCTATTGAATGGACAGGGGCGAGATTAGTTTTTAAAGTCTCATAAAGATCTTCGTAAGACCCTATTCCCGTGTGCCTAATGGATTGCCTCGCTTGATCCCTTATCTTTTCTGCGATTATGAAGTCTAATAGCAGGTCGGGTTGAGAGCATAGGACTCGAGCTCTTTTCACGCTCTGAACAAAATCATGTACCCCAATGTCATCATGCCCATTGAGATCCTCTATTGTTCTTATATTATGTTCTTATATTGATCGTCTGTGTGAGACGATGCTGTCTGCCGTCCACCGGATGCGCTTTCGTCCTCGGTCAACAATGCATCGCTTTTCCGAGCCAGTATTTTTATTTCATCCGCTCTTTTGATATTTTCCTCGTTCAGGAGTTGAATACTTCTTAACAAGGAATTTTGACCCGCCTCGAGCTGGCTAAATTTGTTTAATAGAATTTCTAGGGCACCTGCATCTGTATCTGACATTTTCAATACCTTTCGAAAAGGGTTGATAATATTAAAATGGTCGTTAATATCTGAACTTTCGTCTTCGGAAGAGGAAGGGATTTCACGGAGATTTTGTCGATAGGTATGGAATGCCAGCTTGATTAATTTTTGGTTCTCTTTTACCGTGCTAAAAAAATTCTCTATTCGCGATTTTCTAAAAAAAAGACCTATTTTCGCGATTTTTTTATCTAACTTAGTAATAAAGTTTCTAAACAAACAATTGTTCGATAATAGAACGTTATGACGTGAATACAATTTACGTACTTTTGATGGAATCTGGCAGGATGGGATTCTTCCTCTTGCTGATGAACCGTAGCGACGAAAATTTCAAACTTTCCCGTTATAGTGCTGGGCCGTGGCACAGGTAGAAAACGAGTTTTCTCCTTTTTCCAACGGTGTCAGCTTGGCTGAGTGACTTCTTCCCTTTTCTGGGACTTCTACCCACAGAGTGACTGTTAAGCCTACTTAATTCAGCCTAATATCGTAGTCCCTGGTGATAACCAGTGAAATTTCTCCACCGTGTAGTATAAAATTGGCTGTTTCGATAATCCGTAGACTATCTCTTTTTTTCCACTTGGTAACTGTACTTTATTACACTTTTTACACTTTTCCACTTCAACACTTTTTAACTAAAGCACTACAAAAATTTACAAATTCTTCACAAAGATCCGTCGGGTTTGATTCCGTGGAATTGTTTCGAGGGATCCTGGCAGGATTGCCAAAATTGTCACGGGTCGTTTTATTTAGGAAATATGAAATAATTATAAATAAAATGATGTCACTTAAACTCAAAAGATATTTATTGTCTTAATGGAAATACGGAAGTGACGAAGGGTCCGCCATAGTCTAGACACGATGCAACACTGGCTGCAGGGTGGCCCTGCAGCTTACTCCTAGGTCCCAAACACAGTAGTGGGAGTACAGGAATGTTGTAGTCTACGTTATTAGGAGTGGACGGTATTACAAGCGTTACAGACAATCGTCATGTCACATTTCGTTGAACCAAACAAATTAACATTTCCTAATAATCAGATTAGAAGTTATCTTAAATATGATCCTAAATATATTTCATGCGCGAACATACTCCCCCCCTTGAGAGGGTAACGATCAAAACACCCTTTATAAAATATTATTTATGATACATCGTCATATTGGCAAAACAAACGTCCGCCGCGGGCTTAGGGGCGCTGCTGCATGTAAACAATCATGGCTGCCGCAGGGCTTCAGCTTTCACGTATTTACTGTCGATCTGAATAGGACTTTTCAAATTACGTTTATCTGTAAGTGCTAAAAATTCTTTATATTAATATTATTTTTATTAAATATTTATTTGTCAAACAATTAATTAATTACTGCGTTACACTGTGAGCATCTGGCTTTAGTATAGTATACACAATGCTGCGCGAAGCTCAACGGTAGCCATATTGATTAGTTCGCTTGTCGCCACCAGGTCTCGCATTGCAATTTTGAATTGCCAATACAGGTAAAATAGCTATTTTGGTTACAGGGCGTTTTTTAACTTCACCTTTTGTTTTAACAGTTACAGTTCGAACAATGTTATCTAAACCTGGGTGAATTTCGACTATTCTACCAATACTCCATTCCATACAGGGAACATTGTCTTCCTTTATTAATACTAATAAGCCTGGTTTTACATTTTTACTATAATTTGGTGCTTTACGTCGAATATTCAGACTGTTCAAATATTCTTTGTGCCATCTATTCCAGAATTCTTGTTTTATTTTTGTTCAATTTTTCTATGCATTCAATCGATTCTCTGGAATAGACTTATACTCGCATTCGGGTAGGTTCCTTATAGAATCACCAATTAAAAAATGCCCATAGGTGTAAGGGCTGATAAGTCGTTTATATCGGTTGACATTTGCGTCAATGGGCGTGAATTTAGAATTGCCTCTACTTCGACTGAAAAGGTTTCGAATTCTGCGTATGTAAATCGTTTATCGTAAGCAACGCGTCGAAAGTGATGTTTGAATTGTTTAACTACAGCTTCCCACAAGCCACCGAAGTTCGGTGCTTGAGGAGGAATAAAATGCCATTGAATCTTATGAATTGATGTGAATTCTTTTACCTGATTTTGAAGGTTATTTGAATTAAGTAGTTCATATAATTTATTTAACTCATTATAGGCCCCGTGAAAATTTGTTCCATTGTCAGAATAAACATTTTCTGGCACACCTCGTCTCGACACAAAGCGACGAAGTGAACCTATGAATGCTTCAGTCGTAACATCTTCGACTATTTCTATATGTACGGCTTTCACTACCATACAGAGATATATAGCTACATAACATTTAATGAATTTTTTATTGCGAACTTTCTTCTCTTTAATAGAAAAAGGGCCACAATAATCAATCCCGATATTATTGACCGGCCTTGATTCTCGTATACGGATACTGGGAAGATTTCCTATTTTGTAACGTAATAATTTCGGTTTAGCGCGATAACACGCTGTACATTTGCGTATTATTTTTTTGACTTGATTCCGTCCGTCTATAGGCCAGAAACTTTCTCTTAAATTGTATAAAGTATTCTTTATGCCTGCATGATAATTCAGAAAATGATATTGTTCGATTATTAAATCATTAACATGATTATTTCGCGGTAAAATAATTGGATGACGTTTTCAAAATGAAATATTAGCTCGACGAATTCTGCCGCCTATACGCAGGATACCGTCATTATCCAAAAAGGGGTCCAATGATGTTAACCGATTTTTCTCATTTAAATATTTTTTATAATTAAGGTCATCAATTTCACAACTAAAAGCAGATCTTTGCACGAGCCTTATGATTATTTTCTCTGCTTTTTCTAATTCATTGAATTTTAAAGGGCCTGTTTGACGATATCTTTTGATAAAACGAAGGCACGTGGCTATGATCCGAGTTAATTTTGTAAATGAAGAGTATTTTTCTAAAAGACTATAAACATGAGTTGTATATGGATTGAGTATTAGACAACATGCCTTTCGTTTTTCGGGTGATTCTTTTATACCGGGAATATTCGATTCAGGCCATTGATCCTTTTGGTTTTAAGCCACGGCGGTCCATGAAACGAACATGATACCAACCATTCTGTTCCAATTCAAAGCTATACTCGAGTGGGACCATAAATATGTATTGTGAAAATTTATATTTTGCACGTTTATAGCTTGCTTTTACAAACTCGCTAATAACTGCATAGCGCATAATTCTAATCGAGGTATAGTTCTCGTTTTCAACGGTGCAACTCGAGATTTTGAACATAATAGCGTGATTTTAGAATTTTCCTTGAAATCTGTTGATTTTAAATAAATGCATGCTCCGTAGCCCTTTTGGCTTGCATTACGAAATCCGTGAATTTCGATTGTCTGCGCATCGTGAGTAACAACTAGCCGATCAAATTTGATAGAATTAATGGGATTTAATTGATGGCTAAATTCATTCCATGCATAATGAATATTACTTGGAACTGATTCGTCCCATTCAATTTTTGCTTGCCACATTTCCTGCATAATTATTTTAGCAAATAACAGTATTGGACCCAAAAAACCTAATGGGTCAAAAATGTTTGCAATATCAGATAAAATTTTTCTTTTTGTAATTTTACTGTCAATTTTAATATTCTTTATTTCATACACAAAAACATAATTTTTAGCTTTCCAATATAAACCTAAAGTTTTTAAAGGATTGTCTTTACTAAAATCGAAATTCACATCGAGATCTCGTTTAGCAATGACATTAAGAATCTCATTATCGTTAGATGCCCATTGATACATTTTTAAATCTGCAGTTTGTAAAATGTCGATCATTTGGTGACAAATTTCGCGCGCCTCATCTTTACAATTAGCACCTGTAAGAATATTATCAGCATACATGTTCTTTTTTAAGACCCTTGAAGCTAATGGAAATTTATTTTCTTCGTCTTCCGCAAGCTGATGTAAACGCCGTATTGCTAAAAAAGGGGCTGGGGTCACGCCGAAAGTAACTGTGTTTAAAGCATATTTTCGAATTTCTCCGTTATCGAACCAAAGTATTTTTTGGTATATCCGATCTTTCTCGCGAATAAGAAATTGACGATACATTTTTTCTATGTCTCCAATTATTACGTATTTATATGTACGAAATTGAAATAACTGACTAAGTAAGTCGTCCTGTATAGTCAACTAGCAAGTTGTCATTTAATGAATTGCCGTTTGTAGATTTCATAGAAGCATCGAAAACTACGCGTAATTTAGTTGCATTGCTTGATTCTTTG